>CM062818.1:257142866-257742866 GCA_031772625.1 Pinus tabuliformis | reverse complement strand
ATCCCTAAGGATCCTAGATATTTTGTTGCCAATAAGTGAAATTGCAGATTTAATGGGTGGCATGAAACCGTCATGGCTCACCTCACCCTGCTTCTAGAAACGCCCGTGCACAACGTCCCTTCTTTGTACCCGGTCAAATGTAAGGAGAAAGCGAGAGTAAGAATAACTGAGTTACTAAGTTTTACCTCATGTAAATATTGCACGGTTAGTGAACGATGGAGGGCCTATGTGGCGTCAGGCCCTTGCCACATTGGTCGAAAATCAGAACCTCTCTTGGTTTCAACATAGAGATCAACGACATGTCTTTCTAAAGCAGAAACATTGCCTGCGCTACCTTCACAAGAGCATATAAATATAGCTTGACATTTTGTTAAATTCAATTGTCCAACCATTGCATATGCTTTATAATCAATTCAAGAACCTCTGCGATAGTAATTATCTTTTTTGGTGATGTTAAGAAGATTTTGTTGGAGGATGAATACGACGTACTTGTAAGAATAAGTTGGAATACGCTGATACGTTGCATATGTTGTCCGATGGGCAAAGCATAGTAAAGCCACTGGATTTTGTTGTCATCTTGGGATGAATAACCAAGAGTCTGTTGCTTGTTCATTGTCATCATTTGTGCATTGATGAATGTTTTTGATGTATTTTCTTTTGAAAGAAAAATAGATGTGAGTAGTGCCACCTGCCAATTCCATTTGGACTCTCACCTTTGTTTTTTTCAGTTTTTCAATTTCCTTAATTGTAGCAGAGTTTATTATTTTTAGCAGTTTTTTTTTGTTTGGAGCTGTTTTGAGGCCCTAAATGACATTTTTTGGGGAAAAATGGGAGCAACATTGGGCCACAATCAATTGTTGCTCTTACCAAAGTTGTAGTCCTCGGATAGATTTTTCTCACAAGGTATTGTGCACGTCAAATGGAGATCATATGCCAAAGTTACTACCTCGGGAAGTTGCTGTACCAATTTACCCAAAATGGGGCCCATAATTTGCCGCTTCATCTCCTAAGGTTAGGTTTTTGGATGTTTAGGGCTTTCCATTATTTCTCAACAATAAATAGGCCTTCGAGCCTCATTTTAAGACAGTTCAGAGGCATGTAGCTGCCACATCTCTTCTCAGAGATAGGATACCATCGCCCTAGCTAGTTTATTTCCATTTCTGTTTGTAAGCATATTTCAGTATTTTACAGTAATGAAATGAAGTATTATTTTTCCTGCATCTCTGCATGTATGGTAATATTTGTAATTTGTGGTGTTCCTATTTAAATCTGGATCAATGGTGTCAGATCGGTCTGCTCTTTCTCTGTCTTTCTTTGCATGTCTCCAACGAGGTCAGGATATAAGGAGTCAGGGCTTGAACTAATCGAACCTTTGCAAAACTAGCCTCTCATATCCCAACGACCTCGCATGGCGGACGAAAAGAAGGACGATGGGGCATGAGATCTTATCAAAATCTTGCTCGAAGAGGCCCTCGAGTGACAAAGGAACGCAATGATGGACAACATTTCCCAAATCCTTCAGCGGCTACCCAAGGGTGATACATCTACTTCCAGCAGCTACTCTGGAGGTGCCACACCATTTAAGGTACAATTTAACTTTGACATTCCCATATTTTAGGGTCAGGTAGATGAAGATACTGTAGATAAATGGTTAAATTTGCTAGAAGGGTATTTATCCGTTCATGATTTTTCCGGCCGGGAAAAGATTACTTTCCCTCTTCTCAAAGCCGCCCCCACGTCAAGGACTAGTGGTAAACCTACTATGAGAAGAAGGATGATAGTACAGCCTCACTGTTTCCAACCGCACCCACCTAGAATTCATTCTGGGCTACCACCAAGGAGCAGTATTACCCTATCGGAAGCTATGAGGATCAATACATAAAGTGGATCACACTGCAGCAGGGAAGGGACCAAGATGTGCCAGAGTTTACCAATATTTTCCATACCCTTCACATAAAGTAGGGTATCAGGGATTTAGAGCAGCATTTGGTACTCAAATACTGTGGCTGCCTGCACAAATACATCAAGGACGAAATATAATTCCTTAACATCTCCTCGTTTGGCATGACATACCGATATGTTGTCAAGATCGAGCAAAAGTTTAAACAAAAGAAGTGAGACTTTGGATCTGTTAGGTTCCTATAATACTAGTGATTCCCCCATTACTATTATCGTTGTATCCCTTATTGTTATTTTTGTGCCCCTATTTTCCCCATATTGTTATTATTGTGCCCATAGAATCCATCTATTGTTATTTTTGTGCCTTTATATTACTATTGTTGGGTCAGTCTTGTTATATTGTGATCCCTTAGACTCCTATATATAGAAAGGATGTTTTGTCAATTGAATCATCCAAGAATTTTTCATTTGTGTAATGTAAAGGAGGTTTACCCCTCGAAGTGGCTTATTTCTAAGGCGTTGATCTATCATTTCTATCTTTTTGTGAGCTGGTTTCATAACATTTGGTATCACAGCTTTGGATTCTAGGTTTTGCTACTCCAAACATATCATCGTGACATTTTCACTCTAACTTTCTTTCTGTGATGTTTCATAATCTAAAAACAAAACCCATTTGAGAAGATATCTCGGTGAACATCGAGTCCGAATTTCATATCTTGTCTCACTATATTTTCGAAGATATGATATGAGGAAATTAGGGCTTTTGCAAGCTCCATAATTTCATCTAAAACAGGGCATCATAGAATTTGCACTATAACTCTTTTGCTAGAAAGTTTTAGAAGCTAAAACAAAAACCCATTTGAGAAGAAATCGGTTTGAACCGCAGTTCCGAATTTCAGATCCTGAATCGCCATATTTTTAGAGATATAATCTAAGGAATTTAGGGTTTTGGAAGACCCCCGAATTACATTCCAAATAGGTTACCTTGGGAAAATCATCATAACGTTCCCTTTGAGCATCAGTTTGAATTTTCGTAAAAAGTTACAAAAAGAGAATAGACTGTAGTTTTTTGGGCACCATTTTCAGATCCTAAGGTTGAAACAGTGACCCACAGAACATTGTACAAGTTCTCTCTACAAAACAAGTATATACTTAGGTCATCGTGGGAGATTTGACATAACTCTTCATTAGAGAATCCAATCTTGATCAGACTTGCGGAGTTAGAAATATTACTCAGAGGGTTACTGCAAGAAGAAATTTCAGATCTTGGAGATCTAAAATTATAGAAATACATCAGATTCAATATCAAGCTCCTACAAAGTGAAAAAAAGGTGTGCAGTTTTTTTTTAAATTATTTTGCATAAGCTTGGTTTGAAAAATTAGTTTGAAGGAATTCAAAGGGCATAGTGAAGCATTATTATCGGTAATTGATACCCCAAAGAAAGAAAATGGAAACACCTAGTAAGCAACCTGAAAGCTCTAGCATGAGTCATGAATAAAAGGAAGAAATGCAATATGATATATCAAAATTACAAGACCAAGTGCAACAAATGTCACTCACACAAAAAGTAACAGAATCTAAGATGGATGGTTTAGCGAAATACGTAGAAGCTAACATGGATGGTTTAAAGAAAGGCATGGAAGCTAATATGGATGGTTTAAAGAAATGTGTAGAAGCTAAGATGAATGGTGTGGAAGCTAAGATGGACAATTTGAAGACAGATTTGAAGACAAACATGGAAGATTCGAAGATAGATTTGTACACAGATTTGACAAAATTTCTACAAGAAATGCTTAGTAATGGCGAAAGGGTAGTAAAGGGAATTCATGATGAGAACAAAATAAATTTTAATCATGATTTCATAGACTCTAACATTGGATTGAAGAACCACCATGTTCCAAAGATCGATATGAGGAAGTTTGATGTCAAGGATCCCAGAACATGGATATTACAGATGGAGAAATTTTTCGATCTCCATAATGTGCAAAATACACGAAAGGTACGCATTGCAACTTTATATTTAGAACCAAATTAGTTTGTATGGTATCGATGGCTTTGCTCTCATAAAAAGGTTGTCACTTGGTATATTTTAACGGATGAAATGATAGCACATTATGATGATATAGAAAGCAACACTTTTTTTAGCCAATTGATAAATCTCAAACAAAAGGGTTCAATGATGGAGCACATTGAGGACTTCCAAAAATTGAATATAAGGGTAAAAGATATTCCAGAGGAGCATAGTATTAATGTGTTCATCGGGACATTAAAAGATAACATCCAACATGAGCTTTGCCTTTGGGAACCAGATTCATTGGAGAAGGCATTTAGTTTGGCAAGAAAAATGAAAAGCAAAATTATGGCAACAAGGAAGCCTACCACTCACAATCATAATGCTAGAAGTGTTACTACCCCTGGCTATCCGCAACCTACAATGCTAACACCACAACAATTGGAAGAAGAAAGAGGAAAAGGGCTTTGTTACAGTTGTGATAGCAAGTACACTAAAAGTCATAAGTGTGCTGAGAAGAAATTATTTTACATAGATTGTGAAGAGGAGGAAGAAAAAGAACAAGAAACATCAAAAGAAGAGGATATACACCAGCAACAAACCTTTGAAAAAGAAGAAATGAATCTGACCATATCTTGTAATGCCTTGGTTAGAATTACCACTCCTCAAAATATCAAGATAGAAGGGCATATCGAGAAGAAAAAGGTAATAGTGTTGATTGATTCGGGAAGTACCCATAATTTTATTCATTGTAAGATAGCCAAGGAATTGAATTTCTTCCCATATCCAGCACCAAAGTGTTAAGTGATGGTTGCAAGTGGAATAACCATGAATTTCTCAGTAAAGTGCAATAATATCAAGTTATCCATGCGAGAATATGTATTGAATAGCCCAATGCTTTCCATTCCAATGGGTGGTGTTGATGTTGTACTAGGAGTCCAATGGCTACAATCCTTGGGTACAATAGATTTTAATTTTCAAGAACTTTTCATGAAATTCTCTTCAGAAGGAAAGGAAGTTAAATTAAGGGGTATCGTAGGGAAACCGGGAAAGATAATCAGCTCTAATGGAATGACAAAGCTTCTGAAGAAAGAAAAATGAGGCATAATTTCACAGTTATGTCAATAGAGGTTCCCACATAGAAATCATCCATTTCTCCATATTTCCAAAAAGTCTTGGACAATCATTCCAAGGTATTTGAGACTCCCAAAGGCCTCCCACCTATTTGTGATCATGATCATGCTATTAATTTGATTCCAGAAAGTGTTCCTACAAACATCAAGACTTATAGATATCCCTATGTCCAAAAGAGTGAAATTGAATGTATAGTTGCAGAAATGCTAGAGGCTGGTATAATTCAACCTAGTCAAAGTTCTTTCTCTAGTCTAGTAGTATTGTTTCACAAGAAGGATGGATCATGGCACATGTGTCCAGATTATAGGGAGCTCAAGAAGCTCACCATTAAAGATAAATTTCCCATTCCTGTGATTCATGAATTATTGGATGAATTGCATGGATCAATTTACTTCGCCAAGTTGGTTCTTCATTTAGGATATCATCAAATCAGAATGAAGATTGAAGACATTCCAAAAACAACATTTATAACTAATGCACCTTCTACATTTCAAGGTTTGATGAATTCCATTTTCAAACCCTTCCTTAGAAAATTTGTGTTAGTATTTTTTGATGATATATTAATCTACAACAAGTCTTGGAAGGATCATGTCCAACATGTTTACATGGTGCTCAAACTGTTGGAGGAGAAACAATTATATGCAAAAATCTCCAAATGTTTCTTTGGAGTACAAGAGGTGGAATATTTGGGTCATATTGTATCTCATGAAGGTGTTAAGGTAGACCCTAGCAAAATTAAAACCATTAAGGAATGGAAAATCCCCACATCCATAAAACATCTACGAGGATTTCTTGGGTTGACAGGGTATTATCACAAGTTTGTTAAGAATTATGGGAGAATAGTAGCACCTCTAACAACATTATTGAAGAAAGATGCATTTTCATGGACTCCAAAAGAAACGAAGGCCTTTGAACATCTTAAAGAGGCAATGTGCTAAGCATCAGTCTTAGCTACACCAAACTTCACAAAAACCTTTATTGTGGAATGTGATGCCTCAGGAAATGGAATTGGTGATGTTTTAATGCAAGAAGAAAGACCCATTGCTCTCAAAAGTCATCCAATCAAAGGAAAATATTTACACAAAGCTATTTATGAGAAGGAAATGTTGGCAATACTACATGCAATTAAGAAATGGTGACCCTACCTAATGGGAAGACACTTCAAGGTAAAAACAAGTCATGATAGTCTTAAATACTTTTTAGAACAAAGATTATCTTCAGAAGAGCAACAAAAATGGGTCACAAAGATGTTGGGTTATGACTTTGAAATCGTCTATAAAAAAGGGAAGAAAAATGTTGTCGTAGACGCACTCTTAAGAAAGGATGAGGATGTCGAAGCATTTCTTTGCGCCATTTCTATTATCCAACCAGATTGGATAAACGAAGCAAGGGATTAACAAAAGAATGACCAGGAAGTGTGGGAACTCATTCAAAAGATACAAGAAGATCTGAGTACATCTTATATATCTAGTTGGAAAAATGATTCGTTTTGGTACAAGGATCGTTTATACCTATGTAAGAGTTCCCAACTCAAACAAAAGATTATTAGGGAATTGCACACCTCTCCCTTAGGAGGACACTCAAGATTTCTAAAAACCTACCACAGGGTTAAGAAGGATTTTTTTGGGATGGCCTTAAATAGGATATTCAAAAGTTTGTGGCAGAACGTTTGGTTTGCCAACAAAATAAAGTTGAAACAATTAAGCCCCATGACTTTTACAACCTTTATCCATTCCAAGCCAACGTTCAGAGGAGGTTTCAATGGATTTTATCATAGGTTTACCCAAGTCTGAAGGAAAGAGTGTTATCATGGTGGTAGTTTACAGACTTACCAAGTATGCACACTTTTGTGCATTATCTCATCCATGTAAAGTGAGTACAATTTCTACTGCATTTATGGAAACAATTGAAAATCTAAATGGAAACCCAAATATTATTGTAAGTGATAGAGATCCCATTTTCACTGGAAAATTTTGGACAGAATTACTTTTTTGTCTTCGTGCTTAGTTAGCTCATAGCTCATCTTACCATCCTCAATCTGATGGGCAAACTAAAATAGGTAACAAATGTTTGGAAAGATATCTTTGTTGCTTTGTATCTAATAAACAGACATAATGGGTCAAATGGTTGCCTCTGGCTGAATGGTGGTATAACACTTCCTTTCATACTGCAACAAAAATGACCCCTTTTATGGCACTTTATGGATATCATCCACCATCCATCACATCATATTTAAGAGAAAATTCTAAGGTTCAAGCTGTGGAAGATCACATCGAGCATCAGCAACAAGTTCTCCAAATCTTAAAGGATAACCTCACCTTAGCGCAAAATATAATGAAATAGTAGGCAAATCAACATCGAAGAGAAATAAGTTTTGTTGTAGGTGATTAGGTATTCCTACGGCTACAACCATATAAAAAAATGTTCCTCAAGCAAGCTAAGAAGGATAATAAATTATCACCAAAGTATTATGGTCCATACAAGGTGTTGCAAAAGATAAGTACTATGGCATACAAATTGGAGCTTCCTGCATCTTCTCGAGTGCACCCAGTTTTCCATGTTTCATTCTTAAAGAAGGTTATAGGTGACAAGCTTCCAGTTCAAACAATATTGCCAAAACTTGATGAGGAAGGAAAAATCATATTGGAACCTGAAGAATTCAAAGAAACAAGAACTTGACAGTTATGAAATCGATCAATTTCAGAGTATCTCATCAAGTGGAAGAACTTACCCGTTGAAGATTCCACATGGGAGGATGGGAATTTTATATAGAAGCATCCAAAACTACTCAAGCATTGAGGACAACACTTTTTTGAAGGAGAGGGGCATGTTAAGTCCCTATAATACTAGTGATTCCCCCATTACTATTGTCGTTGTATCCCTTATTGTTATTGGTGTGCCCCTATTGTCCCCATATTTTTATTATTGTGCCCATAGAATCCCTCTATTGTTATTTTTGTGCCTTTATATTATTATTGCTAGGTTGGCTTGTTTATATTGTGACCCCTCAGACTCCTATATATAGAAAGGAGGTTTTGTCATTTGAATCATCCAAGAATTGTTCATTTGTGTAATGTAAAGAAGGTTGCCCCCTCGGAGAGGCTTATTTCTAAGGCGTTGATCTATCTTTTCTATCTTTTTGTGAGCTAGTTTCATAACAAGATCTACGAATCTAAAGCAATGAAAAGGTGCCCCCAAACTGTAGAACAAAGGAAAATTCCAAGGTGGGCGACCCATGACAACCCACCAAAGTTGCAAGCAAAGAACAGTGACGTGAAGCCGAAAAAGGACATGGGAAAGTGATGTGAGTTCCATAAGAGCTCCACTCACAACACAAGTGAGTGTCCGGCCAAGCAGTCACTTGTGTCCAAGCTAAAGGTTCTAGAATCAGATGCATGCTCAGACTCTGAGTTAGAACCCTACAAGGGGAATGACAAAGGGAATCAGATTATAGATGCAGAGCCCAATGCCACCGTTGCCACCACGAAGATCCAGAAGGAGGAACACGAAGATCCAGAGGAGGAGGAGCACCTCTTCCACTCCCAGATGTGGGTAAGGGGCTCCCTGATACAATTCATTATCAACAATGGGAGGCAAAAGAACCTCATTTCAGTAGTGGTCGTGAAGCGGCTGGGCTTACCGACCACATCACATACACAACCATACACCATCAGGTGGCTTCACCAAGGACGAGATCTTCACGTGAGCCAGTAGGGTCACCTTCCATACAACATCAAGCCCTTCATGTATGAGGTATTGTGTGATGTTGCTCCCCTTGATGTTTGTGATGTATTATTAGGCCAACCATACTTACGGAAGTGACATGTTGTGTATGAATCAAGGCCTCGTGCTATTATTGTTACTTTGGAAAATAAGTTGTACAGGATACCGGAGGTAGCACCTCCTACCACCATCTCTTTGGTTACTGCAAAAAAACATAGTAACCTCAATTACAAAACTAAGAAATTTGTTTACCTGATGATACGCCCTCAAGGAAAGAAGGAGACAGTGGCCACGACCTCCAAATAGGGCCCCTCCTCATGACAACTACAGATGGACAAGGTCATGGGAGTATGAGGACATCTTCATCTCCCCTGTAGGGGTTCCTTTGCACTGTCAGGTCAAGCACTCCATCGATCTAACCCCAGGTGTGCCACTGCCCAATGGACCAATCTATCAATGCTCCATTCTGAAGAATGATGAAATCAGGAGGCAGATTCAGGAGCTGTTGCAGAAAGGTCACCTCCATCTGAGTCAATTGCCCTCTGGGAGCCCGATCGTGTTGGTATAGAAGAAGGATGGGACTTGGAGACTCTATATTGACTATTAGGCGCTCAACAAAATCACTGTCCGTAATAGGTACTCGATCCCACGAATTGATGACATCCTAGACCAACTGAAAGGGGGAAAATATTTCAACAACATCAATTTGAAGTTAGGATACCACCAGGTACCAATCGAACCCTCCCATGTGTGGAAGATTTCCTTCAAAGCCAAGGAGGGCCTTTTCGAATGGTTGGTTATGCCTTCCGGGTTGACGAATGCTCCTGAAACATTGATGAGGCGCTAATGGATGACATCTTACGGCCATTCACCAACTCATTTGTAGTGGTATACTTGGATGAAATCCTGATCTTCAACCAGAGTTGGGAAGAGAACCTCCACCACCTCTGAGAGGTTCTCCAAACACTGCGGAAACACACGTTATGTGCCAATTTGGAAAAATGAACTTTTGGCAGGACCCAATTTCAGTATCTGGGATACATTATTCATGAATAGGGGCTCTATGTGGATCCAACCAAGATCCAAGTCACTCAGGATTGGCCATCTCTAACCACTCTGACAGAACTTCACAACTTTCTGGGTCTTGCCAGCTTCTACCGCAGGTTCGCGTTGGAATTTTCTCATATCACTTGGCCGTTGAGTTAAGTCACCAAGAGAGGAGCTCTCTCGGCACCAGTGCTTGCATTACCTGACTTGTGACAACCATTTGAGGTTGAGACAGATGCCTCTGACTATGCTATTAGGGCAGTCCTTTCTCAACATGGGCATCTAGTGGCATATCACAGTGAGACACTTTCAGACACAGTCCGGAAGTATCCCACTTATGAAAAAGAGATGTATTCCATTGTGCAGGCTTGCCGACAATGGAAGCATTACATTTTGGGGAAGGAAACAGTCATCCACACAGACCACTGGCCCCTACAGTTCATACAGACACAAGGGAAATTGCAGAATGATCGCCATGAGAAGTGGTCCACATACCTGCAACAGTGCCATTTGAATATCAAGTATAAGAAGGGCAACACTAATAATGTTGCAAATTACCTTAGTTGACCACCGATCATGGCGTTAACCACCGTGCTCAACTCTTGTGGGCACAAGGCTTATGATTGGCCACTTCTCTACAAAAGAGACCTAGAATTCAGCCACACATACCAGACACTCTTGGAGGGTCAGCATGTTACATATTTTCACCTCAAGGATGCCCTGTTATGCCACCTGGACCACCTTTTTGTTCCTTTAAGCAAGCATACCAAGATGATTTAGGAAGCACACTACAGTCAAGTTGTTGGGCATTTTGGGGTCGAGAAAACGGTGGCAGTACTACAAAAGTATTTCTATTGGCTGAATCTTCAACAGGATGTCAGGAATTACATAATATCATGAACTGCCTGCACCATTTCCAAACCAATCATCAAGAAGTAAGGCCTTTATACACCGCTGCCTATCCCTATTCAACCTTGGGAATCCATCTCCATGGATTACTTGTTGGGCCTTCCTTCTACTAAGCATGGGAATGATTGTGTTTTTGTGGTCATTGACAGGTTCTCGAAGATGGCCATTATGGCAGCCTACAAGAAGAATATCACAACAGAAGCCACTGCTAAATTCTTCTTCGAATGAGTGTGGGTACACTTTGGGATCCCATAGTCTATCATCTCAGATTAGGATAGTAGGTTCCTCAATACATTCGGTCTAGTCTCTTGTCAATGCTGGACACCAAACTCACTAATTCCACAACCTTCCATCCCCAAAGATGGCTAGACATAGGTTGTCAATGGGATGATCGTACACATTCTACGCATGTACAGCTCAAAGCATCAACGCACATGGGATGAGAGCCTCCCCTATGTTCAACACAGCTATAACCAGGCTCCTGAGAGCTCAAATGGCCACAACCCTTTTCAGGTGGGCTTAGGATTCCAGCCACTATGTCCCATTGATGTGGCCATGCCCTTTGCAGCTACTCAGGTAGATTTGACTCATGTCCAGTCCGAAACAAATAAGGTAAACAACTTCATTGAGCACATCTAACATATTCTCTAGTAGTTCCACGACATTATAGAGAAATTAAATGCCAAGTACAAGCAACGACATGATCAACATCGAGTGCCACAGAAGTTTCAGGTGGGTGACAAAGTCTCGTTGCATTTGCAAAAGGAATGCCTTACCGGAGCATGTTCAAAACTCAGACCACTCTGATATGGTCCTTACACCATTACCAAGGCTATGGGAGACAATGCATTTGAGCTCAAAATTCCCCCATTCCTTGGCCTACACCCAGTGTTCAATGTGGACAACATTCGACCATACTTTCCACCATTACTAGACACATCTGACATTGTAGAACAGTGCACACTCACAAATTTAAATCCAGATTGCATGGAACCAGCTGCAACTGATAGAATCATGGACACACAGATCAAGCACACTCGCTAGCAGAAGATCCAACTATATTGAGTTGTCAAAGTAGGCCAACTCCTTCAGCAGGGCAAGTGGCTCATCAAGGACCAAGTTCAATAGAAGTTTCCTCATCTCATGGAGGAATTAGACGCAATGGGGACCATTGCTTGCTAAGGGGGGAGGAATGATCCAGGTGGATATTGGTGGCCACCCGCCAATTGCATTTGAAGCCCCACCATTATTTCTTTCAATTTTCCAGTTTCGTTAATTGTAGCACAGTGTACTATTTTTACCAATTTTTCAGGTCCTGAATTTCCGGAGCCGTTTTGAGGCCCTAAACAATGTTTTGTTGGAAACCTGGGAGCAACATGGATTCGTGGACCAATGTATCTCTCCCTAAAGTTGTATTTCTCAGATATATCTTTCTAACGAGGTATTTTGCACGTCAAATGGAGATCATATTCCAAAGTTACGACCCTAGGAAGTTGATGTACCAATTTACGCAAAAACGAGGCCCATAGTTTGGCGTTTCATCTCGTAGGTTTAGGTTTTTGGATGTTTAGCTTTTTCCCTTATTTCTCAAAAATAAATATGCCTTCGAGCCTCATTGTAAGACCGTTTAGAGGGATGTATCCGCCACATCTCTTCTTAGAGATAAGCTACCATCACCTTAGCTAGTTTATTTCCATTTCTGTTTGTAAGCATATTTCAGTATTTTACATTAATTAAATGTAGTATTATTTCTGTTGCATCTCTGTATGTATGGTTATATCTGTAATTTTTTGCGTTCCTATTTAAATCCAAATCAGCGCCATGTAAAAGTGTTGTGGAGGATATTAAGATCTAAGAAAGACGTCATGTAATGTGAAATCAGGTTCATTGATATGCGAACTCCTCCCTCCCTGTAAGTTTCATTAACAAAGGATGCATGCTAATTTTGAATTAACTAGAAGTATTTTGACCATGTCATGTTCAAGCTTCACTGTGAAGTTTATATGGTTGTTTATGCCATCGATTAGAGTCTATATTCACCGCAAATCTGAACAGAATCACTAGAGATCTGC
Source organism: Pinus tabuliformis (assembly GCA_031772625.1). Classification (NCBI taxonomy): domain Eukaryota; kingdom Viridiplantae; phylum Streptophyta; class Pinopsida; order Pinales; family Pinaceae; genus Pinus; species Pinus tabuliformis. The sequence goes on along the minus strand of CM062818.1, from coordinate 257,730,070 downwards.
ACAAAGTCATTAGCACGGCATTCCAGCTTTCCATTGTGGATTGAATTGTGTTGATCCCAAGCACACGTGACAATGGAGGAAATACAGACATGCATGCTCATATTTTGATTACCAACAAACATGAGAGGCTTGGTACATGGGAAGAAAAAGACTGCAACATTCAGAATCATGTTGAACGTTTGGCGAACAAATTTTTGAAGCTAGAACCTTCCCTGTCATGGTTGGAGTGTGGAGATTATTTGAGCACTGGTGTCTGGTGCCAGTGTCCAGAGGACACAACAATGTTGGTTGCACTTTAATTGTCTCATTTCCATAATCTTCACCCGATATTTCTCATAATTTTTGAATTTATGTTGTTGATTTAGATGCTTCAATTTTTTGTGGTGGCTGTAAAAAATGAAAAAGAGTGATGAGGGGGTGATTTCACGGTGATGGTTTCAAACGTTGATTTTATCTTTCATGAGGAGGTGATTTGAAAGTGACTGTTTTAAACTCTGGTTCTATCCTCGCATCTGGCGGTTTTATAAGTGATCCAGATATTCACAAGCATGGTTGTGTTCTAGCCCAACTACATGGAAATTCTGTCTACACATATATATATTTTTCATTCATTTTGTTTTCGATGGTTTCGACAAGATGCATTTTCGATGGTTTCCACAAGTTGTCGAGCTCTTGAAGAAGGCAGGCTAATTGTGTTGATGTATTCGAATAAAAACTTGAATTGATAATAAATTAAGTAAAAGGATGTTTGGAAACATGTATTAATGTTATCAGGAGTATCATATTTCCATAAAATTAATTAGAAGATATTATTCTCAAACCAAGAATTTGACTATTGTTGCAATCCAAAGGTAGCTACAAGAAGTTTGAGCTTTAAAGTTTAATTTGGTTAACTTATGATTATAAAAACAAGAAAATCAAAGGGCCTTGTGGTTAGCAAAGTTTATATATTTATTTGATGTATTGAAGGTCTCAAGTTTAAATCTTTGTAGATACAATTTTGAAAGATATTTTTCTGAAAGTTGTCACAAGAAGATGACATTTTGTTCGTAGAAATGTGATATTTTTTTGAAATTATGTTGTAAACTGGCGCATTTTCGGTTGAACCTGACACCCAGTTAAATAATCGTAAATTTGTTTGTATTGGGTGCATTTTCGGTGGTAGCTGACACCCCTTTTCCAAATTTCATTGCTTGTGAAAATGGCTGAAGTCGATGATTTGTTGTAGGCATTACGAAATTTAACGTCATCCAGTATTCATAACACTACCCAAGTGAGTAAGGACACGCTCTCTAACATTTAGTCACGTTTGGAAAATGCCAAAAGAACCATTGAATTCTTAGAGCTAGAGTCCAAGTATAAGCAACATGAACTCCATGAATTACGAAAGAAGAATTCTAAACCCATTCTTGTTCAAAGCAATAGTTTATTTGAGCCTGATCATCAGCCAGAGAATGATCAGAGTAATGAAGTGATTTGAAGAGAAAATTTGGGTGTAGTGGAATGTCGTGTTCAGACAAGTATATGCAAACGTCATTCACATACAAATGTGAAGCCCGTCGTTACCAAAACTGTTATAAGAGAAGAAATGAACACATAACTAGTTTTGGTTACAACGAGGATCTTATGGATGTATATTTTCACATTCTAGATTTTTCTAAACCAGTACATTTTCGAAGCACTAGATTTTTGGACAGTGTTGTTCCAGACCAAGTTAATAGATGCCAATAGTGTAACAGAGTTGGACATGTGAAATATCAGTGATTTTATCCTCACCCATGCACTGAGCACTGTGGAAAGTGAAATCATCATACAAATAGATGTTCCAGAAAGAAGACTATTGCAAGAGTGAAGGTAAATTTCAGATGGATTGCTTCTTGGGATTGGACGACAATAGCCAAGAATATTTACAGGTCATACCGAAGAATATGTTCTAGAGTGATGACCAGTGTTGCAGTGATGAAGAATACTTCTCACCCTATATCCAACAATGGGGGGAATTGTTGATGGTTTGCTACAGGTTCGAGTTTGAGATGTCAAGTGAGCCTAAGTCAGAGTTGAGTTGATCAATTTGATTGAGCGCTTCCATGTTTGGAATTGTTCAAGGAACTATTGTGATAGTTCTAGAATTTGTGGTCACCTTAAAACCACATTTTTGGTTGTTCTGAGAACTGCTATGAAGGTTACAGAGTTGGTGTTGGTCGAGACATTGAGTTCTTCCATATTGGTTTGTGGTCATCCTTAAAAACCATTTTTGAGAGACATTCAACTCTTGGCTGAGATGCATTTCTAAATTTTGATCTATCCTTCTTAGACTTTGGTATATCCCTTTGGATTAAGGGGGGACTGTTAGATAGCTAATCCTCGAGATTAACCTTGGGTCAATTTGAGTAGTTATTGGAGTCCAAGAACTCACGGGAACTAATTCAACAATTTGATGTATGTATTAATATGTACACATTGCACATCATTTATGGAGATTTATTAATGTACATTTGATTTGGTTTCTAGTCTCATGTTTCTTACATATTTTGCATTCCCCCTACATATATATCCGTACAAAAAATAGTTTTTAAGCTCCTTTATACTTTAAGAATTGTCACATATACTTCTATGAGTAGTTGATACTACCTTGGTTGACCCATTTCCCCTATTCATAAGCGGGAAAGGAAAATTTACTTGTCTTTTTCGTCATTCCTCTCTTAGACATCAAATTGGCAGTCCAATTTTGTTCTCTATAAATATGATCAAAATTTATATATTAAAAAGTACTAACCAGAACTTGGATACAACTCATTGAGTTTTTGAGGACCCTATTCAAAGATAGTGAACCCTTAATGATCAATTAGACACTTTATAGTTTCTTGTCACTAGATGCATTGGAGCAAGGATATTTTGACTTATTTGTTTTTGGATATTCTAATATACATGGTGGTGTAATTAGTTATTGGTTCTAGAAAGGTGGTAGGGGAAATGTGTTGCTATAAGGTAAGAAATTTTGTTAACATTTTGATATGTGGGTTTAAATTAATAACCATCCTAGATCCATCGTAACTCTAGATCTATCAAGTGTTGAGAGGGATCAAATCTCTCGAGGTGCACCTCGAGAAATTTGATCCCTCTCGATGGTTGATAAATCCAAAGTTAAGATCGATCTAGGCTGGTTTCAGGCATGTGCGACCAAACAAAATATAAAAAACATATTATTAATTTTATCAATAATATGTAAATTCATCTAAAATTAATATAATAATTTTAAATATGCTAAATATGTCTCAAATTAGTCTGGTCATTTTAATTTTAAATTTTCTTAGTTACCTCAGTTTGTTGAGATGATACGTATTGTTAATAACTTAAATAATGATGAAAAATGATGAAATAACTCTAGATCTATCAAGTGTCAAGAGCGATCAAATCTCTCGAGGGGAAAACCTCTTTTTGAGTGCAAAACTTAAGGAAAGGTTTGTAGCTCAAGAAATTTGATCCGTCTCGGTGCTTCATAGGTCCAGATTTAAGATGGATCTAGGTTGGTTTCAGTCTTGTGCAGCCAAAGAAAATATAACAAACATATGATTAATTTTATCAATAATATGTAAATTCATCTAATATTAATACAATCATTTTAAATATGCAAAATATGTCTCATATTAATCTGGTAATTTTAATTTTAAATTTGCTCAGTTACCTCAGTTTGCTAAGATGAAACATATTGCTAATAACTTTAATGGTGAAAAAATATGAAATAAAATTTCGAATGTAAAGTGGCGATGTAGTGTTGAATGATAGAAAATGTCCATAATAAGAATATAGTCAATTACGAATAGTCTTCATTGTGATTAATCTCAAACTATTTTCTTCTACTATTCTTACTATCACCCTTGTGGCTTTTGTCATATTTTCATATTGATTATATGAAATTGACAAGTTAAATCGTAAACCACTTAAATCTTTAGCTCGATCTATTGTACTAAACAGCATACCTTGTCTCTCTTTCTCTCCAATATTAATAGGTTGAATTACTATAACACAAAAATCAATGTACATTGTCAATAATACTTTGTACTTGCATTGAAATCAATGCATAATGTTAATTCAATCACTTTAAAATTAATGTACCATCATACATCCAATTACATCAAATCATAAATCAACATCTACACTCAAATCAATGCATCTAATGCAAGCAATCAAATAAAATTAGAAAACAACATTTACACTGAAATCAATGCATCTAATGCAAGAAATAAAATAGGATTAGAAATCAACATTTACACTCAAATAAATGCATCTAGTGCAAGTAAGAAAATAGGATTATAAACCAACATCTACATTGAAATCAATGCATCTAGTGCAAGGAAGAAAATAAGATTATAAACAAATGTCTACACTAAAATCAATTCATCTAGTGCAAACAATCAAATAGGGTTAGAAATCACAATCTACATTGAAATCAATGCATTTAGTGCAAGCAATCAAATAAGATTAGAAATCATCTACATTGAAATCAATGCATCTAGTGCAAGCAATCAAATAAGATTAGAAATCATCTACATTGAAATCAATGCATCTAGTGCAAGCAATAAAATATTATTAGAAATCAACATCTACATTGAAATCAATGCATCTAGTGCAAGCAATCCAATAGGACCAGAAATCACCATCTACATTAAAATCAATGCATTAGTTGCAAGAAATCAAATAGGATTAGAAATAATCTACATTGAAATCAATGCATATAGTGAAAGCAATCAAGTATCATTATAAATCAACATCTACAATAAAATCAATGCATTTAGGGCAATCAATCAAATAGGATTAGAAATGGCCATCTACACTGAAATCAATGCATCTAGTACAAAAAATATTCTTCCCTCTCTCCACCCTCCATCTATATCTATATTTCCCTTCATCTCTCCTTCTTTGTCTCTCTATCTCAACCACCCAAAAACACATGATCTCTCACTCCATATCTATCAATCTCTATGTCCCTCCCTCCCTCTCTCCAACTCTCTCTTCTTCCCTCTGTTCACTTTCCATATATATTTCTATCTCTCTTTATCTTTTTATATCACCCCCAAAAAATACACTCTCTTTCTCCAATCTACCTATCCATCCCTCCCTCCTCATCTCCCTCTCTCTCTCTCTCTCTCGCCCCATCTTCCTTATCATGCCCCCCTCTCTCTCCACCTTTCTCTCTGTATTTCTTTCTTCTTACCTTCCTCTCTCTCCCCCTCCAACTCCATCTCTCTTTCCCTCCCTCTCTCCACTCTCTCACATCCTCTTTCTCTCTCTCTCTCCCTATCTCTCTCTCTCTCTCTCTCCAACTCTGTTAATATATCCTTCCCTACTTCTCTCCCCAATTCCGTCCATCTCTCCTTTGTCTTTTTATCTCAACCCCAAACATACACAATCTCTCTCCATGTCTCCCTTGTCACACCCTGTCTCTCTCCACTTCTCACTCTTTATGCATTTCTTCTTCTCTCCCTCTCTCCCCCTCCAAATCCATCTCCCTATCCCTCCCTTTCTCATCCTCTCTCCCTCCCTCTTTATTCCTCTCTCTCAAGTCTCCTCTCTAGTACTTCCTTTCTCTCCCTTTCTCTCCTATATCCCTTTCTATTCCCCCACCTCTCTCTCTCTCTCTCTCTCTCTCTCTATCTATCTATCTATCTTTCTCTCTGCCCTCCAGTCCTCTCTCTTTCCCCATCATTCTCCTCCTCTCTCTAAAATCCTATCTCTAGTTCTTCCTCTCTCTCCCTTTCTCTCCTACCTGTCCCTCTCTTCCACTATCACTCTCTCTCTCTCCCTTACAATCCTCTCTCTTCCCCCATCACTCTCCTTCTCTATAAAGTCGTATCTCTCATTATTCCTTCCTCTTCCTTTCTATCCTACCTCCCTCTCTCTTCCCCATCACTCTCTCTCTCTATCTCTCTCTATCTCTCTCTTTTCCCTCAAATCCTCTTTCTTCCCCCATCACTATGTCTCTCTCTCTCTCTCTCTCTCTCTCCAGCTATGTTACTATATCCCTCCCTCTCTCCTTATCTCTCTTTCTCTCCCCCCTTCTCTCTATCTCTCCTTCTTTGTCTCTTTATCTCACCTTGAAATATACATACACTCTCTCTCCTTCTCTTCCTTGTCGCTCCCTCTCTCTGTCTCTTTCCACTTATCACTCTCTATGTCTTTCTTCTTCCCTCCCTCTCTCTCCATCCAACTCCATCTATCTATCCCTCCCTCTCTCCTCCTCTCTTGAAAGTCCTCTCTCTCATCCTTCCTCTCTCTTCCTTTCTCTCCTACCTTCAGCTCTATTCCCCCATCTCTCTCTCTCTCTCTTTCTCTATGCCCTCAAATCCTCTCACTACCTCCCTCCATCTCTCCTCCTCTATATCCCCACTTCATCTTTGTGTCTCCCTCCATGTCCCCTATCTAGGTGGTAGTTTCGCAACAACGTATAGGAGAGTGTGGCACCACTACACTTTTTCTTTTTACCAATACTAGAGTGTATGGACTACACCTAACACAACACTTAGTTATTTTTTCCAATAAGTTTCTTCCATCATGGAGCGGAATAAACATCAAGTTAAATTATTCAATTATATTTCATCATCATTATGCAATAAAAATCAATAACCATATAAGTATAACATGCTTATAATTAGGAGGGGAAATTCTTGTAATGTCTACCCATGTCAATAATAATACAACTTCAATAAATTTACAAGTGTACAATAATTTACAACTAATTTGTGTAGCCAACCATTGGCCTGCAGCCTTAGACAATATTCCAAAACCCCTGTCACATTCGTGCATCTTACCACTGCCTCTGCCCACACCTACACACTTAGAAACCCCAAAATATGTCTCGGCACAACTCATGTTGTTGTCATTATGTGACTGCTCAAATTACCATACTTTTCTCCATAGTCGTGTCACACCACCATGCTGCTAACTACACATTACCTACAACCTACACTTTGGTGACCCACCATACACCACCCACCATGTTGGTACTTTGGTTACCTACCAAACTATGCACACACAAACATGCCCGTCCACCCAAGTTGTCACAATAAAACTCTGCCTACCTGTTGGTATGGGTTCATGACCCGCACACCATGTTGTCCCTGAACCCGACCTACCATCACTCTATTGCACTGCAGACCTGACCGGGTTCTACCTGTTACAAACTGATCCGACTCGGCTCTGTTGCTTGCAGCCTCCCTTTCACCTATCTCACTCAACCTTATTATTGTTCTTATTTCTGCAATGTATTTGAGAGTGAATTTGATATCTTAAAGTGATTCGTACTCTTCCTAATATATATCCATGCCACACGGTCATGGCACCTTCGAGGGACGCAACCCTTCATTTCACCAAGGGTCGGATCATCACCAATCAACACGTCGCCCTGCACATTTTCATATGTCGGCCCTCCATATAAAATATAACTCACTACCCTCCCTCGTGTGGTCACTTGGGTCATCCTATGCCACCACTTGTTCACTTATTGGTCCGTCCCTCTCCACTATCACACCCTTCATGTGGTCATGCTAAGTATGGGTGCACTTGTTGCATCTTCCGTCAACTCGCCCAGGCGTGCACCCGCCCGAACGCCTAACATGGGTTGCCCGACACGACGGCTTGTCGGACACTCCCATCGTACATCCTCATCGCAAGACTTAGTTGCAAATCTTGTGGCACGACTCGTTCGCATAAAATTGAAAGTCATGTCAAGTCGTCACACATAATAGAGCGCTCACCCAAGTCAACCAAACATGGGCGCCCGTCGCACTTCCATCACAACCGCATGCCTTTAACCATGATCATTAGTTTTTTTACTATCTCGGGTGCTCGCCAACTTTAGGCCCTGACACACTCCCTCTCTCACCTTTCTCTACCTCTCACACTCCTCTCCCTTTCTCCCTTTTTATTGCTCCTCTACCCTCTCCTTCAGTTTATCTCCATCACTGCCTTGTCACTCACCGTATCTCTCCACCTCTATCACTCTATGTATTTGTTCTTCCCTCCCATATATATCTAGAGATAACGTATATCATGATATATTAATATATATTATAATATAACAAATTTAATATTGTATTAATACAAAGTTATTAAATTTAATAATATTAATAACGTAATTAATTAATATGAATAGTAGATTTACTAATAATAATAATAATAATAGTAGTAATATTTTAATATTAATAGTAGGGTTAATTAAATTTTTTGCATGGTATTAATAATAATTTGGCCCATATGTGTCACCTAAATAGAACCTCTTATTTGAGTGTTAGTAAGTATAAATAGGTTTATGGAGTGAATATAAAAAGAGATTTTATTTATTTACCATACCTCTATTTTATTTATATTTATATTTAGTTATCATACGTCTTTTATTTACTATGGTATTTGGCCCACAGGATTGCTATATAATTAGATGTTGATTTCTAATCCTATTTGATATATTTTTATTTATTTACCCTACCTCTTTATACCTCTTTTATATTTATTTATTTACCATACCTCTTTTATACATATTGTATTTGGCCCATGGTATTAATAATTAGTTTTCCCATGGTATTTTGACCATAGGATTCACCTAAATAAAACCTATTTTTTTATTTTTTGTAAATATAAAGAGGTTTATGGAGTAAATATAAAGTTATGATTATCAAATCCAAGAAAGTCATTACGCTAATTTTATGTATGACAATAGTAACTTGGAGGAAGTGTCTCCTACAAGTACCTAGGAATTGATATTCATCACAAGCTCAATTGGAACTATAGCATTGAGAAAAGGATTAATGGGAGATGGAAAGCTTATTTTGGTATTGAAAATAATTGTAAAATGACAAACCTCGTAATGTGGGATAGAAAGGATTTCCTCTTTGAAACTTTAGTTACTTTGGTTATCTTATATGGATGTAAGGTTTGGGGTTGTAGCATCTCTAGAGAATCCTCGAGAAATATTGAGAAAATCTAGAAGAGTTTTATAATGTATAACCTCAAAATTAAAAGAAACACATCCTATCCTATTCTCCTTATAGAAGTGTGTCTTTCCCTTATTGAGAGCCTAGCTATGACTAGGTTTCTGTTGTACAAGCAGAAACTCAATAACATAGGAGACCATAGACTTTTTAAGCTAGCTTTAAATTCCAGCCAAAACCACCTAAGGCTGAAACGATGTTGGTATAAAGACACTAGGGCCTAGTTAAACCATTTGGAGATCGATGAGAATGTTGCATTGCTAAACATTAATAACATTAAAAATATTGTTACTTCTAAGTTCAAAGAAAAAATGTGGTGTGAGAAAGATTTAGCAGCTAAAAGAAAATTAAGATATTATAAGGAGATCATCAACCCCACCCTAGAAGATCAAAAGTATCTCTCTATTTTAACTATCTCAAAGAAGAAAATTAATATAGCCAAGATTAGAATGAACTCTCATGAGCTCCATAGTGAAACGGGTCATTGGGAAGTTCCTAAAACACCATGGATGGAAAGGTTTTGCCATCTCTGTGAGAATACGAACATCGAGGATGAAAATCACTTCCTCTTAGAGTGCCCCGCGTACAACCACATTAGATCTATGTTTCAAAATATTTGTTACAACACTGGCCTTCCTAGCCATTTACATTATCAAAATTACAATGAACTCGGGAGGCTTCTCTCAAGCTTTTTGAGCATAGGAATAATATCGTAAATCAAACTAAATAATTCATTTCTTTAGGTTTGATAGGCCAAAGTGTGGTCTCAGTGGACGTTAACCACCATCATCATCATCACCACCATCATCATCAAAAAGAAATTGTATTTATCTAACGTAGTTGTGGATTGAATATAAAAAAAATGTTTTATTTATTTACCATACCTCTTTTTCTTTTTGAGCGTTCATAAACTTCTTTATATTTTAAATTTATATTGGGTTTATATATAATAATAATTAGATTGGTCTTTAATGAACTTCTTTATATTTTAAATTTATATTGGGTTTATATATAATAATAATTAGATTGGTTTTTAAATAGGGTTGATAGTAGATTGAAAATATTGAAAGTGAAATGTTAAATGTTACGTTATGTTTATAACAATATTTTAAACCATGAATTTAACATTACTATAGATATTATTAACTTGTAAATTAACTAAGTTAGAATATACATAAGATATAAATATAGACTAAGTTAAAATTAGGACTCTTAAGTTCTAGTGAAATCCAAAACTTAGTGTAGGGTTGGTTAGGTGTAGTTCGTTTCTTGCTTCACATAAAATTGAGTTTTCTTGGTAAGTGCAGGGTTGGTTAGGTGTAGTGCAATTCTTGCTTCACATAAAATCCAGTTGTCTCGGCTAAATCTTACTCCAATTACTCCAAGACACTGATCAAATTTCATGCATTATTTTCTATAAATTTTTGTGAGGTGGTTTTTCTATATTTTCATTAAAATAATTGATAATATTTTTTAATAATGTATTAGTGGTAATATAAATATGAAAAATATCACTCAATTATTTTAAAAAATTGAAATATTTATGTAAAAAATTAAATTAATTTTAAGAAAGTACAATTTTTATTTATAAAATTTTTGTATATGCATATGAAATTTGAGTGTATGTCATTTATCATACAATTATTGTGCAAAATATGTTTTAAATATTAAATTCAATTATTCTTCAAAATATGAAACTTTAATGATATTATTTTAATATTAAATTTAAAATTGTAAAAGATACATTGTTGTAATGGAAAACTATTTATTTTTGGAGTATAGATTATGAATGTTCTAATGCTTGTATGGTTAGTTTTAAAATATCAATGTTCAAATAGTTTATTTAAATCTGTTGTTGAAATAGTTTTAAAAATTATAAGATTTAAATATCTTACTCATTCATATATCTATCTATCTATATATATATATATATATATATATATATATATATATATATATATATATATATATATAGATATATATAGATATATTGTAACGGACATTATTTTTCTATTTAGAACATAATTTTTAATTTTATTTTTATTTTAAAAGGTGATGAATGAACGAACAAATTTACACGCACTGGGTTGTAGAATGAGCCTATCGACTCAATAAACCATATGGCAGAGGGATATGAAAAACTCATCAAGGTGGAAAACTTATGAAGGTGGTGCCTCAATCAAGCCAATTGGAAATTGGTGATTTCCATATGTCATGACCATTTGGCACTTTCCCTAAGGGGAAACAAGGGCTCAAACTTTCATACTGGGTTGTAGAATGAACCTCTGGACTAAATAAACCATATCGCAGAGTGATATGAAAAACTCATCAATGTGGAAAACTCATGAAGGTGGCACCTCAGTCAAGCCAATTGGAAATTGGTGATTCCCATATGTCATGACCATTTGGCACTTTCCCGAAGGGACAACAAGGGCTCAACCTTTTGAAGGTGTTAAGACTAGAGGGAGTACATCGTAGTCTTGTAGGCCATTATATGATGGGAGGCTTCCCCTCTTGTGCCATCTCATAAATATTTGAGTCTAATTCACAAATTGTCTAATAGGGTAAAGAATTATAAAATCAAGCTGCCCGTCTTGTGCCATCTCATAAAGATTTGAGTCTAATTCACAAATTTTCTAACGGGGTGAAGAATTAGAAAATCAAGCTGTGCATAAATGGAACCTTCCCAACTGTATTGAAGTCCAAATTTTCCCATGGACACAATGACCTTAGGGTTTTATCAACTTCATCAAGTCTTTTTAGAGTTAAGTTGAATCCCTTAAAGTTCACCCGACTATATGCATTTATAACTTGCACATTCATATGTAGTTTTTTTTATGTGAATATACCGAGGCATATCTCTTGTTATTGTTTTAAATGACATATTTGTTTAGTCTACCAAGTTGACCAATTTTTAAATTACTTCATTTTATAAATATTCGTTCTATTATGAAATTCTTTGTAACTAGTTTCTTGATGTCTATTTGACTCTCTGGTCTATAAGCTCGAACTCATTCAATGTATAGTTATAGTTATTTGCTTATATTTCTAGATTGGAGGTTTATTCATAGAGGGTAATTAAACCCCATAGTGGAATAAGATCCTACAGAAGATCCTGAAGAACTTATTCGCTCTTCGTGTAAGTCTATTGAAATTATCATTTTTTTTCAAAGCATGCAATTCAAAGGAGTTTGAAGGAGTACAGATGTGTGATTGTCACATGAAATGATTGAATTTCTTGTAAATGAATGGAAAGAGGAAGGAATATATGGACAAACTAAGCTTCCCTACAGGTAGATAAGAAAAAATAGCAATATGTTACAGTAAAAAATGATAAAGATAATAGTTATGTTTTTGTTGAGAAAGATAATAGTTAGTGATAAAATAGCAATATGTTACGGTAGAAATTGATAAAGATAATAGTTATGTTTCTGTTGAGGAAGATAATAGTTAGTGATCCCTTACAGCGTTTCCTTTGCAAAATCTGGTGCAATTTCTAGTATTAACTTGTAAATTAACTTCAACTCATCAATAGCACGTGCCCAAAATATGATCTCTTATTACATGATCAAAATATTTTATAAATATTTTATTTGAATTTAATTTTATAACATTTTTTTAACTAAATCTAAAAAAAGTAATTATAAGAATATATCTGAATCCTTTATCATGTTAGAATATATATATAAGATATAAATATAGTTATATATTAAGCTTCGTTTACTATAAAATTAAAATAATAATTTCATAATCATATATTAATTTCATTAATAAGCACATAAAAATTTAATACTTGTAGTGCTATTTTAATCAATCTTAATTGACTGAGACTACAACATTAATTTCCAACACAGGGTAGGTCTTGTTGTTTCAATGGAGTTCACATCGTCTGTGTCGATACACTCTAGCCAAGCATAAGAAAATGTAGAAAACTATAAAAGATGATGTTGATATAAATTGTTGAATCAACCATGCGTGTAGACATAAAAACACTCTACAGAATTAAATCACAACTTGTAGCTGTCAAAGTAAAGGCGCACCACACAGGAACTAATATCTACTCCAACTGGTTACTACCATTCTGTTGATTAACTCGATGTAACAACATAATATAACTAAAAACAACATCGAATGTAGTCCACGATTTGTACAGCAACAGCAAGAAACCATAAATCAATTAACTAAACTAGAATGTACACTACCTATATCACTGTAATCCCTACCAAAGAGGAGGGCCCTTCCTCCTTAGCAGTGCAAAGGAAGAACACAAAAGTGATTAACGAATCAGTTGAAGAACAATAACAACATCACCATGCTTATTGATATTAAAAATAAACTTAGAATTATAGAAGCAGAGTGATAGTACTCTTCTATATGTTGTGTCCTATTTCATGAAAATTCAAGTGTTTTATGGTTATTACAACCCAAAATTAGAAATAGATCATTCATGAGAATCTCACGATTCTCATGTTGATAAAAAATAAAAGTAGTTACAACCCATTGCTAAATACAAATATCCATAAGTTATGATTGCAATTGCTTGAGTCTTGTTGCTTCAAAAATAAGAAATCCCCACTGCTGACAGCTATTAAATGTAATAGTACCCACATTTTCAAGGTTCGGCGCAACAACATCAAGTGAATGGCTGTTCGAGATGACGCGACATAACTGGGGACAACACTGTTGGTGTGACAATGGATCAATGCGTGGTGTAACAACATCCTGTAACATCATCCAATGTGTAACAACATCTAATGTGTAACAACAACCTTAATAACATCTAATGTTTAGCAGCAACATGTAACAACATGTGTAACAACAATACGTTCTACCCTTTTCTATAGTTAATCCTTGTTGCCTGTATAGCTTCGTTCTCGAGAGCCATCACCTGAAAAGAACGACATCAAAATACTTCTTCAATACTCTCCCAGTTAGCAACAAAAAGGAATAAAGGCTCGTATTATTTGGGAAAATACAACAAAGGAACGTGACAATAGAATAGGCTAAAAAGGTAAGAAAACAAGGAATTTGGTCATATAAAGTCATAGGCCTAGAGGACAGAAAGGTCAACACTGGGGAAAGAATGTGCAGAAAATAGGTAAAAGACCACACCCAAAATCTCCCCATGACTGAAGCAACTGCGTGTCCCCATGCAGAATCTCAGTTCCTTCTACTGTACCCGCGATGCAAATCTATGAAATTGTAGGCACCAGTAATATCATTGCCCAGAACTCTGAATCCTTGAATGGCCATTAACTGATGTGTCCAATATTCCTCTTCCTACTCACATAAATGGTAATCGGGTTGATATTCATCTAATGGCAACCATATCAAAGGAAATTTGAACCTGAGGCCAATCCAAAACACTCCTAGTGTATGTACAATCCGAGTATATTCTGGCACCCATGTAACAACAACCATAAAGTTCCTGTACTCAAAGGGGTCCTCTTCTTGTAAGTCTACGCTATAGGCCTTCGTGCGCTTGAGACATCTGCCTAGTGCTTGGATCCTCATATTTGTCAACAGGTTGAGTCAAATCCTCACGATTCTTTTTCTGTAGATGGTTGATTGTTCTCTGATTTCCGGAGTGCTCAAGAATAGTCTAAACTCTCACCAAAGTTCATAAGCCATTCTTGGCTCAGCCCTGACCCACAATGTTGTTCTTTCCTCGTCGGTTTCTATTGTTTTCTTGGCCATGTGCCACTCAATCTGATTCCTCATGAATGAAAGGAAGGCCTACAACTGCAAGTCCCCCATGTAGGAGAGGATTGTCACCACCATCTTTGTGCTCACATGTTCACACATGATATTGTGCAAGAATAGCGTGCACATCAAGCTTTGGTCATCAAAGTCACAGGAGCAAAAAATTTCCAAAAAGGTACAAGTTGAAGAACCCAAATAGGACCTATTCTCATAAACTGCCTTTAATTGAAATAAGTAGTAGCATTCCCACATGAACACAGGATATGACGGGGACAACCACCTACATGCTAGCAGGTTTAGAGCAATGTCATGGATTTTGGTCTTATCAAACATTAGGTCTGAGACCTGTCAATGCAGTTGATACAATTGTTCATCCTTCTTCTTTATAACTTCCTTGTGCCTCCATGCCTCCTCTTCTCTTTCTCATTCTTCTTTTAGCCATTTTTCTCTCAGGTAATCCATCATTCTTTTATGCATTTCGAGTGAAATCACTCCCTCCTGTAGAGAGAGTGGTAGCTGCTTCCACTTTTGCAGCTCTGGCAATAACAACAATCTCTGAGAATGCCATCCTTCATGAGGACTCAGTGTTCTTTCGCATGCACTGTCAACTAAGGGTGTAGCAGCCTCTTGAGGGTGAAACTATTCCACCTTGGCTGCTGGTTCTTGTGTAACAACAACTTCATTAGTGGATTTTTCACAGTTTCTTTATCTCCCTGGTCAGCTTCCATTTTCACTATTAATTCTTGTGTAGCAACAGTGTTATCCACAAACTTTTGTACATCATTTTTCTCAAGATTGTCTTCGGTCTTCACTGTTGGTTCTTGTGTAGTAGCAGTGTTGATGTAGGCTCATGGATATTATCTTCCTCTTCCTACTCTTAGCGAACTTCCTCCTCCACTGCTAGTTCTGATGAAACAGCAGTGTCAGCCAAGGGCTCCTATGTATTCATTACTTGATCACTTCCTATGGATTATGTTGTCTCGTTTGCTGGTTCTTGCGTAACAGAAATGTCATTGATAGGTTCTTGTGTAATAGGTTCCCAGATTTTAGTTTAAGTCTCCCTCGAGGTGGTGTCTATTGCAAAGACTTTGAATCCTGCTGCCACTAACTTCTTAGCACATGCTACGCACAGAGTGCCTGGGATTTCTCCCCTTATGGCCTTGTCCACGACCTTTGCCAAAGTATCTAGCCCTGGGGCTCTTGGCTATACCTTCCCTTTTGCTAGATGTTCCCTCAATTCTCTAATTTCTTTCTCTAGAATTTCAATTTTTGACAACAAGGATTGGGTTTTGCTCTTACTAAGTGAAGGAGGTTCTTCTGGCTGAGCTTGCTCCTTGTCCTTCTACTCTGCTGCATCTTTGTTCTTTCTTGACATGGATGGGGACTCTGGGTGCCTGCTAACCATTATCCTCTGCTTTGGCCTCCTATCGCCAATTGGTTTATCAATGAACCTCTTGTTGACCTTTATGATCGAGGGCTAGGGTTACTCCTTTTCCACCTCTGGAGCTACCTCAGATGTCTCAGTTTGCCTTCTGCAGTTGATCTTGGGCCTTTTCTGCATGAATTATTCCTAATTCTTGCCCTTTCAGCTCAAAGCATCCAACATAATGAGTTTGATACGGCTATGGTTGGTAACACACGTTTCTAGATGTGAAACTATTTTCACAGTCGCGGCCATGTGTCTAATGTTGCCTCGCAAGAAATAAGGAAGGTTGAGTAGCTGCTGATGTCAGAGGTGGTTCAACAATGGAAAATGATAATTAAACAAAATTTTTGCCCTTCCTTCACAAGTAATGTACTTTATGAGGTAGAGGGAAACATCTGCCCATGGCTAGGGGAGTGACAACCTATCAATTCCTCTGCCCTTCTTTAAGAGTGACTCTTCTTCTTGGAGGAAATCACCTTTTAGTGAGGGGCCATTGACCTTCCTATTGAACCATCTCTTCCCTTCTACTAGCAATCTTGTTACTCTAGAAGTCACCTCTTCTGTGACCTCTAGCTTTAACCATCTCACCTTTGTGTGGTTTATCTCTAGATTCTTTCCAAATTGCATGGCAACATCATCATCTGATCCTTCCAACCTCTGAAGAATTCTAACTAGCCTGCATCCTTGAAACTCTAGCATGCTTCTAGGCAATATTCCAAGGCTTCTGTGGACCCTGGCTTGTGTCATATTGCTGCTCCTCCCATTACTTATGTAATTCAATGCTATTCCACCTGCTTATCCTTCCCTTTAAGTGCTCTGTGGTAGTCGACACACAATCTAGTTGTTTCATCCTACAATGCTATTTTCACTTTTCTGAGCACTCTAAAAGGGGGTTCGTTGCTTCCAGCAGGGGTAAATGGTAGGGTGGCAGGTGAATATTTCAGATTGGGATTTGGCACGCATGGTTCGTACTGCACAATGAATTTTTCCTTAATGGTGAGCCATGGGGAGGTCTCGTCAACGGTACACTTACCCTTTTTGGTAGGATCAACATTAAGTAATAATAACTACAAAGTCATCATGCCTTAATTGTTGGATTCTTCCAATAATCATAAGTCATGCGACGATCACGTCACCATATGCTTCATCCCCCCTGGGCGTAATTATGACAGTTGTACTTGGTTGTCAATAGTCATGTTAAGCTGCCATAATTACAAGATAAAACAAATTCAATATTACCTTTTTGATGACATAGCTGGGTGACGTGGGGCAAAGTAATGGGTAGTGCGATGCGCGAACCAAGCTCAGGCAGCAAGATGCACAAACTTAATTCTAATGATGAGGATCATGGTGATGTTCTGCTACTTATTATAATAAAATTTCTCGTTTATTCCTAAAAATTTGTTGACTGTTATAGGTGTAATAGCCAAGAAAACTGATATATATATATATATTATTTTAATTTCTACAAAAATATAAAGAAGAAAAGATCATGTAATAGCACTTATTGTAAAATATGCTTTTAAATAACAAATGTTGTTATAGAGTGTGTAACAGCCGCCACCAGGTGGTTTTCAACTGCTACAAAAGTGTCTATCTATGCCTAGGAAAGGTTTTCAAATCTAGATTATCGAAGTTGATTTTCAGCTATTACGCTTGTTGGAAAAATTATTTTTTTTGCAGCACAAGGTGGCTTTCCCTATTCCCGTAATCTGTATATCTGAATTTGTGACAATGTTGACAAATGAATCCCATGAGATAGGTTTGTGGTATAACCACAAACGATGACCATTTGCAAGTAATGGTGTCCTTGCACTATCAATGGTCACCAAATTTATAGTCCCATTGTCAAAGACTGCATCTACCTCCTAAGGACATAGCCATCTGGTGCAGAGCTTATGCTTGAATTCTTTAAACCTTGAGTCATATAAGAAAGCCAAATCTCCTTTCTGGAACTTCTTCTTCTTTATAAATTTGTGATGCCACTTATCTCTCTGCTATTGGATAATCTCTGTTTTTTGGATAGCAACTAATTGTTTCTCCTCCAATTCATTGAGCTGGTTCAATCTATGCCTTTGTGCTGTAGCCAAATCCAAATTGACCTGCAATGTTGTCCTCAGTGTCTTGATTTCAAATTCAATGGGGAATAAAGGGTTCTTGCCATACACAAGTTCATACGGTGAGAATCCAATGGTATTCTTCCATGTAGTCCTGCATGCCCATAACACTTCTTGAAGTTTGTCAGCCCAATTTCTTCAATGACTGGACACAGTCTTAGTAAGGATCCCCTCAATGACTTTGTTAGTGTTTTCTACTTGGCCATTTTCTTGTGGATGATAAGTTGTGATTTTGTGATGGATTTTATATTTCTCAACCAACTCCTAGATCTTATGAGATGTGAACTAGGGCCCTGCGTCTATGACTATCTCCCTGGGTATGCGAAACCGAACAAAGATGTCTTCAAACAAAAAGTATGAGACAACTTGCTCTGTGGCTCTAGCTAGTGCCTTCGTCTCAACCCATTTTATGACATAGTCAGTGCAGACCAAGATGTAGGATCTCTATCTAGATGAAGGATTAATTGGTCCTACAAAATCTAGAACCCACTTCTCAAAAGGTTCTCGGATGATTTGGGGTTGTAACGACATGTCATCTAATTGCAATGCTTGGCCCGTCCTTTGACAATTATCACATCCCTTCACAAACTTCTTGGCATGAAATATTTTTGGCTAGTAATACCCTGTTGAAAGGGCTTTGTATCCTATTCGTTTGTCTACGAAGTGTCCTCCACAGGGTTTCTCATGACAGGATTTAAGGATATCAAATACCTCATCTTCTCTAACATAGCATCTGATCTGGAAATATGGTCTAGTGTGGTAGAGGTTCCCTTCTATCCAGGTATATGTAGCACTTTTTTTGTGATTTTTCTTTTCTCCTTGGAGGACAAATATTGTGGAAACTTCCATGCAGCAAGATAATTGGCTATATCTGCATACCAAGGTCAGTAAGTAGAAATAGAATAAAGATATTCATCAAAGGAAAGAATCTTCAGTGGGAGTGCAACTGTAATCAATAGTTAGCCTAGAAAGAAAGTCAGCTACTACATGTCTTTTCCAGGCTTATCTACACTAGTGATATCAAATTATTGTAACTACAAGAACCATCATGTAATCCTACCATTTGTAATTGGCTTATTAATTTAAAAACGAATGGCAGAATGATCAGTCTATACAAATACTTGATACCCAGTGATGTAATGTCGGAATTTATTGATGGCATGCACAACTGCTAAGAACTCCTTCTTGGTCACTGTGTAGTTGAGCTCAGTTGAGGTTAGATTTTTGCTTATGTAGTAAATAAAATAAGGTTTCTTATCCTCCAGTTAGCCCAAAAAAACACCTGTAGCAATATCTAATGCATCTGTAGTTATGTGAAACGACAGTTCCCAATTAGGTCCTCGCAAGACCAGAGCTGTTGATACACAACATTTAAGTTTTACAAGGCCTGCTCACACTTACCTGTCCACAAGAAATCAACATCCTTCATGTGTAAGAAAATAATGGCGATGCTATTTTTGAAATTTTTTCTATAAATCTCCTGTAATACCCTGCATTCCCTAAGAAACTACGTACCTCTTTTTGCATTTTGGGGGTTGGAATTTTTAGAATTACCTCTATTTTTGAAGGGTCTACCTTGATTCCATCAGCAAAAATGTAGTGTCCAAGCACGATCCCTTCAGTCATCATCATGTGACATTTCTCAGTGCTCAAGGAAACATTAGTCTATACACATCGTTCTAGTACCTTTTCCAGATTAACTAATGTTGTTTCAAAAGCATCTCCATATTGTGTGAAATCATCCATGACGATTTTTAGGAAGTCATTCAATAAGTCAGAGAAAATTCCCAGTATTGCCCTTTGAAAGGTTGCTCACGCATTAGAGATCCCAAAAGGAAGTACTATGTATGCGTAGGTTCCCCAAGAACAAGTAAAGGTCATTTTATCCTGGTCTTCTAGAGCAATCTTTATCTGATTGTAGCCACTAAATCCATCCAAAATGAAAAGAATTTCTTTCTGGAGAGAGTATCGAGGACCTGATCTATAAATGGTAAGGGAAAATGGTCCTTCTGAGTGGCCTTATTGAATTCTTTGTAATCAAAGTAGAATCTCCACTTGCCATTCTTCTTAGGAACAATGACAAGCGGTGAGACCCACTGACTATTAGATATTGGATAAATAAAATTAGCACTCAGGATTTTTTGTAGTTCTTGTTTCACCACATCCTTTAGTGTAGGGTTCATGTGGTGTTGTGGCTGTCTGACTGGTTTGCATTCATCCCTCAAATAAATACAGTGAGGGCACAAGTTAGGGTGGATCCCTTTCATATCCATATAATCCCATGCAAAAGCCTTTTTATACTTCTGTAACAATTGTAATAGCCGTTGGTTTTATTCATCAGTCAAGTTGGGATAAACATTCAAAAACTTTCTAGATTTGATCTCAATTGGATTGCTAGAAATATTCAGAGAAATCCTCATTTGTTCAAAATCTATATATTCCACCTCTTCTTCCTCATTTCCATTTTTAACAGAAGCAACAGAAAGTGAATTACTAATAAAACCATTAATAACATCATCTTCTGTCTCATTTTGGAAATACTAGGTTTTCCCCATAGTGAGGATTGGCAGGGAAAGATCTTACTCAAGTTCAAACTCGTCCCACCAAAGGTTGTAGACATCCATATTTGGTTTTGGGGCATAAAGATTAAGGTTTTGTGTTGGTTGGCCATCTGAGATCACCATGGATCCCATCCTGTAGCCTATAAATGTGTATGCAGTGGCTAGCCAAGGTCTCCATAGGAACAAAGGATGCTCCCCCAAATTAGATTTGGACTGCAAGATAAGAAAATTAGCCAGATATCTCCAGGAAGCTATCATAATCACTATATCCTCTAGCATCCCCTCAGGTTTAACACGGGACCTGTTTGTTAATTCAATCACAGTAGGAGTATCTCTAAGTCCCTGTAGCCTGAGAGCAATAAAGAGATCCTTTGTCATTAATTAATGGAAGCCCCAAGATCAATCAATGTGTTGGCTATGGGTTGATCATGAATGTAGACAGTGACCGTAGTATTTCCTGGATCATTGTACATAGTAAGGAGAGGCTCAGCAGACATTAATTCGGATAACTTTCCCATCACATGTATGGTGGCATGGTCTTTAGGCTTCCTCCTAGGTTTCTTGATGCACAATTATGTCACTGTCCTAGCATAGATGGGTACTTCTTTAAGGGCTTGCAACAGAGTAATTCGTACATACAAATTTTGCAACTCCCTAAGAACATCAAAATAGGCTATGAAGTCATCCTAGGTTTGGCCAACCTTTGATGATATGGAGGTCCTGCATTACAACAGTCGAATATGTTGTTACAAGTGTATCAACCCTCCCTGAATTGGCTATTACAACTGTAACATTTCTTCGTAGGACAGCTATTACAGATGTAACAAATTCCTCTATATCAGTTGTTATAGGTGTAGTAGCCACCTTAGAGCCTCCAACATCTCCTCTAGATGGTTCATAATCCTCCTCTGTAATGATATGGGAGTGACTAGGGTTAATTACTATGCCTAATCTCAATTGTATTTCATTAAGCCCCATAGGAGTAATAAGGTAGTTCTGTAAGGTCATCAAGGCCTCTATGGCCTACGCTACTTTATTGTTTGGGTTTTGGTTAGGTTACACAGGTAGTTGGGGTCACACAGGTGGTGGAGGAGCAGGAGCTTGGAAAGGAGGTAACTACAGCTGTTGTTGCATGGGTGGTCCAGGCAGAGCTGAATTCTAGGCATTTCCTCTCCAATTCTAGTTCCAAGGGTATGGTTGGGGTTGAGGATATTGAACAGGAGGAGATGGAAACCATTGGTTCCAAGGTGAAGGAAACTATGCTGAAGGAGGGGTTGAATATTGCCATGGATATTGTTGGTTATTATATGCATTCTTCCACGTATTGAAAGAGGAAAAGTCTTGAGAGATACTAGGAGGTCACAGTTGTAATGGCCTCCTCCTTGTGATGATGTAAGAGGATTGCACCTCTTCACTTGACTCTCTCAGTACTGCCTTTAGTCTAGGAAGCTCTAGACATTTCTCTATTAAATGCTCCAGCTCGCAGATATTACACAGGATGATGTTATTCAATTCACATTCCCTGAAAGGATGTTTCTTCTAGCAAGTCGGACAGAACATGGATAGGGTTGTGTCAGCTTCTGCTTGTGTCTTCTTGATCTGTGCTGTTGTAATTTGGGCCGAGAGAGTAATGAGGATATCGGTCTTGAAATTTTCAAACAAATTCTCCATCTTCGCTCTAGTTACTCCTCCACCTACAGATTTTTGCATGTGGATAGAGGCATCTCGAATTTTACTCCTTCCTTTGGACGATCCTTCACAATATCTTAGGCAAAGCTTTACGATTTCAGTGAATGGTTCTTGCGATATATCCCCTTTTCCCAATAGATTCAAGGTGTCAAGGCAATCATCCCTCATTCCTCTGATGAATATAGTCTTTAAGATTTCCTGGTCTAAATCGTTGTGTTTAGATCTCTGCAGATTATAGTGGAACCATTCCACATAATCTTCAAGGCTTTCGTCCTCCTTCTGTGTCATTATGAATATCTCTTCCCTTAATTCCCTAGTCCTCCAATAGCCTGGTACTTTGAAAAGAACGTCTCCTTCATATCATTTCACGTTGAAATAGAAGCGAAGCCCAATCCCATGAACCATCTCAGGGTTGCCCCTTTTAAGGTAGCTGGAAATAGCTTTAATTTCTGAGCATCTGTTATATAATCATAACTTCTACATAAGACATCAAACTAAAATAGAAGTGTATCTGGATATTCCATAGGCATCCCATAAAAGGATGGTAAGGATGATAGAGGAATATTTTTCGTAGGAGCTTGACCTCCAATATCCCCAATTGGGAACTCAAAGGTGGTGATAGTGGTGTCTGCTTTAACATTGCTATCATTGATGTCCCCCATGTCTAATTCTTCTAACCCTTGTTGTGGTAGATGTCCTTTGAGCTATGTTTGTGATGGCCCTATATATATGGTTAGTGCCTCAGATACCCCTGGGGCTGGTTGTTTCACTCACTACCTATATCTGGATATTGATAAACCAACATGTTCTTTTCCATCTTAGGTGTCTGATTTTCCTCCTCGATTTCCCCTTGCCCCTCGGTCCTCAACTTCTGACTACTAGCTTCCCCTTCTTGCTTGTGAATCGAATGCTTGGTCTTGGGATTATGAGTGCTACCTTTAGAATGATACAGTCCTAAGATGGATGAATTAGAGGTTTCTTATTTTGCTACGAGAGTAACAGCTTTTTGCAGCCCTATTTTCCTTGCATTCCATTGAGAGCTGGACTATTCTTTTTCTGCCTCAGAGATTAGTTCCTGGATAAATGTCTTCCTGCCTAAATCTTTACCCTTCCTTTCCTTTTTACTACCCATTGTTCCTGTGACTTATTAGAGTATGGGTGATTTCAATGTCTCTGTAATTCCTACAAGTGCACACATGCACCCTATGTGTATTAAGTCACACTCTAAGTGTCTCAGTCTTTGACAGTGGTGAGCTCGCCCAGGTATGTTAGAGCGATGCTCAGGTTCTTACCTCTCGTCTTACCACCCAACGACTGCAGAGCTGCAGGCACACTAACAAAACATCAAAATATCTTAAGTGTCCTAGTAATCACAATGGTGAGCCTACCCAGGTATGTTAGAGCGATGCACAGGTTCTTGCCTCTCGTCTTATCACCCACCAACTGTGGACTAGGAACACTCTATATCAAACAAACAACTTGGCTGACTGTATCGTCAACTGCCATCCCTAGCAATGATGACATAATGTAATGTTGTCTTAATCAATATTAATTAACTGAGACTGCAACATTAATTGTCAACGTAGGGTAGGTCTTGTCGTTTTCAATGGAGTCCGCACTATCTGTGCCGATACACTCTAGCCAAGCATAAGAAAATGCATAAAATTGTAAAAGATGTCGCTGATCTAAATTGTTGAATCAAACCATGCAAGTAGACATAAAAACACTCTATGGAATTAAATCATAATTCACAGCTATCAAAGTAAAGGCGCACCACACACAAACTAATATCTAGTCCAGCTAGTTACTACCATTTTTTTGATTAACTAATTGTAACAACATAATATAAATAGAAACAACATCCAATGTAGTCCATGATTTGTACAACAATAATGAGAAACAATAAATCAATTAACTAAACTAGAATGTACACTACCTATATCACTGCAATCCCTGCCAAAGAGGAGGGCCCTTCCTCCTCGACAGGGCATAGGAAGAACAAAAAAGTGTTAATGAATCAGTTGAAGAACAGTAACAACATCACCATGCTGATTGATATTAAAAATAAACTCAGAATTACAGAAGCAGAGTAATAGTACTCTTCTATATGTCATGTCCTTTTTCATGAAAAATCAAGTATTTTATAGTTATTACAACCTGAAATTAGAAACAGATGAGTCATGAGAATTGTGAGATTCTCATGCTCATAAGAAAATAAAAGTAGTTACAACCTATTGCTAAATACAAATATCCATCAGTTATGATTGAAACTACTTGAGTCTTGTTGCTTCAAAAATAAATAATCCCTACTACTGACAACTATTATGTGGAATAGTACCCACATTTTCCAGCTTCGGCGCAATAGCATCAAGAGAATGGAGGTTTGATATGATGCAACATTACTAGTGACAACACTGTTGTTCTAACGACGAATCACCGTGTGGTGTAACAACAACCTGTAACAACATCTAATGTGTAAAAGAAACTTGTAACAACATCTAATGTGTAGTAGCAACCTTTAATGACATCTAATGTGTAACAGCTAACCATTCTACCATTTTTGGTAGTTAATCCGTGTTGCGTGTATAGCTTTGTTCTCGCGAGCCATCACCTGAAAAGAAGGACTTCAAAATACTTCTTCAATACTCTCCTAGTTAGCCAGAAAAAGGAATAAAGCCTCATATTATTCGGTAAAATACAACAAAGTAACATGATAGTAGAATAGGTTAAAAAGGTACGAAAACAAGGAATTTGGTTATATAAAGTCATAGACCTGGAGGAAAAAAAGGTCAAAACTGGGGAGAGAATGTGCAAAAAATAGGTAAACAACCACACCCAACAATACTTACAATATAAAAAACAAAAGTCATAGATATTAGCCCAAACTTTACCATGGGCCAATATCATAGCTCATTAATACCCTACACACACAAATATATATATATATATATATATATATATATATATATATATATATATATATATATATATATATATATATATATATATATATATATATATACATAGCCTAACTTATAGACAATACAATTTCAAGTAAGAACGTGATACCCCCCAACACACACACACACACAAATATATATAGTCTAACATATAGACAATACAATTTTAAGTAAGAATGTGATTTTTTGTTGTTTAAAATAAGATTTTGAATAAATAAATAGATTCAACATCCTGAAAACCCCCTTTGGGACTCAAATTCTACAGATTAAACAACTTGAAATCGAGTTTTTAAAAATCTTTGTCATATATTGTTTAAAAGTAAACAGAAAAGATGTCGTGAAAAAAGTAATTTCATATATAAGTTTATACATATACACATATAATTTTATTACATTTTTCCACCAAGAAACAATCTCCAGCTCAGCTTGGTATGGAAGATATGTTGTAATGTCCTATTATGTTATGTTATCTAAACATTTGACTCCTTTAAATTACACAAAAATAAAAATTTAATTAAAAATTAAAATAAAGTTAGAAAAAAAATTAATAATTATAATTATTAATTATTAATCATTAAACTAGTATAGATTCATCTTAACTATAGACCTATCAATATTTTAGAGAGATCTAGTGAAAACATTTCCTCAAGTTTTGTACCAAAAAAAGTTTGCACAAGTTTGAGAGCTATGGAAGCTTGATAGATTTGAATTTAAGATGCATGTTTGGACAAGTTTGAGATCTTTCAAAGCTTGATAGATTTGGATTTAAGATGCATGTTGTGCTAAGAGGTGCATCCGAAGGATATGTGTCAGTGTAATGTAAGAAAATATGTAACCATTTTTACATGTTATATGTTCAATTTATAAGACTTTATGGATTCGTAAAATTTGTATGTTGGGTCAATTAAATAATAATGAAATATTAAAGTAATAATGAGCCACATAGATGTTGTAGTGTACTTAAAAATTAAAGTAATAAAAAAATAAAATTCAATTTTTGATATTGTAATTTTTTTTATTAATATAATTATCAATAAAATTTTAGATTAAAGAAAATCATAATATACACATGACATTATGATATGTAAGATATAAATAGTAGCAATAAGTTAAGATACATTTTACCTTATAAATAAAATAATGATGTTGTATATTTAAATTTAATTAATGAGCAAACAAAAACTTTAATACTTACAATAAAATTACAATATAACAATATTTTTTTTATCATGGATCTCACTTTACCATAGATATTATTAACTTGTAAATTTACTTTGTTACAATAGGATGAGAAAATACCATGGCTCACCAATACCATGAGCCCAAAAACCATATCATATTTCAAATCAAAATATTTGATAAATATTTTATTTGAATTTAATTTTATAACATTTTTTAAATTAAATCTAAAAGAAAAAATATTATTATTACTTTTGAGATATATCTAGAGCCTCTCTCATATTAAAACATATAATGTATAAATAGTAGTTATAAATTAAAATCTATTTTACCAAATATTTAAAATAATAATGTTGTAACTATATTCAAATTTTTTTAATAAACACATAAAAGCTTAACACTTAAAATATAACAAGAATTTTAACTATTCATATTTACCTCTACTTTACCATAGATATTATTATCCTATATATAAGATTTACTACAATAGCATGGCTCATCAATACTACATGCCCAAAAACTACCTTTAATTTTACAATAGAAATAACACACACACACACACATATAAATTTAATTTTATTATATTTTTTATGCGACACTCTCTCATATCACATAAAAATAGAAATAAAAATACAATAAAATAAAAACAAATTTAATGATTATAATTATAATTATTAGTATTTATTAACTCAAGGATGTACAAAGGGATCAAACTTTTAGATGTGCAAGCATTTCTTCAAGTTTTGCACTAAAAAAACAAGCGTGGATCTAGACAAGTTTGATATCTTTCGGTACTTGACAGATGCAAAGTTAAATGGATCAGACTACTTTTATTATTTATATATTCAAGGTTTGAATAAATTTTATATTTATATCATTATTTATTTCATTTTGAATTTTTCCTTTGAAATATAAATTATTGTCGCATCTACTTGTATATTGGATTTTACAATATGTTTATGTTTTTATTATATGTAGATAATTTAATAAAAGTTTAATTTAATTTTTAATAACTATTAACAAATAGTAGGGATTTAATTTTTATGAAATATTTTGAAATATTTTTAATAGTAGTGAATTTTTCTACTATTTAAATAAATTCAAAAAACAACAGTAGCTCTTTGAAAGTGACTCTTAAATGAGGTGAATGCATTATTTTGAAATTTCATCATTATATATATTTGATGCTATCGATTTTTCATTTATCTCATTGGAAACATTCTAAAAAAAATTCAAGAATAAGATTTAAAAGAAATTAAATGAAAAATAACATATAAATTCGAAAATACCAAAGTCATATGTCACTGAATAGAAGATTCCTTCCCAAATCCAACCTGATCAACTATGCCCCTAAGAATAAATATTACCTTAAATTCGCCCTACTACAAGATCATGTTGTAGAGAAATATGTAGAAACGGAATTAAATCTTTGTTTTAAGGCGCTCAATAACATGGTAGTGCACTTAAAAAGCTCAATTGAGATCTTTATGCAAGATCTTGAATAGCTTTATAAAAGATCTGGAATAACTTGATACTAGGTTTAATAAACCCTTATCGAACTACTAGCCGCGGATTAAGAGAAATAATGTCTCCATTGAAAAATGTAGTTCTAACCAAAAAAATGTACACTCTACTCCTAAATAATGTTTAATTAATTATTTTTAAAATCATAAATCTTTTGAAAGATTTAGCTCCAACTATTACATTCACACTTCTTATAAAAAGTAACCACACTCACTTTACCTTGTTAATCTTAATATGGCTGCTAATATTATATTCTAAAATGTTAACAAGTGATTAAATGTCTTTTTTGAGATTTGCTATGAATAGATAATAATTTTTTTATATTTTAATTGTTTAAATATTTATAGTAATATTTTAATTTTTAAACGTTATTAATTATAAATTTTATCAATTATTTTTAATTAATTCAAAAATATTTTTAAAATTAGAATTTAAAGTTTACCAACTTTTAATTTATCTTAAAAACTAAAATAATTTTAAAACAAAAGTTAACTGTTCAAAAACACTTACACAAAAACGTAATATAATATTGAAATTAACTTTATATAATAAATGGTTTTTTTGGGATCTCCAACGCTAATGGTATAAAGGTTATTCGAAATTTTATTTTTACAATATTTATAATGTTATAGATTAATATTATAAAATAATTTAATATTTTATTTTATTTATTTGTAAATAATTATTGTTTTTTATTAATGTAACTATTTTTATAAAATTAATTTATTATTTAAGAAATTATAAGTGAAGAAAAAAACGTTTAAACATTGAAGTGACATTCCACAAACTCGGGTTCATTCAAGGATTTGAGATTAGGACTCTTGTGCGTTCGAGAATAGGAATTGGGTCAAAGAGAGTATAATTGAGATATAGCTAGATTGATTTCTCATTTTTCACACCAAAGTTACATACATAATAATATTTAAGTACTAAAATTGTTTGATCAAGGATTAAAATAATGCTCTATCAAGCACTTAAAAACATTTCATTCCGTTTTTATTTTTTCCGCTTTCCCGCACATACTTTGCCAAAAAAATATAACCAATCTCTCTACTGATTCCGCTCATGTGGCTGAGGCCTTCCCTCACTATGTATACTTGACCATTATATGCTCTTAATATAATCTATACTGCTTTTCTCTCTGAAAAAAACTACTTTATGGAAGAAAAAAAATATTGAAATCAATGAAACACATATAATATAAAATTGGATATTAAGAAAGTAAAAGAAATACATATATTTTATATAAATATCACAGTGTACAATTAAATTGAAACTAAATTTTACATGAACTATGTATCATATTATTTTAATTATATGCATATTAACAAATTTGGATTAGAATTCTTTTGACCTTAGTCTCAGAGTATCCACAGTAGAAACCATATTTGTCAATGTTTCAAATCCCAACAGGGATCCATCATCACGACCAATCTGAATGATGATAGAAAAAGAGCAACAGTGATCGATCATCATGACCAATCTAAATGATGATTGAAAAAGAGCAACAGGGATCCATCCTCAGGACCAATCTGAATGATGATAGAAAAAGAGCAACAGGGATCCATCATCAAGACCAATCTGAATGATGATAGAAAAAGAGCTTTGTGATAGGATAAATAGTTAAAAAATTATTTTGATTGAAGTTCAACTAATAATTTTTATTTTAATCTTTATTTTTATTTTTACTATTAACTATAATAAAAGTTTTATCGTAATCTTTAAATAAATGATTTATTATTATTTTTTATGGATTTTTATTAGTTGAATATTGTAATAGCTCATTAATTTAAATGGATTTAAAAAAAAAAAAAATTAATATATTTTATTTATTATTTTATTTAAAATTGTATAATAGATTTATATAATAATAGATTTTAGGTTAGGTGATGAGATTAGTACATTAATTCTAGTCAAAATCTAATTTTTATTCTAAATAATAAATAATACTAGTCATTATTGTTATTATTATCAAAAATAAATTATTATTATTAATAATTTTAATTGTTTTATAATTAATAATAGTAGTTAATATAGTTTAAATGTTTTAGTTATGTTTTCATTTCTAAAGATAATTCTGGTTATAATTAATTAATAATCATTATTATTTCTTATATAAATTTTTTTATTAATATTTCTTTATTTTTATGATAATTATTATTATAAGTATTCGATAATAATTATTATTTATTAAGAATAATAATTTTATTCTAATTATATATGTAAGATTAGATAGTTTTGATAAACTATATTAGTTTAGATAGTTTTATTATATTATTAAAGATTATGATTAGGATGGTGGTTAAAGAGACCAAATTGGTCTATCGGTCCTATAATTTTCTTATTTTCTTAGTTCTTAATTGTCTGGCTTCTTGTCCTTCTTGGCGGATTGGTGTTGTAGCTTTCTTTTTTTTCTCTATGGTCTTCCAACTTCCTTTATCTTTCATCTCCTTCATCTCTATTAGTTCTTGGGACACTGGTGTCTTAGCTTCGCGATTTGTTGTGTTTGTCCTTTTGAAGATAGTCAGAGAATAAGTTTGGCCTCGGAGATCTGCTTTTCTATTAAATGAAGATTTATTTTGTGTGGTATTCGAATCCTCGTAAATATTGATGCTTTAGGGGTTGTCGAGTTCACTTTTTTGCTATTGGGCGAGGCTTTCCCCTGCTTGTCTTGAGAGTTGTTTCTTCCTTGCCCGATTTCTTGTGATTCAGAGTTTTTTGGAGAGTATTCTTCCTTGATGACAGTGTAATGTTGTTTTTGTGCTCCTTCCCACCATGTAGATCTGTAGTGATTCTTTCTAGCAGAATTTTTCTGGGAGGCTTTTGGGTAATTTTTGGCTAGATGGCCTGTCTCAAAGTAGAATCGAAATTTCAAGAGGATACTTTCATAATTGAGTTTCTGGTTCCACACATAGTCTTTACCTGTTAGGTTTATTTCAGCTAGGAATCTAGCGCTGAAGTCCATTTCCACACAGATGTGTGCATAGGTGGTTCTGGCATATTCCTCTGTTTCTTGGCACCTGCAGTAAAATTTCCCAGTTGCATTTCCAATGGATTTTAGTGAGGAGAAATTCTAGAGATGCAAGGGTAGATTTGGAAATCTCACCCAAACTGGTGCTGAGGTTATGACTGTTATTGAGGGATCGAATGATGGGTTCCATGGCTCCATGAATAGGCCTGATTTTTCCCAAAACTAAGGGCTGAAATCTAGAATACATTGTCTGCTTTCAGGGTTTTCAAAATCTACTATAAAGAAACCATTAGCACAGGGGTAGATATTAAATTAATCAGAAATGACAGGCTTCCATACCTCTGAGATCTAACTGTGGAGAGCTGTCAGCAGTGGCCAAAAACCATTGCACTGATAGATTATGGCACTTTCCGAAAACTTCAAAGCCTCATCGAGTGAGGCCTAGACCACCTAGACAGTGGGAAATGGGACTTCACTGACAATATGGGCAGGAGCTTGCCCCCGAGAGGCGAACGAAACTAAGCCAGCAACTATCTTCCCGATGCTGGGAGCGATCTGTGGAAGAAACCCTAAGTGTCAAGCTTCCAGATATAGCGTCGATCGCAAACCAAACCCAAAAGTGCGGCCTCTGCTTAAGACCTCAAGCCTCGAACTTAGACCTACAAAAGAATGCGAGCCTGTGGAAGAAATCCTAAGCATCAAGCTTATGGATATAGCTTAAATGATAATAATTATTATAAAATCTAATCATAAAATCTATTTTAATTTTATTATAATTTTATTCTTTTGTATTAATAATATCATTATATAGTTATAGGATAGTTATAATAACATGAGAGGAAAAACATCTACCTAATTACTTGGGATGTTTCTGGTGGTTCTAACCTTGTAATTACAGGAAGCATCTCAATCCCATTGTCCCCTGAGCCACTTAATTCTTGGTAAATAGAATATGTCATCTTCCCTCACGGGAAAAATAGAATCAAGTAATGTTTTTCATTCTGTTTCATAAGGAGAACCCACTTGTAATATTAGTGCATTCATCTTAACATTTCAAGCACAAGGATTGTCTAGGTAATTTTCCATGTATTTTCCATGTTCTTTCTTTTTGAGATTGAACAATTTAATAATAAAACATGAAATCATTGCAACAAAGTTCATTATGTTAGTTGTGGAAAGTGAACCTAAGTTTATCATGTCATTTGTGAAAAGTGAACCTCGGTGGCTAGGATAACAATTATTCCTACCAACCACCTTATGTAGACCAAATTGACAAAAAGAAAAAAGAAGACATAGAGGTGAGATTTAATGCACTTATATGCTCATTACAAAAAGCAATTGTAAGTGCAATCACAGGTTGGAGCACTATATATTGGCCATGGCTTTAGCCTAAGCCTCATAAGATATGACAAGTCTTGTTTTTCTACCGTCGGAAACTAATTCTTTTCTCACAAAGAAAGGAAAACATGAGTATAAGATTTAATCCACTTCTATTTAATACAAAATTAAATTAAAATTAAAAATTTGAAAATTCTAAAATAATCACACGCAGATACATAGATGCAAATTCAGTGAATAAAATATTCCATTTAAATTAAAATTAAAATTTGAAAATTCTAAAATAGTCAGAGGCAGATACATATATGCAAATTGGGTGCCCTGTATTATTATTCTATGCCAAATAATATCATGTTTCGAGGACCATACGATATGTAATTTTGTTATCCACAACCACATTTTCATTCAAATTGTATCTCTATTTAGTCGAGAATATAGTGTCAGTCCCTATCTCAAACTTGAGTGCGTTTAGGCTCTAGTTTTTCTATGTTATTCTCCAGGTTTAGAGCATCATATATAATTTTTTTTATAACAGTCTGTCTCATAAAAGGTAAACATAAGTAATATTTTTTCTATGATATTATTTTCAACAAGCTTTGGAAGACCGTGAAAAGATCCCCGTTCCACTTTGAACGGTTCGAGAGGTAGCCTTGCAGCACTCAAGTATAATATATTCAACAAACTTTGAAAGACTCTCAAATGATACCGCGCTCCACTCTCAAAGGCTCTTGAGGTAGCCTTCCTCCACTCGACCCTCCAAAAGAAATGAATTGACTGAAAAGACTTAAAACACGATAAAGCCAAGACTAAAAAAACATATAACAAAACAAGATAAAACGAGATTGAAAGCTACAAGATTCTCATGCATGGGCCGTATTAAGCATGAAGCACCAAAATGTATGTGTCTCATGACAGATTCTCCTTCAATGGAGAACTATAAAATAACAGCGGCATGATTCACCATATTAAAGATGAACCGGAAAAGTGTACCCCATAAAAAATAAATTATCCTGCCATGGAAAACGATAACAACTAAATGGTTCTCCATATTAAATGTGAACCACCAAATTGTATCACATCAAAATTTCTCATATAAAGAGATCTATAAATAACAACCGTGGATGCATGAATCATTAGTTGTTAATAGTGTGAATGCATTAATATATTTGTGTAAAGTTAATATTAACCTAGATGTAAATTTTTAAATATATCTTATCATAACAAATATTAAACACACTAATACCACTAGTAGCGGTTAATAGTGTATGCATTAATATATTAGTGTGAAGTTAATATTAACCTAGATGTAAATTTTTAAATAGATTTTATAATAACAAATACCAGACAGACCAATACCACGTCGGTACAATACCATAACTTGTAAACCAAAATAAGTTTATAGTTTAATTTAACTTTATAATGTTATAATTAAAATTAAAATTATTAATTTTATTTTAAATTTTTATAATCTTAATTTTTAAAATTTGTACCTCCTAATTTTTTTATTTTGTTTTACTTTTGAATAGGTGAATAATATTTATGTTGCCATTACGACATTGCCACAATACTCAACTTGAGAGCTAGGAGCGATTACTCTTTATTTACAGTTAAAATTCCCTGGTGCTGTGTACGTAAATTTGTACATGAAAGGTCTACGACGCCATCCCTTGAAACTTTGATCAGCTGAGTGGTGCGTTCGTAGTTGCAACCAGGTGCTGCGTAGTTACAACAAAAATAGACTAATGTTTTTACTGCGCAACGCAATATCTTTTCTGGAGTTGTATCCATCTCATTATA
This sequence comes from Pinus tabuliformis, assembly GCA_031772625.1. NCBI lineage: Eukaryota > Viridiplantae > Streptophyta > Pinopsida > Pinales > Pinaceae > Pinus > Pinus tabuliformis. The sequence continues at coordinate 257,695,821 of CM062818.1, read as the reverse complement.
TGGAAATATGTAAATACTGTGTTATACGATGTGAAATCACCACCGACAAAAATTGTCTGTGGGGTTTAAGTCACTCTCCATGTATAACGACTTCAAAATGCATGCTTTCTTTACACTCAGCTCACAAGTTTGACAACAAACATTACATGTTTCTCTACACTTAACTCAAAAGTTTGACAACAACCATTACATGCTTGCTCTACACTTAACTCACAAGTTTGACAACAACCAACCTACATCGGTGAAGAAAAAAGTGAGCTCTCCGCTACTTTGACAGTACACCAAAAAGACTGCCACACATATGCAACCTATGCAACAAATATCAAAACATTTAGCAACAGACTGTAGCAGCACACTTTACAGCTCAACGTGAGTTACTTCAATTGGATACCATGTGAAAATAACAAGATAACTGGAGGCCAAATACAAATGCGTCATATCAATGGGGCTGTTTACTACATTTTACAAGGGGGTTTCTTATAAAGTTTTACAGCAATCTAAATATTTCCAAACGATCTATTGGTACAAGTCCCTCCATTAAAATAGCTACATCTATTTAGGAAAGTCTTCACTACTTTCATCCTTCTACAGTGCACTACCAACAATGTATTCACCTGATAACATTGCTGTTTAAATTCATACTCTGATCTCATCACAGCTTTTGCTAAGGATACAATCTCATCTATTCCAAACATCTTGTTAATGGCCCTACGGGCTCCATTTGGTTTATCTGGTCAAGGTCATATTTATAGCTTAATTCCAGACTCAATGTCAAAGATTCCTACAGACTCCCGCGATTTTCTTGGCTGCTGAATCTGCCCTTCATGGGCATTTGATTTGCTGCGCTGTGTGTAGCTTGCCATCTTTTTATATCCACATAGACGAAGACAACGTCTACATGTAGGACAGGAAGAGTGAGAACGAAGCCATTTGTCTATACATTCCACGTGGAAGCCATGGTTGCAGCTTGGCAACACTCTTACACCTTCACCTTCCACGAAGTCCACCAAGCAGATCGGGCAATCCGTTGCAACCGATATCCCCGGAAGCTGTTCGATCGATTTGCCATAGATGATTGATGGGAGCGCTTCTATGGACTCCTCTGTCATCCCAGTATTAGCCATTCTGGTGGCCATATGATTCTGGCATGACCTCCAAATATAGTCCCAAGGAACAACTGAAGCTAGACCCACTAGAGTTATGAATGAGCAGAGCAAAGCAAGAAGAATTACCATGGTGCTTTCACTCATTTCCCCTTGTGGGCTTTCGTAGGACAGATCCACCGCTGGTAGCGTATCGGTCACGAACTCTAAAACCATTCTCCCCTTATCAATCTTGGGTCACGGCCACGATCACACAAAGATCAAATCCTGGAGAGTTTGTTGCTCAACCAAACTTAGAAGATTTCTGCGATAACGATTTCAAAGCGGGCCTTAATTTTTCACTCCGATTGAAAACCGATCTGGGTTTCCTCGCTAAATACCAGCCAGATGGGACAGAGTTGGTAATTGCATGTTTCGTGCTGAAGAAGCTATTCTCACCTACCCCAATCAGATAAGCCGGACAAGCCCTTCATTCTACTGTGAAACCTCGTTTCCCACGCCAGAGAAGAAACCAGGAATTTATTTACAATAGTGGGACCAGTTTACCGAGCTTATCCTTATCTGGGAGACTCAACAAAGCATTTGTCTACAATAATTGGGACCCGTGACAGACTAGCCTGGTTTTGGACCGTTCCCTATGCTTTTACAACTGTAAGTTGGTTAATTAAAATGGACAAAACTAAGGATATGCTTTAACGAATATTCAGTGCACTCCTAGAATTGCTTCTATTAGTATTACAAGAGCTGAATATATATATATATATATATATCGTGAGTACGAAGTGGGAAATGTCGAAATGCCAGCTAGGTTGCGTTGAAACATGATGAGTGTGGCATGACCCAATCATCGTCACAGACCGTTATTCGAAGACCCTGAACCCTTAGCTATCACGAGTAGCACTTTAAAGTTTCTCGTCATTTCCTTCATTCAAAGGAGTCGGTGTTAGGATACTCTAACCTATGTCGTTTTAAGTTTTCTTAGATAATGTGTATAATTCGTTATTCCTTTGGTATATTGAAGGTTGAATAAATTTCCGGCTTGGCCTTAGTCTCAGGCCAAGAGACACTTCAAGCTTTTAATATATCTGAGTATTATTAAATGGTAGATTTTCGAATATTTTGAAAATATGATAAACAAAGATTGTTCGAATTGTTCAAGTGAATAAAATATTTATTAGAATAAACTGTTTGACTTTATCTTTGTCCTTTCAAATGTTCTAAAATCTATAATTACTAATTTTATAATGTTAATCCTCATTATCAAAAAAACTAAAAGTTAAACATCACCTAAAATGAAAAAAGAAAAAGGAGGCAGCTTTACCCGGCTACTCATAATCATAGCTATCAAATTCGTTTGACCAAAATAATTCGAAAACTGGGGTGTTCTATCCGGTCTGAGGATTAATTCGAAGTTTGCTACGGACATTCGGTTCACGGATCAGCATGGGGCGGGCAAATCAGTACATGGTTGACTGAGAAAATTTAGTTCAAAGTTTATTACTTTATTGTGGATGACAGAAAATCCAGTTCATAGTTTATCCGTGTGTATTTTTCAATTTTCATGCATGGGAGGGTTAAGTATCAGTATTGGAATTTCAAAATAGATTTATCTGTTAAATTGGATGGTTTTTACACTTTTTAACGGGTATTTACAATTTCAAAAAAAAATGATATTTTGTAAATATTTAAACCATATTTAACTTGCAAATCAAAAATATTTAAGCCATATTTAACTTGCAAATCACTCCATGACTAACAATTTACCAGTGAAATTCCAACCCTAATAAATACAATAACCCAAACACTAGATATATGGCAGCGGGATCAGGTGTAAAATGGCAACTAAATAGATCGCAGCGGTATCAGGTGTAGGAAATGGCAATTAAGTGTGAGTGCTGTAAATTTTGTATTTTTCAATTTTAGCATTTTCGTGTAGGATTTAGAAAGCTGAGAAAATTTCAGAAGAGAAAGAATTTGAGAATCAATTTTATACGGAATAATTGAATTTTTAAATATGTTTATATGAGAGAAGAATCTCAAATAAATTACTCTAGAATATTTAATTTTTAAATATTTATTAATTATAAACAAATTTTGAAATTAGGAAGTATCTTTTGTTTAGGTTTTGAATTTTGAAGAAAGAAAGATTTGTTGAATATTTTCCAAATTTAAAACTTTTCATCCTATCATATCGAATTTGAATACTAACTAACTTCCAATTCTAGTTAGTATTCAAATTCGAGATTCGTAACTATGCATCTATTTACCTAAGGAAATAAAGTGCAATATTCCTTAGCTTTGGGTGCACAGAGTGGCAGAGAAGACAGTAAGAAAGTAAATATATATTTATACAAGCAACGCCTGGAATCATATGTGGCTCCTTTTCCCTGACACATGATGACAGCCCAGTGCACCCCTCTCATCCATTTTTTTATTTCTTCAGTGTAATATACATTCGTTTGTTTAACCGCTGGAGAGATATTCTTTCTTCCCGCTCCTGTAGCGCTCGAACGGCGCAGCTTTCAGAGGTGGGGTTCTCCGCGAGTACCTTCCAACTGCCTTTAACTGCGGAATATCATCTCCCCCACTTACTGATGTAGAAGCGCCACCTCCTTTGCTTCAGAAGCATCTAATAATTTATGTTATTTTGATAGAAATAAAATGAAAAATCATTAAATGACCCCTGACGGATAAGGATAGCGATGTCCGGCGGCGGACTGGATAAAAAGATTCAAATTTTAGTATACTTATTATTCTTAAAAATCCAAATCGTAAGATGCTTAGAATATCTCTAAAAGAATTGAAGTGTGTCAACAACGGATACCTTAGTGGTAGCAAACATGACAACAATGTTTCGCAATAAACCAATAATCAAGGAACAACATATAGAACTAGAGTTAAAGATGCCGAGGATAGTTTTGGCACAATTACCAAATTTAATGCAATTGGTTAAATAGATTTGAAAATTCCCTCGTTAATTTGATTTAAATGAATTGTTAGTTCAATTTCCATTTCCCTCGGATTTATGGCCACATAATGAAGATAGGGGAAATGTAAGGGAATTAGGTATCTGACAAATTCTCAATTCCAACTTCAAAATTAAACCGCACTAAGTGAACTCACGGTAATTTTCAAATGAAGGCTTCCCATGCTTATTATATGTAAAAAGGGTCTTAATTTTTTTTCATTGGTGTTGATTCCTAGAATGATTTTTCATTCATTTTGAGCTATTCACATGAATGGAAATTAAATGGGCATATATGAGCTAGTCATTAGGTGATTTGTACTTGTCCATATTCCTTTAAACATGATTGATTGATGTTATGTGGTTAAATTATTATTTTTGATCTTTGAGTAATTAAATGACTAGTTAAGTATGAGTTCTAATTGCCCATTCAACAGGTTTTGGTTTTATGAGAAATTTTCAAGATCTAGAATTTATTCCTATTAAGTAATGCTAAACGTAACAATTCTGTAAACATTTCAATTTGAATATTCAAGGGAATCAATATGGCTTTCAACATAATATTCTTTCTTATGGACTCAACCTACATTAGGATTTTGTGTAGAATAATGAATGTTTCTTAGTTAATTCAAAATCTAGTTCAAATCATGGTCAATATCCTATAAAACCTAAAAAATCTACAAATCTATACAATTTGAATAGTTCGAGGAAAACTTGCTATTTTTTAGCTCTATTTTATCTGTTATGCTCTTTTAGTTGCGCTAACATTTTTCATGAGATTTTATCTTAGCCTACAAGAGACATGGGGAAAGGAAGAGAAACCCCAAGGAAAAGTTGGTTGCATGGCAATCATTGGCGATTGTCATACTAGAAGATATTCAGGGGATAATATCATCCAATGTGGAAGATGTTGGAACCATAGTGGAGGAAGTAGAGTACAAAATAGAACACATAGTACGAGGAGAAGAAAGACTACTGTATAATGATAGAAATAGCTGTCAAGTTCCCCAATTCATTGAATATTCCTTCAAAGTGCAAAATGAATTGAATTTCATGCGAAGAGAAAATTATTGGAAATCATGACAATTATAAAATATAGGGTTAGACATATTAGAAGTCAAAAAATATGTCCAAGCATGGGATCGAAAGTATGATCAACTTAACCTATAGCTCGATAGGGTGAATGATCAGTAGGTTAAACTTGGAGAACTTGTCCTTAAAGTTCCTACTATTCCTTCACAAGTTCTAAAAAAAATGGAGTTTAAACTCAAATGGTGAAAACAAATATCTCATGGATTTCTTCAAAGAATTGCTTGGGAGGTCAATATTTATGTTGAGATATGGAAGTTCATATAAAATATAACAGAGCACTCCCACCTCCCTTCATTTGCACCCATGAATATGTTCTTTCCTCAAGCACTAGTGTTCAAAGAGTTAAAGGGTTGTGTTTCCCCCAACAAAAGAGGTATGAGAGCCATCCTTGATATCAATGAATCCACTATATAGAGGTTATTTGAGGCACGTCCTAGGAACATAACATTAATTAAGTCCATGCTACCTAATATGGAGAAATGTGGGAGAAGGATACTGTTATCACCCTAAAATCTTTGTCTCTAAGCTTTGGAAAGTTGCCTTGTTTCTAGTCATAGTCTCATAAGTTTTGAGTCATCTCATCACAATTATTGTCATTCCCATTTACAAACCCTTCTTCTAGTCATGGTGTTAAAGGGTCTCTAGGTCATTTCATGCTTTAAGGGTTAGGTCATAAGGTTAGAAGCATTTTAAGGTCATATCTCTTTTCCAAATAATGTTTGACAACCTCATTCCATGTTCTAGAAGCCTTAGCAGGTGTTTAGAAGTCATATCTCACATCATGTTGGAAATATTTTGAAACTAGCTACGAAATCCCTGAAAAACCCTGTTTCAGCATAAAAAACTCTGCTTTCTATGTTTACTAGTCAACTTACAGAAGGGGTCCTGAGCCGCTGAGAACTTAATTTTGAAAACTGAAAGAGAATTTTCTTCCTAACATACCAAAATACAAAAACCTCTTTCAGTTTCTTCAAATCCGTTCTGAGGTGGGAGGAATTTATGGTTAAACTTGCGCTACGAAACTGCTGAAAGTCAAGCTTGGTCTTCTGGTTTTAGCAGTCTTTTTCAAGATCACTTTCTGGTCACATGAAAAGGTATTTTGGAAATCTGAAGGAGATTTATCTTCACAATCTCTCCAGATACAATAACCTATCTCACTTTCTTCATAAGTGTTTTCAGTTGGGAGATAATAATCTTTCTTTGAAACCCAAAATTCAGAGAACGAATTTTTCCTGTTTGACACGTGTTTTTCAAGGATAGATTCTGGAGAGCTGGAGAATTTTTTAAAAAACCAAGAGAAGTGTCTGTTCTAGACATCATGGACTACAAAAACCTCCTTCAGTTTCGAAAAATGTGTCATGGATAAGGAGATAAAGGCTCTGTCCCACGTGCCATTTTCAGGGATCCTAAGCCTAAAAACATGGAAACATGTTGTCCAATTTCTAGGGTTTGTCTTCAGCAGTCAGATGACCACGTGGGAGGCTTCATCAAATTCGACTTCTTGAGGTTCAAAGTTGTCAAAGAATGCTTTAAATGCTTCGATAAGGTTGTTGTAATCATGATAAGGAGTTACACTCCTAGTTGTATTAGGTCTCTAGGACTGCTAGTTAGGTGTCATTTGCATTTAATAGTTAGTTTTAAGTGTCAATAGGTGTCATAATAGGTGGAATTCAAATTCCCCTCATGCTGGAGGAGGAACATTAGTTATGTAATGAACTCTATATATGAGAGAGAAGCCAATGTATCAAGGGTTGAATATTTTTCAGAGAAACTCTCTTATTGTGCTTTGGTGTAATACTTTGTTTCTAGTAATACAGTACTTGGCTTTGCTTCTTAGGAATCAGAAGGGATTCAATGTTCATAATGTCTTGTGTTGTTCTTCTCTCTTTATCTACATTGGTATGAATGTGTGATTACTTAGAAATCACTAATAATGCTCTAACTTCCTTTACACATTTATAAACTGTGTAGTCCTATGCATTTCTGATATATTCTCCATATGTTGAATTCCTATGCCCTGACTTCTATGTAAAGCTAACATTATTGTCAATACTGAAGCATATTTGACTCCATAAGCCCAATGGATACTTTCTAATTGTGTTTCAACATCTTATACTTGTTCATTTTGTTTCATAGAGTTAGCCATCTTATTCATTATCCAAATCTTTAATCTTGTGAGAGAGCCCTCTCAGGTTGGGGAGGCTAAGCCTCATCCTAAAGTAGGTTTGAAATAATTACTTAAAGTCTACCTGATCATAGCAGCCTTTCAGGGTCTGATTTTCAGATAACATTTTGGTGCGTTTGCCGGGAGTCTGAAGATTATTCATTCCTGAAATCAAGAAGCTGAACTTCTGAAGGTAGCAGGAGCTCAAACATCTTTTTGAGGCTGCAAAACTACCTTGGTGACTCCACACATCAAATAACATATTAGAAGGTGACTCCACTGCTAGAAGATCAGTAGCTTGATGAAGTTTAAAAATGAGTTCCACTGCAAGAATGAATGCCAGGTATGCCCCTATGAATCGGTCTCATATCCCTGGTTTTCCAAATCTTATGCCAAAGGTTGATTGGTTAGATGATCTTCCAGTTTTCAAAGATGAAAAGAAAGACAATGCTGCTCTTCATTTGGTTAGGTTCCATATGCATGTACGCAATCTTAAGGTTCAGTTCCCTAAAGATTGTCTCATGAGGATTTTTATGACCACTTTAGAAGGAGAAGCATGGTCTTGGTATAAAAGCTTGGAAAATGGTTCATTATATTCTCTTGCTGATTTCCATGGTGTATTCTATGACATGTATAAAGAGTGTCACCCCTCCTTATTGTTGGTCAAAGATTGTTGTAAACATTCTACGAGTTTTATTCAATATTTGGAGGATTGTTATGATGATGATGAGTTTATGGATGAAGAAATTTTAGAGGCTCTTCATAACAATACATTTCAACAAGAAGAAGAAAGGATAACATCCTATGAAATGCAGCATGAAGATCAACAGGGGTTTACTTATGAAAATCATATTACGTTCTCCGAGATTGATGTAGAGATGCAGCAAACTTGCCAATCTTTTGATCATAAGGAGGATAAAAATGATTACAAACACCAAGAAGAAATGCTGGAAGTAATTTTTGATAACCCTCAGGCAGAGGAAAAAGTTGTTCATTTTTGTAATTCCTTGCAGCAGCTTGCATCAAAGAATGATCTTTATAATGAAGAAAATTACATTGTTTGTGGGCATCATTCAGAAAGGCAGTTGGATAGCATATCAAATAAATTTTTTGTGACTAAAGATCAGTTGTTAGAAGTAACAAGATGTTATGAGGATCATCAAACTAACCATGTGTTTTTTGACCCTATAGCTGACTACATGGAAAACATTTATTGTTCAGGCTTCCAGTTATATTTTCATCTTGAAGAACAATTACACCTCATGTTGCCTTGGGTATTTTAGTATCTGGTTTATTTTTGCTTCAAGCACAGTCAAGAGATTCAAGTGTCAGATCAGATCGATGATTGGCTTCACTGGAAGTTTTATGTTCCTTGGGCTACAAGTGGAGATTGCAGCTGATAGGGTAGGTAGGAATGTGCAAATAAGCTCAGGGTAGGTTGATTGAGCATTTGTTTTAGTAGGTACAGTTTGAATTCTTCATTCAAAAATCATTAAAGGCTTGAGGAGCAAATTGGGCAGAGGTTCAGAGTTTTATTCTAGAGGATGGATAGCGGCAAATAGAGCTACAAGTATACCACAAGGGCACACTATCCCTAGTGGAGCCACTGTTATCAACCTAAAATCTTTGTCTCTAAGCTTCGGAAAGTTGCCTTGTTTCTAGTCATAGTCTCATAAGTTTTGAGTCATCTCCTCACAATTATTGTCATTCCCATTTACAAACCCTTCTTCTAGTCATGGTTTTAAAGGGTCTCTATGTCATTTCATGCTTTAAGGGTTAGTTCGTAAGGTTAGAAGTCTTTTAAGGTCATATCTCTTTTCAAAATAATGTATGACTGCCTCATTCCATGTTCTAGAAGCCTTACCAAGTGTTTAGAAGTCATATCTCACATCATGTTGGAAATATTTTGAAGCTAGATACGAAATCATTGAACTAGGAGTTTTCATAGTGTGCTACGAAATCCCTAAAAAACCCTGTTTCAGCATAAGAAACTCTGCCTTCTGCGTTTACTAGTCATCTTCCAGAAGGGGTCCTGACCAGCTGAGAACTTAATTTTGAAAACTGAAAGAGAATTTTCTTCCTAACATACGAAACTACAAAAACCTCTTTCAGTTTCTTCAAATCCGTTCTGAGGTGGGAGGAATTTATGGTTAAACTTGCGCTACGAAATTGCTGAAAGTCAAGCTTGGTCTTCTGGTTTTAGCGGTCTTTTTGAAGATCACTTTCTGGTCACATGAAAAGGTATTTTGGAAATCTGAAGTAGGTTTATCTTCAAAATATCTCCAGACACAATAACCTATCTCACATTCTTCATAAGTGTTTTCAATTGGGAGATAATAATATTTCTTTGAAACCCAAAATTCAGAGAACGGATTTTTCCTGTTTGACACATGTTTTTCAAGGATAGCTTCTGGACAGCTGGGGAATTGTTTTAAAAAACCAAGAGAGGTTTCTGTTCTAGACATCATGGACTACAAAACCTCCTTCAATTTCGATGAATGTGTCATAGATAAGGAGATAAAGGCTCTATCCCACGTGCCATTTTCAGTGATCTTAAACCTAAAAACAAGGAAACATGTTCCCTAATTTCTAGGGTTTGTCTTCAGCAGTCAGATGACCACGTGGGAGGCTTCATCAAATTCAACTTCTTGAGGTTGAAATTTGTCAAAGAAAGCTTTAAATGCTTCGATAAGGTTGTTGTAATCATGATAAGTAGTTACACTCCTAGTTGTATTAGGTCACTAGGACTGCTAGTTAGGTGTCATTTTCATTTAATAGTTAGTTTTAAGTGTCAATAGGTGTCATAATAGGTGGAATTCGAATTCCCCTCATGCTGGAGGAGGAACATTAGTTATGTAATGAACTCTATATATGGGAGAGAAGCCAATGTATCAAGGGTTGAATATTTTTCAGAGAAACTCCCTTATTGTGCTTTGGTGTAATACTTTGTTTCTAGTAATACAGTACTTGGCTTTGCTTCTTAGGAATCAGAAGGGATTCAATGTTCATAATGTCTTGTGTTGTTCTTCTCTCTTTATCTACATTGGTATGAATGTGTGATTACTTAGAAATCATTGATAGTGCTCTAACTTCCTTTACACATTTATAAACTGTGTAGTCCTATGCATTTCTGATATATTCTCCATATGTTGAATTCCTATGCCCCGACTTCTATGTAAAACTAACATTATTGTGAATACTGAAGCATATTTGAATCCATAAGCCCAATGGATACTTTCTAATTGTGTTTCAACCTCTTATACTTGTTCATTTTGTTTCATAGAGTTAGCCATCTTATTCATTATCCAATTCTTTAATCTTGTGAGAGAGCCCTCTTAGGTTGGGGAGGCTAAGCCTCAGCCTAAAGTAGGTTTGAAATAGTTACTTAAAGTCTATCTGATCATAGTAGCCTTTCAGGGTCCGATTTTGAGATAATAGATACAAAAAACATCACATTATACCACGATACACTTTAGTTACATACTCATTCTCACACAAAAGAAATTTTCTTGGGTTTTGAAGGATGAATGGCCTTTGTGAGAAAATGGAGAGAAGGAAGGGAAGAAGCTTCATCAAGTCAAATGAGTTTCCATGATATAAAGGAATATTTAAACATCCCAAATAGGAATACTAATGGTCAAGTGGAATGAAATTTTAGTCAAAGGAAAGTGAATCCTACCAAAGGAGAGAAGTTAAAATGTTAGAGATAACTAATATGCAAGGAAGGAAAAGAAATAGTTAGCTAGGTGCCTCAATTTCATACAATTCACCACAGTTCTTCTTTTGTATGAATTGGAATCATTCAAATTGTTACTAGCCTTTCGCTTGTGTATTTTTAGACTTTAGTATGAAGTTGTAATAAACATGAAGCCGTTGTTAGCTAAGACATTTGGAGAGAAACTAAGTTCTGAAATGTGTGATTTGTGGAACTTTCTTTGTTGATGTACGTCATTTTCTAATGATATGATCAATTCATTTTATCATGTAAAATTCTCTTACTTATAACTTAACTGCTTTTTATTTTATTTCATAGATTATTTTTATCTAGTCTTAGTTATGGTATTGTAATTAGTTAGTAATTAACAATTTGTTATGTAATGCTATTGGATTTTGTTGTAATATAATGAATTGCATAGATAGGTTACCAATAATATTTCATGTAGAGTAGTATACAAGTAATATACAATCTTATACAAGAACGCACATAGAAGAAAGTAACGAAGAGAAATTAATCATGAGACTAGCAAGAAATTTATACTGTATCAATATCACCACCACAAAAATAATAACCCATATTACATTTTTTATTTGATATCTATGTTCTGGATTAGATTAGCAAGTATTTACATCTACTTAACTACCTTAGTAGGTCAACCTAACCCAAATGACCAACTAAATTACAACTTTGTTCTCTAGCTAACAATCTTTACTCATATTCAACTCGTGGGTCTAGTTGATGGAGTTGACTAGCCCCTCCAATATATATCCAACCTTCAAACCCTTCTACATCTAAAGGAACATGTAGATGTAGAATTGTAATTTAAATATAAGGAGAAAATTTATTTTATAAAATGTTTGAATATTTGATTAATTTCATGTATTCGATACTAATTCTAATAGCAAGGTATGGAATATTTCTTATTCTTTGTCAAAATTGTTGTATTCTTCATATATGATAGCAAATTTGTTGCTTTCATTTATTGCATTGGTTGCGTGTCTACATTTTTTCTTGATGCTTATTACCAAGTTTCTGAGTTCTCTAATACTTCTATATTTTACTAGTTTCATATGATTGTGGTTAACAATTAATTCTTGTCATAAGATCCTCACTCCGGTTACTTATATATGTCTTTCCAACCAATAAAAACAATTTTCTTATGCTATCAGCATTGATTCTCCAAGCCTCAAAGGTTGAGGATTCGATTCTAAGAAACTTGGAGTGAAAAAATGAAATCTTGGCCTTGGTATAGGTGTTAGGGTAGTCTGTGAGAAATGTAGTGGTATGTTATGTGTTCAATTTATAGGAATTATATGAATATATGGTTCCATTCATTTTATTCATTGCTCAAAAGTCTATTACTATTTAATTTTTCACTAATATTATTCTCCTAAGAACATCATTTGTGCCAAATAGTGGAACTTCTCTTTAATGGGAGTGTTCTCAACTTTGGCTAAGTAAAGGTCGAAGTACTTCCCCATCTATTTATGTTGTTGTATCACTTGAGAAACGGGTCTATGTACAGTCATTACCTCTAATTAAGCCTTTTTTCCTTCTTGAAATCACTATATTTCTTGTTGAAGCAATTTTAACTTGACTTTCCTTTCCTCAACAACTTGTGCCACTAATGCATTCAATCCTTAAGTAGTGTTTGTAACATTCATTAGTGTTTAATATCCTCTAAAAGTGTTTTCTATAACTTCATTCAACTGAAATTAGAGCAAAGATACAATGTCCAGTTGCTAAGTATCATATTCATGGTGGATTCTTATCTTATTACCACCTCAAGGAATTTCCTTTGAAATTTTAAAGTTTCATATTTAGTGTGAAAACTGATGTTGTATGCTCGATTTTAAGTTTCTTATTCTTGTCTTATGTATTTTAATTTTCTCCCAGCACATGGAAGTTCAGTTCAACCAACTATTGTACCAATTTCCTAAGAGAGTTAGGTCAATTGACTTAAAACATAGGTGGACCAATATATCATTTCTCTTGAGATATATTGATTAAATATATCCATATATTGTTCACTTTTATTTCCTTTATAAAATTATATCTCCTTTCATATACTTCCTTCACCATAGAAAATATTCTTTACAAATTTTATTTTACAATCCATGATATGATCATTGAATTCCATGGGTATGTTAAACATTACTTTTTCTTTTGTATTTAGCTCTTGTTACGTTAAGAATGTTTCATATACTCTTTGATTTTTGTACTTCTCTTGTTGATTTTTCTAGTCTCTTTCTTTTCTATAAATGTGGTGTTTTAGGTGCCTTTTGCATTGGTTGCTAGGTTGTTTGAGGTTATTCTTGCACTAGTTATGTTTTCACTAGGTCTATTGGGTTGGTTCTTAGAGAAAGAAGTGGAGAAAAAGTTACTATTCGAATCAGTATGGTCAATTTCTTTGTTGGATTATCTTAGACTATTGGATATTGTGTTTTCTTGGTCAACTGATTTTTTGTCACTACGTGTGTCTATGATCTATTCTTCCCCTTTTAATTTTTCTACTCTTCTTGTTTCTCTATGACCTATTTATTTATTTTTTGTTGATATATGGATTACACATGTTTTATTACATAAATGACGTTTTTTATGAATTAAGTAACACTATGTGATCATGATTTGACTCAAATTGATTGGGACACAACTCAATCTACTATGAATTTCTCGCTCAATCGTAATTACACAAAGACTCTTTCTTCTAGTGTTAGGATTTTATGAACTCAATTCAATATTGTTTACTAATTATTAAATTATGTTAGCACTAAAATGATCTCTTTGGATGAGAATTGACCTATATTACAATGGTGGAGAGGGGTGTCTACATTGAAGACTCACATTTAACACCCCTGTTTATTTAGAATCTACTTCCAATTTATATTTTCTAATGAATATAACTCAAATAACTAATACATGCCTAAAAAAATTCATTACAAGGACTCAATCAACAACCTTAATATTTCTATCTAATTAAACTACATTCCACTAGACTATAGACTCAACTAGACTATATTTCCTTCATGTAACTCTTTTACAAAAGAATGACTAGTTTAACTTTAAATACTTGACATGGGATGCTTACAAAGGATTCTTTTTTCAGTCAAACATACCTAATAACATTCAAGCATCACAAAATGACCCTTGATCATTTTATATTTTGGGAGAAATCAAGTAAGAAATTTTACAAGCCTAACACATTTTCATCACATTCCATTACCCATGATTCTAATTATAGTGGGTTACTTAATAACATATTTTATAATAATCATGACTCAACTGACTTAATTCTTTACAAGTTCATCTTTAAACTCTATGGGATCCATGTCTTTGATCCCTTTAACTCTGAAAATGTAAGCCAATAATGTTACTTGATAAAAATCCTTCTCTTCAACCATGCCTATTTGCACTTATCTTTTTACATATTTGATCAATTATTCATATACATGAGGAAGGAAAAGATACTCTTGGCCAAATATTCAATATGTTTGATTATGTACACAACGAACTACTTGGAAAATGGCTATGTCATCTCTAATTATTCTCTTGGTCATTCAAATGTTAATGGAGAAGGTTGTAAGTAGGTTACTTTCACTCGGATCTAGGAATGTCATAAATAGCTTGGGTGAAAGAGAGCATATTTTCTTTCAATCAAACAAATGCCTAAAATATCTCAGCAAAGAAAATAAGGAATCATATCTCTTTCAAACTACAAAACCTAGTATTTTGTTTTGTGAGGGATCATATAAGCGTCATTGCTATCTAGTTGGTAGTTGATATCTTCCAGTTCAATCATTCACTAGTTCTTTTACCTTTGCCAAGTCAACTAAGTCATCAGAGCATTTTGTTGGATACAAAATTATATTAGGGCGGGGGGGTGGGGTGGGGGTGCGGTTGAATCAATTTAATGACATTTTTTATTTTTTTAAATCCAATCAAACATCATAAAAAGACAGTCTCAAAAATTAAAGAAATAACACAAGATATACATGGAAACACTTATAGGAGAAAACCGTAAATCCTATTTATATAAAATAGCTTGGACACTCCATCCTACTAATACATCAATTTATAGTAACCAACCTATATAAAAAAGAAATCCCCTTTTCTTTTTTGTAGGAACCAGCTTAAAGGAGACACCAATCACCTCTATTGATTTCTAGGCATCAACCTACAAGAGAAACTAATTACATATGCTGCTTTGTATTTACCAACCTAAATGGAACACCAATCGCATATATTTATTTGTAGGCATGAAAATATAGGACACTCCAGTCCCCACTACTTTATGATTTTTAGGAACCAACATATAGGAGACACCAATCCTCACTGTTGTAAGATTTGTAGGAGCTAACATACAAGAGACACCAATCCCCACTGTTGTAAATATCCATAGGCACCAACCTACTTCTTTGAATATCCTTTCTTATTCATAATTTATTTTAGCTACATTTAGCTTCACCAAGTCTTCTTTCTACTTCTCCCTTCATCAGGTATGTTATTTGCCTCTACCTTCACCAAATCTACTTTCTTTAGGCTTATCCCCAAGAATGAAATTACACATCATGTCACATATCCAATTTTACAAATCTAGTATCGAAATTTATACCACTGGTACCTAGAGATCTCTTCTCTATCACCTCTATATCTCATAGTATGAAACATATTAGCAAGGAAACTATAGCAAAAGCTCCAAGCTGAGTTGTTTGAAGCATTTTTTAAGAGCATTCAATAGAACTAACTTCCTCAAATCATATCTTCAAAATTATAGTGTAAGAAGGCTTGAAATGTTTACTAAAGGTACATCGATTTGCCACTATAAACTGTATATTTTATATCATGAAGCATCATTGCAATAAAGTTAGCACGAAAATACCAAACTGACATGTTTGAAGAAGATTTTATAAGAATTTAGGAAGCCTAAATTCCTTAGACAATATCTATGAAATTATAGCAAACAAAGGTTGAATTTTGAATCAAAATTACATTAATATATTCTATTTGTATCCTCTAAGTTTCATGTTTTGAAGCATCACAAAAGAAAAGTTATAGTGAAAATACAAAGTTGAACAATTTGAAGAAGATTTTAGGAGCATTCAAGAGGCATAAATTCCATAGAGCATATCTCTGAAATTATAGAAAACCAATGCTCAAAATGTTAATAATTATTACATGAATATATTATATATCTAATCTCCAAGTTTCACATTTTGAAACATCCCTGAATAAAAGTTATATTGAAAATGCCAAGGTGGCATTTTTAATGCGCATTCAAGAAACCTAAATTCCCTAGACCATATATCCAAAATTATAGTGAACCAAGGTCTAAAATATGAACCACAAGTAAATGAATATATTCTATTTGTATCATATATGGTTCACATTCTAAAACATCCCAGATGAAAATTTATAAGGAATATGCCAAGATGACGCATTTACCCCATAAATAACATTTTTGCTTCCATAATTTTTGGGGTGATTCTTGGGGTTTAAAGGTGGATTTGTTCTAATATATTTTGATTGGTATATGGGAATCCCTCTAACTGTATGGGAATGTAGATATATTAAATATTTCATCTGGATGACCCATTCAAAGTACAAGTAGGATGACCCACCAGTTTTACAAGTCAACCTCATAAGTGAACATACAAACGCTATAAATAATGGGAATATGTGTTAATTTGTTCATAATACCAGAAAGAAGAGTTTTTTCCTTCCATCATTTTGTGGCCACCAACAACCCCCCTCTTTGTTTGGTATTAGCGATAACACCAAGCAAATGGGGACCCTTAATAAAAAATCCAAAAAAACATTTTATCAAAATTTTTGTATTTCAACTCCCTAAAACTGTATCGCATCGCGGGAAGAGAGTGAAACGTTTTCCTATGCACATAATAAGCTGCGAAGAAGCGACGTGAAGTTCATCGCATCGCATACATTATGAAGCACTCTTAAATGAAAAAACTTAAGGAATCTCCGACGGCCGATATGCGACATCGCATATCGCAACATCGCGTAAGCAGCACACAATGATTTGATGACTAAGCGCGATCTGCGATTTGCGATCTGCGATGTTGTGATCTGCGATGAATGCGATTTGCGATA
This sequence comes from Pinus tabuliformis, assembly GCA_031772625.1. Classification (NCBI taxonomy): domain Eukaryota; kingdom Viridiplantae; phylum Streptophyta; class Pinopsida; order Pinales; family Pinaceae; genus Pinus; species Pinus tabuliformis. The sequence goes on along the minus strand of CM062818.1, from coordinate 257,678,671 downwards.
ATTGCGATCATCAATTTCTGCGATGACACATCTTGACAACACGATCCTCGATGCTGTGATACGAGTTGCATTAATCGCCCATTGCAAAATTTCCTAGGTGCAGTATTCAAGGAAACCTGTCTGTAGACCAAAATTGGGCGCGTGCCTTAAAAGAAATTAATGATTGTACGCCAAAGTATTCAAGAAGGATAGTGTTGTGTTTTTCGAAGAGTTAGTTCGTTATGGGTGTCATGATTATGCATTCATTAGAGCTTAAAGCTTTCATGTCAATCTTTATCATCATTACTCTTTTCCTTTGCGTAAACTGTAAGACAGGAAGTAACATAAAGCAATGTGCAGGAGACATCTAAGGAAAAGGGGAAAGCGTCAATGCTCGGAGAACAGAGAAGATATGCCTTCACAAACGGATGCCGCATGCAACAGGACCACAGATTCCAGAGTATCACTCAACAGATCCTGATGTCAATAGGCCATCCAAAACTCAGAATCAAAGGCGCACAAAAGCAGCATGTTTGCAAAAGATCCTGAAGCTTATGCCCGGTAAAGCAAAAAGAAAAAAGGTGCTAAAGAAGGAAAACACACCAAAAAAGCCCGGAACAAAGAACGGAGGCAGTTTTCAATACAAAAAATTGTTCAGAAAGCAAAGTCCCTAACTTATTCAGTCATTCGCAAGGCCGGAAACCGAAATAGCAAAAGCAGAATCAATTTGAGAGGAATTTGGGTTATTACCAAGTATACACGCAGTGAATACACCCAGCCAGAGGAAGATTCTCGAAAATATCTTCTAGTTTACCAGAAAGTGGTGCCAGTGCTTGTTATTTCTATTTTCGTAGCTCAAACGAAAGGAGAAGACAACCAGCCGACTCTTCCCAGGCGAATGTTGCATGCTTGCAGCACTAAGGAGCAAATACAGAAACGGTTAGGAATTAGATTCAATTTTTAGAAATAATTTTGCTTTATCAGAAGGGCGGTCATTTAAAACCGTATCCTAAATTTATGTAATTAAGTTAATTAGTTAGCAGCATTTAAACCCTTCTCAGGCATTTGGAGAAGGGTCCAGAAATTTGTCAAAAAACTTGTCCTTAGAACATGCACTTTTGCACCCTCGGAGGGGGTTTTTGATGAATGGTTGGATCGAGATTTATTAATGTTTGCATTTGATACCTACTACTGATGTTGCACTTTTGTACTCTTAGTAGATTTTAGAGCAAGGAGAGATAAATCATTGTTGCTTGAAGCTTATGAGTGGAACCAGTCATAAATGGTACTTTTATCTCTTGACCATTTCTGCTCATATTCTTAAAGTGATATACAGTTTTCAGTTGTTTATATGTTACTGTATGAATGTGTGAGTTACCATTTGGCACTTTTGTACGGAGGAGTCATTCATTTATGTTTGATATATGAATAACTTATTATGCGATATGCTATTCACAACTGTTTTGCTTAACTTTTTATGCAAAGTGGTTTATCTTAATTGATTTTTATTCTTATGATAGCTGAATGATCTTTATTACCAGTTATTTTTTGAAATCTCTTTAGATCGCATAATAGAAGAAATGCATCCCGGGTTAGCGTAGAATAGATGTGTTTTTTCTCATTAGATTACAATAGCATAGAGTTAGTTTAGAAGTTTGAATTAAACTAGCTTTAAGTACTCTTAGATCAGCATCATCCAACTCTACACACACACACACCCTTAAATTGGGAAACTGGTCCCATTATCCCCAGTCGGACCCGCTATACCAAACGGATAAGGAGCTGCCAACCAAGGTCCGGACCGAGTGGGTATCCCCCTTGTTGTCGACCCGATTTTCGGGGCTTCAACATATTTGGCGCTAGAAGGAGGGCCCGAAATATGAATGACACCTAAATCAAAATCTAAATACCATTCTGAGAGTAAATCGCCCTCATCAACTCCCCCAACTTCCCCAGTACGTTTAAATCCAGAGTCAGAAGTCGCTCGAGTATTAACCGCTGCTACATACCCTAATATTTCAGACCAATCTACCATTGAACCCCCTGAAGTTCAAACTCTAATTCACAAACTCCAGGGGTTTTCTATTTTTACACAGAGGTCTGATAAATCTCAAAGCAGCGTGACTTCGCAGTACAATCCTGCTCATCCCCTGACCATATTAAAGAGTGAAAAATTTGGCATCTAGCCAACTGAATTCCCTCTCCCCACCAGGAAAAGAGCAAGGAAAACACCACCAGAGTCTGACACTGAGACTCTTTCATCTACATCGTCCATTTCAACTCCCTCACCATGAAGTCAGCCACCCACATCTTCATTCCAAACCACTCATCCATCTTCCACAACCCCTCCTCTTCAATCATCTAAGATCATAATATCTTCATCTTCCCAGCCTCAGGGATCATAGTCTGCACTTTCATTTACTAGCAGTTCAACGATGGCCCAATCTCTATGGAATAATCCTGGGGCAGTTTTAATGCCTCCACCCCTGAGCCAAATACCGGCCCATCTTGAGAAATGGCTACCCAAATTCAATCCAGAAGCAGGCATGCTAGCTGAAGAGCACATTAATAATTTCATGCTTTCTGTCAATCTCAACGGAGTTACCAACGAGGATGCTGTTGTCCGGCTTTTTCCCTATACAATGCAAGGAATAGCCGGGTCATGGTACTTTTCATTACCTTCCAGGTCTATCATAAGTTGGGACATTTTTCGAAGTCAATTCCTTACCAAGTTCGGTGATGATAGATCAACGGCAACGTTAATCAATGACCTATCCAATCTTAAAGCCGAGGCTAGAGAACCCATCAAAGATTTCAATTTACGGTTCAATAAAATCCTCAACAAAATTCCCACTGCTTCCCAACCCAGCGAAGAAGTACGATGTGAATGGTATATTACGGCCTTACCATCAAACTTAGCGACCTTCGTGGATAGGGCAAATAAAACAACCTTAGTTGAAAACCTAACAGAGGCGATAGCAGTAGAGAAACGCGTAGTAGCCCTAGAAAAAAGATCTGTGATTGAGGAACGCAAATCTAAGAAAGTCACCTTCAAGGAAGACTCCAAGAAGAAACAAACGAAAGACCCTTTCGATTTGGAAGGATTACAAAAAGTATTAAAAACCATGTCCAATGAGATGATTGACATAAAAAAACAAGTAGCAGAAACTTCTTCAAAAAAGCCTTACAGAGCTTTTAAAAGAGGCCCTCCAATGGATGTGAAACCACCCAACGCTATCTGAAATGTCGAATCTGAAGAAGAGGAAGAAGAAGAGAGTACTACTGAAGGGACGACCGATGACGAAGAAGTTGTGGAACTACAAGGAATGTGTGATTTCATCCTCCCACAAGAAGAAGATCAAGAAACATTTCCGGTTAGTACACGAAGAAAAAATCAACTTGATCCTCCCCAAACTACCCCTAAGCAGAAAGGCGCAAGCCCTGCAGCAAAAGATAAAGTCGCAACAAAGAAAACGACCGCTAAAGCGACTCAATCTAGCCCAGTCCAATCAGATCAAACACCTCCATCAAGAACACTGATAGTGTCGGATGAAATGGAGTACAATATTATTGATGGCATGAAAAAGACTAGGGCTAATATCACTCTTTATGAATTGAGCAAATTGAAACATCAATAGAAGATAATGATGAAAGAATTACATGTCGTGCCTACTACATCTTTGCCTACAGCCGTATCTTCCCACAACATGGGAAGACCTCCAACCAACATGATCAATAAGGTTGATCCAAATGACATCGCCTTGATTGGAGGAAGATCAAGGTCTCACACTCCCCCTTTTCTTCTCACTTATGAAATTTTCAATAAAATGTGCACAATTGTTTGGTAGATTCTGGTGCTTCAACGAATATTTTACCTAGATCAATATGTGCCAAGTTGAATGTTCAACCATAAAAATCCGCAGTGCGCATAGTTCAGCTTGATCGATCTCAAGTCGAAGTGATTGGTGAACTTAATCAAGTGACCATAAGATTGTCGTCTAACCCGAAGGTATGTCAGGTTATCGACATTCTAGTAGCTGATATCCCAGAATTATATGGCTTGATTCTTAGCAAGGATTGGTCCGAAAAACTCCATGGATACTTCTCAACCGACTGGTCGCACATGTGGTTACCCTATAATGGTAAACTGAATCAAATAAAGGTTGAACGAGAGTTACACCAGAAGTACATAGTAACTGAATTGGAGGGAGAAAATGAAGCAATAGCATACAACAGCAGTATCATAGGAAATTACTCGGTAGATTCTTTCCTCGGCAATTTCAATGCTCATACATCACCTTACTTAGAAAATTCAGTTTTATCCCAAGTCAAAAATTTTTCCCAAACTGATAATTCAAAGTGTGTTAAATTTTTTAGAGAAACCTGTAAATACATCTTTGTTTTGGAAATTATATTTTGATGGCTCTAAATCTAACGAAGGAGCAGGAGCAGGATGCGTTCTGATTAGCCCAGAAGGAAATAAGACCATGCTTACGTGCAGACTTGAATTTGATTGCACAAACAATACAACGGAATATGAGGCCTTGGTGCAAGGCCTATATAAAGCAATCGGGTTGAACGTCAAGTACCTTCAAGTCTTCGGAGACTCTGAGATTGTCGTCAAACAGGTATGTAACACCATACATTGCCTATCAGGTCATTTGAAACACTATCAATCTTTAGTACAAGATCTGACTGAGCATTTCATAGCATTCAATATTTCGTCAATCCCAAGACTCCAAAACGCGAGCGCAGACCTTTTAGCTAACGTAGCCTCTAGACTTATTCCCTCCGAAGATTTTAGTCCAGATAGATTCTCAATAGAATTAATCTTTAGACCGTCCATCCCTCACAACATTACAAACTGGAGAGTATTCAATAACGATCCTGATATTGTAAATTTCCTCACTTCTAAAGGATCCTACACCAATCAAATAATTGACGAAGACCATCATGATCGACAAATACAACAAGATAGCACTGATAATGCTATACCTAAATCGGTGGTTAAGTTAGAAGACTTATACGATTTGAAAAGTCGGTTTAAAAGGTCTACCAATTCTAAGCTCTACAGTTCAACTCTGAACTACGAATTAGTAAACCAAGGAACCGATGATAAACCACAAAACGTTAATCTAGGCCACGGCCTAGCCCCTAAAGAAAAACTAGCGTATATCCGTCTTTTGAGACAATACAAAAATGTTTTTGCCTGGAATTACGATGAGCTGAAGACATACAACACTTCTATCATTCAACATACTATCCCTATGATTGACAATGAAAAACCTATCCAACAGAAACTCAGAAAAATCCACCCCAATTTAGAAAATCAGATAAAAATTGAGCTAAATAAGTTATTAAGAGCCAGAATAATTTTCCCCGTTAGACATTCCAAATGGGTCTCCAATATGGTGCCCGTTAGAAAGAAAAACGGAGATATTAGAATCAGTATCGATTTTCGGAATCTCAACAAAGCCTATCAAAAAGACAATTTTCCCCTCCCACCTATGGAGCAGATATTACAGGCAGTAGCAGGCTCAGAATTAATGTCTTTTTTGGATGGATTTTCAGGATAGAATCAAGTGCTGGTACATCCCGATGATCAGTTAAAAACCACATTCCGAACCAAATGGGGCACATACGCATATCGGAAGATGCCATTTGGTTTGATCAATGCCGACGCTACATTCCAGAGAGCCATGGACATTGCATTCAAGGGTTTAGTCAATAAATCTGTAGTAATTTATCTGGATGATATAACATTTTACCCCAAGAAGCGAAGCGACCATCTCAAAGACTTGAAACAAATCTTTCAACAATGTTTAAGGTATGGGATTTCGCTTAACCCAAAGAAATCTTTTTTCGCATTAAGTGAAGGAAAACTTCTAGGATTCATAGTGTCAAAATCTGGTATTCACATTGAGCCTAACAGAATCAAAGAAATTTCTGAAATATCCCTACCTCATAACAAAAAAGCCATGCAATCTTTCCTTGGTCAAATCAATTTTGTGAAGAGATTTGTCCTAGATTTTTCACGGATTGTTTCTCCTTTGCAAACCATGATTAAAAAGAATTCAAATTATAAATGGGGTCAAGATGAGCATGAAGCATTCAACCTGATCAAACAAGCTATCATTAACACTCCATCTTTAGCAACCCCGAATTTTTCAGAATCTTTTATCTTATACACATTTCCCTCAGAGAAATCATATGCCGTGATTCTAACTCAAGCAAATCAAGAGAAAGCAGAAGCTCCAATCGCATTTTTTAGCTCGAATTTGCAAGGTGCTGAACTCAACTATTCAGATGCGAAGAAACAGGCATATGCTATTTTCAAAGCGATCAAATATTTCAGACCTTTCTTACTTAAAGCCCATACTAAGGTCATAGTACTGTTTCCAGCGGTAAGAAATCTTCTAATACAGAAGGATGTGGGTGAAAAAAGAGCAAATTGGATCACCGCTTTACAAGAATACGACCTTGAGATCAAACCAGCAAGCATTGTAAGAGGTCAAGGCTTCTGAAAAATGTTGGCTGGAGCATCGCAAATTCTTGAGAATTCATCTGAAGAGGTACAAACGTATGAGGTAAGCCTAAACGATGCAGAATCATTATATGCTGACATAATTTATTATCTTAAGAACGGGTATGCTCCATCACACCTAGATCACACCAAGAAAAGAGCTCTGAGATTGAAAGATAAACAATATCAGCTCATAAATGATGTTCTGTTTAAAAGGAATTATGATTCTGTGCTTCTTAGGTGTCTTGAGAAAACTGAAGCCGAAAAGGTTTTGCAAGAACTCCACGATGGACCAGCAGGCGGACACTATGCTGAAGATGCTACTGCACATAAAATCTTACGTGCAGGATATTATTGGCCCACGTTGTTCAAAGACTCACACAGTTACGTGAGGAAATGCCAAGTCTGCCAAACTACTGTAGGGAGACAAAAGAAACCGTCCATGCCACTACAGCCGGTAAACATCGAGCAACCATTTGGTCAGTGGGGCTTGGACATAATAGGTGAGATCGTTCCTCACTCTTCTAAGCAGCATAGATACATCCTCACGGCAACAGACTATTTTACTAAATGGGTAGAAGCAGTTCCTCTCAAGACAGCTAATTCTGAAAAAATCATTGAATTCATAGATCAATTTATAATCACTAGGTTTGGATTGCCAACGGCTTTAATGTTTGATAATGCCTCATACTTTTCTGGGAATGCAATGACTGAGTTTGCACTTAAAAGAGGGTTCAAACTGAAATATTCGGCCAACTACTATCTGCAAGGTAATGGATTGGCTGAATCAACAAATAAAAAACTAATCAGGATTATTAAAAGAACAGTGGACCAGAACCAAAAGAATTGGCACAAAGCTTTGGTAAATGCTTTATGGGCAGATAGAATAACGAAGAAAGCTTCAATCGGCACTTCTCCCTTTAATTTAGTTTATGGGAAAGAAGTGGTTCTTCCAACTCACTTAGTCATCCCCTCTTTGTCTTTAGTACAATACATCGATGAGGTATCTACTTCCTCCATACAATTAAGACAAATGGAAATAATTAAATTAGAAGAACGATGAGAACAAGCTAAGAAAACCGATGCTGATCACCAAGCGCTAATAAAATCCTCTTTTGACTCGAGCATAATGACCAGAAATTTTTTTCAGATGGGAGATTTAGTTTTGAAATGGGATAAAGCTCATGAAGAAAAGGGCAAACATACAAAATTCCAGAAGATGTGGCTTGGTCCTTTTTAGATTGTAGAAGTCATAGGCCCATCAACATTTGTGTTGCAGGATTTAGTAGGTAGAAGGGATTCTTTGCCTGTTAATGGGTAGATCCTTAAAATATATTTTCCATAGAAGATTACTCTTCTATTTTGTAGGATAGTTTTAGTTTTTTCTTTTCTTTTTCTTTCTTATAAATAAAAACTAGTTGTGGATGGTTACTAAAGGGGTTCACAAAAAAGACACCAATTCCCTATCAGATTTTGAGTTTTTTCGCTTGTACAAGTAGCAAAATTTTTCGAAAAATCTGACCTTTATTATTGACAGGTAGAGTTAACTTTAGCCTAGATATGATACTAGTTTCAACTTCAAAAAATTTGATGAAAGCAACCTTTGGTAAAAAATTGTTTTATATCAGCACAACGAAAGGCATCAATAATAAAATAAATATTCTCTGTAAAACTGCAGTTTTCAAACTCTATTATTGTCGTCCAGAGCTTTCTTAAGGAAAAAAAATAACTTCCTCCCTGCTAAAGGAAATCACAGCATTCAGAGGAACAATCCGAGAAAACACTATATCTCAAAGAATAAGAGGTCTCATCACGAGCCAGCTTATCATGATCACAGATATTATAACTTGCTGACTTTGCCAATACTGTCCACCAAAACAGGGCAACGACTCAAGATTGTTGCAATCAAAAGACAAGGGGTCTCATCACGAGCCAGCTTGTTCAGCAAAAGTGTAAATCAAATGAATGACTGTGTCATAATTTGGCCACCAAACCAAGACATTGTTCTTTAGAGACTAAAAAAAGGAAAAAGTGTCAAAATGGGTTTTTCTCTGAAAAGTTGTAAATAGCCTTAAGCACGATAAAGGATCATTGCTAGGTAACAGGTAACCCTGTCGAGGCTATGGACGCTTGCTGGCAGCAGAGGCTCTACCTACGACAAATGAGCATATTTTAAAAGCCAGCACGCAGAGAAGACCTTATTTTGTCTTTAAAAGACCAAGTAATGTCTGATGTAAATACAAGGACTAAGCCTGAGGAAGCAAACAATTGGAATAGGAAAAGGTTGAGACAAAATATCATTGATAGGATAAGGCATAATGTACTCTATCTGTCCATAACAAAATTTAGACATATGAAAATTTTTCTGCTTTGGAAGTTAAAATTCAATAGAAAAGCAGAGATAACTGGTTCTTCACAGTGAATCGCCATTGTTGTGGCCACCAACAACCCCCCTCTTTGTTTGGTATTAGAGATAACACCAAGCAAATGGGGACCCTTAATAAAAAATCCAAAAAAACATTTTATCAAAATTTTTGTATTTCAACTCCCTAAAACTGTATCGCATTGCGGGAAGAGAGTGAAATGTTTTCCTATGCACATAATAAGCTGCGAAGAAGCGACGCGAAATTCATCGCATCGCATACATTATGAAGCACTCTTAAATGAAAAAACTTAAGGAATCTCTGACGGCTGATATGCGACGTCGCATATCGCAACATTGCGTAAGCATCACACAATGATTTGATGACTAAGCGCGATTTGCGATTTGCGATCTGCGATGTTGCGATCTGCGATGAATGCGATTTGCGATAATTGCGATCATCAATTTCTGCGATGACACATCTTGACGACGCGATCCTCAATGCTGCGATACGAGTCGCAGTAATCGCCCATCGCAAAATTTCCTTGGCACAGTATTCAAGGAAAGTTGTCTGTAGACCAAAATTGGGCGCGTGCCTTAAAAGAAATTAATGATTGTACGGCAAAGTATTCAAGAAGGATAGTGTTGTGTTTTTCGAAGAGTCAGTTCGTTATGGGTGTCATGATTATGCATTCATTAGAGCTTAAAGCTTTCATGACAATCTTTATCACCATTACTCTTTTCCTTTGCATAAACTCTAAGACAGGAAATAACATAAAGCAATGTGTAGGAAACATCTAAGGAAAAGGGGAAAGCATCAATGCTCGGAGAACAAAGAAGAGATGCCTTCACAAACGGATGCCGCATGCAACAGGACCACAGATTCCAGAGTATCACTCAACAGATCCTGATGTCAATAGGCCATCCAAAACTTAGAATCAAAGGCACACAAAAGCAGCATGTTTGCAAAAGATCCTGAAGCTTATGCCCGGTAAAGCAAAAAGAAAAAAGGCGCTAAAGAAGGAAAACGCACCAGAAAAGCACGGAACAAAGAACGAAGGCAGTTTTCAATATAGAAAATTGTTCAGAAAGCAAAGTCCCTAACTTATTCAGTCATTCGCAAGGCTGAAAACCGAAATAGCAAAAGCATAATCAGTTTGAGAGGAATTTGGGTTATTACCAAGTATACACGCAGTGAATACACCCAGCGAGAGGAAGATTCTCGAAAATATCTTCTAGTTTACCAGAAAGTGGTGCCAGCGCTTGTTATTTATATTTTCATAGCTCAAACGAAAGGAGAAGACAACCAGCCGACTCTTCCCAAGCGAATGTTGCATGCTTGCAGCACTAAGGAGCAAATACAAAAACGGTTAGGAATTAGATTCAATTTTTAGAAATAATTTTGCTTTAGCAGAAGGGCGGTCATTTAAAACCGTATCCTAAATTTATGTAATTAAGTTAATTAGTTAGCAGTATTTAAACCCTTCTCAGGCATTTGGAGAAGGGTCCAGAAATTTGTCAAAAAACTTGTCCCCAGAACATGCACTTTTGCACCCTCGGAGGGGGTTTTTGATGAATGGTTGGATCGAGATTTATTAATGTTTGCATTTGATACCTGCTACTGATGTTGCACTTTTGTACTCTTAGTAGATGTTAGAGCAAGGAGAGATAAATCATTGTTCTTGAAGCTTATGAGTGGAACCAGTCATAAATGGTACTTTTATCTCTTGACCATTTCTGCTCATATTCTTAAAGTGATATACAGTTTTCAGTTGTTTATATGTTACTGTATGAATGTGTGAGTTACCCTTTGGCACTTTTGTACGGTGGAGTCATTGATTTATGTTTGATATATGAATAACTTATTATGTGATATGCTGTTCACAACTGTTTTGCTTAACTTTTTATGCAAAGTGGTTTATCTTAATTGATTTCTATTCTTATGATAGCTGAATGATCTTTATTACCAGTTATTGTTTGAAATCTCTTTAGATCGCATAATAGAAGAAATGCATCCCGGGTTAGCGTAGAATAGATGTGTTGTTTCTCATTAGATTACAATAGCATAGAGTTAGTTTAGAAGTACTCTTAGATCAGCATCATCCAAATCTGCACACACACACACCCTTAAATTGGGAAACTGGTCCCATTATCCCCAGTCGGACCCGCTATACCAAACGGATAAGGAGCTGCCAACTAAGGTCCGGACCGGGTGGGTATCCCCCTTGTTGTCAACCCGATTTTCGGGGCTTCAACACATCATCAATACTAATTTTTAATTTCCAATTATCCCTCTTGAGTCATTATTTCCAAGGGCGACGTTACCTCCTTTCACTTCCTTTAGTGAAAGGAATTTTATTTTTTCTCCTGTCATATGACTTGAACATCTGTTGTCTATATAAAATTAGCTATATTTTTTTTGAACACATATAGATAGAAAAAAGTGTACCTACTCTTTTTTCTTCCTTCTCCATACCTTTATTCTTTGATTCCTATTTCTAATAATATATTCCCAGGTCTTCGTTAGTCTTCCCTTTCTTTTTTGGCATTGTTTTTTTCATAATAGGGTCAAGTTTTTGTTCATCCTTAGCTTCATTTCTGACTTGTTTGTATTTCTTCTAGATCCTTCGAGCACATTGGCATAGCTTTTAGTTTCTTCTTCTTCAATTGAAATATTTGAGCTCGATTCTCCCTTGGTGGGGGTTGAATCAATTTAATGACATTTTTTATTTATTTAAATCCAATCAAACGTCATAAAAATCCAGTCTCAAAAATTAAACAAATAACACAAGATATACAGGGAAACACTTATAGGAGAAAACCGTAAATCCTATTTATTTAAAAGAGCTTGGATGCTCCATCCTACTAATACATCAATTTATAGTAACCAACCTATATATAAAACAAATCCCCTTTTCTTTTTTCTAGGAACCAGCTTAAAGGAGACACCAATCACCTCTATTGATTTTTAGGCGTCAACCTACAAGAGAAACTAATTACATATGCTGCTTTGTATTTACCAACCTAAATGGAACACCAATCGCATATATTTATTTATAGGCATGAAAATATAGGACACTCCAGTCCCCACTACTTTATGATTTTTAGGAACCAACATATAGGAGACACCAATCCTCACTATTGTAAGATTTGTAGGAACTAACATACAAGAGACACCAATCCCCACTGTTGTAAATATCCATAGGCACCAACCTACTTCTTTGAATATTCTTTCTTTGATAATTTATTTTAGCTACTTTTACTTTCACCAAGTCTTGTTTCTACTTCTCCCTTCATCAGGTATGTTATTTGCCTCTACCTCACCAAATCTACTTTCTTTAGGCTTATCCCCAAGAATGAAATTACACATCATGTCACATATCCAATTTTACAAATCTAGTTTCGAAATTTATACCACTGGTACCTAGAGATCTCTTCTCTATCCCCTTTATATCTCATAGTATGAAACATATTAACAAGGAAACTATAGCAAAAGCTCCAAGCTGAGTTGTTTGAAGCATTTTTTAAGAGCATTCAATAGAACTAACTTCCTCAAATCATATCTTCAAAATTATAGTGTAAGAAGGCTTGAAATGTTTACTAAAGGTACATTGATTTGCCACTATAAACTTTATATTTTATATCATGAAGCATCGTTGCAAGAAAGTTAGCATGCAAATACCAAACTGACATGTTTGAAGCAGATTTTATAAGAATTTAGGAAGCCTAAATTTCCTAGACAATATCTATGAAATTATAGCAAACAAAGGTTGAATTTTGAATCAAAATTACATTAATATATTCTATTTGTATCCTCTAAGTTTCATGTTTTGAAGCATCACAAAAGAAAAGTTATAGTGAAAATACCAAGTTGACCAATTTGAAGAAGATTTCAGGAGCATTCAAGAGGCATAAATTCCATAGAGCATATCTCTGAAATTATAGAAAACCAATGCTCAAAATGTTAATAATTATTACATGAATATATTATATATTTAATCTCCAAGTTTCACATTTTGAAACATCCCTGAATAAAAGTTATATTGAAAATGCCAAGGTGGCATTTTTAATGCGGATTCAAGAAACCTAAATTCCTTAGACCATATATCCAAAATTATAGTGAACCAAGATCTAAAATATGAACCAAAAGTAAATGAATATATTTTGTTTGTATCATAAATGTTTCACATTCTAAAACATCCCAGATGAAAATTTATAAGGAATATGCCAAGATGACACATTTACCCCATAAATAACATTTTTGCTTCCATAATTTTTGGGGTGATTCTTGGGGTTTAAAGGTGGATTTGTTCTAATATATTTCCATTGGTATATGGGAATCCCTCTAACTGTATGGGAATGTAGATATATTAAATATTTCATCTGGATGACTCATTCGAAGTACAAGCAGGATGACCCACCAGTTTTACAAGTCAGCCTCATAAGTGAACATACAAATACTATAAATAATGGGAATATGTGTTAATTTGTTCATAATACCAGAAAGAAGAGTTTTTTCCTTCCATCATCAATACTAATTTTTAATTTCCAATTATCCCTCTTGAGTCATTATTTCCAAGGGCGACATTACCTCCTTTGACTTCCGTTAGTGAAAGGAATTTTATTTTTTCTCCTGTCACAGGACTTAAACATCCGTTGTCTATATAAAATTAGCTATATTTGTTTTGAACACATATAGATAGAAAAAATTGTACCTACTCTTTTTTCTTCCTTCTCCATATCTTTATTCTTTGATTCCTATTTCTAATAATATATTCCCAGGTCTTCGTTAGTCTTCCCTTTCTTTTTTGGCATTGTTTTTTTCATAATAGGGTCAAGTGTTTGTTCATCCTTAGCTTCATTTCTGACTTGTTTGTATTTCTTCTAGATCCTTCGAGCACATTGGCATAGCTTTTAGTTTCTTCTTTAATTGAAATATTTGAGCTTGATTCTCCCTTGGTGGTATCATGATAACCAGGCATCAATATGACATATTGTTTTACCATTATGATTTTTATAGGCCATTTTGTCACATTTGATTAGTGATCCTCCTAATGGGATCAATAAACATCATATTCCCCCTTGTTACCATCTTTAACAAAGCCCTAAGTATGTTTCCTTCATCCCCCAGAGTTTCTTCCCTAAACTTCATCATCTGAGTGACTTTGAGGACCAACGCTCCTTGTAAGCCTACTGGGGTGCGTTCACCTATAGGTTGCTCCATTGTGGCCTTCGTTAGTAACTAGTAGGTTTCTCCCCTTTGCACCTTTGTTGGTTTTGTAAATCTGAGAGAATGACCAAGATTCTAGAAGTCCCCCTTCTATGAGTGTCCAGAAGTTGTTTTAAATACTTACCTTGGACAAAATATTCAGATCCAGTCCTACCCTAATTTGAAATTTTCACAGCTTATCCTTTGATCTTATCGCTCCATCAAAGGTCGATCTCAAACCCTATATTGGTAATTGGATAAGCACTCCCAACTTACCCTACTTCTCTATATATTTACTTCATTCCACAAGAAGCTGGTTAATTTTCTGGGTTGGCTTTTGGAGAGTGATTATGCCATTATGTTGTTGTCATGAGTGGTTATTACCTCATGCATTTAGGCTGATTGGAGGTGCATATTGTGACAAGGAAAGGACAAGTCAACAACTTGTAGGAGCTCTTCTATAACATCAAATGTTACTTATGGTTGTAATCTCCTTCCATTTATATTAATGCAAAGAATTCATTATTCTCCTATATGTGATGTTACAACAATGTAAACTTTGAAACGGGGACTATAAACTCAAAATGGGAACTCTAGCCAAAAAAACCTGAAAAGGCATAAAAAACAGTTCTAAAAACGAAAATTGTATACCAGAACGATGGTTTTTTTTTTTTAGGGTCAATTTTGAACATGTTTTAAAAATGGAAGTGAAAATGAAATTTTTAGGCAAAAAACACGTTGAAAATGAAAAAATGATGATACTGGAATGATGATTTTTTTTAGGGTCAATTTTCAACATTTTAAAAAAATGCTAGTAAAACTGAATTTTTATGTGCCAAACAAAGTTGTTTATGAGGAAAAAAACACACTAATGTTTTTGGTAGAATAACATTTTTCTTTCCTAAGTATAAATTCAACTTGTTCTCAACCATAACATGCTGGATACAAAAGAAATTGAAATTTTTTCAACCATAAAATTAAAAAACCATGACATTATGAACAAATTACATTAGAACACTAAATGAATTCAAAAGTGATTATTTGTATATTAATAAATGAAACATACATCATATCTCTAATTTAATGTTGCATTGTAGATATTCTAAACAATAAAAATTATCATAATTAAGACATATAATCCAAGAACATAAAAATGACTCATAGCTTCTCATTTGACACCATATGGAAATCAAAATTTTTATTTCAAGATATGATGCAAACATTAGTTATATAAACTTTCTTAAACAATTATTCAAAATCACTCATATTTTCTTGCACACCATCAGAACACACATCTTCAAATGAGTGACTAGATGCTGACGAAGATGTTCCATATTCTTCTCTTTCATCAACTAGTGCCCCATCTGAGTCCACATGCATGCCCACCATTTCAGGTTTCAAAATTCTTCCAGATCTATGACTGGTTTCAGCAGACTCCCATCTCAACACTGTTCCTTCTGGTAACAATCTTTTCAGAATCTCTATCATCTTGAAGGGAAGAGTTCCTCTCTTTGTTAAATTGAAGTCATAAACAAGTATGTAAACATCCTCCAATTTGAATATGTCTGTGCGTCGGCAATTTATATTTGTACCCTCTTTTTTTCTCTTTCCGCCATTTTTTTTGTCAACTACCATCTCTGGCTTATACACACCATTGAATGGGTGTGTATTTGTGGCATACCAATGTACTTCAACACCTGTAACATCCTTATTTTCTGTAAAGACCTTTATAACTTTAGCAACCCAGAATAGATAGCCATTGGGATCTCCATCTGCTAGTATTGAGATCATGCAACCCTCCTTAATATCCTGTACTGAACCCCTATAAAGGTATTCCATGGCTTTACATTGTGCATGAGATCTTCTAGAACCAATATACATCTCTCTTTCCTCTGCCTGTGAAGAATTAATAATACCTTGAGATTGTTGTTGTTCAACAATGTTTATTTCCTCATGCTCATTCGACACATTTGTGGCCAAATAAATGGATTTTTCAAAGGTATATCTTCATTTTTTGTTGTTGAAATTATATCACCTTGATTATTGAAAAATTGCTCCCACCAAACTGAATCAGCAATTTCAAAGTACTCATATGTGTATCTAATACATTTTTTAATTTCTTCTAGGCAATCAGAATAATTTATATCTCTATTTTGTCTGCGTGGATTATGAACTTCACCAACTGATTGTAATAACAATATTTTTGATGCAAATATTCAATGATCTGGAATGAACTTCAAAAATTCCAAACCTGATGATGGTGCCCATTCTGTAGTAGTTGAATACTTCTTGCCCCATATTAGTGTTTTCCCATCAAGTTTTTTGATACGAAATCTATCTTTGAAGCTAATGTCATTAAGTTGTTCAATGCATTTCCCCTCACCATATGATCCCAGAATAAAACTTCGCATGTCAACAATTTCTCCTAACACATCAAAAGTAGGCTCTGGCATGTATGATTTCTTAATACATTCAATTAATGACGGTAAGCTCCCAACTTCCTTCCTCCTCAATGTGACTGAAAAATGACTGAACATCCGATCAATATGGTCATGAGTGTGCCCAATAGGAAGGAAACCAACCTTTACCTTTTGAAAAATTCTCTATTCAACAAGCATGTTTAGATATCCAAAAACAACTTGATTTTTTCTTTCATGACAAGTGTTGTCCAATTGTAGATACAAAACTTCAGGAAGATTACCAGACAAATGAGAAAGCACATCATGAATTATGGTTATGGTCAGATTTGCATCATTATGAATATTTGGAGCTATGAAGTACACCCTTGGCAACATTTTCCCATTGAAGACCATACAACTGACTAAGTGATACTGAATAAAATTTTCCTCCTGTAAATTTTTGGGTGTGTGAACAAAATGTGGTAAAAGTGTTTTCTTCTGGTCCATACCATCAATTATCAAACCCAAATATTTATTTGGATTATCATAACACTTCTTTCGATGCTTGTACAACTATTTCCTTTCATTTGTTTGTTGTTTGCGATGCTCCTGAACATCTTTGACAATTGAATCTACACAACATAAATGAAAGCCATTAAGAAATACGTTTTCATAGTTGATGACTATACAATTTTAAAAGTTAAAGTTATGAATGCTTACCTCTTTTGACCCTTCGCATTTGTCCCTTTTTGATTCAAGAGAAGCACATGTACTACAAATCCCCATCATTGGCTTCTTAGGAATACGGACATTTTTGAATTCTTTCTTCTGTACCTTCACAAAATATTGATATGTAATAAACCGGCCATATCCCTCAGCACCTTCTGTATATTATTTGTATAAGTTGTTGATTTCTCATCTTGAAAAATTATCTGGAATATGTATTGTCTCTCTATTTGGCATATATTCTCCATGCTTTGAAAAGAAACCTTTCATCCATGACATTGTAGTATTTGATAATGGCCCAAACTATCTTTTATGACGTACTTCTAAATGAAATGTGGGATCCTTTTCCAAATTTTCTTGAATTATCGAGAGAGGAAAATTCCCAATCGAATGAAACATTTTGAAAGCCTTTCTACAAATAAATAAAGTCCTAATATGATAATAATAACCTGACAATGTAGATTTCATGCACCCAACTAAATATGAATTTTGCATGCTTTTATTCATTGATAAAGATCTCTTCCTGCTCTCTAATGAAAATTTGAAATCCATATGTTTCATGCAATCTTTTTGGCAACATTCACTTGAAATGAGAGCGTTGATAGAACTTCTTCTCGTCAGATATTCTACTCTACCCCTTGTATAACTAGAACATCTTGCATTTATACGAAAAGGTCTGCTCCTACTCCTCGATACAATATTTCTTGGCAACATCTCCATCATTAGATCATCATTTGTATAAGGATTTTCATCATCATTAAGGGGAATTTTATCCACACAATGATCATTTGTGCTTTTAAAATACTGACTTGGAGGATATTCTTCATCTTCCCCTTATTTAGTGCTACTATCATAGTCCTTAGAATTTGGACTGAATGGAAAATTTGACTCAATGTTTATTGGATATTCTTCCTCATGTGCATTGTCAGTGCTGCTCTCCTATTCCATAGAAGTAGGATGATGTCGAAAATGTGATTGTTTACTTAATGAAAATGCTACATCCTATCCTTTGCCATTGCTACCTTTATACTTATTAGAACTCGGACTAAGTGCATCATCCTGTCCTTCATCACTGCTGCTCTCATAGTCCTTAGAATTAGGACTAAGAGAACACTGTGACACTCCATTCTTTTGAAATTCATCTTCACGCTCTTCATCATTGCTGCTCCCATAGTCTTTTGAATTAGGACTAAGAGGACACTGTGACATTCCATCCTTTTGAAATTCATCATCATGCTCTTCATCAATGTTTCTCTCATAGTCCTTAGAATTAGGACTAAGTGGACACCGTGACACTCCATTCTTTTGAAATTCATCATCACGCTCTTCATCACTGCTGCTCTCATAGTCCTTAGAATTAGGACTAAGTGGACACTGTGACACTCCATACTTTTGAAATTCATCACCATGCTTTTCATCACTGCTGCTCTCATAGTCCTTAGAATTAGGACTAAGTGGACATTCTGACACTCCATTCTTTTGGAATTCGTTATCGCACTCTTCATCACTGCTACTCTCGTAGTCCTTAGAATTATGACTAAGTGGACACCGTGATAGTCCATTCTTTTGAAATTCGTCATCATGCTCTTCAGCACTGTTGCTCTCATAGTCCTTAGAATTAG
The DNA here is from genome assembly GCA_031772625.1 of Pinus tabuliformis. Lineage (NCBI taxonomy): Eukaryota > Viridiplantae > Streptophyta > Pinopsida > Pinales > Pinaceae > Pinus > Pinus tabuliformis. The sequence goes on along the minus strand of CM062818.1, from coordinate 257,659,851 downwards.
GACTAAGTGGACACCGTGACACTCCATTTTTTTGAACTTCACCATCATGCTCTTCATCATTGTTGCTCTCATAGTCCTTAGAATTAGGACTAAGTGGAATCTGTGACTCGTTTTTTATTTGAAATTCTCCATCCCCTCTTTCATCAGTGCTGCTCTCATAGTCCTTAGGATCAGGACTAAGTGGAAGAATTGACTTTCTATTCATAGTGGAAGAATTCCTGCTATATTCATCAATATGAATAGAGTTGTTACGTGATGAAGATGTTAATGTAGTACAAATCAAAACTTCACTATCAAGACAATCCATCCATTTAAAATAGAATATGTTGAATGAAACAAATGGAGAGTCTCCTAATGATATTATATAGCTTAGAGAATGAAATTTTCCCTCCAAAAAGTTTCACAAAAATATTTCCCTCCAAAAAGTTTGTTAGATTTATTTCCCTTCATTATTTTATTCTACAATTTATTGAAAAATGTAAACTAATTTTTTTTATGAAATAAATCTTTAAAGTTAAAATTGTAAACTACAACTTTTACCTAAATTATTTTAACAGTTAAAGTATATAATATTTACTAAACAATTGAATGTTTTTTTTTTTTTTTTTTATAATACACTCTAAAACAAATTAATTCCATAATATTCACTTTATTATATTTTCCTTCATTGCCATAAAAAAAATTAAAATGTTAATTTTTTTTTAAAACAAATTAATCCCACATTAACCGTATGGTAAAACATCTTGGTAATTTCACCTATATAATAAATTCCATTATCACTATTACTCACATCACATCAAAGTTTTCTGAGGTTCGTTGAAAGACTCGGAGCAAATTTGTGGAACAACTACAATGCTATCAACAACATATTCAACGGAGAATTCTCGCAATTGAAAGGATAGTTAAATTTTTTTCCTTGAAAATTTTAATATTAAATAAGTTTAACGAAGTAGATTTTTTTTTTCAAATTAAAACTTTTTGGGAGTCAAATTAACCACTACGTCCATTATGAGCATGGTGGGCCTGGTAAAGCTCACGATGGCCAAATGGGCCCCTAGGTTAGGGGCGATGAGCATGGCTAGCCCGCGTGACTGTGGGGTGGCTGGGAAATTCTCGATATTGCCAGCCACCCCGTGGGCAGGCAGGATACCGAGGTGGTGCAGGGAGGGCTGCCACAGCCTCCCCCCACACCACCCCAGTGGCCCACCCGCCTGTGGGGTGGCGGGCAATTCCTAGAATCGTTCACCACCCTACGGGCGGGCTGGTCGCTAGGGTGGCACGGGGGGGGGGGGGCGGCGGGGCGCTGCCACAGCCTCCCCCCATGCAACCTCGACGGCCTTCCGGCCCACCGCCCTACAAGCAGGCGAGCAATTCTCAAAATCCCCCGCCACCCTGTGGAAGAGCGGGCGGGCCACCCCGAGGGCAGGAAAATGGGTGATTCTTGGGCAGCCAAGGTGGCATGGGGGGTGCTGCCCCAGTCTCCCTTTGTGCCACCCCTGTGGCCCCCTCGCGCTACCCTGGCGGCCCACGAGGTGGTGGGCGATTCCGAGAATCACACGCCACCCCACAGGGGGGAGGGCTGCCGGGGTGGCGGGCGATTTCGAGAATCGCACGCCACGCTGCTAGCGGGTAGGATGACAGAGTGGTGAGGGTAGAGGCTATCGCAGATCCCCCCTCCCAATGCCACTCCGGTGGCTCGTGGGGTGGTGGGCGATTCCGGGAATTACCCGCCACCCTGTAGGCTGGCGAGCCGTTGGGGTGGCGCGAGGGGGCTACTACCATTTTTACCCACATTGATCTCCTTCTTTGTCTTAAATATATCCTTCAAGGGGGAGGCTGACGGGTAGATTGAAGATGGAGAAGGAGATTAATGTGGGGAGAAATGGTAGAAGTTGTTTCCGCAGCCCCCCTCGTGTCACCTCAGTGATGCGAGGGGGATGCTATGGTAGCCCCCTCGCACCACCCTAGTGGCCCACCCTCCCACGTGGTGGCAGGCGATTCCGAGAATCACCCACCACCCCACGAGTGGGTAGGAAGGTGGGCTAGCATGGGGGAAGGCTATGGCAACAAGTTCTACCATTTCCCCACATTGATCTCCTTCTCCGTCTTCAATCTACCCCTCAGCCTCCCCCCTGAGGCATAGATTGAAGACAGAGAAGGAGATCAATGTGGGGAGAAATGGTAGAAGTTGTTTCCATAGCCTCGCCTCGCGCCACCCCGACGACCCCCCTACCCGTGGGGTAGCAGGCGATTGTTGGAATCGCTCGCCACCCTGCAGGCAGGAAAGCCGCCAGGGTGGCATGAGGGGTGCCACGACAACACCCCTCTGCACCACCCTGGCAGTCTGCCTACACGCGGGGTGGTGGGGGATTCCAAGAATTGCCCCACCACCCTGCAGGTGGGCAGGCCGCCGGGGTGGTGCTGCGGCAGGGTGATATATTAATACTAAGAAAATTTTAATTTTCTTAGTATTAATACTTTTTTAATTTCAATTATCTGATTATACAAATTAAAAATTTATGATATATTTTCATTGTTAATTTAAGTTAATATGTTTTCGTTATTTACTAATTTATGTGTTTCTTTTTTCAGGAAAATGGCATCAAAGAAGATTTTTGTGAATCTTTCAAGACCGAAGACTCTTAAAGGTGGATCTTCAAAAAACATTGGTGAATGAACTCCACTTGAGCTCATGGCTACAAATCTTTCAAGTGCCTCAAATGATAAGAAGATGATTTCATACTAGAAGAATTCAAAAGAAGTGAAATTTCCATCAAGAATCTGGTATGTGAAAAAAAGAGAAAGCCAAAATGTGAATATATATATATATATATATATATATATATATATATATATATATATATATAGATATATACCGAATGATAATGGAATTTATGACATGACGGGAAGAGTCATAGATATGTGTTCAGTACCAGACAATGAATTTGTTTACATACTTACAAAACCGCCCAAGTCACGTGAAATGATTAAATATCGGTTATCATATTCATTGTATGACACGAGAGAGGTATCTACAAAGTTGTATAAACAAATCATAAATGAGATGAAACAAAATATCGTAAGTATTGTTATTTATATTTGTATTTTGCGTTCTTGTAACTGTCTCACTATATCTTTTTAACTTTGTTTTTATTGACATATGATATTTTGTTTGGCAGAATTTTGTTGAAAGTTGTTCAATTAGGTTGGGAGGCATTCATTTCATAGAGTATGATATTATGAAAATTTTCAGCAGTTTCTACTCAGTGTCGGAAGAAGATATGGAAAACAAGCAAAATGTAGTAATTGATGATGCTACAAAACTACATCCAAGGGATCAGAAAAAAGGCCTCTAGTGGATAAATCTATCAAGGGTAGACAAGTTACTTTTGTAGAAGATGAAGTTGAAATTGACAGTGAAGCATATGTTTCCATTACTGAAGATGACATTGGAACTGAGAAGAGTCGTAAAAGACCAAAAGTAATAATACCCAAGAATAAATCTATCACAGTTAATGATGAGAATGTTATGAAGAAGAAAAGTAAAGTTGAAGATTTTGAAGTAGTCATTACCAGCAGTCAAGAACCTAGTGAAGCCTCAAAAGAAAGCAGAGAAATCATTACACCAGGAGCTAATTTAGAGGATGGAATTATCAAAATGAAACAAAATTCCATTCGACAGAATTTGACAAAGAGAAACTTAACTGAGGGTGGTCATACATTTCAGCTTAATGTTGAAGACAAACCTATAAGGTAAGTGAAGGACAATGTCAATATCAAGTCAGAAAGCCACATCATTTGCATCTTCAAAACTTGAAGACATTGATGTGGTACAATCCATATGCTCATGTCGTTAGTTATGTGCTTCTTGTTGATCCAGTTCAAGTTCCCAACAAAGAAACATTTGATAAGTCAAAATGTTTTGAATACAATTATTATGTGCTTGGGGGGAACCATTCTGTAGAAGCTCAAAGAAAATTGATGGAGGAATATCCCAATAACCCACATTTTGAAACAATGAAATGTATCATTTATGTTGGTTTATCAAATACAGAAGCAAAATTAGTGGTATGAGATCGTCATTTAGATAATGAATATAGGATGTCTATGACTTTCATCCAAAGGGTTAGATTTATTGATAGTGAATTTGAAGAAAAATGTGGTGGGGATAGGATAAATGTTACTGTAGATTTTTGAAAGGAATTTTGTATGGAAATAGGCTATCGAATTGAAGAGAAAATCAATTCAAAAGGTGGAAAAGTTGGAAAACTTAGTGATTTATTCAGAGGTGTTGATAACATTTTCGAGTTGGCATTTAGAACTGGAGATATATGGGAGTTGATTAATGAGATTTTTAGCATGTGGGAAACATTGGCATTAAAAACTAGAAGGTCAAAGAGTCTAAGGCATTGATATGTAGCAGCAGGAAATCAGGTCCTGAAATGAAGTAGCTTCTAGAAGATATGACTATCACACCTTGTAGAGAAATGCAAGGAGTGAAAGATGAAAAAATTGTCAAAATAATATTATCTCATGTGAGGTCGGGGGAATTATCATTGGAGGAAATGTCTAAGGAATTTCAAAAGTAAGTTTGTTGAATTATTTTTATTTATTTCTAGATTATAATTTTCATTTAAATAAAACATATTGTTCTTGGTAGTACTTGTTATACATATCATTGTATTAACTTTTTGTTACTTTATCTATGCAGTAACAAAGTTTACATGAAAATTCAAGAACAAATGGTTAAATTGTTGAATGAAGATAGTTGGGATGATGTTGTACACAACTATCTAGATTCAAGTTCTACATCAGCATCAAAAGTTTTTTATCTTGCACTTAAAAAGGTATCTTGATTTATACATTGATTTTTATTCATCTGTGTACTATTTTTAATTTATAACTTACACATATATTTGTTTATTTTATAAAAGATGAAGAAGGATGATAATGGAGCACCAGATAGTTTCAGAACCTTTATTGAAAAAATAGAGATCAAAATACTGAAGAAGCAACGTATTAAGAATGTTGAACTTGATCCAACTCTTACTCATTTCATTTGGAATGGGCTAGACACTATTCAATATCAAGTAATATAAGGAAACTGTGAAGACATTGCTAAACTCATAACTAAAAGGAATTATGCCCTAGTTATTGTAGATATTCCCCATGGTTTCAATATTCCAAACATTGACTATGATAGTGACCCTTATACTTATCAAGCTCTTATTAAAGTGGTTGAGGGCTTTCTAGAAGTCGCGTCATCACCATTATGGAGATTTGTGACATTTCATTCAGACACACAATTAGAAATGGTATTGTCAAGCTTCAAGGGGAAAAGAAATTCAAGGATGCAACTTACATGGTAAGACGTTTAAAATGTATATTTGATTAATATTGAAAAAATCATTTATGTACAAGTTAATTGAACTTTTACTATTTCATGTTACAGGCAAAAGTCAAATGTTCTTAACCATGACGATCAACTATTTATATAGTCGGGGAAAAGATGATATCTATATGTCTATGATTTTTAATTGGGTAGACAGAAAGAGTCATAGCCAAATATTGACTTATGATGCTATTGTGAGAAAACTAACATATGAAGACAAAGAAGCAAAGGAGAGATAGTTAACATTTATCAAAAACCACAATTATTGATTAACTATCTTATAGACATATGTTCAAATGAAGGAGATTGGGTTCTGGATTTATTTTCTGGCTCAGGTAAGTTTTATTATATGGAATTGAATTTCAATATGTTATTTTTTAATTAATGTCATTGTACTAATTTACTTCGTTATTTCTTTTGTGCTTGATAATTAGGTACAACAGTAGAATGTTGCCTTCAAAAAGGAAGAAATTACATTGCAATTGAAAAAGATCGAATACAGTGCAATTTCATTCAGCAAAGAATTAATGCTCTTCAATTTCTTCCATATGCAATGCAAGAATTTGGGTTGAATGAAGGGGACTTTAGTGAATCACGTGTGGCAAAAAAGGCAAAGGAACCCAAACCACCATTACATGAAATATTTGGAAAGACATACATTGGGAGATTCGTAGACATCAAAGATCCATTAGAAGAGGAAAATGAGCAAAATGAAGCAGAAAATATTGTGGAAGAAGACAATGATGAAACTCTAGAGGACGAAAAGTTTGGATTGCATGACATTGTTGATTAAATTTAAGTTATGCTTGGAAATCAAGCTCATTTTTTGTAACTATTAATTAGTTATACTTGTAATGTTTTGACTTTGACATTTTATGAGAAGAATATACACTCAATTAAGGTTGTTATGCATTCAATATTTGTATTATGTGTTTTTCACATTAATTTAAAAAAAAAAACTGATTATTATTATTCTTTTGACATGAAATTCATAAAAAAAAAACTATTATTTAACCATTTTTAGTTAAAATTTTCCTATAAAAATTGTGATTTTGACATGTCATTTCTAGCAAAAAATTATCAAAACGTGTAGTTTTTTAGTTATATTTATGTTAAAAATGGTTATTTTTATGTCAATTGTTAAAAAATATTGTTTTTTAGAAACAATTATTTCATGTGGATTGAAAAATTAATTAATGATGTACAAATATGTAGAATATCGAAAATTCAAACTATCGACCTTCTTCTTTAAATATGCAAAACAATAAAAACTTCACTACAAAAAAATTAAAATAAAAATAAAAATAAGAAAATATGAAGAAGAAGACAACTTCAAAAATGATTAAATTTACAAAATAATTATTTACATTTCATACATTAGAAAATAAAAAATAAATAAAAAGAGCCTTTTAAGAAAAGGGCCTGGTGTAGAATTACGACTTTTTAAATCAACATAAAAATCACTACCATTCTAAAACGTAATGTACATAAAAAAAGTTATAGTGCCAAAAACTTTGCTCTAAAAAGAACACGTGTGTTTTGCATCACCCCTTTTCAAAATTTGGTCTCCTTTTTGCTATCTCTACAAAACGGGTAACATTATGAGTTCTCATTTCAAAGTTTACATTGTTTTACTATTTCATATATTTCAATAAAATGTTGATCTATTGAATGAGGTATTTAGATGATATTGCATAGATATCATAGTTTCTTGTCTTGTGTTATCTTACTGTGTAGGTTCTAACATTGGCATTCAAAGCTGGATTTGGAGTTTCTAATCGAAAGAAGGAGACAAGGATTCCTGGTAGGCCTCACTCTCTCATATATTTACTTTGAGGAAAACCATTGAGTTCCTTGTCTCTCTGTTATTCTAGGTTAGCCACCGATGTAGGGGAGATAATTTTGTCTGCAATCATAAATCTTGTATAATGAATTGGTGAATCCACTTGGGAAGAGGAGTATTTCCTTGGTGGTTTCATTTTACATCGTGTTTTATTACCCCCTTAAGAGACCTTTGCTGTGTCATCCAACCAAGAAAAAACATAGAAAGTCATTTCATTGAGCCTATTTTTCATTTTTTCGTCGAAATCTTCTTTGCCAGGCCCAACACACCCCCTTTGCCTTTGAAAGAGTGTTGCACCTCACCTTGCCCACTCTACACTAGCAATGCAATGCACTAGTGCGTCTGCTAGACAAGTGTTGGCCCCTGTTTTTGCATAAAAATTTCCTTCTTTCTTGAGCCTCTCCTTGATTAGCCTACTTCCAACTGAACTTCCCCGAGTATTGAGTGTCTTGTGGTCTCTCTAAAGCATCCATTTGGTTTTCATTTGTGTTTCATTGCCTTTGGTAAGAATTGCTTTTTATTTTTCTTTGTTCTTATCATTTGGTCACTTGCAAATTGAATTCATTTGATCATTGATCGCTTGGATGAATTGTTGTTTTGGTCCTCATTCTAAAAAGTGCATTTGAATTAGAGATTAGAATTTGAATCTTAGTTTTCTTCATTTTGAAAATTATGTGGTCAAAATAAAAAATCTTGCATTTGCATCCAGGGTTTTGTGGGTGAAATTGGAATTATTTAATGTGAAATTGTATATTTTTTCTTTCATTTTTGCGAACAAAAATACCCCTCAATCACCTGGGGTTTGTTGAATTGTGTATGAATTTTAATCACCTTTGAGTGACATCTCTTTTGATTTTCGGAATTTTCACCCAATTTCAGTTTGAGTCCTCTTCATGAAAATAAAGATTACGTTTTGATTTCATTGGAGTCCTCTTGTGTCTGTTTTGAAGAATTCTCATGCATAGATCACATTTTCATAGTTAGAATTATCACTTTCATAGCTGGAAAGGAAAATATGCATAGAATTCATTTTCATAGTTTTCAGGGGAATCATGCATAGATTACAGTGCATGGTTTGGCATCTTTTAATCCTTTGAATTCAATATCGAAATTGAAATATCTAGTTAGGAAGCTCTTGTTGGCTACATATTTCATTGTTTCATCATTGTTTGCACCTCTTCCCTACACTATATAGATTTCATCGAAAATGGAAAGAGTTATTTTTGTCATATTAGTTGCATCATAGGAATGTTCAGGTAACATCGCATTTTGAGCCTTGAAATTGCAATCTAATTCAAGATCAAACCTAAAATTCACTAAATTAATCTAAGGAGCATTTGAAACTTAACGAAACACATAGAAGTCTAAGCTAGAGACGTGTTCCGATGTTGTTAAATGTAGGAGTTCTCGTTGTTTTCTAGTGTTTCATTCCATGGGTGATATACCATTCCACTTATGTAAGTGTATCCGATCATTCTCCACGTACTTTCGGGTATATCAGATGGCACTCCATGCATGATAAGTATATGGGAATTCTCTTATCATAATATTATGCAATAGAAAACACTACTACGGACTGCACTCCCGCATACCGTCGAGTATATTTTTGGAATCCCCTATAGGTTGCTATCCATCCATAGGTAACCAAGTCGACTGCCTTTTATATCGTGATACACCAAACACAACATTCGATGATATTTCCTACATGTACATTAAGTCCTTGGTTCGCCAAGGTGTATATTACAGTTCACGGTTTCTTGGGAAACCTTTTTCCTAAATTACCCATTTATTTCATTTTGTGTTTTTAATTTCTAAAATCAACTAATTCATTGTAGAACAACATCATCCCCATGGAAAAAATCCCTAGTATATCTTAGGCTGAGACTAATGGCAACGGTTCTGGAGTCTGCTAATCAAGGAAACCCCTTTGACATGAATATTGTTCCTTTTCCTTCTTTTCGAAATATTCATCCTCCTTATATGGAAACATTTTCCCTTCCCAAATTTACCATCGGTTTGCGAGTTTGGTTATTTTCGACCCTTATGGTTCTAAATGTCCAAACCACCTCTAAACTGAGTTCTATTCCACCTGAACAACATCAACCTCAAGTTGATCCTAGAGTTGACCCTTTTCCTTCTCACCTATTGTTTCTTTATCTCTTTCTTCCTCCTTTCCTGATGAAATTATTGATTCTAGTATCCAGGAAGCTAAGAAGAAGAAGAAAAGGAAGAAGAAGAAGAAGAAGAAAAATAAGTAGGGGGAAACCAACCAACCATTTCTACGGATGTAACTAGTATGGAGAAACCTTCCAATTAGCCTTGAAAAGTTAAATTCCCTTGCATGATTTGTAAAGGTGATCACCTTTTTAGAGATTGCCCTTGTATTCCCAATGTATTATAAGTGTGGTACATGGGCTCACATCGACCTTTGTCATTAGCCTCTGGATATCATGTGTTGGTTTTGTGGGCCCTGATCCAGGTTCAACGTTAGTTAGCCAAAAAAATCCCTACACTAATGGCCCTTTCGGCATCAGCCCATGGAACATGTGCCGAAGTCTCACCTGAAGTAGTATGGGGCGATGCTGGAACCAATTTTCTGCATCCTAAGATGGTCGTGATGTCGGTTTATACCCTCTGCCCCTACTTTAGCATAGGTCACTAAGCCATAGGGCTTTGTCAGTCTACCCTTTATTCTGCCCTTCAGTACCTCCGCGAAGGTGTATGATTGACCTTTGCACAGCCCTAACCCAGGGTCCAGGTACTTTCACGTAGCTATGACAATGTATTGTATAGGTTCCCAAGTTATCTCAAGTGTTTTACTTATCTTAATAATCAATCACAGTTAGTGTCGCATAAATTGATATCCTTACTTGCATTTAATTAACTGATACAATCACATATATTCACGCATCAATGAAACATTGTAAATTAAACCCAAAACACAATATAATCAGATGCATTAGTAAGAACTAAATACAGATTAATTGCATAATACTTCTATTTATTGATATTTTCCAATTTAATACAGACTCTATCCACCTTGCGCACATAGTTGCAGGGGTCTGCGCACTTAGCTACAGGCTTCCACCCTAGGACTCTGCACACTCAGCTGTATAGCCTCTACGTATGCTAAAACCTGAGAACACTTAGACTTCTCCACTCACTTTGCTACTTTTTTCCTTACTTAGCTACTTAGAGCTTACTTACGTAGCTCCTTTTTATACAATCCCATGCTCCACGGACCATGGGTGGATCTTTAAAGCTGAATTGACACTTTACAAAATAAGGGTGGACAACCCTTTATGACGCTTGACACCTTTGCGCTCTTTGATCACCAAATGCAGAGACTTTACAACTTTATTACAAAATTATCCCAAAACATGGGCTTTTAGCCTTGAAACTACTCTTGGGGGAACCCGTTGCCAATAGCCCCCCAGGACAAACATGGTGACTCGCCCTTGAGTCACTCTGCGGGCCTGGAGATCTTGGCATGAAGACCTCCCAGCTCGACCTGTATGACTACCACTTCGGTGGTGCACCGCGGCCACGTGCTTCTCTTCCTCAACCAATTTCTCTGTCACTAGTCCTGAACTATCATCTTGAAGCTTCTGCTGAATCGCTTGCAGATTAGCAAGCTTGCCTTCAATATAGTACGTGATCGAATAAGCTTCATCCAACTAGGGCTTCAAGAACGCCTTCAACACTACCTCTTTGTGTTGTGCTACATATACCTATTCCTTCAATGTTTTGGCCTCCTGCATCTTTGCCAATCTCTGTGTCACAGACACCCATCATGCACCAAGCATAGCAACTGCTTGATGACCAATACTGTAATGGGTGTGCAATTGTAGTGCAACACCCATAGCAAGTTGAGCATACCTACTTTGTCTACACCCCTGAGCCACTTCCACGGTTGCAATGCAGTCATCCCAGTGGTTGTGTGAACAACACATTGCATTAGATGTTCTGTTCCCAAGTGCATGCATTTCTCATTGTCGGCTAAGTCCTAATATTCCAGTTTCAACAGAGGAACCTGCCCCAAGCGTGGTTCTTCAAAGACGATCTCGTTTAGTAACAGAGGTATGTGCAGGGTGACCTTGCTTACGTCGATGTCCGTTGGCACTTTGGTTTTTCCTTTGCTGGGAGGGACGTATTCGGGCAACTTAGTGATAGGGTATGAGCCCTCATCTTCAACATCCTCCACTTCCGCCCCAAAATCATCATCATCCATTGGGATTTCCTCACTTTCTTCCTCCTTCGGCTCCAAGTTAATGGTTTTTCCCTTTTCCTGTGCAGTGGGCTTGTCCTTCTATGGGTTTCTTCTAGCTTTCTTCTAGGAAACACATGCACCAGTATCACAACCTCCTTGCCCTTCTTATCCTTCACACTCTCTTTGGTCAGGGTAGGCTTTAGTCTAGGTGTCCGTGGTGACTTGAGGACTTCAGCGAGTACCTCTGCAACCTTTGGAGTAGCTCCTTCTACCTCCTTAACAACCTCTCGCACAGACCCTCGGCTCTCACTGCTTCGGCGTCCATAGCTTCAGATCCTTGGATAAAATCACGGATGAAATTGTGGTTGGACTCTGGAAATCGATCAAACATTGGGAAATCAAGTAACTCTTCGAGGAATGTGTGGATCATGCACGTCTGAGAGCTCACCAACTCAATGTTCAAAATGCTAAGTGTATTTTGTTGGGCCTCCACCTGTAATTTATAGGCCCTTTTGAATTCAAATTTGACCATTCCCCCACATTTGGTTCATTAATGCTGGATTAGAAATGGATTTCCAAGGATCTTACCCATAAATTTTGTCTTAAATGTTGGCCACCTACTCCATTTGGCTGCATTCTCATCATCAAATCACGAACAATGACTTTAACTATCACTTTTTGATCAGCCTCCACGGTTTTTCCCTAGGTAGTGCAACTCTCTTCATGTTGTCACAAACCCTGTGACATTGCCTTGTTCCACACAATCCTCCTATCGGGAAGTTCCCCAACCCAGGTAGTGTAGTTTATAGTCCCATGCCTCCTTTCAACTACCTAGAGTGCTAAGACTATGCTACCTTCATATAGTCATCTGGCTAGATAACCGGTGTATGGCTTCAATCGACTGCCATTCACCTTTCCTACGAAGGGATCTCCATCCAATTTAACCAACTGAACTGCTCCACCATCGGTAATCTCCTTAGTGACATAGGGCCCTAGCTAGTGCATTCTGGATTTCCCTGGAAATTTACCAAACTTGCGGTCATATAACAAAACCAGATCATTTACCTTAAAGGTGTTGGCATTATGACACAGGATTAGCACAATGGCACAGGTGTGGCGCAGGTGTTGTCCTTGATGGCAACTCACTCTAGTAACAGATCTCAGTTTAGGCTCTCATAATGAAGAAAAAAATATATATGCAGGTTCATCGTGATCAAGCCACGTATACACATGGGATAGACATTCCAAGGTCACGTATGCGTATACACACACTTTCACAGAAGGAAAAGCGTGTACATGTGGGAGAACATATGTTTGGTCCTTGGTATTTGAACCTATGGTTTTCGACCATAGTATCTTGTCAGATGTGTTGATCCCACGTATTGGGTCCATGGTATTGGTTTGTTATGGTTTTGGACCGTGGTATTGTAAAAGGCCTAAGACTATAAAAGAGGAAGGAGATCATTAGGCAAGGATCATCTGATGTATTGAATATCTAAAGATGTGCAATTGATTGGTTTGTGTGGCTGAATCTGAATCAAGGAGGAACCTGAGCATTACAAGATAGATAAGTTCTATTGATGGGTCAAGATCTCAAGGCTTGAATAGTAATATCTTTTTGTGATTTGATCTGTTATAATCAGCGCATACGTAGATCTATAAATCTGATATTCTGAGTATAACTAAATATTGTTTAAGTGTAAAGGGTGAATTGTCTTTTATAGATCTGTACGCAGGTTCGGCTCTGCAAAAGTGCATATACGCGTAGGTTTAGCAAGAGAAGAAAGCGTATACGTAGGTTGACCTTGATTCAGGTGTGTATGTACGCAGGTTTATACACAGTGAAGTAGCGTATTTCTCTTGAAATCTGTTTTAGCTGCTACTGTGGATTACTATAGTGTTCTGGGTTTGGCATTGGTGTCTGGTTATTAGTATTATTTTCTGATTACAGCATTCTGAGAAGTTATTGGTTGATTTAGCAGTTGTTGTGGAAAGGAGATTGGTTGATGCACATATACTTGATGTTTTTTTGATATTCATGGATCCTATCTGAAAATTGATGAAACGTGGTCCCTGGAAGAAAAGAGAAGGTTGCATCCTTTTGTAGGTTAGCACCTACATACTAGTATCTCAGCTAGTACAAGAGCTAAAGGGGTTGTAGCTCCCTTCCAGGAGAAGTTGGAGAACGCGATAGGTTGTAGCTCTCTGCAGGTTGCAGTATGCGTACTGGCATAAGTCTGCACCAGTACAGAATCATTGTAAAAAGAAGTTTCTAATTAAAAGAAGATAGAGACGAATTGCAGCAGGTGGTTTTCACCCACATTGGGTTTCCACCTTATATCTTGTGTTCTTGTGTTTGACTGTCTTCTGCTGTGTTTTTACTGTTCCTGTTTACTATTTATATGACTCTGATGCACAGATTAATGATCAACATCTGTAGAATACATTAAATTATAAGTCTGCATTGTATACGTAGGTTTTGTTATCTGAAGTTGCGTATATACGTGGTTTTCTCTAACTGAAGTAGTGTATATGATCTAGGTGTGAAATAAAAAATATTTGACTTAATAATACTGATTCACCCCCCCTCTCAGCATTATTTCCAACAATTGGTATCAGAGCAGGTCCTTCAGAAGAATCTTGATCGCTTGAAAGAATATCTATCATCATGAGAAACTACGAGAGAGAAGCCTGGATCAGACCACCAATTTTTGATGGGACCAACTTCGTTTATTGGAAGGTAAGAATTACAGCCTATCTTCAATCTCTTGGTACAGAAGTTTGGGATATCATAGATATAGGGTACACATTTCCATCAGCTACTCCTACAAATCTAGCTGAGAAGAAGCGGTATGAAACAAACGCAAAGGCTGTCAATACTCTATTAGGGAGTCTATCACAAACAGAATTCGTCAAGGTTATGCAGCTCAAAACCACAAAAGAAATATGGGACAAGATCATTCTAAGCTATGAAGGAGATGAACAGGTAAAACGAGCAAAACTTCAAACCCTCAGAATTTAGTATGAAAATCTTAGAATGCACAATGATGAAAGTGTGGCTAACTATTTCCTTCGTGTAGATGAGATTGTTAATTGTATGGAAAACTCGGGTGAAGAAGTAAAAGAGGTTGTTTTGGTTGAAAAGGTTCTAAGATCTTTGTCTTCTAAGTTTGAATCAAAAGTTTCTACCATACAAGAAAAGCAGAATCTACAGAGCCTTACCATGTCACAGCTACATGGAATTCTAACTACTTACGAAATGAGAAAAGGAGGACCATCAGACAGGAGAGAAGTTGCATTCAAGGCTTCAGGCAAAGGAGATTACTATGAGTCAGGACATATGTCAGAAGAAGAGGAAGAATCAAACTTTGTGAAGAACCTCCAACGGGGAACTAGAAGATTCAGAGGTAAGCTGCCTTTCAAATGCTTTGCTTGTGGAAGAGTCGGCCATTATGCTGAAAAATGTCCTCATAAAGATAAACTAGACAAAGGTAAGGAACCTATCAGATGGAACAGAAAGCAGAATAAGAAGAGCTATTACACGCATGAAGATAGTGATGGATTGTCAAACAGTGATGAAGATGAATGAGGTAATGATGACAGACTTTTGATGGCTTTTGAAGATGATGATTTCTTGGATGCTATAAATGAAGAAGGTCTTTATGAAGAAATTTCTAGACTTAAAGTTTGTTTAGAGGAAAAGAATATGATTATAGATACTCTAACAATCGAACTTGCTGAAAAAGATAAATACAATGATAAGTTAGAATGTGAAATTGTGGGACTTAGAAAAGAAATTGAGAAAACAAAAGCCCTTAATCTCAGATTTTCTAAAGGGTCTAAAACTTTAGATGAGATCATCAAAGTGCAGCTTTCTCCACTAATCAAGACAGGTCTAGGATATAATGAAGAAGCGTCTCAAGCACAGGAGCCATCCACCTCCAAAAGTTATCTTGATGAAGTAAGGAGGAGTGAAAAAATTGACAATCGACAGCAAAGGCACAATGGAGATCACCAGGTAAATCAGGGACAATTTACCTCAAGAATGAACACATATTACCAGGTAAATCAGGGGCAATCTACTTTAAGGATGGACAGAAGCTACAACCAGCCACAGGTAAAACATTCTCAATTTGCCTCAAGAATGGATATCAATAGAAACTACAATCATTTGGTTGGTAGATTTGATAATCGCAGGAGTTTCTTCAATGGCTAGTGTTTCTCTTGTCATAACTTTCATCACAAAGCAGCTCAATGTGTTGCCTATAAGACAATCATTACTAGAGAAGCTCAAAAACAAATAAGTATGACTGGGATCATGAAAAGGACCTACAATAACTTTTCTTCTCTTGAAAATGAAATAGAATGTTCTATTTGTAACAACTTCAGTCATGAAGATTTTGAATGCAGGAGCAGGTTTCGGTAGACAACTCAGAAGGAACAACTCTCAAGTGCCAAAACATGGAGAATGAAAGAACCACAACCGGAAAGATGTGGGATAGCCTTATATGTAGAAGGACAGGAAAATCAATAGTATATCGACAGTGGATGTTCGAAACATATGACAGGTGATAAAGAAAAACTTTAATCATATAGTGCCCTGGAAAAGGCAAAGAAGGTCTCATTTGGAAATTACACCCCTACGTTCATAAAAGGTAAATGTTCTGTTCAGTTGAAAGAAAAGGTCAAAGCTGGAAATGTTATGTATGTTGATGGCTTAAAGCACAATCTATTGAGTGTTATTCAGATGTGCGACCAAGGAACTAAGGTAATATTTCGATCAAACGTGATCTTGATATAGGAAAAACAATGATCAAAGGCATAAGAACTCCAAATAATTTATACATATTCAAAGAAGGACAACCTCAATGCTATCTAAGCAAGAATGATCAACATTGGCTATGGCACAGAAGAGTGGGGCATCTTAGCTTCTCTCAAATAAGGAAAGCATGCAAATATCAGGCTGTTTTTCATCTTCCTCACATTAGAATTCCAGACAATACAATATGCAAATCATGTCAGTTTGGTAGGAAAACTAGAAATAATTTCCCTAAGAAGGAAGGATCAACTAGCAGTCCACTTGAACTTGTCCATACTGATATATGTGGTCTAACTAGGAAGAAGTCACCTCGAGGTGAAGAGTACTTCATATTGTTTATTGACGATTTTTGAAGGATGTGTTGGTTAGGACTCATGAAGTATAAAGAGGAAGCTTTTGAAAAGTTCAAATCATTCAAAGCCTTGGTTGAAAACGAATCAGATCGACGAATCAAATGTCTCATATCTGATCGAGGAGGAGAATTTACCTCAAATGAATTTTTTGATTTTTGTGAAGAACATGGCATAAGAAGGGAATTTTTTGTTGCAAGGACACCTCAACAAAATGGAGTAGTGGAAAGGATGAACAGAACGGTTCAACAAATGGCTCGTGCTATGCTCGATGAATCTGGAACTCCCGCAACCTTCTGGGGTGAAGCCATATTTGCTGCAGTAACTATTCTTAACAAGACAAATGTTCGAGTAAACAACACTCAAACTCCGCATGAACTTTGGTATGGTAAACAACACTCAAACTCCGCATGAACTTTGGTATGGTAAGACTCCCATGGTGAAATACTTCCAAATTTTTGGAAGCAAATGATACATTAAAAGGATTGATGAAAATCTTGGCAAGTTTGAACCTAGAGCAGATGAAGGAATTCTCCTTGGTTACTCTCCCCATTGCAAAGCATATAAGTGTTACAATAAAAGACTTGGAAAAATTATTGAAAGTATTGATGTAGTGATTGATGAAGAAGGAAATACCCCTAGGCAGGAAAGATCTGAAGTTTTCGAAGATGATGAGGACTATCCCTTAATGTCAAATCAAATTCATGACGAAGAAACCCATGAGGCACCAAAAGAACAAATAAGAATAGAAGAAAAGACTCCATCTAGATACGTTCAGAAGAATCATCCAGAATCTCAAATTTTGGGGCAGAAAGAGGCAGGTGTACAAACAAGGAGAACCATTTAAGAAGCTTCAAGCTATCTAGCATTGCTCTCCTCCACCGAACCACAAAATGTAAGAGAAGCATGCAAAGATGAATGCTGGGTCAAGGAAATGAATGAAGAACTTGAGCAGATTGCAAGGAATAACACTTGGGAGTTGGTTCCTAGACCAAAAGATAAGAATGTCATAGGGACAAAGTGGATTTTAGAAAATAAGCTGAATGAAAATGGATATGTGGTTAGAAACAAGTCAAGACTTGTTTGTAAAGGATATGCGCAACAAGAAGGCATAGACTTTGAAGAAACCTTTGCACCAGTGGCTAGACTTGAGGCTATAAGAATGTTCCTTGCTCTCTCTAGCTTTCAAAAGTTCAAAGTATTTCAGATGGATGTAAAATCTACCTTTCTGAATGGAGACTTGAATGAAGAAGTGTACATTGAACAACCAGATGGGTTCATCCTTGGAAATGATCCAAATCTTGTATGCAGACTCAAAAAGGCTCTCTATGGTCTTAAACAAGCTCCAAGGGCTTGGTATTTTCGGTTGGATGAGTACCTTCATCAACAAGGTTTTGCAAAAGGATCAACAGACAACAATCTATATATAAAGGTTGACAATGAAAGGTTGTTAATACTTGTTGTGTATGTTGATGATATCATCTTTGGCAGCAATGAAGAAGACATGAGTCAAAATTTTGCCTTGGTAATGCAAAAGGAGTTTGAAATGTCCATTCTTGGTGAGCTCACATATTTTCTTGGTTTACAAGTCCAACAAAACAAAGACGGTATTTTTCTATCACAAACCAAGTATCTCAAGCAAATCTTGAAGAAATATGGGGTGGAGGATTCGAAACCAGTACGTACTCCTATGGTTATAGGATGTAGTCTCAGCACAAATGATGAATCAACAGCTGTACATCAACCTACCTATAGATCCATGGTTGGTAGTCTACTCTATCTAACAAGTACCCGACCGGACATTATGCATGCAGTAGGGATAGTTAGAAGGTTTCAGGCAAATCCAAAGGAAACTCACCTTCAGGCAGTCAAGACAATTTTAAAATACCTTCAAGGGACTCAAAACTATGGTTTATGGTATCCTAGAGATACAGATATCACACTTCATGCATATACAGATGTAGATTGGGCAAGTAGTGTGGATGACAGGAAAGGCACTAGTGGTGGTGAATTCTTCATGGGTCTTAGATTAGTATCATGGTTCAGCAAGAAACAAAGTTCCATTGCATTATCTAGAGCTAAAGCAGAGTATGTAGCTGCTGCATCTTGCTGCACACAACTCCTTTGGATGATGCAAACATTGCAAGATCTTCAAATCACTTGTACTCTACCTATTTCCATTTTTTGTGATAATACAAGTGCAATCAAAATTTCAAAGAATCATGTCATGCATTCAAAGACCAAGCACATACCTATAAAATACCATTTTCTTCGAGAACAAGTGCTTTAATAAAAGGTCAAGTTGGAGAATGTTCCCTCTAAGGAACAAGTTGCTGATATTCTCACCAAACCATTGCCTAGGGAGACTTTTGAATACCTCTGATAGAAGCTGGGGGTAGTTGATGCATCATCTTGCTATTGAAACCTGTTTGTTTCAGAGAAATGTGGTTGTGTGTGAGCTGCATGAGGAGGATCCGTGTACATACGCCGATTTATGCAGATACAGTTGTGTATATGGTGGTTTAAAGGAAATCAGTGGGGACAGACTCTAGCTGAAGAGAGTCTGATATGGATCTTTCGAGAGACCATCTGGCACAGGTTCAGGGGGAGTAGATAATATTCTAATAATGCATTGTTCGCAATACATTATAAGCTCTTGGTTCGAGTACTCAAGCTGTTTTGGTTTCAGGTGGATCAGCTGCAGAAGGGGTGGAGAAGGAGAACATGGTTGCTGATCTGAATAATGATGCTGATATTTGTTATTGGTGACTTTCATAGTCTTGCTCTAAATTTTTCGTCTCTATGTCATGTATGTATTTTATTGTCAAGGTCATGTAAGGACCTATTTTGGTTTCCCCAGTATGCCTAGGATGAATGATGTAATGTACTTGGTTTTCATATGTAAACTTCTGATGTATCCCCACTTGGTTGGGTGATGGATGTTTGTATAGAGTCTTTTGGTGAAAGGAATGTCTTCTATGATGTATAAGTCATGGTTCTTGAATAACATCATTTTTCAGATCTTGCCTACAGTCAGGGGGAGCATGGTCAGCATAGCAAAGCAAAGGTTCCAGCATGTACTCAGGGGGAGCATAACCCTTTGCCCTTGATGAAAAAGGGGGAGAATGACTTCGAGGTTGCCATCAACTCCAAAGGGGGAGATTGTTGGCATTATAACACAGGATTGGCGCTATGGCATAGGTGTTGTCCTTGGTGGCAACTCACTCTGGTAATAGTTCTCAGTTCAGGCTCTCAGAATGAAGAAAAATATATATATGCAGGTTCATCATGATCAAGCCGCATATACACGCGTGTTAGATGTTCCAAAGTCACTTTTGCGTATACATGCACTTTCACGCAAGGAAAAGCGCGTACATGTGGGAGAACTTATGTTTGGTCCATGGTATTTAGTCCTTAGTATTTGAACCTATGGTTTTGGACCATAGTATCTCGTCAGATGTGTTGATCCCAAGTATTCAGTCGATGGTATTGGTTTGTTATGGTTTTGGACCATGTTATTGTGAAAGGCCTAAGACTATAAAAGAGGAAGGAGATCATTAGGCAAGGATCATCTGATGTATTGAATATCTGAAGACATGTAATTGATTGGTTTGTGTGGTTGAATCTGAATCAAGGAGGAACCTGAGCATTACAAGATAGATAAGTTCTATTGATGGGTCGAGATCTCAAGGCTTGAATAGTAATATCTTTTTGTGATTTGATCTGTTATAATCGGTGCATACTTAGATCTATAAATCTGATAATCTGAGTATAACTGAAGATTGTTTAAGTGTAAAGGGTGAATTGTCTTTTATAGATTTGTACGTAGGTTCGGCTCTGCAAAAGCACGTATAAACGCAGGTTCAACAAGAGAAGAAAGCGTATACGTAGGTTGACCTTGATTCAGTTGCGTATGTACGCAGGTTTATACACAGTGAAGTAGCGTACGTCTCTTGAAATCTATTTTAGCTGCTACTGTGGATTACTACAGTGTTCTGGGTTCAGCATTGGTGTCTGGTTACTAGTATTGTTTTCTGATTATAGCATTCTGAGAAGTTATTGGTTGATTTAGCAGTTGTTGTGGAAAGGAGATTGGTTGATGCACATATACTTGATGTTTGTTTGATATACATGGATCCAGTCTGAAAATTGATGAAACATGGTCCCTGGAAGAAAATAGAAGGTTGTAGCCTTCTGTAGGTCCACACCTACGTACTAGTATTTCAGCTAGTACAAGAGCTAAAGGGGTTGTAGCTCCCTTCTAGGAGAAGCTGGAGAATGAGAGAGGGTTGTAGCTCTCTGCAGGTTGCAGCCTACGTACTGGCATAAGTCTACACCAATACAAAATCATTGTAAAATGAAGTTTCTAATTGAAAGAAGATATAGACGAATTGCAACAGGTGGTTTTCACCCACATTGGGTTTCCACCTTATATCTTGTGTTCTTGTGTGTGACTGTCTTCTGCTCTATTTTTACTATTCCTAGTTAGTGTTTATATGACTCTGATGCACAGATTAATGATCAACATTTGTAGAATACATTAAATTATAAGTATGCATTGTATACGCGGGTTTTGTTATCTGAAGTTGCGTATATACGTGGTTTTCTCTAACTGAAGTAGCGTATATGATCTGGGTGTGAAATAAAAATATTTGACTTAATAGTACTAATTCACCCCCCTCTCAGTATTATTTCCAACAAAAGGTGTGCAATTCAATGTGCCGATCATGCCATCCATTTTCACACTACTTTTGGACCTTTTGGTGAAATCCAGCTAGAAATCTTTCTTCCTCAAGCTCAACAAGCTGTGTGAGCCTCTCTTCCAGGGCTCGTTGATCCGTTATACTCGTGAGTGTTGCTATGCACAAAATAGGCACCATGTATTCCATGGGCATCACTACTTCAACACCATATACAAGCCTAAAGGGTGTTTGCCCAGTTAACTTTTTTCATGTTGTTTGATAGGCCCATAGTATTGCGGGTATGCACAGGTCCCAATAACTTCACTGAGCATTGTAAAGTTGGTCAGCGCATTCTCCAACACCTTATTGAATTCTTCCACCATCCCATTAGCCTATGGGTGATAAGGCGTGATTTTATAGTGATACACCTGAAATTCCTCTGTCACCGCGTTGATCATCTCATTCAGAAAGTGCATACCATGATCACTCATCAAAATATTTGGACGCCCAAATCATGTCAGTATATACTCAAAAAGAAACTTCACAGCAGTCGCACCTATGCAGTGCTTCACAGGTTGTGCATTTTCCCATTAAGTCAAATACTCAGTGGCAGTGATAAGGTAACATGCTCCCATCTTCTTTCCTTGGGGCTGAATGGGTCAACAAAATCTATGGCCCATTTCTCGAAATGTTGTAACATTGTCTATGGGTTCAGGGGCAACTCATCGCTCTGTGATGGCCTGCCAGTCCTTTGACACACGTCACACACCCTGCAGTAGGCTTTGGAATCCTGATGGAGGGTTCACCACCACAACCCTACGCGTAGAGTCTTCTACGTGGTAACTCTTCCTGCATAATGGCCTCCTGCGGTATCCCCATGAGTGTCCCCAAGGATACTGCTTCTTTCAAACTATGTTACATATCATCACAATACTTCATGAGACCCAATTTTCTAGAGATGTCTGACAATGACAAAAAAGTCTGTCGCACGCACCACTAACTCCTTTTTCTGCTTGACGATGTAGCCTTCCAGGGAAGTTACTATCATTAGGAAGTATATGATATCTTCAAAGTGACCATCCATGACACACATTGTAAAGAGATGCACGTCAGGCAATCCCTCCTCCAAATTAGTGGGCTCTTCCCCCATTTCAATGCATGACAAATGGTCTGGTACTACATTCAGTTGTCTAGGCTTCATAATAACTTCAAAATCATACTCCTAGAATAATAAAACCACCTACAGATTCTCCCCCCCAAAGAATGATCTGTATACATTTTAAAATGTCCACCCAGCAAATAGTGTCTAAATTAATGGAGTACATATACGATGGCTAATCCTTCGCACTCTGTGGTGGAATTGTTATTCTGAGCCTTGGATAACCTCTTTCTTGTGAATGCTATAGGATGGTCCAAGTCTTCTCCGTCAGCCTATGTTAGTACTGCTCCTAGTGCTATACATGACGCGTCTACATGTACATGAAACCATTTGTTGGATTTGTAGATTGTTGCTTTAACTTCTTGTAGGGCTTCGTCAATACAGTCAAACCCGTCTCTGAAGCTAAATGTCATTATGGATCCTTTGTGCAGAATACCCAATTTCCTATGCCATGACAGAGCTCTGTCTCCAAGTTCCAGTTAATCTAGATGACATCCAAGGTGTGACAAAACAAGTGCACCCATTCAGGTTGGGGCTTTGCGCCATAGGCCTTAGCCCATTTGGCCAAGTGTGCACACGAATCGTCCTTCCCATCATACTTATCTGTTACTCATACCTTCGGCTTCCCAAAGAATGTTCTCATCATCCTCCTACACTCGTGCTAGTCGTCAAAACTACCCTTGTGGGTACCGCACCATCTCGCGGGTGTAGTGCACAGTGCCCAATCCAAAGCCCAGAAGCACTGCTTCTCTAGTACTTCCTTCTCAAATCCATCCAAAAACACATCCGCATCATTCAAGCCATCATAAGTGGGCATATTTCATACCTCTGACGAAGCAGAACATAGTGACTTGGTCATCATGTTACAGCTCAACATAGCTACTTCATGTAGCCGATTTTTCCAACGCTCTAATTCTTCATGTGATTCTAGGTGCAGGAACTCTCACGATCCCATGTAATTTGGCCATCCACTATCAGATTCACCAAATCTTGGTCTTTCGCTGTTATTTTATATATGCAATCCAAAACGTCATTGCTTTCCTAATCACAGACTGGTTCAGTATAGCACGATCCTTCAGCAGGATCTAGGGGTACTATTCCGCAAAGTGATTTATTTTCAAATATCATCTTTCGCTTCTTTACGTTGATTACCTTGTTCATGTCAGTAGCCCAATCAATGCCAAGGAGTGCAAGGTAGGGGTTGTTTTCATCCACCATTTCTATAACTTCAAAGTCAGCCAATGCGCTCGCACCTTCAATACCTACAGTTACTCCTTGCAGCTATCCCATGGAGATGATTTTCTGCTGATTTCCATCCTTAACTGAATCAGAGACCACTGCAGCGCAAGTCTCCCCATCCACTCCCAAGTATTCTTTGGCAAAACGTTCGCATATGACCCCAGATCTAGAATAACTTGATCCATTTCATATTCTCCTATCTACACAGTGAGTATCATCTCATGCCCTCTGCTTGCCTTATGCTTACCAATCTTCCATACCACACGTGGTTCACCCGGAGGGTTTTCGCCGTGTCTATTTATTAGTTCCTATAACCCCTTCACAACCTTACTATTGCGCAACAACTTCATGTAGCTCTCTAGAAAGGTCGTAAGCATAGAAGGGTCCATTTCTTGAATAGGCTTATCCTGTCTCCCTGAGGTAGAGGCCTCAATGAAGCTCTTTTTTGCTTCCATGAAAGTTTTGTGTGCGTGCTACAAATAGAATTTAGTCTCCTTCGTTGGAAATTTACGAACCCATGCCTTATCTTCAGGCTGCTTCCCCTTATCATCTCCTACTTCAATTCCACTTCGGAGCACTCTATTCACATTCAGATCCTCTTCGCGATGCTCAACCCTCACCATCTGTAGGTTCTAATTCAGTTGCGGTGGTAGCATCCCTTTGTCGCGTATCCTCGCTATTAGTGTAGGATAGTCCTCTGTCCCATGACCAAAATAGATACAATATTTGCACAACGGACACATTGGGTTAGTGCATTCACGGGCATAGTGTCTTGGGCATCCACAATTGTAACAGATCAGTTGTCCCCGACCTCTACCAGATCCCCATCCGCCTCGGCCTCGCCCACACCGCTGAAATCCTGCTCGCGCCATCCAAACACTCTGGTCAGGGGGTCGGGTTTCTACCTAAACTCTATAGGTAGGTGTTCTATCCATCATCAATTCATAACTTTGGAAGTTGTGCTCATCATCCCCTACCGACCTGTAAAAGTTACAGAACAGTTGCTATGGTGTTTGTACAAATTTCTGCAGCAAATGACAGTGACCAGTCATATGTTTCCCTGCTATCTGACATATGGCACACCACAACGTAGGCCCTGCGCTCGGTCTTGCTTTGGCTTACAGCCTTAAAGGCATCGGTCCTCCTCCTGCAATATTGTTCACAAAGACCGGGCAGTGGTCTTTATCATGCCCTTGACCCTTACATTTCAAGCACCGTATCTCTTCGCGCGCCTCCGATTGAACTACTCTGTCCTAATCTAAGCATTGCATTTCGATGCAAAGATTTTGCAATTGCGCATGGATCTGCTGAACCCATAGATTTGGATCTTGGATCGGTGTTTCATGAAATCTTATTGCAATCTCCAAGGGCTCTACCTCAGCCGTAATCTTCTGTTGTGAGAGCCCAACCCTTAAGTGAGGAGGAGCCAACCCACAAACCACTGATGATGTTGTTCATCTGTTAAGTTCATATTAGCTTCGCAGATTTTACACTTCAATCTTTGATTCAATTCCCAAGGTGTCTCACGTAGTTCCATCATGATTTCCTTGAACCCCACAATCAATTGCACCTTAGATTTAGGCCTACTAAACTCTTTATTCAGCATGGTCTAGATCTTTGCCAACCTAGCAATTGGGTTATCATTAGAGTATTTGATGTACCAAGTTAGTGCACAATCCTGTAAAGCACTAACCAACGTTTCCTTCTTCATGTGATCGTATGTGACGCCCTGCGCTTCCCATACATATTTTACGATGAACCAAAATTGATACGGGTCATCATTTCCCAAGGCCTTAAACAAAGATAGCTTCACTAAATTCACCATTTTGAACTGTGGTGGAGGTGGTGGTGGTGTGGGTGAAGTCGCAAGTGATAGTGGTGAAGTTGGTGTTGGCTTGTTGGGGCTTGACCCAGGGTCAGAGGTGATTTAGCCAAACAAATCCCGATACTACTAGCCCTTTCGGCAATAGTTCACAAAGTGCAGACTGAGGTCTCACCTGAAGTAGTATGGGAGGGTGTAGAACTAGGTTTCCACACCCTGGAGATGTTTGATGGCTTCAAGCAGTCCGCGGTTCGACCCAGTGTGCACGTTTCTATGTGCACTCACCCATACTTCACAGCCTAAGATGTTGCCTTCACGTAGCCCTATTCTGGGGCTGAACAATGTTATTACCCAAGTCCTTACTAATAGCCCGATATTAGTTGATTAAATTAGCTTATTTATATGCTTTCAGTTATAGTTAACAATATTCACCATTCATACAAGTGCGTGCAGTAAATAAACAATATAATTGTAAATGAGATCAAACATTTAATAATTCAGAACAGATGCATAGAATTTGTAACAAAACCTTTCTTTATTAATCTTTTCTCTGGTTACAGACTCAACTCTACCCTGCACACTCAGCTCAGACTCTACTAGGCCTTTGCGCACTCAGCTGTAGAGCTTCTTCCTACTACTACGACTCAAGACACAGTTAGATTTCTTTTGCGATTCTCTGCTATCTTATTCTATCCTTTCTATTCTATCATGATCTGATCTCTTTAAAAATTAGAGCCTCGCTGTATTTATACAATCCCTATGGTCCACGGACCATGGGTAGGCTGACATTACATTCAAACATAGGGAAAACAACCCTATGACTCTAACATACATTCCGAGCCCGCAATTCACGGGGCTTTACATTAATATTAATCAAAACTTGGGATTTGAGCCCCAAAACATGTTGTGGGGGTATTCCATGCCCAACAGGCCACCAACACAAACATCGTGACTCACCCTCAAGTCACTCTATTGGCATGGCGATCTTGGTGCGGAGTCCCTCCATCTATTCTCGAATGGTCCTAATGTTCATAGAGCATTGAGCTACTGCTTGTGGAACCTGCTGCATCCTCTATTCTACGACCTTCGTGGCCACATTGTTTCCTTACATTTTTACAGGCAGTTGTGGCATAGGTTCATTGTCCCGCACCCTTGTCTGGCTCCTTGGGTGGTGAAGATTGTGCTTCGTCCAGCTAGTCAGATAGTCGGCCCATCCATGTAGGGCTTCAAGCGGCTGCCATTTACTTTACCTAGGAAGGCTTCCCCATTTAGTTTGACTAACTAGACCATGCCTCTGTCTGTGACCTCCTTAACCACGTATGATCCTACCCAATGCATTCTAAATTTTCCCAGAAATTTTTCAAACTTATTGTCATACAGCAGCACTAAGTCATTTACTTTAAAGGTACGCAACTTGATATGGCAATTGTGCCAGGTTTTTTCACATTTCTTTTGTACCTATTGATGAAATCCAGCCAAAAATCATTCTTCCTCAAGTTCTTCCAATTGCGCAAGCCATTCCTCAAGAGCTTCGCAGTCCGTCATTCATGTGAGCGTTGTTATTTGTAGACCAGGTACAATATATTCCATCGGCATGACAACTTCCACGCCATAAACTAACTGGAAGGGTGTCTATCCCATCAGCTTCTTGCATGTTGTCCTGTAAGCCCATGGTATGGTAGGTACATGCAGGTCCCAATCATTTCATTGCACGTTTCACACTTTGGTCAACACAACCTCAAATATTTTGTTGAAAGCTTCTATAGTCCCATTGTCTTGTGGGTGGTACAGTGTACTTTTCTGATGATATACTTGGAATTCTTCTATGAGCGCACTAGTAATTTCGTTCAGGAAATGTGTTCCACAATAACTCATTAAGATTTTCGAACAACCAAAGTGGGTTAACACATTTTCAAACAAAAACTTCATAGCTGTAGCGGTCGTGCAGTCTTTGACTAGCTGTGCTTCCACCCATCATGTTAGATACTCCATTGTAGTGATGATGTTCCGCGTGCCTGTCTCTCCCTAAGGTTTGATCGGCCCACAAAGTCGATTGCCCATTTTTCGAATGGCTGCAGTGTCATTTGTGGATTTAACAACATCTCGTCCCTCCGCAATGGTTTTCTAGTCCTTTGACATATATGGTAGGCCTTACAGTGCACTTTCGAATCCTGGTGTAGGGTTGGTCACCATAGCCCTACGCAGAGAATCTTTTGTGTAGTTTCTCATCCTGCATAGTGTCCTCCTATACTGCCCCGATGTACTTCCACGAGGATCTAACTTCGCTCAAATTCAGGTATGTATCTTCGCAATATCTCATCTTTTCCCATTTTGTATAGGTTCCCCACGATGATAGAAAAATCCATCGTGCGCACCACCAATTCCTTCTTCTGTTGGATGGAGTATTCCTTTGGCATAGTCCCTATTGTCAGAAAATGGATTATACCTTTGAAGTGCCCATCCGTGATGTGCACCGCAAAGAGTTTTGCATCAGGTAATCCTTCCTCTAGATTAGTGGGTTCCTCGCTTGTCTCAATGCACGATAAATTAACCTGTCTTGCGTTCAGGCGGTCTGAATTTACTATGACCTCAAAATTATATTCCTGGAACAATAATAGCCACCTGCATATGCACCCCCCCCCCGCCAACACAGGCTTATTGACTAGGTATTTCAGTGCGAAATTGTCGGTATACATTTTGAAATGTCCTCTGAGCAAATAGTGTCAGTATTTTTGGAGCGCATACACCATCACCAACCCCTCATGCTCAGTGGGGGAATAGTTCTTCTTTGCTTTAGATAACCTCCAACTTGCAAAAGTGATAGGGTGATCCAAGCCTTCCCCACCCTCGTATGTGAGCACTGCTCCTAGCGCGATACACGATGCATCAACATGGACATGAAACTCCACATCCCATTTTGGGAAGACCAGGATTGGAGTGGAGGACAATTTCTCCTTCAGGACATCCAAAATTTTCATGCAATTGTCATTCTAACAAAATGTAACAACCTTTTTCAATAGGTTTTCCATTGACGTGGTGATTTTGGCATAGCTTTTGATAAACTTTCTATAGTACCCAGTGTGTCCCAAGGTAGCACGCAGTTGTTTAACACTTCATGGTGCTTCTAAATTTAGAATACTGACAATCTTTGCAGGGTCCACCATTAGTCCATGGTTGCAGACCACATGTCCCAACAGGTTTCCAAAGGGAACAAGGAATGTGCACTTCTTAAGGTTTAGCGAAATCTGGTGTTGTCGGCAAGTATCCAGCAGCAAGCATAAGCTTTCTACATGGTGTTTAACTAATATGAAGATAGTCCAATCATCCCGATAGACCTCCAAGAACTTGTGGATGTATTCTTCTAACACAGCAACAACGATGTGCGATAAGATGGTTGGTGCATTCTTCAATCCAAAGGGCATAACGATGTATTGAAAGTAGCCCCATTCCGTTGCGAAGGTCATTTTGCTCCTGTCTTCCAGCGAGATCTTGATTTGATGGTACCCAGAGAACCCACCCATGAACGAGTATGCTTCCTGGCCGCCAACATTTTCCAATACTTCATTTGTGAATAGTTTCGGGAATGGGTTGTGTACACAGGCATCGTTCACCTTCCTGAGGTCCACGCATATTCTTATTTCACCCTTCTCCTTCTTCTCCTGCACTACCATAGGACTCACCTAGTCAGATTCTTCCACTTGCTCAATAATTTCGACTGTGAGCATTTTGTGTAATTCTTCATAGAACTTTTCCTTATATTTTGGATTCAAGCAGTAAGGCCTCTTCTTAACCGACTTCGCGTTAGGTTTCAGGGTGATATTCATCATCCCTAAGTCACCAATGATCCCTTTCAAATCCATAATTTTGTTCGGGAACAAGTCTTGGTATTCGCGGAGTAACTCAGTGACCTTATCCAGTGTGGCATCATCCCAATAGTCTCCAAGCATTACATACTTTGGTTCAACCTCTGTTCCAATGTTTACCTGCTTTGTTTTTAGTGGCGCGGTGATGTCGAGATCCTCAATCAATGGTCCTTGAACTTTGTGATAGCCTTCCATTTTTGGAATGTTAATATTTCGTGGGTCCTCATTATCCTCCTCAACATTTACATTGTAACACTCCAGCGCACAGCTCAGTTGTGTCGCTCATTCTGGCTGAAGCACTTCTATTGGCTCTTGGGGTATTTTGAAGATAGCTACTTCTACTGCTTGTAGCGCATCATCAACAGTATCCCACCAACGATCTTCAAACATGAAAGTTAATAGAAATCCCTTGCAAAAGATATCCCATTCGCTCGTACCATGACGAAGCTCTGTCTTAGTATACCAATTCATGGGTATGACATTGAGGGTATGACAAAACAAATGCACCCATTCAAGTTGTGGCTCTTCCTCATAGACCTTGGTCCATTTCGCAAGGTGTGTACGTGGATCATCCTGTCTATCATACTTGTTTGCTAGCCACAGTTGTGATTTCCCAAATCATAGGCGCATCATCCTTCTACATCTGTGCCAATCCTCAAAGCTTCTCGTATGCGTACCCCACCACCTTGCGGGAGTAGTGCACAGTGCCCATTTCAGAGCATTAAAATGCTACTGTTCTAGCACTTTGTTCTCAAATTTGTTCAGGTTTCATCCACCGATGTCAACCTGTCGTACATCGGCAGATCCCTTGCCTCTATTGTCACACATCGCAGTGATCTTCTCATCATGTTGCAATTGAGCATGATTACCTCGTGTAACTGATTCTACCATCATTCTATTTCTTCGTCTGAATCCAAAGTGCAGGAGCTTTCACGCCCGCACTAAATTCTACCATTTGCTGTTGGATTCACCCAATCCTACTCTTGAGCGGTTATCTTGTAGATACAGTCAATATCATCATCACTATCATCATCACGCACCGTTCTGTGTAGCATGCTCCTTCTACAGGGTCTAAAGGTACCACTATGCATAGTGAATTTTTCTCAAAAATCATTTTGTGCTTCTTTAGATTTATCATTCCCTTCATATCAGTGGCCCAAACTATTCCCAATAGCATGGGATAGGGATTGTTGTCATCGACAATCTCTATGAATTTGAAATATGCCAACGCGTTCGCACCTTCGATGTATCATTATTCCCTTGTACAATCTTTCCACCGTGTTGAGGGCCCCGAAATCGGGTCAACAACAAGGGGGATACCCACCCGGTCGAGAACCTGGTTGGCGGCTCCGTGCCCTTTGGTGTAGCGGGTCCGACTGGGGATGACGGGACCAGCTTCCCGTTCTAAGGGGTGTGTGTGTGTGTAGAAAATGGTGATGTGTGTGTGTAGAAAATGATAGTAGAAAATCTGTAATTATTCCTGAACTAATCTAATTCTAAATTCTGAAATGACTTTATACTACTTTAATCTAACAAAAAAAATACATCTAATCTACACTAACCTGGGACAGAATTTTTCCATTATGCAATCTAGAAAGATTTCACAGAATAACTGGTAATGAAGATTATTCAGCTATCATGAGAATATAAATCAATAAAGATGAACCATCTTGCGTAACAAGTTAAGCAAAACGGTTGTGAACAACATATTGCATAATCAGCTATTCATGTATTAAGCACAAATCAGTGACTCCACCGTACAAAAGTGCCAAATGGTAGTCCACTCATTCATACGTTAACATATAAATAACATCAGCTGTATATTACTCTAAGAATGCAAGCAGAAACTAGTCAAGAGATAAAAGTACCATTTATGACTGATTTTAAACTTACAGACCTTAAGCAATAATGATCTATTTCTACTTGCTTCTAATGCCTACTAAGAGTACAGAAGTGCAACATCAGTAGCAGGTATTAAAATGCAAACATAAATAAATCTTGATCCGTCCATTCATCAAAAACCCCCTCCGAGGGTGCAAAAGTGCATGTTCTGAGGACAAGTTTTTTGACAAAATTTCAGACCCTTCTCCAATGCAACGAGAAGGGTTAAATACTAGTAACTGACTAATTTTACTTTACACAAATTCAGGGAACGGCTTCAAATGACCGCCCTTTTACTAAAAACAAATTTATTTCTAAAAACTGAATCTAATTTCTAACCATTTCTGTATCTGTTCCTTAGTGCTGTAAGCAATGCGCTGTTCGCCCTGAAAGAGTCGGCTGGTTGTCCTTTCCTTTTGTTCGAGCTTGAAAATTAGAAACAACAAGCGCTGGCACCTCTTTCTGTTAGATTAGAAGATATTTTCGAAAACCTTTCTCTAGCTGGGTGTATTCGCTGTGCGCACACTTAGTACAACCCAGTTTCTTTTCGAACCGATTTTGCTGTTGCTATTTCGGTTTCCGGTCGTGCGAATGACTCAATGAGTTAGAAGTCGCACTGTATGGACAATCCCCTGTTTCGAGAACTGTTTCCGTTCTTTGTTCCAGGCTTTTCTAGAGCGTCTTTCTTCTCTTGCGCTTCTTTCTCTGCTTTACCAAGTCTGAGCTTCAGGATCTTTTGTAAACACGCTGCTTTTGTGCACCTTTGACTCTGAGTCTTGGACAGTCTATTTTCATCAGTGCCTGTTGGGCGATATTCTGGAATCCACGGCTCTGCTGCATGCGGCATCCAATTGCGGAGGCATCTTCTCTCTGTTGTCTTATTGGCGCTCTTCCCTTCTCCTTAGATGTTTCCTGGATATAGATTTATATCAGTTGCATGTCTTGCAGTTTACGCAAAGAAGAAGGGAAATGACGAAAAGATTGACATGAAAGCATTAAATTCTAATGAATGCGAAATTAATGACATTCATCATAACTTGACTCTTCAATAAATGCGATGCAATCATTTCTGGATATTCGAGCATGCGGTCATTAATTTCCCTTAAGGCGCGCTTTCAAATTTGGATCTACCGTGTATGTCGGAGAATTCTTGCGATGAGTTTTTTCTGCGATTGGTATCACAGTATCGATGGCTGCGACGTCATTAAGTGTTATCGCAGATTGCTGATATCGCAGATCACAGATCGCAGATTTGCGTGGTCGCAGATCGCTAATATCGCAGATCGCAGATCGCAACATCGCAAGGTTTTCACTTTGTCATTTTGTGCTGCTCATGTGGCATTGCGACGTGCGACGTCGCATATCGGCCGTCAACGTTTCTTTAGGTTCTCCTTTTTCAAACGCTCTTAATGCGCGCGATGCGATGGGTTCTCGCGTCGCTCCTCTTTAGTGTATTTATGCGCTTTGGGCAAGCGCTCCTTTTTCCGTTGCGACGCGATATAGCTTTTAGGGAGCTGATACAAAAGAATTTTTTAAACAAAAATATTTTTTGGATTTTTGGCTAAGGGTCCCCCTTTGCTTGATGTTATTACTAATATCAAACTAAGAGGGGGGTTGTTGGCGACCACAACAATGGCGATTCACTGTGAAGAACCAGTTATCTCTGCATTTCTATTGACCGTTCACTTCTGAAACAACAAAATTCTTATATGTCTAAATTTTGTTATGAACAGATAGAGTAGACTACCCCTCACCTTGTCAACGATACTTTGTCTCAACCTTTTTTAATCTCAATTGCTTGCTTCCTCAGGCTTTTTCTTGCATTTGCACCAGACATTACTTGGTCTTGATTAAAGATAAAATAAGGTCTTCTCTGCGTACTGGCTTAAAAATATACTCATTTGTCGTAGGTAGAGCCTCTGCTGCCCGCAAGCATCCATAGCCTTGACAGGGTTACCATTTTATCCAGCAATGATCCTTTTTCCTGCTTGAGGTTACTCGCAACATTCCAGAGAAAAATCCTTTTTGACACATTTTTCCTTTTTTAATTCTCTAAAGAACAATGTCTTGGTTTGGTGGCCAAATTATGACACAGTCATTCACTTGATTTACACTTTTGCTGAACAAGCCGGCTCGTGATGAGACCTCTTGTCTTTTGATTGCAACAATCTTAAGTCGTTGCCCTGTTTTGATAGACAGTATTGGCAAAGTCAGCAAGTTATAATATCTGTGATCATGATAAGCCGGCTCGTGATGAGACCTCTTATTCTTTGAGATATAGTGTTTTGCTTGGATTATTTCTCTGAATGCTGCAATTCCCTTTTAGCAGGGAGGAAGTCATTGTTTTTCCTTAAGAAAGCTCTGGACGACAATAATAGAGTTTTTTGAAAACAACAGCTTTGCAGAGAGTACTTATTTTATTATTGATGATACCTTTCATGGTGCTGATACAAAACAATTTTTTCACCAAAGGTTGCCTTCGTCAAAGTTCTTTGAGGTTGAAACTAATATCGTAATCAAGGTGAAGTTAACTCTATTTGTTAATAATAAAATTCAGATTTTTCAAAAATTTTGTTATTTGTACAAGCGAAATCAAAATCTGATAGAGAATTGGCGTGCTCTTTTCATGAATCCTTTTCACGTGATCATCTACAACGGGTTTTATTCATCAAAAAGAGAAAAACAAAACAAATGAAATATAAAAACTAAATCTATCCTACAAAAATTAGAAGAATTTCTCTTCTATGGAAAATATAATTTAAGAATCAATCCATTGACAGGTAAGGAATCTCTCCTACCTGCCAGATCCTGCAACACGAATGTGGATGGGCCTACGACTTCTACAATCTGAAAAGGGCCAAGCCACAGCTTCTGGAATTTCGTATGTTTGCCCTTTTCTTCATGTGCCTTATCCCATTTCAAAACTAAATCACCCATCTGAAAGTTTTTTCTGGTTATAATGCTTGAGTCAAAAGAAGATTTTATTAGCGCTTGGTGATGTGCATGGGTTTTCCAGCTTGTTCTCTTTGTTCTTCTAGTTTGATTATTTCCATTTGTCTTAATTGTAATGAGGAAGTAGGTACTTCATCGATGTACTGCACTAAAGACAAAGAGGGAATAACTAAGTGAGTCGGAAGAACCACTTCCCGCCCGTAAACTAAATTAAAGGGAGAAGTGCCGATCGAAGCTTTCTTTATGATTCTATCAGCCCATAAAGCATTTACCAGCGCTTTGTGCCAATTCTTTTGGTTTTGATCGACTGTTCTTTTGATAATTCTGATTAGGTTCTTGTTTGTTGATTCAGCCAATCCATTACCTTGTGGATAGTAGTTGGCATAATATTTCAGTTTGAACCCTCTTTTGAGCGCAAACTCGGTCATAGCATTTCCAGAAAAATATGAAGCGTTATCAAACATTAAGGCCGTTGGCAATCCAAACCTAGTTATGATAAATTGGTCTATGAATTCAATAATGTTTTCAGAATGAACTGTCTTGAGAGGAACTGCTTCTACCCATTTGGTAAAATAATCAGTTGCCGTAAGGATATACTTATGCTGCTTAGAAGAGTGAGGAACGATCTCACCTATTATGTCCAAGCCCCATTGACTAAATGGTTGGTCGATGTTGACCGGTTGTAGTGGCATGGACGCTTTCCTTTGTTTTCCTGCAGTAGTCTGGCAGACTTGGCATTTCCTTACGTGATTGTATGAGTCTTTGAACAGCGTGGGCCAATAATATCCTGCACGCAAGATTTTGTGTGCAGTCGCATCTCCGGCATAGTGTCCACCTGCTGGTCCATCATGAAGTTCCTCATACGCGTGTACCTCTTCAGACGAGTTCTCAGGGATTTGCGATGCTCCAGCTAACATCTTGCAGAAGCCTTGGCCTCTTACGATGTGTGCCGGTTTGATCTCAAGGTCGTATTCTTGTAAGGCGGTGATCCAATTCGCTCTCTTCTCGCCCACATCCTTCTGTATCAGGAGGTTTCTTACCCCTGGAAACGGTACTATGACTTTGGTATGGGCTTTTAGCAAGAAAGGTCTGAAATATTTGATTGTTTTGAAAACGGCATATGCCTGTTTCTCGACGTCAGAATAATTGAGTTCAGCACCTTGTAAGTTTGAGCTAAAGAATGCGATTGGGGCTTCTACCTTTTCGTGATTTGCTTGAGTTAAAATCGCAGCATAAGATTTTTCTGAGGCAAACGTGTATAAGATGAAAGGTTTTGAAAAATTTGGGGTAGCCAAAGATGGAGCGTTGATGATGGCTTGTTTGATTAAGTTGAATGCTTCGTGCTCGTCTAGACCCCATTTGAAATTTGAATTATTTTTTATCATATTTTGTAACGGTGAAATAATACGTGAAAAATCAGGGACAAATCTTTTGACAAAATTGATCTGTCCGAGGAAGGATTGCATGGCTTTCTTGTTATGAGGTATGGATATTTCGGAAATTTCCTTTATTCTGTCAGGTTCTATGTGAATACCAGATTTCGATACTATGAATCTGAGCAATTTCCCTTCGCTTAATGCAAAGAAAGATTTCTTTGGATTGAGTGAGATCCCATACCTCAAGTATCTTTGAAAGATTTGCTTCAAATCTTGGAGATGGTTTTTCCGTTTTTTGGAGTACATTGTTATATCATCCAGATAAATCACTACTGATTTATTTACCAATCCTTTAAATGCGATGTCCATGGATCTCTGAAAGGTAGCTCCAGCGTTGATCAGACCAAATGGCATCTTCCGATATGCATAAGTGCCCCACTTGGTTCGGAACGTAGTCTTTAACTGATCATCGGGATGCACCAGTACTTGATTGTATCCTGAAAATCCATCCAGGAATGACATCAATTCTGAGCCTGCTACTGCCTGTAGAATTTGCTCCATAGGTGGGAGGGGAAAGTTATCTTTCTGACAGGCTTTGTTGAGATTTCGGAAGTCGATACAGATTCTAATGTCTTCGTTTTTCTTCCTAACGGGCACCATATTGGATACCCATTTGGAATGCCTAACGGGGAAGATTATTCTGGCTCTCAACAACTTATTAAGCTCAGTTTTTATCTGGTTTTCTAGGTTAGGGTGTATTTTTCTGAGCTTCTGCTGGACAGGTTTCTCGTTGTCAGTCATAGGGATAACATGCTGAATGATGGAAGTGTTGTAAGTCTTCAGCTCATCGTAGTTCCAAGCAAAAACGTTTTTGTATTGTCTCAGAAGGCGGATATATGCTGATTTTTCTTCAGGGGCTAAGCCCTGGCCTAGATTAACATTTTGCGGCTTTTCGTCGGTTCCTAGGTTGACTGATTCGTAGTTCAGAGTTGAACTATAAAGCTTGGCATTAGCCGACCTTTTGAACCGACTTTTCAAGTCATACAAGTCTTCTAATTTGACCACCGATTTGGGTATAGCATTATCAGTGCTACTTTGTTGTGTTTGGTGATCATGACAGTCTTCGTCAATTATCTGGTTTGTGTAGGATCCTTCAGAGGTGAGGAAACTTACGATGTCTGGGTCGTCGTTGAACACTCTCCAGTTGGTGATATTGTCAGGAATGGAAGGTTTAAAAATTAATTCTATTGAAAACCTATCAGGACTAAAATCTTCGGAAGGGATAAGTCGAGAGGCTACGTTAGCTAACAGGTCTGCGCTTGCGTTTTGAATTCTTGGAATTGACGAGATGTTAAATGCTATGAAATGTGCAGTGAGATCTTGCACTAACAATTGATAATGCTTTAAATGACTAGACAGGCAATGTATGGTGTTACGTACCTGTTTTACGACGATCTCAGAATCTCCAAAGACTTGAAGATACTTAACATTCAATCCGATTGCTTTGTATAGGCCTTGAACCAAGGCTTCGTACTCCGCTGTGTTGTTCGTGCAATCGAACTCAAGTCTGCATGTGAGCATAATCTTGTTCCCATCTGGGTTGATCAGAACACATCCTGCTCCTACCCCCTCGTTGGATTTAGATCCGTCAAAATATAATTTCCAAAATAAAGACGTATTTACAGAATTATCTAAAAAAATAAAACATTTTGAGTCATCAGTTTGGGAGAAATTTTCAACTTGGGATAAAACTGAATTCTCTAAGTATGGCGAAATATGAGCACTGAAATTGCCTAGGAAAGAATCTATTGCGTAATTGCCTACAATGCTGCTATTGTATGTGATGGCTTCATTTTCTCCTTCTAGTTCTGTCACTATGTATTTTTGGTGCAACTCTCGTTCAACCTTTATCTGATTTGGTTTACCGTTGTATGGTAACCACATGTGCGACCAGTCGGTTGAGAAATATCCGTGGAGTTTCTCTGACCAATCCCTGCTAAGAATCAAGCCATAGAACTCAGGGATATCGGCTACCAGAATGTCGATAACCTGACACACTTTTGGGTTAGACGACAATCTTATGGTCACCTGATTAAGTTCACCAATCACTTCGACCTGGGATCGATCAAGTTGAACTATACGTACTGCAGATTTTTGAGGTTGCACATTCAATTTGGCACATATTGACCTGGGTAAAATATTCGTTGAAGCACCAGAATCGACCAAGCAATTGTGCACGTTTTTGTTGAAGATTTCATATGTGAGAAGAAAAGGAGGAGTATGAGACCTTGATCTTCCTCCAATCAAGGCGATGTCATTTGGATCAATTTTATTTATCGTATTGATTGGAGGTCTTCCCAGATTGTGGGAAGCCACAGCTGTAGGTAAAGATGTAGTACGCACAGCATGTAATTCTTTCATCATGATTTTCTGCTGGTGTTTCAGTTTACTCAATTCGTACAGAGTGATATTAGCCCTAGTCTTCTTCATGTCGTCAATGATGTTATAATCCATTTCATCCGACACTATTAGTGTTCTTGATGGAGGCGCTTGTTCAGATTGGACTGGGCTAAGCGGGGTCGCTTTAGCAGTTGTCTTTTTGGTTACGACCCTTTCTTTTGTTGCAGGGCTTGCGCCCTTTTGTTTTGGGGTAGTTTGGGGAGGATCAAGCTGATTTTTGCTTCTCGTGCTAACAGGAAATGCTTCATGATCCTCTTCCTGTGGGAGGATGAAATCCCACATTCCTTGAAGTTCTACAACTTCTTCCTCGTCGGTCTGCCCTTCAGTGGTATTCTCTTCTTCTTCGTCTTCTTCAGACTCAACGTTTGAGACAACACTGGGTGGTTTTACGTCCATGGGAGGATTTCTTTTAAAAGTCCTAAAGGGCTTTTTCGAAGAAGTCTCTGTCACTTGTTTCTTGATATCGACCATCTCATTGGACATGGCTTTCAACACTTTTTGTAACCCTTCCAAATCGAAAGGATCTTTCGTTTGCTTCTTCTTGGTGTCTTTTTTGAAAGAGATCTTCTTTGATTTGCGTTCTTCTATAGCAGATCTCTTTTCTAGGGCTACCACGCATCTTTCCACTGCTAACGCTTCTGTCAAGTTGTCAACTAATGTGGTCTTGTTTGCCCTATCTACAAAGATAGCCAAGTTTGGAGGTAAAGCCGTGATGTACCATTCACATCTTACTTCCTCGCTGGGTTGTGAAGTAGCGGGGATTTTGTTGAGGATCTTATTGAACCGTAAGTTAAAATCTTTAATGGGTTCTCTAGCCTCAGCCTTAAGATTAGATAGGTCATTAATCAATGTCGCCATAGATCGGTCATCACCAAACTTAGTGAGGAACTGACTTTGAAAAATGTCCCAGCTTGTGATGGATCCGGAAGGTAACGAAAAGTACCATGACCCGGCCGTTCCTTGCATTGTATATGGGAAGAGCCGGACAACAGCGTCTTCGTTAGTAACTCCGTTGAGATTAACAGAAAGCATGAAATTATTGATATGTTCTTCGGCTAGCATACCTGCTTCTGGGTTGAATTTAGGTAGCCACTTCTCTGGATGGGTCGGTATAGGGCTCAGGGGTGGAGGCATTAAAACCGCCCCAGGATTGTTCCATGGAGACTGGGCCATCGTGGAGCTGCTAGCTAATGGAAGTGCAGAAACTGACCCCTGATGCTGAGAAGGTGAAGAAATCAGGATCTTTGATGTTCGAAGAGGAAAGTTTGTGGAAGACGGGTGAGTGAGTTGGAATGGAAAAGTGGGTGGTTGACTTCGCGGTGAGGGAGTTGATATGGACGAAGTGGATGAGAGAGTCTCTCCGTCAGACTCTTGAGGTGTTTTCCTTGCTCTTTTTCTGGTAGGAAGAGGGAGTTCACTTGGTTGTATGCCAAATTTTTCACTCTTTAATCTGGTAAGGGGATGAGCAGGGTTGTACTGCGAAGTCACGCTGCTTTTAGATTTATCAGACTTCTGGTTAAAAATGGAGAATCCCTGGAGTTTACGAATTAAAGTTTGAATTTCAGGGGGTTCAATAATAGATTGGTCTGATATATTCGAATATGTAGCAGTGGTGGATACTCGAGCGACTTCAAATTCCGGGTTTAATTGTGTTGGAGAAGTCGAGGGAGTTGGTGAGGGTGTATTACTCTCAGAATGGTATCTGGATATTGCTTTAGGTGCCATTCATAGTTCGTGCCCTCCTTCTAGCGCCAAATATGTTGAGGGCCCCAAAATCGGGTCAACAACAAGGGGGATACCCACCTAGTCGGGAACCTGGTTGGCGGCTCCGTGCCCGTTTGGTGTAGCGGGTCCGACTGGGGATGATGGGACCAGCTTCCCGTTCTAAGGGGTGTGTGTGTGTGTAGAAAATGGTGATGTGTGTGTGTAGAAAATGATAGTAGAAAATCTGTAATTATTCCTGAACTAATCTAATTCTAAATTCTGAAATGACTTTATACTACTTTAATCTAACAAGAACAATACATCTAATCTACACTAACCCAGGACATAATTTTTCCATTATGCAATCTAGAAAGATTTCACAGAATAACTGGTAATGAAGATTATTCAGCTATCATGAGAATATAAATCAATAAAGATGAACCATCTTGCGTAAGAAGTTAAGCAAAACGGTTGTGAACAGCATATTACATAATCAACTATTCATGTATTAAGCACAAATCAATGACTCCACCGTACAAAAGTGCCAAATGGTAGTCCACTCATTCATACGTTAACATATAAATAACATCAGCTGTATATTACTCTAAGAATGCAAGCAGAAACTAGTCAAGAGATAAAAGTACCATTTATGACTGATTTTAAACTTACTGACCTTAAGCAATAATGATCTATTTCTACTTGCTTCTAATGCCTACTAAGAGTACAAAAGTGCAACATCAGTAGCAGGTATTAAAATGCAAACATAAATAAATCTTGATCCGTCCATTCATCAAAAACCCCCTCTGAGGGTGCAAAAGTGCATGTTCTGAGGACAAGTTTTTTGACAAAATTTCGGACCCTTCTCCAATGCAACGAGAAGGGTTAAATACTAGTAACCGACTAATTTTACTTTACACAAATTCAGGGAACGGCTTCAAATGACCGCCCTTTTACTAAAAACAAATTTATTTCTAAAAACTGAATCTAATTTCTAACCGTTTCTGTATCTGTTCCTTAGTGCTGTAAGCAATGTGTTGTTCGCCCTGAAAGAGTCGGCTGGTTGTCCTTTCCTTTTGTTCGAGCTTGAAAATTAGAAACAACAAGCGCTGGCACCTCTTTCTGTTAGATTAGAAGATATTTTCGAAAACCTTTCTCTAGCTGGGTGTATTTGCTGTGCGCACACTTAGTACAACCCAGTTTCTTTTCGAACTGATTTTGCTGTTGCTATTTCGGTTTCCGGTCGTGCGAATGACTCAATGAGTTAGAAGTCGCGCTGTATGGACAATCCCCTATTTCGAGAACTATTTCCGTTCTTTGTTCCAGGCTTTTCTGGAGCGTCTTTCTTCTCTTGCGCTTCTTTCTCTGCTTTACCAAGTCTGAGCTTCAGGATCTTTTGTAAACACGCTGCTTTTGTGCGCCTTTGACTCTGAGTCTTGGACAGTCTATTTTCATCAGTGCCTGTTGGGCGATATTCTGGAATCCGCGGCTCTGCTGCATGCGGCATCCAATTGCGGAGGAATCTTCTCTCTGTTGTCTTATTGGCGCTCTTCCCTTCTCCTTAGATGTTTCCTGCATATAGATTTATATCAGTTGCATGTCTTGCAGTTTACGCAAAGAAGAAGGGAAATGACGAAAAGATTGACATGAAAGCATTAAATTCTAATGAATGCGAAATTAATGACATTCATCATAACTTGACTCTTCAATAAGTGCGATGCAATCATTTCTGGATATTCGAGCATGCGGTCATTAATTTCTCTTAAGGCGCGCTTTCAAATTTGGATCTACCGTGTATGTCGGAGAATTCTTGCGATGAGTTTTTTCTGCGATTGGTATCACAGTATCGATGGCTGCGACATCATTAAGTGTTATCGCAGATTGCTGATATCGCAGATCGCAGATCGCAGATGCGCAGATCGCTAATATCGCAGATCGCAGATTTGCATGGTCGCAGATCGCAGATCGCAACATCGCAAGGTTTTCACTTTGTCATTTTGTGCTGCTCGTGTGGCATTGCGACGTGCGACGTCGCATATCGGCCGTCGGCGTTTCTTTAGGTTCTCCTTTTTCAAACGCTCTTAATGCGCGCGATGCGATGGGTTCTCGCGTCGCTCCTTTTTAGTGTATTTATGTGCTTTGGGCAAGCGCTCCTTTTTCCGTTGCGACGCGATATAGCTTTTAGGGAGCTGATACAAAAGAATTTTTTAAACAAAAATATTTTTTGGATTTTTGGCTAAGGGTCCCCCTTTGCTTGATGTTATTACTAATATCAAACGAAGAGGGGGGTTGTTGGCGACCACAACACACCGGTAGGATCTTCTGTTGGTTTTCCATTTGCAATTGAATAGGGGACCATTGCAACATGGGCCTACCCATCCGTTCCCATGTTTTCTTTGGAAATACATTCATTTCCGATCCTAGATCTAGAATCATTTGATCCATTTCATATTTTCTGATTTGTGTATTCAATCTCATTTCCCTTCCTGTTCACGATGTGTGCTTTCCGAGCTTCTAGTCTATGCCTAGTTCTCCTGATGCAACACACCTAGTGATAATTTCCTGTAGTCCTTTCACAGTCTTGCTGTCACGTAGCAGCTTCATACATGTCTCCAGAAAGGTAGTGAGCATCGAAGGATCCATCCCCAGTTCTAGTTGATCCTGACTACCTGAAGTGGAGGCCTTCGTGAAGCTCTTCTTAGCTTCCATGAATGTCTCCTTCGCGCGTTCCAAATCATATTCGGGTTCCTTCATAGGAGCCTGTTGTGGTAAAAATACAACCCCCCCATTATTGATGTGTTCACTTCAACTAATGGGGACCCTTTCTATAAAATTTTTCGCTAAACACCTTTTTGGATTTTTATTTAGTTGATTGGCCTACGCTTTTGTTAATTTTTTGTTTTCTTTGGATTCTTGTTTTGATTGCTTTGTTAGAATCGATTTTTTATAAACTTCCCATTGACGCTCGTTTCGCCTCATTTGGTCAACTGGTTTGAAAATGGCACTCCTTAGAAGTCTCATCATTTATCTAGCCTGGGTTAAAAATGCACAAAATGTAAAGTATTGCATTTTGTAAATAAATTAGTTCATTAACGCATTCATTTTAAATATTAACCCATAGTGAGTTTTTACTAACATTTTTCCATTTTTAGTTATGTAGCCAAATCATTAATTATCAGGATTTTAAGAAATTCACTCTCATTTTCAAATCAAATCCTAATCTCGAAAACCCAAACATTTAAGTGGCTATAGTTTTATTTTTATTTTCATTAAAGTGGCTGTAGTTTAGAAACTTAAATTCATAAAAATAAAACCAAAATAAAATTTATGTTTAAAATTAAATTTTAAATTAATTAAATTAATTAATATATTAAATATAATTAATTAAATTAAATTAAAATTTAAAACAAAAAAAACATATAATAAAATTGTTCTGATCGCGTCGGGGCTTTTAATCAGATCGGAAATTTTATTGAACATATTTTAAAAGCCCCGACACCACACCATACCCCGATCGCCGATAAACAAAGTCAAAAGGCATCGCATCGGGGCTTTTCAATGCCAAAGTTTAAAAAACCCGATGGCCATATCCTCCCGATTTGCCGATACAAAGGGACTCAAGTGCATTAACCTAAGTTTTATCACTCCTTTCGTTTTTAAGTTTTAAACTCATTCGTATGAATGAGTTAAAAGGAAATGGACTAATGGGGTAGTATTAATATAATATTATAAATAATATTTAATATTAAAATTAATATTTTATAATAATAAATTTTATATTAATTAATTTAATTAATATATAAAATTTAATTAAATTAATTAAATTAAAATTTAATTATTATTTAGATTAATTAGTTTATAATAATTATTTATATTAATTAATTAGATTAATTTTTTAATTATATTAGTTCAGTATAATAGTTAGTTAGATATTAATTAATAAATAGTTTACTAATAATTAGTTTAATTTATTTATTTATTTATTTTTTTTCTGAGTAAAGACTATTCTATTATATATAAAAAAGAGGAAAAATATTTACAGAGAGGTTTGAGCCTCTGAGGGGGCTGTAGCCCGCCCTCTGTCAAAAAGACTGCTGCATTCAGCTTTTAACCGTCTGTTTACATAAATGAAAACTAAGAGCCCAAAACACAGTAAAGCCAGATAGGATCTATACTTTGATTCCCGCCACCCTATTACTATGCAGCTGTTACAAAAGCTAGAAAACCAGACTCATAAACTGGGAGACTATAGAAGACCATACTGAAAAATTCCGGAGGATATACCCACTGAGAAACAGGTTCAAAAACAAAAACCGCAGTCCTGAGTATTCTTGCTGAGACGGAGAGGATTATGCCTGAGGTGGCAAATTTGCATCTGCTTCGTTGTCTTTGCAAGGAGAGCTGACCCATTCGACCATCACATTGTCCTCTACGTCCATATTGGTGCAGCCCGGAGGAAGCACAAGGTGCAGTGTATTGCCTGAGAAAT
Source organism: Pinus tabuliformis (assembly GCA_031772625.1). Classification (NCBI taxonomy): domain Eukaryota; kingdom Viridiplantae; phylum Streptophyta; class Pinopsida; order Pinales; family Pinaceae; genus Pinus; species Pinus tabuliformis. The sequence continues at coordinate 257,615,613 of CM062818.1, read as the reverse complement.
GCGCCGGAGCACAAGGAATGATTTCTTCATGAGAAGAGGTTTGCTGATGTTGCAAATCCTCTCGCTATCCTTCAGCCTGCTGCGCCTCTGGGACATTGAGGATGTCACCCGCCATGCTTCCCTGAGAGTCACTAGAATTATGAAAGAGAGACCTGTCCTTAGATTGTTCATCAGAGCCTGAGGAATCCTCTTCTTCCTCTAAGAAGATGACCGTAATGATAGCAGAGATAGTTGGCTTGTTTAGCTTGCTTTTAAACTTGAAACGTGAAGAGTGAAAAGAATTATACAGGGACGGGCCAGAGTGGCCGGAAGATGGAGAGGTCGGCGAGACAGAAGCTAGCGGTGAAATGCAACGAGGAACAGGTCCTCCCCTGCCCCTAACACCACCACGAACTCCTGAATTACTGCCCCTCCGGGAAATTCCACGACGTCGGGGGGCCATTGCAGAGGGGATTAATAGACTGAGAGGGCGAAAGGGTTGAAGGAGAAAGAAAGCCCACCCACCCCAATCTAAGAGAAGCAGGAAATAGCAGAACCCGGAGTAAAAGACGCCCAGGGAAAACTTCACACAGATAGAAATCAGAACCGCTAAATAAATCCCATTACTGACAGCCTTTAACCCATACTCTACCCAGATAACTTCCACAGAAACTATGATGAGACCTGTTCCAAAAATAACCCAAAAGAGAACAGACTGACCATACCATATGCGAGCCAGATGAGCCAAGATCAAAAGTATAAAGCTGGCCAGGTGATTGCACCTATGGAGCCATGGTGGCTCCCAAGTGCGCAGCCCTGTATTTGAATTCCGAGAACCAATCTGACTGGGAGAATTTCTGCCTGAATGAACCAGAGAGAATGTCGAGGGCCGAACAAATGCGTCGCTGCTTATGCTATCCATCTTGAAGAACTTACCCCGCATGCCGTGAGCCCAACGCTCCATTAATGGTAATAAATGAACTGCCATAAAATCGTCCACTTGCTCCGCAGTGATGCCAGCTGCCAGCTTCGCTCACATGAGCATTAATACCTCATAAAATCACCCGCATCCGAGTTAGTTTAATTTATAATTAGCAATTAAAATAGAATTAATTAATAGATGATTAGAATGCTAATTTAGGATTAAAATTTTAACTGAAATTCTCTTTTTAGCCTAGCAACATAATTTCCAGATTTACATCAGATTTGATCCATCAACTTTGGAGGCTCATAGATTGAATTATACTTGGCCAAATGAGGCCCAGGACGGCTCATTGGAAAGAGAAAATCAAGGAGAACATTTTTGAGGAGGTTTCACCAACAGATTTAATCATTTATTGGGTCAAAAATCAGGCAGAAGATCAAGCTCCAAATTTTGAAAACAAAATCAATTTTCTGAGTTATTTTCTTCATTTTCATTTGTCCAAAACCTCTTCTAATTGCAGATCCATTGGTTAATCATATCTTTGGCCAATTAAACCACCCCAAACATCAATAGAGAGCTTATATTTTATTGTCAATTATTTATTTAAATAAAATTTGATTGGATTTGATTTAATTGCCAGAAATAATATTTTAATTGCATCTTAATTTATTTTGATTTCTTTTTGCAGAAAAATAGTGGAAGAAATATGGAGAAAAGGATGTCAATCAATGAGAGCGCTCCAACAATTAATGATTGGAATTTTGAACAAATAAAATTGTATTTGGCATATTTAGAGTAAATTCTACATTCTTCTAAGTCCTCTCCTCAAAGAGGAAAAATTTTAGTTGTGGCTTCGCTGAACCCAAATCAGCTTAAGGGTCATTCTCTTGCCTGATCAGCAAGAAGAAGTGATCAGATATCCCTGTCTATTGGTAGGTAAAGATACATCATAAACCAATAGCAATAGGGAGAAGGTAATTGGACCTAGTTAAACCAGTCAGAGCCACCACACCAAACTGAAAAGGAGCTGCTTTAAGGTCCAGACCGGGTGGTTATCGCCCATTGTTGTTGCAGCGATTTTCAAGGCATCAACATTTTTGGCTCTAGAAGGAGGGCGTGAGACTTTTTGTCTGTTGGAGTCTTTTCAATTTTAATATTTTATTTATTGTAATGGCTCCTCTTAAACTTCCAATTTGGAGTTGTATCCATGGACGTGCATCTTCCAGTACTCCACCCAAAGTGGTAAGACTCTTGTCTCAGGTAAAGTTCAATGGTAAGATAAATTCTTCTGCTTTTAACTATGTCTTTCAATTTATTCAAAATGTTTCAAATTACGATTTTCAGGGAATTGATGAAGGCATTTTATGCAGAATTTTTACTCACATTTGCGGCGAAAGCCAGAAGCTGGTGTAGAATTCTTCCAGTTGCTTCAATCCACAGCTGGGATCAATTTGTTACAATTTTCATATGTAAATTTGACGGCTATGATTATGAACAGGTATGTGAGGAAATTGAATATCTGCGAAGGTTTGAAAATGAGTCTGTTAATGATTTTAATATTCGATTTCATTTGAATTGCTTAAGATTTAAAGACGAAGATAAACCTGCGGAAGAAGAATCATTAGATTGGTCTGAATATATTTGTTCTCTTCCTCCTATTCCCAATCCATATGAAATTAATTCAAGCTTTGTTCCATCCCCTTCCAATATAAATGAGAATCCCAATATGGATGTCCAAATAAATTGTAATGAAGTGGTTTCAGAAAGCTTGGAAAATATTTCTAATCAAATGCAAGAAGACAACAACAGCAATTTTGGAGAAAGAGCTACCTTGGAATCTGAAAATTACTCTATGGTCAATTCAGAAAATCAGATCACAAATCAGCAAGTACAAGCAGCAATCAAAGTAAATAAAATGCAAACTGCTGTACAAATTTCTGAATTTCTCCATGATGAGCAAATGCCAAAATCACAGCAGCAAAGTAGCCTTCTTCAAGAAAGCATGAGTACGCAAAGGAATGATTTAGAATTTGAAATTTACAATGAGCATAATGCACAAGAGCTCTCAAACAAAGACAATTTTAAATCCATTGTTTCAGGTTTACATTTTTCCCTTTATCCTGATATTTTTAATGATAGTAATTTTTCCCCTCTTGGTATCAATGATATTTCAGAATTAAAGACGATTATTTAAATGAATTACCATTAAATTTTTATCAAGATAAAGAAACAATAATTGATCATTCTTTTGCCACTAATGAACATGAGATTTTTGTTCCTCCTTGTTTTGGTATATTGGATGAAATCGAAGGGAATTCCAGACAATCTTGTGAGGTCATTTATGATGATTACTCTGACATTGAGGATGTTGATTTCTATTCCTCTCAAGAGAATCCTCATGATAAAATTCAAATAACATCTGAGGATGAAGAATGCTTCAATTTAGGAATTATCCCAACTAATCCTCATTTTAGAGCAGCAAATTATCTTCATGATTTCACCATTCAAGAAAACATTCCAATTTATGATTCATATGAGGATCAAACTCCCATGCCTATTCATAATCATAATTCGTTTTCTATTTCACAAGTTGGAATTCGAAATTACTCAAATTCCATAATTTTGGCCAATCCTTGTGAAAGAGAAAGTATTTCAAAACAATCCCAATTGTGCTGTAACATTAGTTGTACAAATAGTGATTTCATTTTAGTTTTTCTTTCACAGTTATTTTGTTTAAACTTAGATTTATTTTTTGATTTTATTTTGGAAAATTTTCACACTTTTCGCTGGCATATTGAACACCTTACTATCAAACACTCAATTAATGCATTGCTTGATTAGGAAATTGAAGTTTCATATTATAATCATGAGCATCAAAAGATATCAATATTTCAATTTCAATCAATGCTAATGTTTTATCAAAAGCTTCTATTTTTTCAAAGGCAATGTCAACAAGAGAATGTATTTTTGCACTCTGGCCAGCAATTCAATTCAATTAATAATTTTCCATTTCATTTGAAAGATTTCCATCCATTTTTCATTAATTCATTTGAAAAATATTTGGAAATTTTTCTCTCAAAGGAAATTGTTAATAGCTTAACATTTGTACATAACACTAACAATTTTTTCCAGGCCTTTGAATTTGAAAACTCATATCCACAATTCGGCCTATCATCTCCTCTTTTGAACGTTTCCCAATCATTAATGGAAATCCATCCAGGTTTTTGTGATCCAATTGGTATTGAATTGGAAAGCAAATTTCAAGAGAAGGAGATTTTAATCAACTTGCTAACACTAACTGTACTTTCTGATTTCATATTTAATTTTCTTAGTTTAATTATATTTGTATTTTTATTACTAACATTTGAACTGTACATACATGTAGCAATTAAAATGAGAAAATGGCTACACTGGAAATATGACTATACCTAGTCATTTTCATGTATATGGTTAGAATAGGAGTAGAATTAATTTAGTTAGTTTGTTTTCTGTAATTAATTTGTTTTAACAATTTTGTAGATTAAAAAATAAAACAAAGCAATCAGCCTTCTCATGCATGTTCACTGAAACATTTTCTCCTTATCAGAAAATTTTAATTATTGTTTTCTTTTTTCTAATTTCTTACAGCAATACCTCTACTCTGCCTATTTTGAATAATCTCTTGATTAAATTAAATTAAAGTTGCACTTGGTATCGATTGCCTCAAAGCCACTTTTCTTCATTTTGGGATTTCCTTCTAAGATTTTCTTTTGAAATTTATATGGTAAGGATTTGAGGATATAAAAGCTTCATGATCCCATTATCCCATGAAATGTATTGACTGTCTATGAAAAGCTTAATTCTAATTCAATCATTATTAGTCAATCTAACCTTTCACGATAATCATATGGAGTTCATATTATCTTCCTCGGAATTTGCTAAAGTTGACCTTCAGGATGTCCATTTTGCTGAGTGCACACATTCAAATCTGTTTTGATATTTTTCCACAATTAGTAGATTTATCCCATTCTGATCTTTAGTTGATTATTTGATGCTGCAATACGCATCATATTTATTTACTAAAGGCATTATTAAATAGTCGCTATAACAATACAGATTCTTCTCAAGTTATTCAGAATAAGCAAAGATAATAAATTGTTGTTTCAATTCAAAAGGGGAGCCTATTTTTATATTTATTTCTGGTAAATTTTATATTTCCTGAACATGAATAAACAAATTTTATTTAGGCTGATTGCACACTTAGATTTAGAATAAATGATGAGATGATTTTGAACAAAGTCGAAATTTTGATAAATCAAAGGAAGAATTTGAAGCTTCATAAGGTAAAATTTGCAAGGAATTTCCTTCCAGGCACGCATTTGCAAGCTCGTTCTCATCTCTTATTACTTTCTCTTTTCCTTAGTTTATTTTTTATTTTATTTTTTATGTTTTGTTTTATTTACAAGTTTTCATTTTGTTTTCAAAACTTGAAGTAAGCAGAAAACCCATTTCAGATTTGCAACAGGTTCAGGGAAAATTTATTTTGTGATTCATTAGAATTTGAACATTTTTAACTTTGCTTTCAACCATCAGTAAACCCAATTGAAATTTCAAGGAATATCATAAGACTATTTGCATCATAATATTTCATCAGAAGTAGTTCTTAGCATTTATTTTGATAACAAATCGTTCATAAAATACCTCCGATGTATTATCTTACTCATATGCCATATCTCATTTCGCATATCAGAGCTTTGCAGTTGAAGTATACTTCCATTATCATGAATCGTCGATCTTCGATAATCGACTTTACCGATATTGCGATGAACACATAATTTTGGACCCGATATGAAATTCAAATCAAATTCATAAAAATATCACGTCCGTTCAATCGCAATAAAAGTAAGGGCATAATTTTAAAGGGTCGATGTCTCAGATCCAATATGTTATTAAAATCCCATCATAAATTTATCGGGTCCACTCTTCATCGCATATCGGCATCGCAAGAATCATATTGTGTTACATCGGGTACCCAAATCTTGCCGATTGCTGATTTGCTACATCATCCATCGCATCACTGATATTGGCATTTCCAACATGATTATTCTCCGATATTCCGAAACGCCAATATCACAATCGCTTCATCACATTTTTATGGCCATATCACTATTCCAAATTTGCAATGCGCAATGTGCAAAATACAAATCGCGAGATGCAGTGTGCGATCTCCAAATTGCAGCATGACTGTCCCCGATTCGTGGTATAACAGTTTTTCAATAGTGTGATCATATTTTCTTCGCATGATCTCATATCTGCAATTTGCTATTTCAACAGCCGATGCAATAGCTTCCAATGCATGCCTTTGAGCCATTAACATTTAATCGATATATGGCATAGCAATAAAAGTGAAGTCTTGCAAATTAAACTTGAAGCATGGAGAAGAAACATGTTATGTGAATCATCCAATACAGAAATGTGTTATTTTAAAAGCGAGCTTCGGTAACCACTATGGGAAAAAAACAATTGATGAGAAGTTTGCAACATACAAAAAATCATTTCAATTTCTCGTACATTTTAGTTTTAAATATATAATTCCATAATTAAAAATGGAATTCAGGACATCTATTTTCATATTTAAATTTTATCTTGGACTTGGTCTTGATTCTGGACAATTTATAAAATCATGTAGTTTATATGAAACTTATAATATTTTGAGGAACAGTCATTACTGCAAATTCTCATTCTCATTTTTTATGTATTTGTTTTAATTTCAACTCCCTTGAGCACTAAGCATTCCATTTTTACATTTTACTGCTTGCTTTAGTGTAAATAAAATAAATAATGATTTTGGGTTAAAGGATTTTGGTTAGTTTGACTTCTTCATGTTTTTAATGATAATTAAAATAATAAGTCAGCTAGTTTGGAGAAACTGATACATTTCAGGTAAAATCAAAAGCAATTATCCAATGGTAAGATTCATGTACCCACTTTCATTAATTTCCATTCCGTTACTTTAGCTTCAGTTTTGTTTTGCTGATATAAAAAAAAAATCCATTTTGCAGTTCTCCATTTGAAGCTTTCAATCCTCTGTCGAATCCGATTTTTGAGGTCTTATACTCTTCTCCTGGCTTAATTTCAAGAAGCAGCGATAGTCTTCATCGAAATAGCTACACCAGGGAATTTCTGAACATTTAGCTTGTTTCTTTGAGCATTCCTGTTATTAAAAAATGATCAAGATGATGCTTTGAAACAAGAAGATTAATATTAGATAGAAAATTTTCATTGTGGCTAAATTTTATCGTCACTGCTATCCAAAAAAGCCAAAAACACTTACAACCCTGCAAGGTATGATTTTCATAAATCTCAACATAAGAAAGATTGATTACACGATTATTTTCTTTTTCTTCATATTGTTGAGACATTGGTATAAGCATTCTTGTTTGAGTTTATCTTTTGAAACTTGGATTTTCCTTCATTTTTCACATTTCTTCATTTTAATTTCGTTTCCTGATTTCTTTTCTCACTTTAGCATAAGAATTCTTTTCTTTTGGTTTTCAGTTTTGATTTTGGTGACTTTGCCGTGATTTATATGGAAGGCCTTCTTGTTACCTAACTATGGTCAGCATTCATGGAGAAAAATTGTTAATAGTTACCTATTAGCGTTTTCTTAAATCTCTTAGTAAAGTTTGATTTTCTTATTATAAAAGTAGACATATTTAAGGAAGAGATTACCAATCAAGAGAAGTTGGCAAAGTATCATAAAATATGAAAATTTCTTTTTCATCAAATTGTAATCATTTTGAGATTTCAAAATTTTATTATCAGTCAAGAAAAGTTATTTATAACCAAGTAAAGACACTTTACAGCAAAGCACCTTTAACTCAGAAATTGTCATTCTTAACTCTTAAGGAGTCAATGATTCTCCCTGTCCCAAAGAGTCTTATTTTTCTAGAGTATAATCCTGAAATATATTTAAACTTAAAAGATAAGAGATCTCATCGTGAGCCTGCTTACCATGATCATAGGGGAAAAATAGGCTGACATTACCAACACTGCTAAACAAACCAGGGTAATGGCTCATGATTGCAAACAATTATAAGACAAGGGGTCTCATCACAAGCTATCTTGTTCAGACCGATTATAACCAGTGAATGGCATTGTTAACTATTTGGCCACCAAACCAGGACAATGGCTTTTAAAGATTTATAACAAAAATAGAAAATAAAAAAATAAACATATATATATGGATTTATTTCTAGATCAATAATTTTTAAAGAGATGGGATTCTGAATAATTGATGATTAAAAGGTAACCCTGTCGAAACTATAGATGTTTGCTGGCAACAGTGGCTCTACCTATGACAAAGGAGTATATTTTAAAAGCTAAGCTGTAAAGTGACCCCTGCTTTATCTCTACAACTAATTAAGGACTGATATAGAATTTTGAAATATTTTAATTTATGAGAAATTTTGAGAAAAATTACAGTTAGATGATTCTTGTTTTTATTAAGATTAATGGACCTAGTCAAGCATTCCAAAAAATAATTCTCTCTTCTTTAATTATTTTTACTTTAATTTTAGGAAAATCTCATTCATATCAAACAGAGATAACTGGTTCTTCTCCTGTGTGTCGCCATTGTTGTGGTGAAAGCACAACCCCCCATTATTGATGTGTTCACTTCAACTAATGAGGACCCTTTCTATAAAAATTTTTGCTAAACACCTTTTTGGATTTTTATTTAGTTGATTGGCCTACGCTTTTCTTAATTTTTTGTTTTCTTTGGATTCTTGTTTTGATTGCTTTGTTAGAATCGATTTTTTATGAACTTCCCATTGACGGTTGTTTCGCCTCATTTGGTCGACTGGTTTGAAAATGGCACTCCTTTGAAGTCTCATCATTTATCTAGCCTGGGTTAAAAATGCATAAAATGTACAATATTGCATTTTGTAAATAAATTAGTTCAATAATGCATTCATTTTAAATATTAACCCATAGTGAGTTTTTACTAACATTTTTCCATTTTTAGTTATGCAGCCAAATAATTAATTATCGGGATTTTAAAAAATTCACTCTCATTTCCAAATCAAATCCTAATCTCGAAAACCCAAACATTTAAGTGGCTAAATAGATAAACTTCTCTTTATTAATATCAAAACCCTTAAGGTAGGGCAACACCATACAATCACTCCTTAAGGAAAAATAGCACTCCACAAGCCATATGCTTGTTCTAAGTTTTAAACTCATTCGTATGAATCAGTTAAAAGGAAATGGACTAATGGGGTAATATTAATATAATATTATAAATAATATTTAATATTAGAATTAATATTTTATAATAATAAATTTTATATTAATTAATTTACTTAATATATAAAATTTAATTAAATTAAAATTTAATTATTATTTAGATTAATTAGTTTATAAATAATGAATTATATTAATTAATTAGATTAATTTGTTAATTATATTAGTTAATAGTTAGTTAGATATTAATTAATAAATAGTTTACTAATAATTAGTTTAATTTATAATTAGCAATTAAAATAGAATTAATTATTAGATAATTAGAATGCTAATTTAGGATTAAAATTTTAATTGAAATTCTCTTTTTAGCCTAGCAACAGAATTTCCAGATTTACATCAGATTTGATCCATCAACTTTGGAGGCTGATAGATTGAATTATACTTGGCCAAATGAGGCCTAGAACAACTCATTGGAAAGAGAAAATCAAGGAGAACATTTTTGAGGAGGTTTCACCAACAGATTTAATCATTTATTGGGTCAAAAATCAGGCAGAATATCAAGCTCCGAATTTTGAAAACAAAATCAATTTTCTAAGTTATTTTCTTCATTTTCATTTGTCCAAAACCTCTTCTAATTGCAGATCCATTGGTTAATCATATCTTTGGCCAATTAAACCACCCCAAACATCAATAGAGAGCTTATATTTTATTTTCAATTATTTATTTAAATAAAATTTGATTGGATTTGATTTAATTGCCAGAAATAATATTTTAATTGCATCTTAATTTATTTTGATTTCTTTTTGCAAGAAAATAGTGGAAGAAATATGGAAAAAGGATCTCAATCAATGAGAAGGCTCCAGCAATTAATGATTGGAATTTTGAACAAATAAAATTGTATTTGGCAGATTTCTCTTCAACAAACTCTCATCTCCAAAATTCCTTTGCAAATGGTATAAATAATAGATTGCAGAATGTAATTAGGGTGGCTCTCCTATGAAATTCTAGACTTCTAAAAGCACTACTATAATAGGAATTTAGAGTTGTAGGAGAGAGGAGAGAAAATCTCAGATCTAGGGATTATTGAGGATTTTTCCTTTGTATCTTGAATTATGTATGAGGGGTAGAGTTTGCATTATTGTGGCTCTAGTTTTAAAGGCAGAAGTTCAAGCAATGTAAAGGACTGTTGGAGACCAAGATCAGAGAAATGGATGCAATAAATTGGTATTTTTAATACTACTGTTTCAAATATCAATTTCATTTTTATGGTAACATGAATGTCTCATTTTATTCATGTTTGTGCACTATTGTCAACGTGGATAATTTGTCTCAATACTGTTATTAGGTATCTCTGTTCTTATGAATTAAAATCTGATTTCTGAGTAACTATTTACTCAGAAATCTGTCTTATAAAACTGATTTATTGAATGGTGATGTGTTGTGAACTATTTCCACATGCCATTATTCAATTATTGGATTTACTGATTTGATAATTAATATCATTTTTGTGAACTACTTCCTGAATGTTGTTGGTTTATTATTTCAGTTAATAGGTCTCAATAGGATGTGTTTTGGTAACCATAATATTAGTTAATTGAACTACTTCATTAACTTGATATTCATTATAAACAAGACATATTTACATCCCAATACTTTAATTATCTTGCTCTTAGTTGGGTTAGATCTATATTTGCCTAATTAAGATAGGATTTCGATTAGTTTCTTTTTCTTGCATCATAGAATAAGCTTTCATTTAGAGTAAATTCTACATTCTTCTAAGTCCTCTCCTCAAAGAGGAAAAATTTTAGTTGTGGCTTGGCTGAACCCAAATCAGCTTAAGGGTCATTCTCTTGCCCGATCAGCAAGAAAAAGTGATCTGATATCCCTGTCTATTGGTAGGTAAAGATACATCATAAACCAATAGCAATAGGGAGAAGGTAACTGGACCTAGTTAAACCAGTCAGAGCCACCACACCAAATGGAAAAGGAGCTGCTTTAAGGTCCGGACCGGGTGGTTATCCCCCATTGTTGTTGCAGCGATTTTCGAGGCATCAACAGAGCCTTGTTAACCCATGCACTTTCTTATGGCTGCTTACCTTTGTCCTTTCTTGTTGTGATACCACTTTGAAGAATGATGTTTACATTTGGGGCCTCTTCACGTAGCTCAGAACTCATCATTTGTAGGTTCTGAGTCGGGGGAGGCTGGAGTACTCCTTTTTCTCACAACCTCTCTATCAGTGTAGGGTAGTCCTCCATGTCATGATCAAATTAGGTATAATATAAATATGATGCTTTCATCAGATTTGTAGAATCATGGGCATAATGCCCTAGTCCTCCACAATTGTAACAAATCAGTTGTCTGCAACCCCTCCTTGGTCCCATTCCACTCTGACCTCCTCCGCGTCAATGAAATCCAGCATGCGCCATCCCTGCATTTGGATTGAGGGCTCGCATTTCAGTCTGCACTCTATAGGTAGGATTTGGATCCACCATCAGCTCATAAATTCTACAGGTGCACTCATCATGGCCTACCGACCTGCAGAAATTATAGAACAATTGCTAGGACATTTGTGTATACTTCTATAATAGGTGATAGTTATATGTAGTGTGTTTTCCTCCTATCTCACAAATCACACACCATAATGCAGGTGCCGCGCTCGGTCCTGCTTGTGCTTCTAGTCTTAATGGCATCAACCCTCCTCTCACTAAGTGCTTCGCGAACACTGGACAATGGTCCTTGTCATGCCCTTAGCCTTTGCATTTTATGTACCATACCTCCTTGTGCATGTCTTGCCAAGTTGTCCTATCTTGTTTCAAACTCTACATTTCTAGACACAAATTTTGTAGTTGCAAGTGGATTTGTTGGATTGCTAGACCAGGATCTTGTATTGGGGTCTCATGTAGTCTCATCGCAGTCTCAAAAGCTTTGGCCTGGGTAGATAGCTTCTGCTATGACAACATCGTCCTTAAATGCGGTGTTAGTGACGTTACAAACCATGCACAGTATTGTCCATTTATCAAGGTCATGTTGGCTTCACGAATCATACTTTTTAGTCTCTGGTCCAGATCCCATGGGGTCTCACCTGGAAGTGTTATGATTTCCTTAAACCCGATAATCGATTGTGTCTCTGATTTTTGCTTCCCAAATTCCCTGTTCAACGTGGCTTAGATATCTACATCCTTTCATTTGGATGGTCATTAGAATGCTTATGTACCATGTTAGTGTGCGATCATGTAATGCGCTTACCAGTGTTGCCTTATTTATATTGTCATCCATGACTCCATGTGCTTTCCATACAACCTTTACTATGAACCAAAATTGGTTTGGATCTTCATTCCCTACTCCTCTGAATTACGTCAATTTTATTGTGCTTGCCATATTGAATTGTGGTGATGGCGGAGGTGGTGTGGCTGGAGATGGGGGTGACAATGGTGAAACCGGTGGTTGTGTAGTTGGGGGTGGTATGTGTAGAATTCGCTGCCTTATCAGATTGATCGTGCTTCTTGGAGAAACTTTTTTGAGCTCTTCCTTACTTTTTGGCCATGACGAAATCAAGGGGTTATTTTCTATCTTTGCTCTACCTTCGTTACTATATATCCTCCCACTTCGCGTAGTCCCAAACATCAATTTGTTCACATAGCCCACTTTTCACACAATAGCATTTTAATCCAAGTATTCAATGTTTTAATGTACTTACCTCGTAGTTCCTTGAGGAAGCGACGTTCCGCCTCGCTGTAGCTAACAGTCGTATCTACCATGAACTTAGTGATAAATCCTCCTATAATTCAATCGAGCCAATGGTCCATAGTACACGAAATCTTATCTTCTGATGCTTCTAGTCTCTGCACCAATTCTGGAGTCCACATAATTAGTTTATCGAGCCTACACCTTCCCTAACTGTTCGCTAGCTTCACGATCCACTCGAACAACTCAGAGGGGAAGGATGCAAAGAAATTTTCGTGGATTTCCATATATAAGTAGCGCTCCAACCACTATTCATTTGATACTCATGGATTCCTATTTTCCTATGCCGCGAACTCGTGAATCTTTCTGTCCAACCACCCTTCAATTTGTTTCTTGTTGAATTTCAGTGACACAACATCAGACATCCCTTATGCAGATCTCATTCCGGGCAATGGAACCATTTTTTGGCTTGTTGGGGCCTAACCCAGGTTCAGAGGTGATTTAGCCAAACAAATCCCAGTACTACTGGCCCTTTCGTCAACATTCCATGGAGCATAGGTTGAGGTCTAACCTGAAGTAGTATGGGAGGGTGCTAGAACCAGGTTTCCGCACCCTGGAGATGTCTGACAGTTTCAAGTGGTTCGCGATTCGACGCTACATGCAAATTGCTACTGCACTTACCTGTACCTCGTAGCCTGAGATGTTGCCTTCACATAGGCCTACTCGAACAATGTTATTACCCAAGTCCTTACTAGCCCAATATTAGTTGATTAGCTTAGCTTATTTGTACGCTTTCACTTACACTTAATAATATTCACAATTCTTGCAAGTGCACGTAGTAAATAAACACTATAATTGAAAATGAGATCAAACATGTAATAACTCAAAACAGATGCACAAAATTTGTAACAAAACCTTTCTTTATTAATATTTTCTCAAGTTATAGACTCAACCCTACCCTGCACACTCAGCTGAAGGGGTCTACGCACTTAGCTACGGACTATCTTATTCTATGCATTCTATTCTATGATGATATGATCTCTTTACAACATAGAGCCTTTCTCTATTTATACAATCCCTATGGTCCACAGACCATGGGTAGGTCGACATTACATTCAAACTTAGAGTGGATAGCCCTATGACTCTAACATACATTTCGCGCCTGCAATTCAGGGGTCTTTACAATAATATTACTCAAAACATGGGCTTTGAGCCCCAAAACATTCTCTGGGGGGGTTCCATCCCCCACACTTGGAGGTGGTATAGGTGTAGGTGGAAGTCACGGGAATCCTTGTTTTATCAACTAAACTGCACTCCGTGGAGAAGCCTATGCTACTCCCTCTTCATGACTCAAAGCAGGTGAAATCAGTGGGCTATATTCAGGGCCCTTCCTTCCTTTTCTCCTGTAAGTCTTTCCACTTCACGTATCTCTGAACATCAAGGTAGCTACATAACCTATTTTTCACACAATAACATCTTAATCCAAGTATTTAAAGACTTCAAGTACTTACCTCATGGATCATTGAAAAAACATCACTCCGCCTCGTTGTAACTGATTGAGGTATCGACTGCGAATTTAGTCATAAATCCTCCTATGATATGGTTGAGCCAATGATCGACGACATACATGATCTTATCCTCAAAATCTTACGGTCTTTGTACTAGCTCCGAAATCCAAAGCATAGGACCGTCAAGCCTCCACCTTCCTTGGCTATCCGCTAGCTTCACGATCCACTCATATAACTCAACTAGAAAGGAACAGATAAAGATCTCATGGATTTCTATATGCAGGTACATATCTAGCCATTGTTCATTTGTCAGCCGTGGGTTTTTTTTCTACTGTGTCATGAATTCATGGATCTTTCTATCCAACCAGTCCTTGATCTCTTTCTTATATGGATTCCAGTGATACGACATCACACATCTCTCATGCAGATTATGGTCCCTGCAACGAAACAATTAGTTGGATTTTTGGGCCCTGAACCAAGTTCAATGTTATTTAGTGAAACAAATCTCTAAACTATTGGCCCTTTTGGCATCATCTTGCGGAGCATGGACCGAAGTCTCACCCGAAGCAGTATGGGGGTATACTAGAACCAAGTTTCCGTAGCTTGAGATGGTCGTGGTGTAAGTTTATACCTCTGCCCCTATTTTAGTGTAGGTCACTAAGCCTTAGGGCTCTATCAGTCTACCCTTTATTTTTCCCTTTAGTACCTTCACGAAGGTGTACGATTGAACTTCACACACCCCTAACCCGTGGTCGAGGTACTTTTGCGCAACTATGACAATGTATTGTATAGTTTCCCAAGTTATCTCAAGTGTTTTAGTTATCTTACTAATCAATCATAGTTAGCACCATGTAAATTGATATCCTTACTTGCCTTTAATTAATGGATACAATCACATATATTCAAGCATCAAATAAACATTGTAAATTAAACCCAAAATGCAATATAATCAGATGCATTAATAGAAAATAAATGCACAGTAATTGCAGAATACTTCTCTTTATTGATATTTTCTAGCCCAATACAGACTCTATTCGCCCTGTGCACAGAGATGTAGGGGTCCGCACACTCAGCTACAGACTTCCACTCTAGGCCTCTACACACTCAGCTGTAGAGCCTCTACCTACGCTAAGACTCGAGAACAATTAGACTTCTCCATTCCACTTCACTACTTGTTTCCTTACTTAACTACATATAGCTTACTTAGCTCATTTTTACACAATCTCATGGTCTGCAGACCATGGGTGGATGTTTATAGCTGACTTGATACTTTAAAAAATAAGGGTGGACAACCCTTTATGACTCTTGACACCTTCATGCTCTACAATCACCAAAATGTGGAGACATTACAACTATATTACAAAATTGTCCCAAAACATGGGCTTTTAGCCCCAAAAATGCTCTTGGGGGAACCCCTTCCCAACATCATGCTAGTGATAAACCATCCACTGGTGATAGTAAGGTCCATGGGAAAAATGGTAACGTCAAATTTCCCTATAACCTATGTGGAGGGAATCATTCTATTCACCTTTGTCCTTATATGGATGAAGTGACAAAAGCGTTGGAAAACCTTAAAACTTCTCAACCTCCACTCACGGATAGTTATTGAAATATTTGTCCCAATCCTCCACTAGTTGATGTAGTTATTAATCAGAATCCATCTTCAATCAATCCCACTCTCTCTAAATGTGAATCTCATGAGTCTGTTCCTGACCAACCGTTGTTTGCAAAAATGGTTGAGTTGACTCCACCTTCAATTGATCACACCTTTCCTGGAGAGAGTGAACTTCATACTCCTCATGTTCTTCTCATTTCTTCAGATTCCAATGAACTGGGGAAAAATCCTCTCCTTTCCGCATCACAGGAGGAAAATCATTCCATTCTCATACACTAGAGAGAAGTTCTCCTATTCCCATAACACAAGGGACTTGTTTTCCATTCCCCACAACACCCCCTCCAAGTAGTCTGGTCACTTATTTTGATTGGAGTTGACTGACAAGATATCGTCTTCCTTCTTATGTGGCCTTTTAATCATAGTCTTGGCTTAGGCAGAATTGTTAGCATTTTGTCCTCAACTACTTAGCAAGATTTAATTTCTCCACATCTTGTGCCTGTTACCCAGAATATGTTTTCTTTTAACAAAGGAACCAGTCAATTGTTAGGGATCCTTCCTAAGTTTCCTATTACTTTCATAGGAAAAATTGTATATATTGATGTGATGGTAGTCCAAGGCCCTTTTGTTTTCAATTTAATCCTTGGGTGTGACTATGTTTATGCCCTGGGAGCTCTTGTCTCTTCATTCTTTCGTGTGATGTGTTTCATTCGTTGGTCCTAATTTGAATCCCAATCAACTAGCTTCCCTAAATGCAGGGCAAATTTTAAGGATGGAAAATTATCTAGAAGTTTAAAAACGTTGGCGAATCTCACTAGTCCCTAATATAAAACTGTAAAATGTTTATTGATATATTTGTAAAATTATTCAAATTGATAATGATTTTATACAGTCTATATATAATTTAGGTTATTTTAAAGGTAAAATAATTTTATATTCTAAAATTTGGGCAAATCATTGTTAGAAAAAATAGAAATTGGCGAATCTTTTCTTTGGAAAAATCATAGAAAACTAGCCCACCTAAGAATATTAGCCCCTAAAATTTTCCATGCCTAAATGGTTCTTATATGCAATTGGTATCTTCCTCGCCACAGGTTAATTATGTGGAGACCTATCCCATTCATGTACCTACTACTGAAGATGAGCCTTTCACTATCTGATTAGCTTCTTTTGACCTAGATCCAATAGTTGAAGTGGTGCTTCATTTAGTTGGGGGGAATTGGATTATCATCTATCCATTGGATCCATTGATATACATCCCTTCCAAGGAATTTTTTTCCCATCTTATGAGAACCTCTTCAAAGCCATGGCCTCTTGCCAGTCATGATCAAGGTTCTGGAACAAAGTTCCTTTTCTTGTGTCAAGCTCATTAAAAAATGAAACAAGATTTTATGAGCATCGTTCTTTTCTTGTTTCAAGCTCACTAAAAAAGGAAACAAATCCCTTTCCAATTCAATTCTTTGATTAGATCTCGTAAATTCCCAGTGAAGTATTTCACTTGACCTTGTAGAAGATCCTTCATTCCATCCACCTGTTAGCACCCAGTAGTCTACTTAGGTGAATGAAATGAATTTTGGGGGGCATGCACCTCGAATTGAGTCCTTATGCTAGGGGCATGCAAAGTTATTTCAAGCATAGTTTCCCATGTTTCAAGATTCTGTAAAAATGAAACCATTCCCATTTTATCCCTTGTGATTGTCATTTTTTCAGCCTGTTTTTTCCAAATGAACCTTGGTTTTTTCATTCCATTGTCACCATATTCTTGGTTGATCATACAATTTCACTTGGTTTTTACACTTTCCTAAGGAACTACCATCATGAGTGGTCATATTAGCGAACCTATTGACCTCTCTATTTTTTGAGCAGTTCCATCATGACCGGAACCAGTTGCTACCCTTTATACCACTCATTCCTCCAGGAGGAGTCCTCTTTCATCTCTATTTACACTACCAAATATGAAAATAATGTCAAGAACTTGTCTTTTCAAACTCACAAAAGTAAATGAAAATGTGGCTACACAATATAAGTTTAACCCTTTTACAAACTGAGATAGCCTAACTATGAAAAATGAATACCTTAGTCGAACATAGCTAATAGGTTCTCTTGGTTATTGTTTTCTACCATTTGGGACCTAAGGGACTGCATACGAAAAGGGACATCTTGAGTTTTCTTTCTCACCTCTTTGTTAAACTCTCAAAACATGAAAAACATGTTGAATTTTACCTTTGATAGACTCATTAAAACATGAAACAGTGAAGGACATGTCAATCATGATGAGGTTGAACCACTCCTTCTCAGGGCTCGTTAAATATACTCAAAGAGATTCATCTAAAGGATGAAATTATAGATCAAACATATGTTCTCCTCCTCAAGCTTGTTAAAAATAAAGAGTTACCGACCAGTATGGTAGGGGAATTTGGGAAAAAGAGGGATTCAATTTTGCTAATGGAAGTGAGTTTCTCTTTAACATGATACTCTTCCACTCCATTTCTATGGCTGTTAGGTTGGGTAATATTCTTGTCTTCTGGTTATCATATTGTTTTCAGAGCCTTTGTTTCAATTTTGAGTCAATGTTTCCATGTTCATTTAGTGTCATCAAAGTTTTCAAGAGAAGTCATTTAGCTTATCGCTGCTACAGTACTCATAAGCCTTCATTTCATCTACGCCTTTCTTGATCCAATTATATGTCGACATCATTCTAATAATTATGTCTAAATCATGATAACCATTTTTTGTCGTTGATGGGGGATACATCAAGGCCCTCGAGCGATAGGTCGCTCCCTGTCGACATCAGTACATCATCAAGGAAGTTGACTTAGAAACACACGTTTGGTACCTTGGTGCTTGCATACATCAATGTAAAGTTTCCTTGGTCTCGGCAACATATTTACATCAATGGCATTCGACAGGAAGATTCCGTGTTGTGTTTGACATAAACTCATCCATTAAAACCATACAAATTGTAGTATAGTACCTTGAGAACCATTAACATCATCGATGGGTTATCTCGCATCTGTTAATGGCTTACATACTTTTTCGGTAACCAGATGGTGTCTATCATGTTTGAATACAGCTCATTGATTCACAATGTTAGACTCATACATCGATTGGTCATGTGAATGAGATATAAGACCCCAGATCTAGTTTCATCGATCTGGGCTATGATTTTAGGAGTTATACAAAGATCACAATGTATGAAGGCCATGATCATATAGACAATAATCTAGTCATGGGTCCATTACTTGCATATGTGGATGTGTCTTTTAATCCTTGTATATGTTATGTTAGATTATGAGATGAGTATGGGTATGTCTCCCTCAGAAACAAAGATTTCATGTTCTAAACGTATTATAACAGATGAAGCTCATTGGTTGTCCTTGATCCTGACTTGTCACAAGGTAAAGCACTTCGGTCATTAATCATCACCTCTGACTTTGCACTTTAGGAGGACTTATGGTATAGGCCATTTTGTCACATCCAATTAGTGAGCCTCCTAATCAGATCAATAAACATCTTATTCCCCCTTTCCACCATATTGCATAAAGCCCTAATCATGTTCCCTTTATCCCCGGGAGTTTTAGTCCCAAACTGTGTTATCTGAGCTAGTTTGAGGACCAACTTTCCTTGTAAGCCTACTTGGGTATGTTCACCTACAGGTTGCTCCAGTGTGGCCTGCATTGGTCACCAATAGGTTTCACCGCTTTTCACTTGCATTTGGATCTACAAATCCAAGAGAATTATTGGGATTCTAGAAGCTTCCCCTCCTAGGAGTTTCTAGAAGTTGCTTTAACTACTTACCATTGATAAAACATACGGATCCTATCCTACCCTACTTTAGAGTTTTCACCACTTACCCTTTGATCCCATCTCTCCATCAAAGGTGGATCTCAAACCTTAGATACGTAATTAGATAAGAACTTCCAACTTACAATACTTCTCTATATATTTACCTCATTCCACAATCTCCCGGTTAGTTTTTTGGGTTGGCTTTTGGACAACGATTCTTCCCTTATGCTATTGTAGTGAGTGGTTATTATCTCATGCATTTAGGGTGATTGGAGGTGCATATTGTGACAAGGAAAATACAATTCAACAACTTGGTGGAGCTCTTCCACAAGATCAACTACTACTTATGGTTTTAATCTCCTTCCATTTATATTAATCCAAAGAATTCATTGATTTCTTATATGTGATGTTACGGTTTCATATATTTCAATACCATGCTGATCTATTGAATGAAGTATTTAGATAATACTTAATAAATCTTGTAGTTTTTTTTCTTTTGTTATCTAACTATGCAGGTTCTAACTATGGAATTCAGAGCTAGAATTGGACATTCCAAAATAAAGAAGGGGTGAAGTGTGTGAAGGATTCTAGGTAAGCCTCACTCTATCATCTACTTACTTTAGAGAAACGAATTGAGTTCCTTTCTTCTCTATTGTTCTAGGCTATCCAACGAGTCACTAGTAGATTCACCAATTTCTTATATAGGATTTACAATTGAGGAAAATGGTATCTCCCCTCGGTCGGTGGCTAACCTAGAACAAAAAAGAGACAACTAACTCATTGATTTTCCTTAAAGTAAATATATGACAGAGTAAGGCCTACTTGGAATCATTTGCACTCTTCACTCCTTCTTTAGCTTGGAAGCTCCAATTCCAATTCTGAATGCCAAATTTAGAACCTTCATAGTAAGATAACACAAACTAAGAAACTATAGTATCTATGCAGTATCATCTAAATACTTCTTTTAATACATCAACATGGTATTGAAATATGTGAAATAGTTCCATCGGATAGAGGAAAATAATGAATTATTTGCATTAATATAAATGGGAGGAGATCAGGGAAAATTTTAAGAACCCCTCCTAAATTTATAAATATAATAAATGGGCGAATCTCCATGGTATATAGGAAAAATGGAAGGCGATTTTATCAATAATATAATATGTATATATAATTTTTTGGCGAATCTCTCACCAGGCATGGCGAATATTTTACTCAATTATAAAATCTTGTAAGATCTTGGCCAGTCTTTCACTAAATAATAAAACTTTGTAAAGTCCTAGTGAATCTTAGCATAAGCTACATGCTGGTTTAATTCCCCCATTTAAATAGGCTACATTCCAGGTGAATACCATGGGTCAATACCATGTGCCATTTTGGTGAATACCATGGGTCAATACCATGTGCCATTTTTATTTTTATTAATTCTAATATTAGGGTTAATAATGGTTTTTTGCATGGTATTAATAACAATCTAGTCCATGGTATTTGTTCCATAGTATTTTGGCCATAGGTTTCACCTAAATATAACCCATTTTTTTGAGTGTTCATAAATATAAGGTGACTTATGGAGTAAATATAAAAAAATGTTTTATTTGTTTACCATACCTCTCGTTTATTTATATTTTTATTAATTTACCATACCTCTTTTACAAATATGGTATTTGGCCCATAGGATTCACTTAAATAAAACCTCTTTCTTAGCCTTCATAAATAGAACGAGGGTTATGGACTAAATATAAAAAGAGGTTTTATTTATTTACGATACGTCTAGTTTATTTATATTTTTATTTATTTACCATACCTTTTGAGTAAGTATAAAAAGACGTTTTATTTATTTACCATGCCTCCAATTTACTTATATTTTTATTTGTTTACACCCTTACATGTATATAAGGTGACTTATGGAGTAAATATAAAAAATGTTTTATTTATTTACCATACCTCTCATTTATTTATATTTTTATTAATTTACCATACCTCTTTTATAAATATGGTATTTGGCCTATAGTATTCACTTAAATAAAACCTATTCTTGAAAATGGGCGAATGGATTCACTTAAATAAAACCTATTCTTGAAAATGGGCGAATGGAAGGCTGTAAGTCCTAATTTCAAGGGCTAAATTTACCTTTTTTACCCTCTCCCTTAAAATAAGGTGGGCTATTTGAGGTGATTTGTAAAAATGTACTATGATACAAAATATTCGCCCACTAAAAATTTAAAACCCCTTAATTTCGCCAAAGGGCGAACATTCGCCCCTAAAATTATCCTTGGAGGAGATTACAACCATAAGTAGTAGTTGACCTTGTAGAAGAGCTCCTCCAAGATGTTGAATTTTCCTTTCCTTGTCACAATATGCACCTCCAATCACCCTATATGAAAGAGATAATAACCACTCACTACAGTAGCATAAGGGCAGAATCACTATCCAAACACCAACACAAAAGCTAACCAGGTTCTGGTGGAATGAGGTAAATATATAGAGAAGTAAGGTAAGTTGGGAGTTCTTATCCAATTACCAATCTAGATTTTGAGATCCACCTTTGATGGAGGGATAAGATCAAAGGATAAGTGGTGAAAAATCTAGAGTAGGGTAGGATGGGATCTAAATGTTTAATAAAAGGTAAGTAGTTAAAACAACTTCTGGAAAATCCTACAAGGGGAAGCTTCTGGAATCTCGATCATTCTACCAAATTTCTATAACCAATAGAGGTTGAAAGGGGAGAAACCTGCTAGTGACTGACATAGGCCACAGTGGAGAAACATATATGGGAACACACCTCAGTAGGCTTACAGAGAGCGTTGGTCCTCAAATTGGCTCATATGATTCAATTTAGGGATGAAACTCTTGGGGATGAAGGGAAAATGCTTAGGGATTTGTGCAAGATGATGACAAGGGGAATATGATGTTGATTGATCCCATTAGGAGGCTCACTAATTAGATGTGAAAAAATGGCCTATAACAGAATTCCCCTAAAGTAGAAAGTCATAGGTGATGACTGACAAGTGAAGTGATTTACCTTTTGATGAGTCGAGATCGAGGACAACCATGGATCTTCATCTGTTACAATACATTTACAACATGATATATTTGTTTGTTGAGGGACACATACCCATAGTCAACTCATAAAGATAACATAACATGTACAATGATCAAAATATGCATCCGCAGATGCAACTGGTGGACCCATGACTGGATGACTGTCTATATGTTCACGACCATGATACATTGTGATCTTTGTATAACTACTGAAATCATAGTCCAGATGCATGAAACTAGATTTACAGTCTTCTATCTCGTTCACATTACCAATCAATGTATGAACTTAACGATTTTAACCAATGAGATGGAGTCAAACATGGTAGACACCATCTGATTACCGACCAATGATGTAATTCATTAATAGATGTGAGAGAAACCATTGATGATGTTAATGGCTCTAAAGGTACTATAGTACAATCCATATGGTGTGAATAAATGAGTTATTGTTGAACAACACACAAAATATTCCAGTCAGAGGCCATTGATGTAAAACTGTTGTTGAGAGTGAAGAAACTTTCCATTGATGTATGCAAGCACCAAGGTACGAAATGTGTCTTTCTATGTCAAATTCCTCGATCAGTGTGTTAATGTTGAAAAGAGGCAACCCATCCCAGGATGGCCTTGTTGTATGCCCCGTCAACAACAAAAAACGTGTATCATGATTGAGATAGAATGATTAGAATGATGCTGACATAGAACTTGATCAGGAAAGGAAGACACGAAATGAATGCTTAAGAGTATTGTAACAGAGATCAACTTAATGACTGCTCTTGAACACTATGATGACATTGAATGGAGTTGGAAGCATTGAATCAAAACTGAAATGGAGGCTACGAAAATAGTATGGTAACCAAACGACAAGTGGAATAACCAACCCAATAGCCACAAAGATGAAGTTGAAGAGTGTCGTGTTCAAGAGCGATTCACTACCATTAGAAAAATGGAATCCCTTGTTTTCCCAATTTCCCCAAACATACTAGTCAGTACCTCTTTATTTTTAACAAGCTCGAGGACGATAACATATGCTTGATCTGTAAGTTAATCCTTTAGATGCATCCCTTCGAGTATACTTAAAGACCCTGAAGAAGGAGTTGTTCAGCCTCATCATGTTTGACAACTCTGTCGTTGTTTGATATTTTAACGAGTCCAATGAAGCTAAAACTCGACATGTTTTTCATGTTTAGAGAGTTTAAAAATGAGGTGAAAAATAAAAATCCAGATGTTTATTTTCGTATGTAGTCCCTTAGGTCTGAAAGGGTAGAAACAAATACCATATAGAACCTCTTAGCCATGTTCAACTAACGTATTCCTTTTTCGTATCTAGTCTATCTTAGTCCAAAAAAGGGTTAAACTTATACTGAGTATATGTCTTTTAATTTACTTTTACGAGTTCGAGAAGACAAGTTCTTGAAAATATTTTAATATTTTGGGAGTCTGAAAAGAGCTAAAACAGGACTACTCCTCGAGGAATGAGTGATATAAAGGTTAGAAACTTGTTTTGGTCATAATGGAACTACTCAAAACACATAGAGTTCAAGAGGTTGTCTAATAATACCACTCATTGCAGCGGTTCCTCAAGAAAGGGTGAAAACCAAGTGAAATAATATTATTAGACAAGAAGATGGTGATGATGGAATGAAAAAATCAAGGCTCCTATGGAAAAAATAGGTCGAAAAATGGAAATAACGAGGGATAAAATGGGAATAGTTTCATTTTTACAGAAGCTTGAAACATGGGAAACTATGCTTGAAATTGGTTTCATTTTTATTCAAGCTTGAAACGTGGGAAACAATTCTTAGAATAATTTTACATTCCCCGAGCCAACCTCCAACCACATAAAGGACTTGGAACATATAGAGAAGTAGGGTAAGTTGGAAGGTCTTATCCAATTACCAATCTAGGGTTTGAGATCCAACTTTTATGGAGGGATAGGATCAAAGGATAAGTAGTGAAAACTCCAAAGTAAGGTAGGATACGATATGGATGTTTTATCAAAGGTAAGTAGTAAATACAACATATGGAAACTCCTAGAAGGGGAAGCTTTCAAAATCCCGATCATTCTCCTGAATTTCTAGAACCAACACAGGGGAAAAGGGGATTAACATGGTGGTGACCCACATAAGCCACAATGGAGCAACCTATAGGTGAATGCACCCCAGTAGGATTGTAGGGACTGTTGGTCCTCAAACTATCTCAGATGGTGTTGCTTAGGGCTAAAGCTCTAAGGGATGAAGGGAACATGATTAGCGCTTTGTGCAATATGGTGAAAAGGGGGAATAGGATGATGATTGATCTTGTTAGGAGGGTCACTGATCAGATGTGACTAAAGTGCTTTACCTTGTGACAAATTAGGATCAAAGAAAACTGGCAAGCTTCTTTTGTTACAATATATTTACAACATGAAATCTTTGTTTGCTGACGGAGTCATAATCATACTTACCTCAGAAGCTAACATAACATGTGAAATGATCAAAAGATGTGTCCACTGATGAAACTAGTGGACCCTTGACTGGATGATTTTTCTATATGGTCATGACCATCATACATTGTGATCTTTGCATAACTCTTGAAATCACAACCAAAATGGATGAAACTAGATCTGAGGTCTTCTATCTCACTCACATGGGTATTCAATGCATGAGTCTAGCCATGTGGATCTATGAGTTGGAGTCGAACATGGTAGACCCCATCTTATTATCTACCAATGATGTAAGTTGTTAACGGACATGGGAGGAACCAATGATGATGTTAATGGATCTCAAGGTACTATAGTAGAATCTGTATGGTGTGAATGAATGAGATGATTTCAAATACCACACAGACTCTTCTGGTCAAAGGACATTGATGAAAACCTGTCGCTGAGAGAGAAGAAACTTGCCATTAATGTATGCAAGTACCAAGGTGCCAAATGTGTGTTTCTAAGTCAACTTCCTAGATGACATGTTGATGTTGATAGAAAGCGACCTGTTGCCAGAGGGCCTTGATGTATCCCCCTTCAACGACCCAAAATGGGTGTCATGTTTAAGACACAATGATTAGAATGATGCTAACATAGAATTGTATCAGGAAAGGCAAACATGAAATGAAGGATTAAGAGTATTTTAGTAGAGATAAATTGAATGAATTCTCTTTAACACTTCGGCGACACTAAATGGAGTTGGCAACGTTGACTCAAAACCAAAATAGAGGCTTTGAAAATGGTATGATAACCAAAAGACAAGCATATTACCTAACCCAACATCCATGAAGATGAAATGGAAGAGTTTCATGTTCAAGAGTGACTCACTACCATTAGTGAAATGGAATCCCTTGTTTTCCCAATTCCCCCAACCATATTGGTCAGTACCTCTTTATTTTTAACAAGATCGAGGAGGATAACATATGCTTTATTTGTAAGTTCATACTTCGGATGAATCCCTCTGAGTATATTTAACGAACCGTGAGAAGGAGTGTCTCAGCCTCATCATGTTTGACAAGTCCATCGTTGTTTTATGTTTTAACGAGTCCAATGAAGGTATAGCTCAATGTCTTTTTCGTGTTAAGAGAGTTTGAAAAAGAGGCAAAAAAGAAAACTCTAGATGTACCTTTTCATAGGTAATCCCTTAGGTCCAAAAAGGTAAAAGACAACACCAAAGAGAACCTCCTAGCCATGTTCAACTAAAGTATTCCTTTTTCATTGCTAGTCTATCTCAATAAAAAAAGGTGTTAAACTTCTAATGAGTAGACATCTTTTCATTTACTTTTACAAGTTCGAAAAGACAATTACTCAGAAATATTTTGATATTTATGGAGTCTAAAAAGAGATGAAAGAGGACTCATCCTAGAGGAACGAGTGGTATATAGAGTATAAATGGTTATAGTCATGATGGAACTACTCAACACATGTAGAGGTTAAGAGGTTGTCTGATAAGACAAATCAGCGCAGCGGATCCTCAGGAAAGGGTAAAAACCAAGTGAAAGTGTATGATCAACCAAGCAGATGGTGACAATGGAATGAAAAAAAATGTTGATTTGGAAAAAATAGGATGAAAAAATGGAAGTCACGAGGGATAAAATCAAAATGGTCTCATTTTTACAGAATCTTGAAACGTGGGAAACTATGCTTGAAATTGGTTTAATTTTTACACAAGGTTGAAACATGGGAAATATGCTTAGAATAAGTTTTCATTTGCCTGGCATAATGACTCAATTCTAGGTACATGTATTGTAATAGATGAAGTTCATTAGTTATCCTTGATCCTGACTTGTCACAAGGTAATGCACTTCAGTCACAAGTCATCACCTCTTACTTTTCGCTTTAGATGGCATTCTGTTATAGGCCATTTTTTCACATCCAATCAATGAGCCTCCTAATGGGGTCCATCAACCTCATATTCCCCAGTGTCACCATCTTTCATAAAGCGCTAAGCACGTTCACTTCATCCCCCAGAGTTTCAACCCTAAACTGCATCATCTGAGATAGTTTGAGGGCCAACGCTCCCTGTAAGCCTACTGGGGTGTTTTGAACTACATGTTGCTCCACTATGGCCTCTGTTGGTCACCAACAAGTTTCTCCCCTTTTCACCTGTGTTGGTTCTAGAAATTCAGGAGAATGATCAAGATTCTAAAATCTTCCCCTTCTAGGAGTTTGTAGAAGTTGTTTTAACTACTTACCTTTGATAAAAGATTTTGATCCTATCCTACCCTACTTTGGATTTTATACCACTTGTCATTTGATAATATCCCTCCATAAAAGGTGGGTCTCAAACCCTATATTGGTAATTGGATAAGAAATCCCAATTTACCCAACTTTTCTATGTATTTACCTCATTCCACAAGCATTTGGTTAGTTTTTTGTGTTGGCTTTTGGAGAGTGATTCTTCCCTTATGTTGTTGTAGTGAGTAATTATTATATCATGCATTTAATGTGATTGGAGGTGCATATTGTGACAGGGAAAGGACATGTCAACAACTTGGAGGAGCTCCTCTACAAGGTCAACTGTTGCTTATGGTTTTAATCTTGTTCCCTTTATATTAATGCAAATAATTCATATATATTTCAATATCATGTAGATCTATTGAATGAAGTATTTCGATGATACAACATAGAGCTCATAGCTTCTTGGCTTGTGTAATCTAAACTATATACGTTCTAACTTTGGCATTCAGAGTTGGAATTAGAGCTTCCAAGCTCAAGAAGGAGTGAAGTGTGTGAAGGATTCCAAGGGGGTCTCACTCCGTCCTCTTTTTACTTTAAGGAAAATCATTGAGTTCCTTGTCTCTCTATTGTTCTAGGTTAGTCACTGAACTAGAGGAGATACTTTTTTCCGCAACCATAAATCCCATATAACAATGATAGATAGTATCCCACCTTGGCTTTACTAGTTCATCTTGAGATAGGTTTCACTTCTTCTAAATATAATATGCCTTCAACGTTTTCCTTTGAATATGAATTTTCATCTTGTTGATCAACAACTTGACCATTCATGACTAGAAGATCTTCTTCATCATCGCCGCCTTATATGTTCTTATATGGACATTCAAAATCATAATGACCTATTATACCACACTTAAAACATTCATATAATAGATTATATTTGAATTTACAAGATTGTCTGTTTTGATTTCTTACAACTTTAGATTCATCTAATTCATAGCAAGAACAATCAGAGGCTTGCAGATTTTCTTCTTTCTTTGAATCCTTGAGAGTTGTTGCATTTATTCTTATTTCATATGTAGTATCCATTTCCATGTTCTCCTTATAATTAATTTCTTCAATGTCACCTCCTTCCTATTTTTTTTGCAACTTATCCCATATCTCTTTTGTTGTTTAGCAATGAATCATCTTATAGGATTTTGATATTAATAGGCCACTCAAGATGGAATTCATGGGTTTTTTATTATGTTTATCATCCTTGATTTCATCCACTATATATCACCAAGCATCAACATCAAGAGGTGTTAGATATGTTGTCATCCTTATCTTCCAAAAGGCATAATGTTATAACCGTATTTGCCACTCCATTATAGTGAGAGAAATCCAACATCAACTTACCTCAGTTTTTTGGTTAAAATGGATCTCTTTTCACATTTTCTTTTACTTATGTGAGATTTATCCCATGTTAAAAGGATGAAAGTGCATAATTGAGTAATTTATCATAATTATTTTGCCAAAATATTATAATTATGAGATAATACTTATTTCATAATTGAGATAATTTTCAAAAAGGTTTCTAGAGTTTTCCATTCCCAATGAGATCAACTTGACCCACTTGTATATGTGTTGGCTAGTGGCCCATTATTGTAGAATTTTGCTAACATTTCAAGCCCCTAGCTGTCTAGATACATTCTCCCAGAGGATAGAATGAGCCTATATAATCTCACCAAGAGGAAAGGGGTAGAGGGAGAGTATGCAAACTATAGCATGAGGGCTTCGTTGTATTGGGAGAGGAGACCATACTTGAATTTGGAGGAGAGAATATTATTTGTTGAGGATATATTGATGTACTTTAATGTATATGGTTGATAAAAATCTATGTTCCTTCCCCATATATTAGTCTTGCAGTAATTCATATGTGTGATTCCTAGATGTTTTGACCTGATGATCTTCTATGGAAGATCACTTGTCATCTTTTCTTGTTTGTGTTTGTGTGTAGGCTTTATATCAGGAGTGGATGAAAGAGATCACTTTATTGGAGCACAAGGATTCTTGATTAGCACAGAACCCTTCACCAACCCATGAGGAGGAAATCTACTTGCTCATAATTTGTAGCATTAGAAATTGCATCGAAGTTGCATACATGGCCATATGGATTGGGGATTGTTATTATATTTTATTAGACATTCCTTTTTGCTATCTAGTGATCTCAATTGGGCAAGAGACCGCAAAGCAATAACTCCTTACATAATTAAATGCAATAGAATTGGTGCTTTCAATGAGAACACTTTTCTTTTACCCTCTTTGTTTTTAGATATCCTCTTCTTGTTTATGCTTTTTTGTTCTATCTTGTTCCCATTGAGTTATATGTAATTTTTTAGATTCATTTTTATCTCCATTGATTTTACTTGCTTCAGATCTGAGTTGATATTAGATCCGGAGATTTAATTTTGTTTTTTCTACGAGATAATAACATATTGTATGTTTAAAATAAAATTTTGGAATTTTCTATACAGATTTGATTGAAATAAACACATATATGTATTCCTCTCATATTTATATATATATATATATATATATATATATATATATATATATAAACACTAAAAATAGACTCCATATGAGGAAGTTATGGCCAATTGAAAATTGGGCAGTTTTTTTTTTCTTCTACCCTCGCAGGCGATTGTTTTTTTATTTATTTCTATTACTTTTTGTACCAAACTTAGTAAAAATAATTCAAGATATGTAATCATCTTTTAATTTTACCTCAAAAAAGAACCACCTGAGATAGAGTCCTTATGAGGAAGATATGGCTGATTGAAAATTAGCCTATTTTCTATTCATTTTTCCAATTTTCAAGTTTTCTTTCAACTTATTTGCTTGATTTTCGGGTGTTTTTCTTCAAAACTTGCTGAACTATTAAAGACCTATTGAATATATATTTATTTTTCTATCAACTACTGATCTTTGTCATATTTGATCCATTTCTTATTTATTGGTTGGGATCATCCATTATTTGTGTTCTTTAAGGTTTTTTTTTAACAAATCTTTGTGTTCTTTGGTTGAGGACTAGTGTTATCATCTGTAGATCTTTGTTTTAGTTCTATTTTGCTGCTTTTGGTGACTACATATATCTCCTTGATATCCCGCTTTGGCCTTTTATTTCCTTTGTGTGGTTTGGTTGCTTGTTTTCAAGTTACTTATTCTCTCTCTTTTTTGTTTTTGTCATAATTGGTGGTGTTGTGAATGGTTGTGCAGTTGTCATCTAGAGAAGTTTTTTGGAGTGTGTTTTGATTGTTTTTCATCACCCACATTTGATCTTGTTTAGGCCTTTATACCTCTAGGGCCTGGTTGTGACCTTTGTACAACATTGGTCTTGGTTGAGTCATTGTCTTACAAACCTAGCTTGTTGACATTGCCTTCCTTCTTTCACTTTTG
The DNA here is from genome assembly GCA_031772625.1 of Pinus tabuliformis. Classification (NCBI taxonomy): domain Eukaryota; kingdom Viridiplantae; phylum Streptophyta; class Pinopsida; order Pinales; family Pinaceae; genus Pinus; species Pinus tabuliformis. Next base: position 257,584,776 of record CM062818.1, on the reverse strand, counting down.
GATTTCATTTTGATTGCCTGAGTGTGTTTGTTTGATTGGGCTTTTTTTCCTACTTGTGATGATTTTAGAGTGCTTTGCATTCTTGCTTAGGAAATTTTCTTTGGTCTTTTCTCAGTTACTTTGATTTTCCTTTTGGTTTATTTTTGGGTCGTTAATTCAAAAAAAATTGGGATAGTTTTCATTTAAGAGGATTTAGTGAGAGGTGCATGTTAATAAGAATTGGTGTGTTATGAAAAATATTACCCTGTTGTAGTTAGCATTCATCGAAATGAAAATTGTGAAATTCCATATAACTACATTAGGGTGAGTAACAAAGAGTCATTCACACCATCTTAGTTTCACGCCGCATCCCACTTGTTTAAACAACAACCACTAAAATAAATGCGATAATAAAATTCAGTAGATTCGTATTTTATTTTTACTAGTAGTACACCAACATTAGCTTAGGCTAGGATCCTGGAGATAGTATTGTGAGTTAACTCCTAAAAGACTACAAAATCAACATAGTAGCTTGCGGTAGGGAGTTGAATCCATTTGCAGTACTGCGGTCTGCGAATCCCTCCTCACAAAAGGGCAATCACGAGGTCACACTTGTGTTACGCGGAGTGACATGACCCATTTCGCTTAGTTTTGGGTGGAGCGATGTAGCGGAATTTTCATGAATACAAACAATGTTATTATCACTTGGTGACCACTTGGGAGGAAACTCTCAAAGGGATTTCGGTCTTGGCTCCTTTTTTGGAGTTAAGTATCCTACCCTTGCATGTGGATTTGTCTTGGGACTATCCCCCCCCATTGTCTTATTGTAGGTGGTGACCATAGTGGCCTATGTTCTTAGGGCTAATACACAGTTGCAAGGTCAGGGTCATCTTCTCTGTATCTAGGATAGATAATAGTCATAATCTCCTAATCCTCTAGGGGGGTGTTCCACATATTGTGAGGGAACTTGTGTTGAGTTCACTACTAAAAGGGTTGAGAAGAAGGTCACTAGTATAAGTGTTCCACTACCAACTTCTTTGTATTTTGGCTTGCATGTGCTCTATTATAGGATGTTTCTAGTGTGTGTTGTTTGGTCTGATTCAATAGTTTTGGCATTAGGGTGTTTTCACTAACATAATTGTGTCTAATTAATAATTTATCACCCTAGTTGAATTTGTTCTTCGAAAATCACGTTGTCTTCACAATTTTCCTCCCAAATGAGGTGGACTTATTACCCCTGCATGGAGAGTGCCTATCAGTGCTCAAGACTTAGACTAACACATTGCATTAGAGTCTATGCGTGGTCCTTCTCATATAAACCTGATTTCTATCGAGACTTTGGCAAACGAATCTAATGCTTGTGCCAACTCACATTTGACCAATCCATTCAGACATGAGTTATTACAGCTAAACCCTAACAGTTCTACACCAACCTACACTTTTGTGCCATTTTGTGTGACTTAGCCTATTGTAGTTTGGGACTTGCTTAACTTCTGCATTGGCAGTATCAACTACCATGTCATCATTTCCACCTCTTAGTGTGGCTATACCCACTCCTTTATGCACACCTCTCGCTTCTTCTTTGGCCATTCCACCTGTTTCTTCTATAACACCCACAAATTTCTTGAACGTTTCCATGCCCACAACATCTCCTATGTTGACCATGGCTTCTCAGCCTAGTTAGCTAGTAGGTTCAAGAATCTTTGCACTGCAATTTTCCCAACCAACTATTCATGTTCATTAGTTAGGTATGGTTACTTCTAGTAATATGTTGGGGGGGGGGGGGGAGCATCAGTTGCTTCTATTCAGCCTGGGGGCATCATTACTTCTAGTATGTCACAATTTTGCTACAATTATCTGTTTGGAGGGGCGCCACCTACCAGTACTTTTACTAGAGGGTCTAGTTTATGTGGGAGAAACCCTTCTCCCAGTACCATTTCTCAAATGGGTTATCCTCCTTATGTCGGTCCTACTACATCGAATGGTACTTATTCTATCCCTGGTACAACCCCATCAAAATCCATGGTTTTGGGGGTCCTTTTCTCTTTGACATTACTTATCCTAGTGGGAAACATCCATTTACTAGTCATGTTGGCCAATAGAAGTCTTATGTTGGGGTGAACCCTTTTCCTCACCAACAGGTACATCCTTCCACTCCTTATATGGGGGGACCCCATGGTTGGTCAGGGGCTTCTCCCTCCTGTGACCCATTTAGTCAGCTTCACAATCAATTTTTATCTTCTCTTGATTTACCAGATTTGGCGAAATTAACTAATGACCCCATATATCATGATCCCTGGTGGCCACCCGTGACCACCAAATTACCATAAGATATTCCCAATTTCGAAGGAAATCTTGGGGAAAATCCATCCACGAATATTACCACTTATCATTTATCATGTTCATCCAATTATTTGGTGGATGATTATGTTAAACTTCATTTATTCTAATGTACATTGATTGGGGATGCTACAAAGTGGTACATCGAGTTAGATACTGCATCCTACAGTGACTTTTCCTCCCTAGATCAAACATTTTTGACACACTTCCAGTTACCTACTCTGTATGACATCAACTCAAACCACTTGTCTAATTTTAGAAAAGATGATGTGACATTAATTTTTTATCATATTCATGAGTGGCACCGTCACATGTGGTTAGTGAGAACCAATTTACCTGATGATATATTATGTAAGTGGTTCATCCTATTTCTCCGACCTTAGATTTCCAAGGATGTGTCTATGTTTCAAGTTGTTATATAGGAACAAGCCATTTTGGTTGTCCAACATTTGGTTCTTATCTATTCATAGTCGAGTACACTCTACAATGTGTTTCCTAATTCCCCTAATCCTTCCATTGATCCTCCAAAACCTATTCCTCGCCGACATGCCGACGACATGGTCGGATCTGTTTCTAATTCTATGAGCCAACTTTCTGCCCATCTTGGGAAATTTATTGTAACATCGCAAGTCTCAAGAAATGTGTCTATCTCTTCTAAAGCACACCCTCCTAAGTAGTGTGCCGATGTGCTAATGGTTAAGTCCACTCAATCGAAGAACAACCAATAGTATGGTGGTAAAAAGATTAATAAGTTAAATAAACAAAATAATCAAAATTCTCAAAAGTCCCAACCCAACCATTATAGTCAGGGAGGGGGAACTAGTGAACTTCATTGTAAAAACAAGTTCTTCTGTCAAATTTGTCAAGGTGACCACCTTAATCATGAGTTCTCTCAAACGGAGCAAGTCCATAGGATTCTTTCACGACCATCTACTCAACGACCTGCCATTTTGACTCATCCATTCCCTGCACAACCCCAAAAATAGATGGTTTTTCAACATCCTCGACCCCCACAAGGGGGAAATGATGGGTCATCTTCCCATCCCCCTCACAATTCATTCATCTTCATGTGCAAGGAAGATTTCAACGTGACTACATGAGCCAAATCTTATGATGTTCTCGAGTTGAGTTCTCGTCTAAGGACTCATCATCTCCACTACCTTTTGCTGAACCTATCATTTTGGATAAGCATGTGGAACCTATTTATCACCCTCCCAAGGGTGTTCTCCATAAGTCGACACACAATCCTTTTGCCTGGGCTGCTCAACATTAAAATATTATTGAAGATATTTCCCTTGATCCTTGTGTCATCTCTACCTTGGAGATCTTGCAAAGTTTTCCTCAGTAGCGCAAAGCCTTGTTGTCTAACATTGGTGGATTTTAGCTCTCCGACTCTAGTCTCATCACTTTTAATGCTAACAAAGTCACTCGTCGCCTTTCCCATAAGATTTTTTTTCAAATCATTGTGTATATTTTCCATAGGAATATTCATCACACTTTGGTGAATGAAGGTTCTTCCACATGTGTTATGTATGTATCCTGTTGGAAGGCTCTTCACTCTCTGATGTTCGCCACATCCAACATGACTCTCCAAGCTTTTGACAGACAAAATTTTGTACCTAAGAGGGTTCTTCCAAATTTTTCCATTGAGTTGCAGGGGAAATTTTATATGTTGATGTAAAATTTTTCGACACCACATTATATTACAACCTACTCCTTGACCGTCTTTGGTTCAATTCCATGGCCACAATTGTCTCATTTGTATTTCATGTCGTTTTCTTTCTTCATGAAGGAAATATTGTGACCATTGATCAACTGGACTATTGTGTGCCATAAACCCAAATTTCCACTATGCGGAACTCATCTCCACTTGTCGGAAATCACCCTGGTCAATATGAGAGTGTTGGTGCAGGCTTGTTTAAAATCTCATCTCTTATCGGGGTATTTCCTCAATTACCACCACATTACATTCCTTCCTCCTCTTCTAAGGATCCTATCCATATGATCTCTTCCGATGCCTTTGGACCCCACAAACCTCGTAATCCTTGGGTGGTGTCTCCTGATCTCATGGAAGTTGATCAAGCTAGTGAGCATCCTTTGACACATATTGTAGAAGAGATTGCCTCTCTGGTAGTCCCGTTAGTACCTCTTGACGTTGTTCAGAAACTCCATCCTAATATGGAATATGACCAAGTTAATTTTCCCACACTAGCCACCCCTCCATTTTTTCCATAAGAATCCTTTGATGACAAGCCTCCCCATTCAGTCAAATTGGAGGTAATGGATCTATCCACTAATAATCCTAGGGATAATATGCCTCTTTCTGCCTCTAATCTCCTCGATGAGGAACGAGTAGAGCCTAGCACTTTGAATCTTTTATCGGCCAAGGGGGCACCTCTTCAACCCTCCTTGGAAGTGTTTCCCATGGATAGAGACAAGACTTGGGCTTCCACTATGGAACTTTCTAATGAATTTCCATATCCACCTGTTGATGAGCATGTTGTACATACCATATTTATGTTTTGATCCTCCCTTTTGTCCTTAGGAAAATTTTAAAATTTTGACTATGTTATGTTATCCCTAGCATGGTAAACCTTTCCAGCTTGGGTAGTTTGATTTACTTTGTTATGGCCCCACATTATTGAGCCATATGGTCCTCTTACCCTACATGAGTTTAGAGTGACCTACTGGATATGGGCACAGTTTAGCATGACCTACTGGATTGTGTTGCGCTTGTACATATTGCACATACTAGTGTGATACTTTTAACCTTTTTTGGCTTGGTGTGTAATGCGAGTATTTTTCATGCCTTATTTATGCCAAAATTCCAAAAACAATTCCTATAAAATTCAAAAAACCAAAAAATATATGGTCTCATTTTAACTGAATCACGTTTATGTCTTTCATTATGTGATTTAACCATGGGTTTAATATTTCTAGATGGTTTTTATAGGATAGTGTGGCATTTTTATTATGACATCCATTGGACATTAGGTGTGTTTCCTTGAACTTGCCATATAGGGGTAGGTCATTTTCGCTAATATTTAATTTTGACCGTTAACACCATTTTTCTACCTTAGGTCCACCCGTTTCATGTTGCAACTCTCGCCACTTCCTTTATACATGTCATAGCTTGGTAGTAGATATTACCTACTCATGGATACCCTAGTTAGCAACTCTTTTCCATCTTGGTTTCTATGCAATAATTTTTGTTCTCTTCTTGGAATTCCTCCATCTAACCTGCCATGACCTAGAAATTGAGCCTCATGTCCTCTTCTCCATCTCTTTTCTGGACGTACCCGAGGAGGATTCCACCACTTTTATCGCTTGTTATTGCCACTTTTTATCAGCCTATTTTTTTAGTTTGAGCCTTTGGTTTTATTTTTCATTGTCATCATCTTATTGGCCCACCATCTACTTTCACTTGGTGTTTAACCCTTTCTTGGAGGAATTGCTGCAATGAGTGGTCCCATTAGCGAACCTCTTGTTATTTTTATATCATGAGTAGTTCCAACACTAACGAAACCAGTTTCTACCCTCTATACCACTCATTCCTCTAAGAGGAGTTTACATTAAGCTCTTTTCAGACTCCTTAATTTCAAAAACATTGTCGAGTGAACTTGTCTACTTCACGCTCATTAAAGTACATGAAGTGTCATTTACCTAGTATAATATTAACCCTTTTCCTAACTGGGATAGGATGGTTACAAAAAATAAATACCTTAGTCTACTTTGGCTGGGAGGTTCTCCCTTGTATACTTTTATCTATTTTTCAGGCTAGGGGGACAACTTTACAAAAAAGGAACTTATAAAAAGAGAATGGAGGGAACATATTTTTCCATTAGTCATCAAAATGGAAATGTCAGTTGCGTCACCCTTGAACATGGTACTTTTCTATTTCATTATCTCACAGTTGGGTTTTAGCTTTCCTATGTGCCATACCATCCATATGAGTCTCTTTACTCCTCCAACTAGTTTCTCTTCTAGTCATATAGAGTGTGCTTTGATGCCTTCTGTTGCATTGCATGATATCACTTGGTGCTCATTGGTCGTGTTGCCATGTTACTCTTGTGTCATGCTGCTATGTCTTCAAGGGTAGTCTCAACCTATGTCGCCATCTACAGTATCTTATTGACCTTTTTGAATCGTCCAGCCTTGTGTTAGTTGTAATTCATTTCTTCATGACTTCATCCTTTCATCACATTGTCTTAGTATGTTCCACGTCGATTCATGGGGGATACATTTTTATAGCTCCAAATCTCACTCTTGATGTTTGTGATGCTGCACTCATGGCCTAGGGCAACTGCCCCTTCTAGACCTAGTCCAAATGCTTAAAAAACAATGTTTTACTCCCTATACGCAACATTGCCCTGAGCTAAATGTGTGTGTACGTGGGTCTATGTATACCCAACTAGCATATATGTCTTAAAGCACTTAAAAAAAATAAATCTCCTTAATTTCGGGTGGATATCATGGGTTTTACCTGTTGATTACCTATTAGTGCCCATGGCCCAACTGTTCCCAATGAATTCCCAACTAAAAAACTACTTTGGGAGAAGTATAAAAAGGCTTCAATGGGAAGGCCTAAGGAGAAGAGAATAGAGAGAAAAATCACTCTGTTGAGATTATCCCTGCTCAGCTCTGAAGATCCTTGTGCTTCCAACACTTCCCCCATTAAAGGAAACCCTTGTTTCCTTTAGTTATGATGTCTTTCCATTTGTTGAGATATCCTTGAGTGAGTTATGGAAGGAGCTTGTTGAAGGCTTGAGATTGGACAAATCTGGAGGATGGTTCCACTTGGAGCCTGCGAAAGGAAGACTTAGGTGAAATCATTCCTTTCTGTACTTTATTTATCTATAATAAAAGAAACACTTGTCTTGTTCCTAATATAAATCTTCTTCATGTTTATGATATCAATGTTACGATTCACATATGAATGGTTGTTTTAATTGTATAACTAACTACCTTTCAATATGCTATGAAGATGATTTCTTTATGATGCTTGGTCAATATACTATTGTGCTTTCTCGAATTAATTTTTTTGCAGGTTGAAGGATCGAAGGGAACTCCAAGATGGTTTGGACCCTAGCTAGATCTTCCCAAACGAAGAACCCCCAGGTGCACCGCTCTTCACGTAGTTTGTTTATATTAGCATCATGGCTATGTGGAATACTCATTTTTTTTTTTATAGATAAGCCTCGCTCTGCTACGGTATTAACCCAAGACCCTAGGGGACATTGTTCCTTAACAGAATTGGCAAATTCATTGCGGAGAACAGTATTGTTGTTCCTAGTTTGGGTTTATTCAAGCCAATTAGGGCTCAACTATTTATTTACTTGCGGTGACTGAGTAGTCAGTTCCTGTAGGAACTTGAATTGTAAGTTTGTTCAATTTCTTCAGACTATTTTTTGTTTCTTCTTTTAATCTGTTATATACATTGTTCTTCTAGTCTACATATGTGTATGTATGCATGTTTCCTAAAGTCAACCCACATATACGTAGGTTTCCTTGGGCTGAATAGTGTATACATGCAGTTGTGCACTAACACAGTCGCGTATAACCTAAAATTTTCAAGATTTTTCAAATATTCTTGTGTCTGAAGATCTATCCGCTGGTCTGAATCAGTCTTGAGCAGTTACTTTTCTGTGTCAGTCTTTATTTTTACAGCAAGTATATCATTTCAAACTCTCTCCGATTGTGGAAAGTGTTAGTCTTGTTTTGTTCTATTGCGAGTGTCATCATTTTTGTTTAAGCACACAAGATTTCTTGCTAGGAGTCTTGGTTGCTCTGGTCTTCTAGGGCAGAAAGAATGATCTCAATCCTTGTGTCAAATCTTGTTTTGATGACTTTTTTGTTTGCGTGTCAAAACTACATCTTTGTGACTGTCTGCTTTTCTTACTTTCCATAAGTTGTTGATTCCCACTTTCTTGAAAGTTGTCTTTTTTATCTTTTGGTCTTTGTTGCCAAGCTCTTGTTGCTGCTTTTGATTATTAAGAGCATCTTGAAACACATTTTTTTTTTGAGTTCTCACCCATTTTGTGTTGTTAACTTGCAAAGTTTTTTGTTGCCTATTCTTCGATCATAGAGTTTCAGTTTGATTTAGAGCACTTTTGAAAAGTCATTTTTGTTTTTGCTTTTTGAAGAAAACTTCTTGAAAACTTAGTTTTTCTTTCTTGAACTTTGTTTTGATTTAGTTTCTTTTTGTGAGTGAAAGTGCATTTTTGTTTGTCTTGAAACTTGCTTTAGTGTTTTGGATGAAAATGAGAATTAGCAACTTATATTCTATCTAAACATATTAAGTGCCAAATTTAGAATTGATAAACAAGTTACTTTCATTTCTTGATTTAGAGTAGTCTTAAGTTTTGCATCAGCATGTACTCAGTGCATTAGGATAAATTTGTGCATCTTTTAGGGCATCCATAATTTTGTTAATTTTTGTGAGTGTGAAGCTTGAGTAAAAGAAAAGAAAACACAAATTTGTTTCTTTCTTTGAAGTTCCTCAGAACCTAGTAGAAATTTCATTCATCGAAGAACAAAACGAGTGCATTTGCATATAGTTTGGTTTTTATTAATTTCTTTTTCCTCAAAACACCACAAGTTTCACTTCTTCTTATCCCTTGACTTAAGAACATCCCATTGAAAAGAAAGCGCTAATTAAAATACGATAATTTTTTTTTATGATTGTCAAGGTAGACACACCAAAAAGTTTTAGGATATTTTAGGGCCTTGGATTAGGCAAGTGGAGAGAAAACTCTCCAAGCCCATTTAAACTATCAAACATAAGAGTCTGAATAGTGAGTGAAAATCCAATAGCGTTAGGAAGACCAGGAAAGCTCCGGATCTGGGAGTTAGGCATGAGGGTTTTTGAAGATAAGGAAGAGAGATAACCCCTCTCCTACTTGTCAGATCTTACCTCAAGACCGTTCCACCTGGCTTCTGATAGGAGTTGGTAACTTTAGTTGCTTGTCCTAGGGATCTACATAGGTGGTTGTGGAGGGGAATCCCATGGCACCTGAGGTCGACGTTGTATCACTCTCAACAGTACTACTGGAGGGCACCCTTGCGAAGCTTAGGGGTTTTCACCAGAGCAGGCTGTTGTTAGGAGGTCAGCATAATTTCGTTTGTTTCCTTCGCTAGTAGGACTGCGCCGTCATTATCCTAGACTATCTTCAGAAGGCCCCTTACTTCACTTTCTTGTATTTTGGTGTCCAGTCCTCATCACCTGGAGTGGAAATACTTGAAATTTGTTTGATTGGCTCATATCTTTAAGGGACTTTTTAGTGTGTGCTCTGTGCTCTTAATTGGCCTAGCTTTCATTTTTTTGAGTCTTTAATTAGATATTAATAGAAAATTCAAAGTGGCTGACCGATTGCCTAGATGGTCTCGAATACTTTGTGGTCTTTCACCACCAAGTTTAGAGCCTTCTCCTAGAAGGCGCAGTGGTAATACTGCTGGTCGGTTTCATTCCATGACAACTGATACATCAGGGATTGATCCTCCCCTCATGGGAATTAGTGTTCAAGATAGGCCTAGTACTTCCACAGAATGGGAGAGGAACACTCCAGTTCTTTCTCGAGTTCTCTTTCAATCGGAAGATAACATAGAGGTAGAAGAATTCCCAAAGTCGTTAGCGGCTCCAAATTCTCCCCTACCTTCTAGCCATTTAGACACACTATAATACGTTGGGACTCCGACACATAGACTGCCAAGTCCAGGTCATATTATGCACTTACCTTCGATGACCACCACTGGAAGCATGGCTTCTACAACAAGTGTTACAAGCATGTAGACTCAAACATTAGTACAAGGGGGAAGAACTATTTCCATCCCCTCTGCATCTTTATTTGGGTCTTTTGATAGCACATCCTTAGTTGTGTCTACCTCCATTCCTTCTATGAGTGTAAATTCCCAAGCCAATGCTTTTAGTACTATATTATTCGCGTTTGGCACCCATTCACAGGTTATTCCTTGAGTTCCATTTAGTGCCTCCACATCCATGATGGTTGGGTCGGCTTCATTTCAAGGTTTTCCTTTTGGAACTGGTCACATACCACATTCCAACCGAATGATAGGATCTATGCCTTTTTCTTCTAGAGGACAAAGCAACAATCCTTTTCAAGGTTAGACTAACCCTACGGTTAGTGGCATGGGAACTGGGAATCCGTTTTTTGACCAACGAGGGAATAGAGTGTACTCCACAGTTAGTTCGTTTCAAAGTTTTCCTCCCTTAGCTTCTGCTTGGAATCCTTATCACGGGTTATTGACTCCTTATAATCTTTTAGGAGGGAGCTTTGCCGGTTATGGAGATTTTTCAGCTGGAGTTGGTCAAACTTCGAGTTTTGCTAGATCACAAGGTCCGCCTTTTGGTTCAGCTGGTTCTACTGGTTACTTTGGGTAACTTAGTACCTTCGAAAATCCAGGCCAATCTTTTAAGAAATTTAGGAGCTCTGCCCAGTCTAGGTGGAATCCCCAAGGTTCTCCTAGGCTTCATTGTCTAGCAACGTTGAACTTGCTAGATCTCACGAAATTAACAAACAATCCAATCAAATACAATCCATCCTGGCCTCTGGTCCCAACTAAACTCCCTTCGAACATTCCAAAGTTTGAGGGGAAGGGTGGTGAAGACCTGGGTGACCATGTGACCACATTCCGTTCATGGTGCTCATCAAAATTCCTTATTAATGACTCAGTTAGGTTGAGACTTTTTCAATGCACCTTGACTGCCAATGCAAACAAGTGGTATATAGAGTTTCCAAGGGGTAGCTTTACATATTTCACTAATTTGGCTAATATTTTCTTAAATCATTTCCAGTTGCCCATTTGTTATGATGCCGGAACTGAACTTCTAGCCAATTTTCATGAAGATATGGCAGCTCACATTTCTGATCAGATTCAGGAATGGAGATAGAGAAAGAGGCTCATTAAAGTTGAAATTCCTCTGGAATACCGTATCAAATGGTATTTGAAATCTTTACAACCTGAGATATCTAAGGATGTCTCCCTGTCTAGAGTCTATTCTGAGGGGCAAGCTATTTTTAGGGCTCAACAGTTAGAATTTATTTACTCTCAGTCTAGAATTCTACAAAAAATCTTGCCAGATGCTCTTGGGACTAAGGTTGATATAGCCAAGTTGAAGCCAGGTCCCCATGCCAATGGTATCGTTGGATCCGTAGACACAAATACAGTGAACCTGTTGAGCCAATTGCAACAGTTGCCTTTACAAACTGCTTCTAACAACCATGTCACATTTTCTAACCATTCATCTTCTCAACCCTCTTCAGTTAATACCGTCTAATCTTCCAACCCCAAAGGAAATCAAAATTCCAATGGGAAAAATAAAGGACAAGGTAAGAAAAAGAGTCAAGATGGGAAGGCTAACGCAAATAAATCCAGCAATAATGCTGGTGGTGGTGGAAATGAGTCTAGAAAGAAAGTCAAGTTTCCATGCAAGCTATGTAGTGGAGACCATTTAACTCATCTCTGCCCAAAGATTCAAGATGCTCAGAACTTGTTAGGGCAGCAATGGAGTTCTAGTTCTCAAGATGTGTTAACCAACCTTTTTCCCCAAGGGCAGCAACTACTTGCTGGCGTGAATGAAAGCCCTGGTACCTCTGCAGGGGGCAACTAGGAAGGGGAGAAATCATCACATGCTTTCATGATGGGTTATAACATCCATGTGGCCACTTGGTTGCGTGATTAGGATGAAGCAGAAACATCCAAGGACAAAACTGCTCCCAGAAGTACTGACATCCATATTGAGAAACCCCCTGTTGAGACTATACCATGGGTACCGAAAGGTTCTACTAAATGCGCAACTATCAATCCAAATGCTAGGGCCACTTAGAATTACTCCGTTGTTGAGGATCTGGCTGAGAGTCCATTCACTATGTCCACTTTAAAGGTTCTCCAGTTGTGTCCAGCTCAACGAAGTGCTTTACTTTTGGCGAAAGGGGTAGTTGATCCAAATAACTCTTTAGTGCTCACTTTTGACATGTTGAATGTCAAAAAGAGACTCCCTGATCACATGGCCTTTCAAATAAAGTCTACACACAGAAAAATTAACATTTTTTGTACCATTATTGATGAAGGAGCTTCCACGTGTGCCATGTCGATGTCATGTTGGAAGGCCATTAGATCGCCTTCGCCTATTACTTCACCTACCCTCCTAACTACATTTGACGGGCATTCTCATAAGCCGCATGGGATTATCCTGGCCTTTCCCATATGTGTTGGGGGAAAAGTCGTTAATATTGAAGTAGAAGTCATCAATGCTAACCTATACTAAAATCTCCTCTTAGGAAGGCATTGGGTATACGGAATGGACGCCATTGTTTCGACTTTGTTCCATGCCATTTACTTTCCTCATGAAGGGAAAATAATTAAGGTTGATCAATTGGATTATTGTCCAGTTGATATTCGAGCAACTTCAGACTCTACTGTTCCCTTAGTGGATAACCCTTGTTTGCCTACAGAGAATCTAGGAGTTGGGATGTATTCTTCATTGATGGGTACATTTAATCTTCCCTCTCCTATCGTTAGAATCAATGTTATTTCATCAACCAAGGAATCTTCAAGAGAAGGGTTCTTTCGAACTCATTATTTTTTAGATCCTTGGACCTTGCCTTCACCTACGACCACATTAGCTAAAGGACAAGTTGGTGGAATGGCATTTCCTATGTCTGCAGCAGAGCTCAAATATCAGTTTATCATCAACTCCGCAGATAGCCATTCTACTCCTTTCTCTCAGGAGGACCTAGATGGTGATGTGGCCCCGGCTTGGACCCTTGATTCTACCTCTGCTATGGACTATTTAGACACGGTTTTACCATCCGAGGAAGCAATCTTAGAAGTAATGATGGGTGTACATCGACCTTGGGAAGATTTACACCATCGTTCATATTTTCTTCCTTCATTGAAGGAAGTAGAATATAGGTTCTCTGAGCTCTTTACTAGTGATTTTTGTACGATATCAAATCCTTTGGTTCCAACACACTTTTGTGCCGAAGGTAATTTGTCGGTGATTTCAAAAACAATATCTATAAACATCTCTAGGAACCCTAGCATGATCGAGAATCTATTCACTGGAGGCGAGTGTTCCCTTGAAGAAATTCAAATTTACACCAACCTTTTTAAGGAGTTTCGAGATGTATTCACTTGGTCTTATGAAGAAATTCCTGGCATTGATCAGTCCAACATGAGATCAAGACGTATGAAAATTCCAAACATATTCATAAAAAGATTTGGCCGGTTAATCTTAGGAAAGCAGCAGCCATTAAAGCTGAAGTAGAGAAGCTGCTCAAGGTGGGTTTCATATACCCTATTCCTCTTACAGATTGGGTTTCTAATCTAGTCCCTATTGATAAAAAACAAGGAACAATCCGAGTGTGCATTGACTTTAGGGACCTAAATAAATCTTGTCCCAAAGATAATTACCCCACGCCATTTATTGATCAGATTATTAATGAGTGTGCAGGCAATTAGATTTTCTCCTTCATGGATGGTTTTTCTAGTTATAATCAGATCTCTATCTATCCTGAAGATCAGCATAAGACAACTTTTATATGTCCCTGGGGTACCTTTGTATACAGAAAGATGCCTTTTGATCTTAAAAATGCTAGAGCTACTTTCCAGTAGGCCATATCATATGCTTTCCATGACATTAAACATGTCATCGAAGCATACTTCGACAATCTAGCTGCTCGTTCTTGAAAGAGAACTGATCATCCTAGTCACCTTCGATTGGTTTTTTAGTGATGTCAATTTTACAAGATCCTGTTGAATCCCAATAAATGTGTTTTTGCGGTTACATCTGGTTAGTTATTAGGGTTCACTATGTCAAATGAAGGGATTCGAGTTGATCCCTTCAAGGTAGAGGCAATAATTCAGTTGCCTCCCCTGTCCTCAATTTGGCAACTTCAAAGTCTTCAAGGGAAAGCTAATTTCTTAAGAAGGTTTATAGCGAACTATGCCAAGATCACTAAAGGATTTATGTGTTTGCTAAGTAAAGGAGTTCCATATGTGTGGGATGACTTTGTGAAATGATCGTTCGATGCCTGGAATAATGCATTAGTCTTTGTCGCGTTTTTGAGTCCACCAAATTATGGTAGGGATTTCCTTTATATCTCACTATAGAAAAATCAACTATAGGTATGGTTTTCGTTCAGGAAGATGATGTTCTCATGGAGCACGTGATTTATTATTTGAGCTGAGGCTTGATAGGTCCTGAACTGCATTATTCCCTTGCTGAGAAGTTGGCTTTGGCAGCTGTCCATGCTGTCTAGCGGCTCCGCCATTATATCTTGCTACACAAAACTTTTGTCTTATCGGTGGTCAATCCTTTCCAATTTGTCCTCAGTAGGCGAGTGATTGGGGGAAAATATAATCGATGGATAGTCATTTCACAAGAATTCAATCTCAAGTTCTTGTCCGCCAAGTCTAAGAAATCTATGGTTTTTGTGGAGTTAATCTTCGAGTTTCCTTGTGGAGAGGATATTGTTTATGAGGAAAGTTTTCTCGACAAACATTTATTCCTCATCTCTTCACTCGACCCTTGGTATGGATATATCATTGTCTATCTCCAGACTTCGAAGTTCCCCTCTACTTTCTCTAAGGATGAATTTCGAAAATTACGTCACCTCGCTAAGAAATATCTCAACATTGGTGACACATTATATCGTCGAGGGGTTGATTTAATCCTCTAGCGTTGTTTAACCCTAAAGGAAGTAGAGTCATTGCTTAATGATTGCCGCAGTGGAGCTTGTGGTGGTCATCCTTTAGGGCTTGCAACAGCCCAGTATATCTTACGTGCCAGCTATTTTTGGTCTTCACTCTTCAAATATTGTGTTGAAGTGGTGAAACGATGTCACCCCTATCAAATCTATACTCAGAAAATGCGCGCACATCCAGATCCTCTTTTTCCCGTTCTCACTATCGGTCCTTTTACTAAGTGGGGTATTGATTTTACAACTTGTAATCCACCCTCAGTAGCGAACCACAAGTACATTATCGTGGTTGTGGACTACTTCACAAAGTGGGCTGAGGCCATGCCCACTTGTAAAAATGATAGTGAAATAGCGGCATTGTTCCTTTTTAATCATATTATCTCAAGCTTTGGTATCCCGAGAGAGATTGCCATTGACCATGGCAGTCATTTCTAGAACCAACTAATGTCTGAATTGGCTCTTAAATTGGGTTTCCAGCAGGAGCACTCGTCTCTGTATAAACCTCAGGCCAATGGATAGGTCGAAGCAGTGAACAAAACCCTTAAGATGATCTTGCAAAGGATGATCGACAAAAATCGGTCCAATTGGCATCTTATGTTGTATCTGGTTCTTTGGGCATACCAAACCTTCGTAAAGACTGTTACAGATTTTACACCTTTTCAGTTAGTTTATGGGATGGAATCTATCTTTCCTATTGAATGTGAAATTCCATCTCTTGAGTCAGCTATTCAGCTCCTTCCAGAGACATCTAGTCTCGAAGAGCACCTCCTTCATTTTGAGCATCTCAATGAGCAGCGTCAAGATGCCGCCACAATCAATGAGGCTCATAAGAAAAGGGTTAAAACTCAGTATGATAACGTTGTTCATCCTTGAGTCTTTTCTGAAGGTGACGTTGTCTTGGTCTATGAACAAGATAAAGATGCCTTGGGGGCAGGCAAGTTCAAACCTATGTGGTACAGTCCCTTTATAATTAAACGAGTTTTAGAAAAAGGGGTGTATGAGTTAATCGATTTTGAAGGAAACAAGTTGGCGGAGCCTTGAAACGGGCTCTACCTCAAGAAGTACTTTGCTTAAGTAGCAGCTAGTCAATGGCTTCTTTATACATTTTGTATATTTGTACATATCTCATCGAGAGTTTTTTTGATATCGACACTTTTTGGTCAGCTGTGGCAGGTTTGATGGATGACTTGGTCTATTTTGGATTCGTTGATGGTGCTAGACAGCACACTTGAAACCTTGCTTCCGTAGCTTGGGTAATCTACTATCCAACTGGTCAATTGATGGTGTCATGGGGAGTATGCATTGGTCCCACTTCAAATAATATCGCTGAATATACTCCCGCCATTAATTTACTATCCGAAGAAATTTCTTACAAATCGACTCGTTGGTAGTCTATCTTGATTCACAATTGATAGTGTCACAACTGAATAACATTTATCGAGTAAGGGATCCATGCTTATATCGCCAGTTTTTAAGGGTGAGGCTGTTGCAAAGATCATTTACTTACATTAATTATTTTCACATTCCAAGATCTCATAATTGGTTAGGTGATTCTATCGCTAATCAAGCATTAGACTGGCACATCAACCATTCATCACAATAAAATCAAGCATAAAAAATTCGAACTGTATATATACATATCATAAGATATCTTGAGTGTACATAAGTGTGTCCAAAATAATAGATAGAAATTGGGACTTGAATGCTCATAATCATGTCTAGTACATCTAATGCCCCAGCTTAGGATGACTGGCTAAGTATGCGACTACTGCTTTGGCCACATGCCTAAGAGTGTGAACCCAGCCTCATGGCATGCCAACCACATGACGCTGCATATCTATAGAGAGATCCTCTAAAGCCTCCATCGATACTCGGTGAGTTAGTCTCAACAAGTGCCACTGAATTGTGTGTAGAAGTCACTTTATGTTTGCAGCTGCCTCTTTAGCCCCTTGGCCATGATGTCCATGGCGTGCGAACCCATATGATCGCACCGACCCAATATCTAGAACATTATCATCATATTAGTCATTTGAATCCTATCAAAAATATTTTTCAAAATTCATTATTATATTTGAAAAATCACAAAAAAATCATAAAATCAAAAACATTTGTTACCTATGTTGCCCAATGCTGCGATCGGTGGTAATACTAGATCGAGATCTCCTCGTAAGTCCAACCCAACATAAGGGTAGTCATCTATGGCAATGATCTACTACTCCCACCAGGAGAAGAAGTCATCATTGAAAGTAGTCCGTCCCCACCTCCTAGACATGTCATCAAGTCAGCCCACCTGCCCATTCGTTGATCTTGCAGGGTACTGATCAAAACCGGTACTCTAGGATGAAGTGCGGGGACCCTCTCAAAGAAACAAGAGCACAAGATAGTTCCATATCCAAAGTTTTTGGTTTGTCCCTTCTTGATAGAAGTAAGCTGGCTTTTCAAGTTTGTAAGAAGAGGAGTGCACCAATCAAAGGTAGTGGTGAGGCAGTCTACCATCAAGCTCATGGCAAGCCATGATGCCTGGTGCAAAGAAGCTGATCCATTCACTCTAGCTATGGTAAACATGATTATCCTTAATGATAAACTCTCCACATGTTTGATTAGAATTTGACTTCCAACCTTTTATTGATGACCCAGGCAATAGATATATATGTAGTCCTCGATAGGGAGACTGCCTCATGACCTGCCCATGGAATGTACTACCTCTCCCCTCTGGAAAAGGCCAGTGATGAAATAAATATCTTCAACCTCTATCTTGAGTGGCACCGGATCAATCATAAACAAGTCATCCTCGATGCTCCAATAGTGAATGAGCATGTCAAGCAGGCGAGTGTTTGCTTTCATATTTGGCATTTTAAATAACTTTAGCAAACCACATCCCCGTAAGGCATCCAAAGCATTAGGATCGTTCATAACCTCATCATCCACTAAGTTATGCTCTCTTTCTCTCCAAGTGACTGGCATCCTGAAGAAAAAATGAATTTAGACCATTAGATTTTTTGTTTGAAGTTTTCACGGTGTATACGTGGGTCCATTTTACACACAGTCACATGTAGGGCTTGCGTATACACGGGTTTCATATATCCAACCTGCATATACGTTGTGACAATTTTTTTTACTATAATTCAATGGTAAAACTTAAATTAAAAATTCTAAAACCAATCAAAATTGGATGCAAGATAAGTTTAAGGGTTACCTAGTGATTTTGGGACAATTTGAATGGTCGGTTTTGGCAAATGGTAACGCTTGCTCCTTTTGTTCCACACCTTTGCTCTCAAACCAAATGGTGATTATAGTGAGTCAAAAAACTATTTTATAGGCTTTGAAAATGCAAAACTTTTCAAATATTGACCTTTTTTTGTTCCATGTAACTTTTAATTTGGGAGCTTTAAATGTTGAGAATGGTTTGATTTTCAGGACATTTTGGATGCTTTTTCGACAATTTCAAGATGGTTCCATGACTGTTGAACCATCATGGAAAGTATCATTTTTCACTGGCATATAGGTTAGGGAAGCCATTTTTTCTGTTGCATTATGGATACTAGCCTCCATTTTCTGATACACTTGCCATAGGGTCTATCCCATCGCGCTATAGTTCATAAACCACCTTCACTCGCCGATTTTTAAATCATGACATGATGGTAGAGCCATACTTTTCATGGGCATCGTAGTTAGCACCTCATTGACATTTGTTGCCCATGCTGCTTTGACCTGAGTAGGCTCGTGAGTCCTCTGTAGTCTCGCCATGACTTATGTGATGAAGACTCATTCCTCTTTACTTCTTCGCTTCATTTTGGCCTTGTACGTTAGAGGCTCCTTTGTGTTGAGTTGTACTACTGCATTGCATTTTGACTGTTGCACCTTATTGGCCTTGAGTTGGCTTCACTTGGACTCGTGTTTAAGCAAACTTTTGACCATGTCGACTGAAAAATCAAACTTGCATGCCTCTGACTTCTGCAACTTGACACACCTTAACCCGTGGAAGGAACACGTCTTTGAGTGTCTTTGACTAGTTTTCACCTCCCTGCATTGAGCATAGGAATGTTCCAATCCCAGGAACTAGATCATCTATTTCAATAATATTCATTCTTTCCACTATACTATAGCATTCTTTTATTCTTTTTTCAGCTTAAAGAAAAAGGCAAAAAATTATATATTCCGAAAAAGAGTGGGAACGGGACAATATTTACACTTATTGTTGGTAGCTAGAGTCAGTCATGTCGCCCTTGAACAAAGCATTCAAAACAAAGTCTCCTCCTTTTGGGTAGGATTTAGTTCGACTTAGGTATGCCTTAACCTTGTTATTGAATCAGTTCTCCCCCAATTGGTTATCTATTCCAATCATATGGAGGGTTCGTTCGTGCCTCCTACATGGCGAACTTATACAGAGTTGTCATATGCTACCACATAGTCACATTGAGTCGTGCTTTTGTTCAAGGGAAGTTAGCCAAAGTCAGCCTCTCTCCAGTGTCTCTTGACTCATTTTTCAGTAGGCCATCCCTGGTTGTCAGTATCTTGTCCATCATCACATTAGTTATATTGGTCCTTTACTTGTGCCAGTTTGAGAAGGTCTCCATTGACTTCTTGTTGGTAGGCCTTTTCCTTATCGATGATGACATCTTGCTCTGACAACAGGCCTAGAGCCACACCCTGGCCCTATTTCCTTTATTGATAGGTGACCTTGTTCTCAGCATCGATCAGTATCATGGGTCTTTGACTGAGTGGTTTCCCTTGTGTTTGACATCAGCTTACACTATCACACATTGGGATTCATGCAATACCTTGGTTTCCATTTGACCCTATTTGTGGATACCTTGCCTCTGTGTCAACTTTCATTATTGGTTGGTTCAGAGGGTTTCTGTCGTGCACTAGCCACATCTTGTGTATGCCAGAAATGTGATTTGGTCAGGTTACTACATCTTTTTTCATCTAATTCCTTCCACATTATTGGCCTATGGGTTACACTCATGCTAGATTGAGGAAGGATGTCTTAATGACTTCCTTCTAGCAGATCTTTCCCTATCGACTATGACTCATTACTCTCGGGCAAAGATCTAGAGTCCATTTGGCAGTACCTTGGGGTTTGTAGTCATTAGTGGCAGATCTTTCGCTATCGACAGTGTGAAACCATCATTGTCTCTTGATTGATCGATTCTTATAGGTGTTCGACTCCAGCTCATCTATTCACACTTGTTAGATTGTAGTGGGCACCTTGACGCTTATTATCATTATCAGTGAGTAGTCTCGCATTTATTAAAGATATACACCAATTACCAGTAATCAAACAATTTCTCACATGGTCGACTTCAGATCATTTATTCCCATGGTGTAGTAATGTACCACGGTGATCGGTCAAGACCTCAAATTGCATCAACATTCATTGGTTCACTTAACAGTTGCTCCTGTTGCTGCTAGTTGATACCACTCCACCTTATATGTTGCAGTCATTCAAGTCGACATTCTATATGTTGTAACCTGAATTTGTAGTGTAGTACCATCTTACTCCATCGTGTTCATTTGGTACTTTTGGGATCAGTCTTTGATATTAGTGATCTGCTTCATCCTTCAGCATCATTGACATTATTATATGTGATATTCAGACATGTACTTATTCGATAGTGATCAAATGATCCATTATGTATTTTCCAGTGTTTTATACTTGTATACTTAGTGGATCTTCTTGTACTTGATATGCTGACATGCTTTACCTTCTCTGAGCATGGGTATGCACACCTCAGACAATGCTTCTTTCTGATTTCATTTTGTGGCTTGGCATGCTGAACTCTGGTGAAGTCCTCCTTAGTTTTTGACAAGTTTCCTTTCCATGCACTTACATAATATATTTCAGCCATCATGTACCCCTTCTGACCTCATATATTATGGGGCATCTGTTATAGCTCCAAATCTCACTCTTGATGTTTGTGATGCTGCACTCATGGCCTAGGGCAACCCCTCCTTCCAGACTTGGTCCAAATACTTAAAAAGAAGTGTTTTACTCCCTATATACGACATTTCCCTAAGCTTAATGCGTGTGTAGGTGGGTCTGTGTATACCCAACCCACATATATGTCTTAAAAAACTTAAAAAAAATTAAATCTCCTTAATTTTGGGTGGAGATCATGGGTTCTACCTGTTGATTACCTATTAGTTCCCGTGGCCCAACTATTCCAAACGAATTCCCAACTAAAAAACTACTTTGGGAGAAGTATAAAAAGGCTTCAATGGGATGGCCTAAAGAGGAGAGAATAGAGAGAAAAATCACTCTGTTGAGAAAATCCTTGAACAGCTATGAAGATCCTTGTGCTTCCAGCACTTCCCCCATTACAAGAAACCCTTTCTTCCTTGAGTTATGATGTCTTTCCATTTTTTGAGGTGTCTTTGAGTGAGTTATGGAAGGAGCTTGTTAAAGGCTCGAGATTGGACGAATCTGGAGGATGGTTCTGCTTGGAGCCTATGAAAGGAAGACTTAGGTGAAATCATTCCTTTTTGTACTTTAGTTATCTATAATAAGAGAAACACTTGTCTTGTTCCTAATATAAATCTTCTTCATGTTTATGATATCAATGCTATGATTCACATATGAATGGTTATTTTAATTTTATAACTAACTACCTTTCAATATGCTATGAAGATGATTTGTTTATGATGCTTGGTCAATATACTACTGTGCTTTCTGGAATTGATTATTTTGCAGGTTGAAGGATCGAAAGGAACTCCAAGAGGGTTTGGAACCTAGCTAGATCTTCCCAAACGAAGGACCCCCAGGTGCACCCCTCTTCATGTAGTTTGTTTATATTAACATCATGGTTGTGTGGAATACTTATTTCTTTTTATATATAACCCCCGCTCTGCTAGGGTATTAACCCAAGACCCTATGGGACATTGTCCCTTAACATACATCAACGCCCTCATTCGAAAAATCGTCTCCTATCGACTTCAACTCATTATGAAGGAGCATGATCTAGGACACAGTAGCACCTTGGAGGTTGCAAACCTCAGTGGTAGGCTTCCTCATGATAAACAGTGGGTTTACATCATTGGATCCTATTTGATCGACTTCACTAGTGTTCGACATTAGCTCATCTATTCACACTTAGTGGAATGTACTAGGTACCATGGGTCCATTTTCCTCATTGGTGGATTCCCTCACATCTATTACTAGTTTACCTCATTGGCTAGTAATTAGATTGTTTCTACCATGCTCGATATCAGCTCATATATTCAGATGATGTAGATTCGTACCATCAGGGTTATGTTGAAGACGCCGGGTTAGACACATCTCACTCTTATATGGAATTCTTCCCCGACTGTGTTGGAGTTATGTAACATTGATGTACATTGAGTGTTATCTATAGATGCATCTTTGTCTGTCATGTGTAAATATCCCTACTGATGTATATTGTGACATAGATCCACATTGTGTTTGTTGGTAGCTATGTTGTATTTATCGAGTCACATGGTTCCACTATGTATGTCTTGATGGCCATGTTCTAGAATTTCATGCCATGGACGTGCAATCTATTTTATGGTGGCCATGTTTAGTATTTTCTTATGCTCGAGCATTGGTATGCTTTCCTCAGGGATGTTATCAATAGATTCGACACTTTAGCACTTCAATTCCTTCGATCCAACTTTGTAGTCTTGGTTGCTTCCTCCCATTTTGAGCATTAAGTATTATTGTAATGCATTTCAGCCATCAGTTTCTCTTCTGACCTCATGTATTAGGGGTCATCTATTATAACCCTATTTTCCACTCCATTACAGTGACATAAACCCAACATCAACTTACATCGGTTTTTTGGGTGAAATGCATCACTTTTCATCTTTTATTTTACTTATGTGATATTTATTCAATGATTAAAAGGATGAAATTACATAATTGAGTAATTTATCATAATTATCTTACCAAAATATTATAATTATGAGATAATAGTTATTTAATAATTGAGATAATTGAGAAAAAGCTCATAATTCTAAAAAAGGTTTCTAGAGTTTTCCATTCCCAAGAAGATCAACTTGACCCACTTGTGTATGATTCATCTAGGGGTGCACTATTGTAGACATTTTCTAACTTCTCAAGCCCTTAGGTGTCTAGATACATTCTCTCGGAGGATAGAATAAGCCTATATAATCTCACCAAGAGGGAAGGGGGTAGAGGGAGAGTATCCAAACTATAGCGCAAGAGCTCTGTCGTATTGAGAGAGGAGACCATACTAGAAGTTGGAGGAGAGGATCTTATTTTTTGAAGGTATATTGATGTACTTTAATTTATATGGTTAATAAAAATCTATGTCCCTTCCCTTTATATCAGTCTTGCAGTAATTTATATGTGTGATTTCTAGATGTTTTGAGCCGATGCTCCTCTGTGGAAGATCACTTGTCGTCTTTTCTCGGTTGTGTTTATGTGTAAGATTTGGATCGGTTGTGGATGAAAGAGATCGTTTGATTGGAGTGCAAGACTTCTGCATCAGGACCAAAACCCTTCACCAACCTGGGAGGAGGCAAATTACTTTCTCATACTTTGTAGCATTAGAAATTGCATCGAAGTTGCATGGATGGCCATCTGCATTGGGGATTGTTATTAGAGTGTCTTAGCCATTTTTTTTTTTGGTGATCTCAATTAGGCATGATATTGAATAGCAATAAATCCTTGCATAATTAAATGCAACAAATAATTTTCTTGATCAAAGAGTAGGGCTATGTTTGTATAAGATCCATCCTCACTAGCCACGTTCCCTTTGATATCTTCCCTCTAGTGGTTGGATTGTTTCGAAAAGAACATACTCTTATATGAATCCTTGGATTCACAATTATACTAAGAGGGGTGTTGAATCAGTATAAGGACACAGTTTACTCATTCAAAGCCATTGAAACATTGTAAAGCATCAATATCATAAAATAAAAAAGTAACATAATATATATGTGGAAACCCTTGTACGAGAAAACCACAAAATTTATTTATATGAAAGATATTATAGGAACCAACCTACTATTACATTAATTTGTCCGAATGAACCTACATGAGACACCAAGCTCTTATGCCTTTTTCTAGGAACTGACTTTTTCAAGAGACACCAATCCACATTGTTGACTTCTATGCACCAAACTGCATGAGACACCAAGATCCTCTATTTTTTTTTAGGAACAGACATACAAGAGACACCAATCCCCTCCACTAGTTTCTAGCCACCAACCTACTGCAGACACTAATCCCCTATATTATTTTGTACAAGCCAACCTAGAAGAGACACCAATACCTTATCTTTGTTTGTAGTAATCAACCTATAAGAGACAACAATGCCCAATGATGCAATATTTGTAGTATCCAACCTATATGAGACATTAATCCCGTCTATTTCAACATTTGTAGGCACCAAACTAAAACATTCACCAATCCTCACTATTGCAAATATTTGTAGGCACCAACCCACTTCAATCAATCTTCTTGCTTATTTACAATGTCTATTTGTTACTTGTACTTTCACCAATCCTACTTGATTCTTATCCCTTCACCAAGTATGGTAGTTTCATCTTCCTTCACTAGGTCTACCTACTTCTGCTTCCTTCATCAAGTCTGCTTCTCCCACAATTGTTTCTTTTGCTTTCTTCCTAAGAGTGAACTTGCACAACATGATACATAACCAGTTTTGCAAATTTGGTTCTGAAATTTATACCACATGTATGTAGATATCTCTTCTCTACACCCTCTAAAATTTATAGTATGAAACATGTCAGAAAGAAAGCTATAGAAAAAATTCCAAGTTGACCTATTTGAAACATGTTTTACGAGCACTCAAGAACACTATCTTCCTCAAATCATATCTCGAATTATATCAAAAAAAGGTATGGAAGTTATCATAGAGGTATCTTGACATCTCTTCTTTGTGTTCTTAAGATTTCAGATTTTATAACATCATAAAAATAAATTTACGTGAAAATACTTATTCAACATGTTAGAAGTACATTTTATTCATTCAAGAAGCCTAAATTCCTTATACCATATCTTGGTAATTATAGTGAAACCAATTCCAAAATTGCAAACTTTGGTACATGAATATATTTTATCTATATCCTCTATGTTTCACAAACTAAAACATTCTTGAACAAAATTTATAGTAATAATACCAAGCTAACATGTTTGAAGAATATTTTAGGATCATTCAGAGGGCATAAACTCCTCGGAGAATATCTTTGAAATTATTGCAAAACAAGGTATGACATTTTAAATACTAGTACATGAATATATTATATCTTTATCCTCCAAGATTCACATTCTAAAACATCCGAAAAAATAGGTTAGAGTGGAAATTTCAAGCTAACGTATTTGATGAGCATCCAGGAAACCTAACTTCTGTAGATCGTATATCTAAATATATAATGGACTCATGTCTGAAATTTTAGCCATCTGCACATGAATATGTTTTATATGTAGCCTCCAAGTTTCACATTCTGAAATATTCCAAAGGATAGGTTATAACAAAAATTCCAAGATGATTCAATCACCCCATAAATCACATTTTTGCTTCTACCATTAAACTCTAAGAATCACCCAAAAAAACATTCCTTAGTTCCTATTGTAACCTCATATATTTTCTTTCTTGGATTATACACAAATTAACTCCTATTTACTTTATTTGTAGTATTTGTATGTTCACATATGCGACGCACTTGTAAAACTGGTTTGATCAACTTGTTTGTACTTTAGATGGGACATTTAGAAAGAATATATCATATCTCCTCATTCTTATGGAGTTATAGGGAGTTCTATATACATTTGGAATGGTATCAAAACAATGTTTCCAACCATATATATTATTATCTAATTTTAGCTATGCAATTGGAGTAAAATTTTATTCAAATATGGCGGATCCAAATTGGGCATCAAAAGTCCAGAAACAATACTTCCAACAATCTTCATTTTCTAATACTTACATTAGACATATGTAGTATGCCTCTATCTTTGACATCAATGAAAACCATGTTTATATATTTCTAAAAATATTCATTTTCCAATCTTTACCTTGGACATTTGTAGTCTTCCCCTATTGTTGACATCAATGACAACAATATTTCCAACATCTTCTAGTCATGTTAAAAAATTCAACGTATTTCCATTTGGACATATCTCTTGGCGTCGATAAGCATGTATATGGTATTAATTCATGAATTTTTTCAATCTTATGCTTAATTATATAAGTTTAATAACACTTATTGTTGTCATCACATGGGTCAAGGTTATTACCTTTACATCTTGATAATTTTATGTAGCTCTTAATGTTGGAGTACATAAATCCTACTTGTCTTATATTTGAATGATAATGATTTATTGATACTGATTATTTTTCATTATTGGGGACAATTCTAGTCTTTATATGAAGGAGTTTTTTTTTATATGTTTCGAGATTGTTGAGTCCTAGTTATTTTCAGAGAATTCTCTCCAACTATTTATATTCCTAGCTTGTTGTGAAGTTGAGATACTCCTTGAAACAATAGATTGAATGTCATAGATAGTTTTTTTATCTTGAGGAAAAGTTTCTTTTATTTATATGCATTATTACAATTGATTAATACATAAAGGTACTCCTTGCGATACTCCTTGAACCAGTAGATTGAGTGTCATATATAGTTTGTCTATCTTGAGGAAAAGTTTATTTTATTTATATGTATTATTACAATTGATTAATATATAAAGGTATTGATGCATTTTTTTGTGCATTAATATCTACTCTCCCATCCCAACGCTTAAAGCTTCTTTACACAATTATGATCATTCTTGCCACCATGCAACCATCCAAAACAATCACACAGCGCCCACTCTCTTATTTTACTAGATAATTCTTCATCAATATCAACTAATATAATATCAATTGTTCCAGTAAGTCAATCCATTAAGTATATCAAATCTCAGTTTCCAATTTTGAGATGCAAAATGCCCTCAACAATGTTGGGAAACACTTCTTTGTGAAAAAAATCAATTTTTGTATGCTTTCAATTATTTGTCACCTAAGACTATGCAAATCATGTATAACATATCTAAGAAATGTTTGAAACATGCTTATACACTCATTCATCATAAATGTATATTTGAGATCAGAGATAAGAAAAACATATATCAATGGAAAGAAGACATGTAATAATTATTGGGATGCAAATAAATCATTTGTATATACAGGTCGACCAAGTTGTACTTTTATGAAATTTGAGGACCAAATTTCTATTTTATATACATAATGTTTCAATAGGTGGTTTCTCTAAGTTGGAAATAAAATCAAAGATCTAATTCCATACAACAATGGTGAGTCATGATATACTTACATTGGAAGGAAAATATTGATCCTTGAGTGATTATGATGTACTAGAAACTTTGTATTGAATATATCATTCACTTCAAATGGACCCAAATGAATGTATATATAATACATATTTCGTAGTTAAAATAGAAATCACTATATTCAGTAGAATTAAACAAATGGATTGAATGAACATATTTTCATGTAATTTCCTGAACTAACCTTTCTCTTCTCCCTAAATCAATATTTAGTCACAATGTTTAATGTATTTTGCTTTCTTTCAATAGCGATGAAATTATTTGACTCTCAGGATTAAGGAAAATTAGTGTAAAGAATAATTTTTTCTAATCTTTATGATAGACTTGTCTTTAATTGGGATGCATACATGAATAGTGAAACATATTTCATGCAACACCACATTCTTCAACAATTTTTCTTCGTCTTCCTTTTCATGAGCATTTCTTAGACAAATATTAAACTTACATATTTAGATACACTATTACTAAAGTCACAAGTCCTATATCATCAAAAATGGAACCAATTTTTGTAATGTAAGGGATTACACAAAAAGTTACTAGTTGTCCTTCACATAGATAATTATAAAACTATTATACAAGCATACATATAAAAGAGAAAGGAAATAAATTAATCGGGAGAATAGCAAAAAGTACTTTATATTATATCAAAATCATCAAAATAAAAATATTTAATGTTACATTTATTATCTCTCATTTATATTCTTCATTTCATTACTGGGTAGTTACAACTACTTAAGTATCTTAGGTGGTTGATCGTACTCAATAGTCAACCAAATCACATATTCAACTATATTCTCTAGTTATTTGTCTTTACTTAATTTCAAAGGGTCGGTCTAGAAAATGGAGTTAAGCCTAACTATAATCTCACATTATCCATATTGTATTAATTGTGTCTCATTTTATTGCATTCAAAAAATTACATAAATGAGAGTCTGGGATGCAACTAGTAAAATTGGAATAATACTATCTGAAAGTGTTTGGAACATAAATTGGATCGATTCCATGTCACAATTAGCACAAGGAGTAATTGGGACGTTTCATTGGGGAGAGTTTCTTTTTACTACAAAATTTCATTCATTGCCAATAGTTTTAAAGCTTGAAGGAGGGTCAGTGATTGTAAGACTAACAAGTGAAATAAACATAATCATTTCTAAAATAGTCCTTTTGGTGTGGGTTCCAATCCTGGAAATGTTTTTTAAGGTATGATTGTTCATCTCAAAATTCCTAATATTTAAGAATGTAAATCAATTACATTTATTTACATTCGGAAATTCCAAGAAAATTAGCAAGTTTCCCATAGCTCCATTAACTAGGTGAAAAAGAATTCCTAAAATAGTAATTTATAATAGTACAAATATTATTGTAGAAACAATAAGGATTTAATTCAGGTCATGAATGAAAAAAATCAACAGCCCTTGAGGACAATCCCAATATATTCTCTTTCTTCATCAACTCATGCTTCAAATCCTTAGATCCATGATCTTATTATTATTATGTTAGAAAAAAATGGAAAATTATTCAACAAATCCTTTCTAATGCAATGGCTAGAAATAAATAGTGAATACCTACCCATAGGTCTTAGTATGTTCTAGAGCTAGTAGGACAAATTCATGATATTCTAAAGCACATCCAATGTATCCTCCTAGAATTTGACCCAAATAAATTAGGGACACCAAAGCATGATATTAAAAAATATATGTTTAGTTATTATATTATTGAATTTGAAAATAAATCTTCCACATGGTATTTTAATTTTATATTAATATCTATTACAAGTTGGGGTGATTTTGAAAAATACATTTATTGGTAAATTTGGCGAAGAATATACTCCTATTTCACTTTTGAAAGAATTAATAGCCATAAAAGTAGAAGGAATAAATGGTAAAATATTTTAGGCAACATTTCATTATTATCTTAAAGAAATTATTAGAAAATTCTACCCCATCTTAATATGTAATAGTTGAATGCTATATTGGTGCTTTACAATCCCTCTTGCCATGTTTTTTAAAATATCTAGAAAAAATATGCTCATTTACAATCTTGAAAAAGTCAAAAGAGTGAGAAAAATATATCTATTTGCAATGTTGAGGAAGTCAAAGATGTAGAAAAATAGATGTTGATTTTAGTACAAAACATAAGAAATGAAGAGGGAAAATATTCTCATAAAAAACTATTTGCTTTACCCAAACCTACCCTTGAAAATAACGATCTTCAAGATTAGGAACCTATAAATATTGAAATTTTTCTATTTTTGGATAGAAAGTTATTGAATGAAATTGTTATTACATCAAAACCATGTTGGAAATAATACAAAGAGGGGGGGGGGAAATCAATATTATCAGGTCAATTTTTTTTCATTTCACAATTAGATTTGTATACGCTACTTTAGTTAATAAATACCGCGTACGTACGCAACTTTAGTTAAGGAAACAAGTGTATATGAGCAGACTTGTAATTTAAATTATTCTTCAGATGTTGATCATTAATCTGTGCCTCAAACCATATGAATAGTAACTAGGAACAGTAAAATAGAATAGGAAATCACACATAAGAACACAAGATATAAGGTGGAAACCCAATGTGGGTGAAAACCACCTGCAACAATTCGTCTCTATCTTCTTTCAATTAGAAACTTCTTTTTACAATGTTTCTGTACTGGTGCCATCTTATACCAGTACGCAAGCTACTACCTGCTGAAGGCTACAACCTTCTCTCATTTTCTAGCTTCTCCTGGAAGGGAGCTACAACCCCCTTAGCTCTTGTACTAGCTGAGGTACTAGTATGTAGGTGCTGACCTACAGAAGACTACAACCTTCTCTTTTCTTCTAGGGACGACGTTTCATAAATTTTCAGACTAGATCCATGAATATCAATAAAACATCAAGTATATATGCATTAACCGAACTCCTTTGTACAAACAAATATGGAATCAACCAATAACTTCTCAGAATACTGTAACCAGAAAACAATACCAATAACCAAACACCAATTCTGAACCCAGAACACTATAGCAATAAACAAAAGTAGCTAAAACATATTTCATGAGATATATAATACTTCAATACGTGGAACCTGTGAGCATATGCTTCTGTATCAAGAGCATCTTGCATATATGCTCTTTTAATTTAGTGAACCAGCATGTATATGCACCTCTGCTGCACTGAACCTGCATACAGATCTATAAAAGATAATTTATCCTTTTTACTTATTCAAACATTAGTTATACCCAGATTATAATATTTATATATCACATCATGCGCCAAATATAACAGATCAAAAATTACAAAAAGATACTTCTCTTCAAACCACCTTAAGATCTTGACCCATCAATAGAACTTATCCTTCTACTTCCGCTCAGGTTCCTCCTTAATTCAGATCTAGTTAAGCAGCATAACCCAATGACAGTATTCTAGATCTTGCTCTTCATAAGATATTCCATACTTCTATTGATGCCTTGCCAAATGATCTTCTTCCCTTTTTATAGACTTAGGCCTTACTGACACCATGGTCCAAAACCATAGAGATCCAATACTGGGGACTCAATACCTGGGTTCAACACTTTGGATGCAATACCAAGGACCAAAACCATAGGTTCAAATATGACGGACTAAATACCATGTACCAACCATAAGTTTTCCACATGTACGTGATTTTCTTTGCATGAAAGTGAGTGCATATGCATACGCGCCTTTTGATTGGTACACCCATGTGTATACGTGATTTTGTTAAGATTAACCTGCGTATACCTGATTTTCTTTCATTCTGAGAGCCTGAAATGTGATCTGCCCTTTGAGTGAGTTACTATCAATGACAACACCTGGCCATAGTGTCAAACCTATGTCATAATGCCAACAATCTCCCCCTTTAGACCTGATGGCAACCCCAAGTCACTCAAAATCATTCTCCCCCTTTGACATCAAGGGCAAAGCGTTATGCTCTCCCTAAATACATGTTGAAATATCTACTCTGCTGTGTTGTCCAAGCTACCCCTGACTGTAGGCAAGGTCTGTAAGAAGATGTTCTACAAAATAAACATGACTTTATACATTATAAATGACCTTCCTATCACCAAAGACTCATACATATATCCATCTCCCAACCAAGTGGGGATACACCAAGAATTTATACATGATAGCAATAAGAACATTACTTTATCCATCACAGGCATAGTGGGGAAACCAAGATAGGCCGTTACATGACCTTGATAAGAAAAGAAATACATGACATAGAGACGAGATATCTACAATAAGACTATGACAACAACTATCATCAGCAGCATCTGTCAATCATCAATCATCATAATCCTCAATCATCATTCAAACCAGCAACCATGCTCTTCCGCATGCACCTTTTCCACCTGAAATGAAAACAACTGTGAGTGTAAGTCAATATATTCTAAGATAATGGCAACAATGCATTATTAGGAGAGTATATGATCCCCCTGAGCCTGTGCTAGATGGTCTCTGCCAGACCTATATCAGACTCTTTTCATCCTGAAGCTAGCCCACTATTTTCTTTAAACCAACACATACACGACTGTATCTTCATGAACCAGCGTATGTATGCGGATCATCCTCATGAAACTCGCGTACAACCACTTTTCTCTGAAACAGACAAGATTCAGCAGCAAGATGATGCATCAACTACCCCTAGCTTCTGTCTGAGGTATTCAAATGTCTCCCTAGGCAGTGGTTTGGTGAGTATGTTAGCAACTTGTTCCTTAGAGGTAACATACTCCAAATTAACCTTTTGTTCAAGCACTTATTCTCAAATAAAATGATACTTGATAGGTATGTTCTTAGTCTTTGAATGCATGACAGGATTCTTTGAAATACTGATTGCACTTGTATTATCACAAAAAATGGAGATAGGTGGAGTACAAGTGATTTGTAGCTCTTGCAATTTTTGCATCATCCAAAGGAGCTGTGTGCAGCAAGATGCAGTAGCTACATATTCTGCTTCAGCTGTAGATAATGCAATTGAACTCTGTTTCTTGCTGAACCAAGATACTAATCTAGGACCCATAAAGGATGCACCACCACTAGTGCTTTTTCTATCATCCACGCTTCCTGCCAAATCTGCATCTGTATATGCATGAAGTGTGAGATCTGTATCTCTAGGATACCATAAGCCATAGTTTTGAGTTCCTTGAAGATACTTGAAAATTCTCTTAACTGCCTGAAGATGAGTTTCCTTTGGATTTGCTTGAAACCTACCAACTATTCCCACTGCATGCATAATGTCTGGTCGGGTACCTGTTAGATAGAGTGGACTACCAATCATGGATCTATAGGTTGGTTGATGTACTACTGTTGATTCATCATTTGCGCTGAGGATGCATCCTATTACGATAGGGGTACACACTGGTTTCGAATCCTCCATCCCATATTTCTTCAAGGTCTGCTTGAAATACTTGGTTTGTGATAGAAAAATGTCTTCTTTGTTTTGTTGAACTTGTAAACCAAGAAAATATGTGAGATCACCAAGCATGGAAATTTCAAACTCTTTCTACATCACCAAGGCAAAATTTTGACTCATGTCTTCTTCATTTCTACCAAAGATGATATCATCAACATACACAACAAGTATTAGCAACTTGTCATTGTCAATTTTTATATATAGATTGTTATATGTTGATCCTGCTATAAAAGCTTGCTGATGGAGGTACTTATCTAGCCGATAATACCAAGCCTTTGGAGCCTGTTTAAGGCCATAGAGAGCCTTTTTGAGTTTGCATACAAGTTTTGGATCATTTCCAAGAATAAACCAATCTAGTTGTTCAATATACACTTCTTCATCCAAGTCTCCATTCAGGAAGGTAGACTTCACGTCCATTTGAACTACTTTGAACTTCTGAAAGCTAGAAAGAGCAAGGAACATTCTTATGGCCTCAAGTCTAGCAACTGGTGCAAATGTTTCTTCAAAGTATATACCTTCTTGTTGAGAATACCCTTTACAAACAAGTCTGGCCTTATTTCTAATCACATCTCCATTTTCATTCAACTTATTTTTGAATATCCATTTTGTTCCTATGACATTCTTATCTTTTGTCTAGGAACCAACTCCCAAATGTTATTCTTTTCAATCTGCTCAAGTTCTTTCTCCATGGTCTTTACCCAGCATTCATCCTTGCATGCCTCTCTTACATTTTATGGTTCAATGAAGGAGAGTAATGCTAGATAACTTGAAGAATCTGAAATGGTTCTTCTTGTTTGT
This sequence comes from Pinus tabuliformis, assembly GCA_031772625.1. Classification (NCBI taxonomy): domain Eukaryota; kingdom Viridiplantae; phylum Streptophyta; class Pinopsida; order Pinales; family Pinaceae; genus Pinus; species Pinus tabuliformis. The sequence continues at coordinate 257,551,191 of CM062818.1, read as the reverse complement.
ACACCTGCCTCCTTTTGCCCCAAAATTTGGGTTTCTGGATGATTCTTCTGAACATACCTGGATGGAGTCTTTTCTTCTATTCTTATTTATTCTTCAGGTGCCTCATGGGTTTCTTCTTCATCATGAATCTGATTTGATGTCGAAGGATAGTCTTCATCATCTTTGAAATCTTTAGATTTTACTTGCCTAGGAGTGTTCCCTTCTTCATCAACTACTACATCAATACTTTCAACAATTTTTCCAAGTCTTTTATTGTAACATTTATATGCTTTGCTGTGAGGAGAGTAACCAAGGAGAATGCCTTCATCTGCTTTAGGTTCAAACTTGCCAAGGTTTTCATCAGACTTTTTGATGTAGCATTTGCTTCCAAAAATTTTGAAGTATTTAAGTGTGGGAGTCTTACCATACCAAAGTTCATGAGGAGTCTGAGTGTTGTTTACCCAGACGTTTGTCTTATTGAGAATAGTAACTACAGCAAATGTGGCTTCGCCCCAGAAGGTTGCGGGAATTCCAGACTCATCAAGCATAGCATGAGCCATTTGTTGAACCATTCTGTTCATCCTTTCCACTACATTTTGCTGCGGGGTCCTTGCATTAGAGAATTCCCTTCTTATTCCATGTTCTTCACAAAAATCGAAAAATTCATCTGAGGTAAATTCCCCTCCTAGATTAGACCTGAGGCATTTGGTTCTGTGATCTGATTTGTTTTCAACAAAGGATTTGAATGCTTTGAACTTTTCGAAGGCTTCATATTTATGCTTCATAAGTCCTAACCAACACATCCTGGAAAAATTAAAAGTACTCTTCTGCTTGAGGTGACCTTTTCCTAGATGGTCCACATACATCAGTATGGACAAGTTCAAGTGGCCAGCTAGCTGATCCTTCCTTCTATGGGAAATTAGTTCTGGTTTGCCTACCAAAGTGACATGATTTGCATATTGTATTGTCTGGAATTCTGATGTCAAGGAGATCACAAACCGCCTGATATTTACATGCTTTCCTTATTTGAGAGAAGCTTAGATGCCCCAATCTTCTATGCCATAGCCAATGTTCATCATTCTTGCTAAGATAGCATTGCTGTTGTCCTCCCTTGAGTAAGTATAAATTATTTTGAGTTCTTATGCCTTTGATTACTATTTCTCCTGTATCAAGCTCACGAACAATACATCCATTTGATCAAAATATTACCTCATTTCCTTGATCACACATTTGACTGACACTTAATAAATTATGCTTTAAGCCATCAACATACATAACATTTCCAGCCTTGACCTTTTCTTTCAAAAGAACAGAACCTTTGCCTTTTATGAGCGCAGGGGTGTCATTTCCAAATGAGACCTTCTTTTCCTTTTCTAAGGCACTATACAACTGAAGTTTATATTTATCACCTGTCATATGTTTTGAGCATCCACTGTCGATGTACCACTAATTTTCCTGTCCTTCCGCATATAAGGCTATCCCACATCTTTCTGGTAGCGTTTCTTTCTTTCTCCATGTTTTGGGACTTAATGAAGCTTGATCCTTCTGAGTTGTTTGTCGAAACCTACTCCTGCGTTCAGAATCTTCATGACTGAATTTGTTACAAATCGAACATTTATTTCATTTTCAAGAGAAGAAAAGTTATTGTAGGTCCTTTTCATGTTCCCAATCATACTCCTTTGTTTTTGAGCTTCTCTAGCCATGATTATATTGTAGGCAACACATTGAGCTACTTTGTGACCAAATTTATGACAAGAGAAACATTGGCCATTAAAGAAACTCCTGCGATTATCAAATCTACCAACCAAATGGTTGTAGCTTCTATTGACATCCATTCTTGAGGCAAATTGAGAATGATTTACCTGTGGTTGGTTGTAACTTATGTTCATCCTTGAAGTAGATTGCCCCTGATTTACCTAGTAGTTTTTGTTCATTCTTGAGGTAAATTGTCCCTGATTTAGCTGGTGATCTGCATTATGCTTTTGCTTTGGATTGTCAACTCGTTCACTTCTCCTTGCTGCATCAAGATAACTTTTGGAGGTGGATGGATTCTGTGCTTGCTTTCGTGCTTGAGATTCTTCTTCAGTATATCCAAGACCTATCTTAAGGAGAACGTCGCACTTTGATAATCTCATCCAAAGTTTTATATCCTTTAGCAAATTTAAGATTAAGAGCTTTTGTTTTCTGAATATCTTTTCTAAGTCCCACAATTTCACATTCTAACATTTCATTGTGTTTTTCTCTTTCAGCAAGTTGGAATGTCAGAGTATCTATAATCATATTCTTTTCCTCTAAACAAATTTTGAGTTTATAAATTTATTCATAGAGACCTTCTTCATCTATAGCATCCAAGAAATCATCATCATCAAAAGCCATCAAAAGTCTATAATCATTACATTGTTCATCTTCATCACTAATTGAATATCCATCACTGTCTTCATGTGTATAATAACTCTTCTTACATACATTCTGTTTTATGTTCCATCTAACTGGTTCCTTACCTTTGTTAAGTTTATCTTTATGAGGACACTTGGTAGCATAATGACTGACTCTCCCACAAGCAAAGCATTTGAAAGGTATCTTGCCTCTGAATCTTCCAGTTCCCCGTTGAAGGTTCTTGACAAAATTAGATTCTTCCTCTTCTTCTGACATGTGATCTGACTCGTTGTAATCTCCTTTTCTTGAGGCTTTGAATGCAGCTTCTCTCCTCTCTGATGGTCCCCCTTTTCTCATTTCATAAGCAGTTAGGATTCCATGCAACTGTGACATGGTAAGGCTCTGTAGATTCTGCTTTTCTTCTATGGTAGAAACTTTTGAATAAAACTTAGGAGACAAAGATCTTAGAACCTTTTCAACCAAAACAACTTCTTTTATTTCTTCACCCAAGTTTTTCATACAATTAACAATCTCATCTATATGAAGGAAATAACTAGCCACACTTTCATAATTGTGCATTCTGAGGTTTTCATACTGAATTCTGAGAGTTTGAAGTTTTGCCCATTTTACCTGATCATCTCCTTCATAGCTCAGAACGATCTTGTCCCATATCTCTTTTGCGGTTTTGAGTTGCATAACCTTGATGAATTTTGATTGAGGTAGACTACCTAATAGAGTATTGACAGCCTTTTCATTTGTTTCATACTACTTCTTACCAAGAGATTGAAGATGGGCAGTGATTCTTACCTTCCAATAGATGAAGTTGCTCCCATGAAAAATTGGTGGCCTGATTGATGCCTCCTTTTCGTAGTTGCCCATGATGCTAGATCTTCCTTCAAGCAATCAAGCTTCTCCTGAAGGACCTGCTTTGATACCAATTGTTGGAAATAATACTAAGAGGGGGGGGTGGGGGTGAATCAGTATTATCAGGTCAATTATTTTTCATTTCATAATCAAATTTGTATACACTACTTCAGTTAGTAAATACCACATATGTACACAACTTTAGTTAAGGAAACAAGTGTATATGAGCAGAATTTTAATTTAAATTATTCTTCAGAAGTTGATCATTAATCTGTGCCTCAAACCATATGAACAGCAACCAGGAATAGTAAAACAGAACAGGCAATCACACATAAGAACACAAGATATAAGGTGGAAACCCAATGTGGGTGAAAACCACTTGCTACAATTCGTCTTTATCTTCTTTCAATTAGAAACTTCTTTTTACAATGTTTCTGTACTGGTGCAGTCTTATACCAATATGCAGGCTACCACCTGCTGAAGGCTACAACCTTCTCTCGTTTTCCAGCTTCTCCTGGAAGGGAGCTACAACCCCCTTAGCTCTTGTACTAGCTAAGGTACTAGTACGTAGGTGCTGACCTACAAAAGGCTACAACCTTCTCTTTTCTTCCAGGGACCACGTTTCATAAATTTTCAGACTGGATCCATGAATATCAATCAAACATCAAGTATATCGGCATTAACCAAACTCCTTTGTCCAAACAAATACGAAATCAACCAATAACTTCTCAGAATGCTGTAACGAGAAAACAATACCAGTAACCAAACACCAATTCTGAACCCATAACACTGTAGTAATAAAAAGAAGAAGCTAAAACATATTTCGTGAGATATACGCTACTTAAATATGTGAAACCTGCGAGTATATGCTTCTGTATCAAGACCATCGTACGTATACGTTGTTTTAATTTAGCGAACCACCATGTACACGCGCCTCTACTGTGTTGAACCTGCATACACATCTATAAAAGATAATTTATCCTTTTTACTTATTCAGACATTAGTTATACCCAGATTATCATATAGATCACATCATGTGCTAAATATTACAGATCAAAAATTACATAAAGATACTTCTCTTCAAACCGCCTACAGATCTTCACCCATCAATAGAACTTATCCTTCTCCTTGCGCTCAGGTTCCTCCTTAATTCAGATCTAGTTAAGCAACATCACCCAATGAGAGTATTCTAGATCTTGCTCTTCATAAGGTATTCCATACTTCAGTTGATGCCTTGCCAAATGATCTTCTTCCCTTTTTATAGACTTTAGGCCTTACTCACACCATGGTCCAAAACCATAGAGATCCAATAGTAGGGACTCAATACCTGGGTTCAACACTTTGGATGCAATACCAAGGACCAAAACCATAGGTTCAAATATGACGGACTAAATACCATGGACCAACCATAATTTTTCCACATGTACGCATTTCTCTTTGCATGAAAGTGTGTGCATATGTATACACACCTTTAGATCAGTACACTCGCGTGTATATGCTATTTTGTTAAGATTAACATGTGTATACCTGATTTTATTTCATTCTGAGAGCCTGAACTGTGATCTACCCTTTGAGTGAGTTGCCATCATGGACAACACCTGTGCCATAGTGCCAAACCTGTGTCATAATGCCAACAAACCACTTGACCATGCTAATTTAAATTTCACTTTCCAAGATTTAGCCATGAAAAAATAGTAAAATTAGTATCATCTTAAACATTATTAAAAGTCGTGTCCAAAATGGTTACCTTCCATTATATTTGTGGCAATATATATTTTAGATATATAGAAAAGATTCAATGTATCAATTCTTGACTATGAGAATAGAGGTGTTGAAGAAGAATAAAAGAGACTAGAGGAGCAACCATGCCTCTAACTGCTACACCATTTGGCATAAAAGATGATGAAAATAACATAATTGGATATATATATATGTTTTCTGAATGGTACAAAGGCACTACAACTTTAGAATTAAGGGGCCAACACATTGTTATCCTTTCACATCACAATCTAGCCTTAAACCTATGAAATTTATAGTTCTTCCCTTGATAGGAAAAGAAACAATAATAACTATACCGTTGGTAAATATGGGTAAATATTAAGGGAAACTCAAGCCATTATGATAAAGGATACTCCAGAGTGTGTTCTCCTTTGTTTGTACTTACGTTACATAACTAAATAAAAGGAATAAGAGCACAAGCCTCACCTCGTACTTGGTTTTTCTCCCACATTAGATTTCCTAGGTAAAATCTTATGTTATCTTGTATAGATGGTGGGTTCATTTTCTTGTTCTTTCATTTTGTAATTTTAGTTATTAGTATAAATTTGATCACTAAGATAGTAATAATAATTATGATGTTTAAGGAAATAAAAAGGATGGTAAAATTTATCAAATTATTACAATATTTTTTGTGAGGAATTTTTCTAATGGACTATCCAGAATACTTTATAAGTTATATTTGTATTAAAGTGGGTTTCTTTACTATTTTTTTTCCAAAATTGTAGGATCCAGAAATTGGCATAAGAAAGAAACATATAACCATATTCATGGAAGATACGTATAGTCATAACATCCCTTAGGATACAATACAGGAGATATTTTCAAGTCTAGAAGAACAAGGCATTGACATCTCTCACAACTTCGATTTCCTCATTGTGACTTCACAGAACATGTTTGGATATTTTTGGGTGTTTGGAGGATCTGTCCTAGAATTCAGTTTAGATCATGAATTAAGCAATAATGAATACACAAAAAAAGAGTTAAAGAGGGATCCTAAGAAATATAAACCACATTCCACTATTATCACCCTTTCATAAGATTTATATAAAATGGAAGATAAACTAGACATCAAATCCTACCAAAGTGAGAGCAATGGTATTAAATTGAATAGATAGTTACAATAATTAGAAGTGTATTTTAGTGTCCATAATATAGATAAAGAGTAGAATATCTCGTTATCCTACTTGAGACTAGAGCGCCATGCACTAGCCTAGCAGAAAATCCACATGGAGACTTTAAGGTTGGATATCCACTAGTAACTATGCAAAATGTCTTTAAAACCTTCATTAATTCTTAGTTTCACCCTATTATGTATGTAGAGAATAAGTGGATCCATTTTATTCAACTTAGGAACTGAAAAGGTATCCACGCAGTTTACTTTAACATTGTAGCATGTATGGTATTTAGGAAGTGGGATTGTCTTTGTCTATACCAGCATTTCACAACTAGATTTGAGTTTGATTTGTCCCATAGTGGGTTCCCTAGGTCACATTTTATGTTCTTGTATATATGGTTTTCTCATTTTCTTGTTATTTACTATTTTTTTCCAAAATTGTAGGATGCAGAAATTGGCATAAGAAAGAAGCATATAACCATATTCATGGAAGATACGTATAGTCATAACATCCCTTAGGATACAATAGAGGAGATATTTTCAAGTCTAGAAGAACAAGGCATTGACATCTCTCACAACTTCGATCTCCTCATGGTGACTTCACAGAACATGTTTGGATATTTTTGGGTGTTTGGAGGATCTGTCCTAGAATTCAGTTTAGATCATGAATTAAGCAATAATGAATACACAAAAAAAGAGTCAAAGAGGGATCCTAAGAAATATAAACCACATTCCACTATTATCACCCTTTCATAAGATTTATATAAAATGGAAGATAAACTAAACATCGAATCCTACCAAAGTGAGAGCAATGGTATTAAATTGAATAGAGAGTTGCAATAATTAGAAGTGTATTTTAGTGTCCATAATATAGATAAAGAGTAGAATATCTCGTTATCCTAATTGAGACTAGAGTGCCATGCACTAGCCTACTGGAAAATCCACATCGAGACTTTAAGGTTGGATATCCACTAGTAACTATGCAAAATGTCTTTAAAACCTTCATTAATTCTTAGTTTCACCCTATTATGTATGTAGAGAATAAGTGGATCCATTTTATTCAACTTAGGAACTGAAAAGGTATCCACGCAGTTTACTTTAACATTGTAGCATGTATGGTATTTAGGAAGTGGGATTGTCTTTGTCTATACTAGCATTTCACAACTAGATTTGAGTTTGATTTGTCCCATAGTGGGTTCCCTAGGTCACATTTTATGTTCTTGTATATATGGTTTTCTCATTTTCTTGTTCTTTCATTTTTTAATTTTGGTTAATTCTTTAAATTTGAGCACCAAGCTAGTAATAATAAATACGAGATCTAAGGAAACAAATTGCATATAAATTATTTCTAAATATTACAATATTTGTTGTGATGAATTGTTGTAATCGAATAACCACAATACTTTATAGGTGATATTTGTATTATAGTGGTTTACATTGCTGGTTTTGTGTGAAATTGTAGGATATAGGAATTGGGTTAAAAAATAAGCATAAAGAACTATCCATTGTAGATATGTATAGTCATAAGAACCCTCAAGGTGCACCTAAAGAGATAATTTGAAGGCCAAAAGAAAAATTCACTAACACATCTCACGATACGGTCCTCCTCATGGAAAATTCAATGAATAATTTCAAACCATTCTTGGGGTTTGGAAGATTTATCTCAAAAGTTTCATTAGCTAAAAAATTAAGCGGTAGTGAAGACATGAAAAAAGAGTCGAATATAGATCCCAAGAAATATAAACCAAGTTCTGCTATCATCACCACTTAATAATATTTGTTTAAATTGGAAGAGAATGTAGACATCAAACCCCACCATGGTTTTATTGGTGTTATTAAGTTAAATAACTAGTTGTCATAATTAAAAACATATTTTAGTGTCCATAATATAGAAAAAGAGTAGAATTTTTCATTTTTCTAATTATGACTAGAGGACCATGCACTAACCTATTGTGAAAGCCACAAAGAGACATTGATGTTGGTTGGTGATCAACTATTAACTAAGTGGAAGCCATTTAAAACCATCATTAATTCTTATTTCTACCCTATTTAGTATGTACATGACTAGTGGATCCATTTACATCACCTTAGGTAGAGGAGAGGGTAGATTGTGCCAGCATACACCATTAATTTTACAAAAATAGTTACTATGTTAGGTATATCTTCCATGAAAAGAGATGTAATCCTTAATTATATATGGGGTTTACGCATGCATATATGAATTAATTGATGCTATTCAAACCTTGGAGAATTGATGAGAGATGTGTGTAACTGCAATACCTAAAGAATATAGGACATAGTAAAGGACAACCAAGTGATTCTAAATAGAATGAAAAACAATATGCTTGCAAGGAGGGGAATAAGAATAGGAAAAGAAAATGTAAGAAAGCGTAAACTACTACACATTAGTACAAGAATCCAAAAAACCACTACATAACCATTACATTAATATGAACCTATTATCCATAGATTTAATAGACCTAATACAATGTTGCTTAGATGTTGACAAGAATATAGTCTTAATTGTAGTGAAAAAGGAAGTGAATTTGAGTAGCCTTCATCAGAAGGAGGGGAAGGAAATGATAAAAATATTCCATACCAAGGTTTAGGTAAAAATTACCAAGGTTGATACTCTATTGAATTTTAGTTCACAAGCCAAACTCACACCATATGATGGTAGGAATTAAGGATGTCAAGAACCATTCCCTACATAATCAATAATTACTCTTGTCCCTACATAAACCCCATATCCTACACCATTCATGAGTATGATCTATGATATGGGTAGTGAGATTCTAATGAACATTGTTAAGTATCTCAATCCATATATCATGGTGAATGTGAAGTCTAAAATTTTTAAGAGCACTTCGGCTATAGAGTCAAAGGTTACTGTGAATATTAATAGGATAATCAATATATAGTTTTCTAGCCACACCTATAAGTGTGCATTGAAACAACTGAATTCTAATTGATTCATTTGTGATATTATTTGATGAGAACCAAAGGAAGAATGACATGATATGCTCAGAGAAATCCTCTCTATAATGTCTCTCAAATTAGGAATATCATAGGGTAACTTGGTTGACGATTGTCCTATTTAAAATAATGCTACTTGTTTGGTGTGGTTGGCCAATTAGAATTATTTTACATAGGATCATTGGTAATTTATTAATATCTAGGAGATTAAATCCCACAATATAAGGTATGGTGGTTTGGGTTTTCATTCAATCAATATTAAGGGTTGGATTATATCCCCCCACAATTAGAACTAGGATCATAATTAGAATAAAGGAAGGTTAACTAGTCAAAGGGATACTAAATCCAAGAACATCCAATCTAGATAGACTTTAAGGGGATGAGTATTTATAATTTTATGGGGATGAAATTTTGAATTTGAAGACAATAATCCCATATAAGGGCAAGGATTGTCCACTATAACTTATTTATTTGGAAATAATACACAAATAGGAACTCTCAAGGGAGGTGGCCTCAAAGTCTTGGAGAAAATATCCTTGAAAACACAACGGTTCCTAGGTGTTAAGATATCTCAGAAATAAAAACTAATCTTTAAAATATCTAAAGTGAAAAAAGTGAGAAACAAGAAAAACTTTATCAAGAAACAATGCTATAATGCACCCAATACCTATTATACCGTTATCATGGTACAGGGTATCGACACCCAACATTACATCTCAACTAAAGAAAGTGGTACTATAATAATTTTCTTCTTATAGCCCTCTTAAAACTCTTATTTTATGCTGAAAATGAACATTTTCTCATCAATATATTTCCAATGATATAAATTTCATCTCATTTTGACCTTTGGACACAAAGTTATGGCTCTCAAAGAATTCACTATTATATGCCACATCAACATACCATATAGCTGATATGTTGTTGATATGTCAACATCCATATAGAAAAAATGGATGAAAAATGGTAGGTTTATGCCCACATGTCACCACCTTAAAATTCAATTCCTACAAGTCATACATGTCAACGACCATGTCACATCTAGATCCATTTTTTTCCATTTAGCATCCAAATTTTCCAATTCTTCTAAATTCCTAGATGTTTCACTCCTATGGATTCATCCATATTTGAGTGATGGTTCTTAGTTAATTTGTTAAACATCTAAATATCTATATTCCTAGATATGTAGAACATCCATAATGTATATGTTTCAATAAATCCATTTAATTTAAAAAGACAGAATGTCAGATTCTAGAAACCTATAGATATAGAACATCAACTATATAGATTTTTCCATGTCACTTACATGGAAATTTTTCACCTATGACTCCACCTTATATATATCATCCCCTTAGTGCCACATCAATGTCCTTTTTAGTCTTGGATAACCTCCACACGTCTAGATATTGAGACTCCTAGATATTCCAACCATCCAACATGTAGAAAAACCCAAAAATGTTATTTTCCTGTGAATTATGGATTCTAAACCTTTGGTTTCCACATCACATGTTGTGATAGATGCCACATATACCACGATGTTAATTACTTGTATCATCATGCCATGTTAGCATGCGACATTGGACAAATACATTAGTTTCCATGTCATAATGCCACATCACCAACTTGCATCCATATTACCACATCGACATTGAAATGAAAGTGGCAACAACAATAGTGAAAAATTAATATCGATGTCATATTGCTTACGACCTAAATGGCTTGGGGTTTGTTCCATGCGGGTACCACATATCCACCATGTGCTCTATATAGTTGGCATTCATATCTACGTTTTTATTTTCGAAGTTCAACTTGAAATTTATAAAACATTTTGGATATTGAACTTCTATATAACCCTTCCATTAGGGTTCCAACATATGATAGGTCCAAATAGTGTAGGGTTCCACCCATTAAAACATATCTATATATATATATATATATATATATATATATATATATATATATATATATATATATATATATATATATATATATATATATATATATATATATATATATATATATATATATATATATATATATATATATATATATATATATATATATATATATATATTTCAAAATATTGTGTTTAAGGAAAGTTGCATATGTCTAGATATCTAGAACATCTAACCCCTTCGAACCTTCTACACTTCAAAAATTGCAGATTTCTTGATATCTAGATATCCACATATCTAAAACTTCCAAAATCTACTAGAATTTTTCATAGTCCATCCCTTGATGACACAACAACATATTTCCCATGTGATAAAGAGCTAGGGCTAACTTTAGGAACCATATTTTTGTATTTTTCTCAAGCCTCCCTTTTCATAGAAATATACCTCCTCTTGACTAATCTAATTTAAAAAGGGGTAATTATTCTTCCCATTTCCCTCTATAGACTTTGATGCTTTCCCCATACTGTAAAAGAATATAAAACTCCTTCAACCACAATAATTAACCAAGATTTTTCTTCAAGGATTAAAAATGATGCCATTTTTCATATTTTCCATATTCGAGTGAATCCTTTCACTCATATGAATTCATGCACAGAAGGCTTCAACCCCAATAAATACTTATGTAGAGGCCTACATCACGACCTATTTTCTCAAGGAGAACATTATTTCTCACAAATAAACATAAGAATACCTTTGAATCTTATTATCTGAAAATTTGGATACATACTATATACTATAGAACACAACTATCCCCCACGTGTATTTTTAGCATTCACATTCATCTTATAGGCCATCAAATCCTATTCATGATTTTCATCATATTTCCACTCGTCAAAATTTCATCAATGAACTCTTAAAAGAATTCTTTTAGATGTTATATGGAAACTCCTTGATTTTATTCTTTCATTTAGGTTCAAAATATTGATGGCACACCCTACTCATAAGTAGCAAATTCAAGGCTTCTCTTTCCTATTTGCAGTAGACCCAACTCCCATGTTTGTGACTCAATGAGAGTCTTCCATAACCAATAAACCATAATAGTTATCTAAGAGACTAAAGTGTTAGAATATCCTATATTATTATCCTTAAAATATTTCTTGTCAAGAGGCATACTATAACAATATATAATTGTTAGACAAACTACTGACATTTTCTATGAGATTTGTGTTCGACAACACACTAACAATTTTTATGATATATTTCAATTACATTGAAATATCATTAATTGAATATACATTACATTATTACAAAAAATTCAATATGAAAGCACCTAAATATACACAATTCATCTACATAATTTCTATTCATTAAACAATTCAAAAGGAATTTATCTGATCTCGATGCAAAGTTATGTGCAAACCATAGGACTAACTATTTGTTCTACCCTTTGTACTCAACCACCATTGAGCTAACAAAAAATCCATGATGAAAATTTCTCACTCAATCATTATAGGTGGAGTCATGAAGGCCACTCACGTTCATCATTTAGTTTCCCATAAGCCATTCTAAGTGTATAAACTACACATCTCTTTCAATGAAAATGAAAGAGAGCCCGCTTCGATACTCCCAGTAGTCCATCAATTCTCTCCATCACAATACTTCTTTGGCTTGATGAAAAATTACCCAAAATGTATCTTTTTATATACCTTGTGTTGGGAGCACTTAACTTAGTTTTTCTTATTCATTCTAGGATGTATTGGTAGCTTACTATGTTTCCATAATTGTAGCATGGTTTCTGACATTCCTTCTCCGTGGTTTTTTTTTCCTAAGATGCACTCATCTGAATTTCAAACACTCTACATGTGGGAACCCTCTATTGTCCACTCTTCTCTTCCTCTACACATGAGAACAACTTTTCTCCCTTGCACCAGGAAATCATTACATCCATCCTATTTTCTAAAGACGAATTTGTCCAAGAATTACTCTTGCATTCTTTCATGTGACTCTTCCTTACCATGCACACTAGACCCTCCTTCTCTACATAACCCATTTTTGGGTGCCTATTTCCTTCCACATGAGAGTCTCTTCTACTCTCTGCTTATGAATGATCCAAATATTGATATTTCACATCTCCCCATTTTCCTAAGTCGCTCCCCCACCATTTGGTTTCATGTCAGATTTTACATGGTTGTAGTGAAATGAGAAAATTATGGTAAAACCTGAAGAAGTATCTAGATGTACTTTGGTCATCCCTTGAATGAAAGAGTTGGTACAACCCCAACTACTTCAATAATTAGGGAAGTTGGTAGTTCAACGATCAAATACTTCTCATTAGCTATTTTCTTAGGAATTTGGAGATCTTAGGTTCTATAAATATTTAGCTCAACCAATTAATTCAAGGAATGGATTATTTACTTGATTAGGTTTGTTATTTCCATGGTTAGGTTTCCTACCATATAATTTTTTATCACTTCCATTTCTCTATGGAAGTTTCTCATTGTCATTGATGTCAAATATAATAATTGATGCCAAGTAATTTCAAGTTCAAGGGAAACTTATTGAGTTCTCATGATGCTAATGATCTATATGTAACTATAGATTGTTGGATGTGTAGCCTAATATCCTATATTTGAAGGAATTTTTTCTAGAGGTACTTTATTGAAGACATCATGAAAAGGGATTGGTTAGATATCCCTTTCTAAGTGTTTTCAAATGTTATATTGGTCTTAGTATAACTCCCCATGAATGAAGAGAAACCTAAGTTTTATGTGATGGAGTCCAAGAACAGTTCCATAAGACACAAGGATCCATTGTATCCAGTCATTCAAAATTCAAGAAATGTGAGGTGGTCTTGTTCAAATGATAGACTAGATGGGAATATGCCAGATTAATCTAGATATATAAGGAAATCCAAGATTCACTACTTATCCAAGTGTCCAAGGGGTATAAAAGGTCTAGCATGTAATGTTCAATGGAAGCAGAAAGATACCAAAATTTTCAGAATGGTAGTGGACCCCATGATAGATGGCATATAATGCAATGTTAGTGATTTGGCACATAAGTGGCCATGACATGGAAATATAGGTGGCATCTAGGTGGTGCCAGGTGGCAGTGATGTAACACGAGTAATGGTACGACATTCTATGGTCATGACACGTGGTAGGTGGATTCAACATTTTCAGGTAGCGAAGTGGACCATTTTCATTAAAGGAAATTTCAGCTTAAAAGTGGCCTCTTAAGGAAAAATAATAACATAATAATTAAAATAATGAAATAAGATTTATGAATTTTGGTGGGAAGAGAATAAAACTACTTTTTTTAATTGTATTTTTGGCTTATCTCCTTACAGGTTTACTCAAATTTCAAGTGTAGACACCCATAGTATGCATAATTGAATTCCACATCCATTGAGTACCCATTATGCATACTTTTGAGAAGAACAAACTTTGATAAAAATTGAATAGACATTAAAAAAACATGTTCAACACACTTTTTAATGCATTTTCAATTTTCATCAAGGTGGGCCTTCTCAAGAGTATGCATAATGGGTAATTTTTGGATGTGGAATTTAATTCAACATCTAAATGGTGTCTACATTTTTAATTTGAGTAAACCTATAAGGAGATAAGAAAAAAATACAATTAAAAAAGTGTGTTTTCTTCTTTTCTATCCAAAATATTTACATATACCTCATTTTAAATTTAAAGTATTTCGATTGGTTTACATATTATGACAAGGAAATTAAATGAAAAATTCATGGGCACTTTTAGGCTGAAATTTCCTCTAATAAAAGTGACATGTAGCAATGACATGAGAGTGACCTCACATGATAGGTGGTAGAGGGATGACATGTTAGATGACATGGTAGTGACCTAGATGTGGCATGCCATAGGATTTAGAATAAGAGGTTGTTTTGTAAGGCTTATTAGTGTTAAACATTTACGATTCTTTCATGGTTTTGGAGTTTAGAGGTAAAATTCCATTCAAGCATCTAGTGGTTTGGAGGTGAACGATATATATTCCATCAATGAGTGACCCATATTTGGATGAGCACAATGAAAAGGGTTATCCAGCCCATTTGACCATCTGATATTAACAATATTGAGGCACAAGATTAAGCCCATATGAAAATTTAATGGAAAAAGTAGTTTGGTCCACATGTTGGAATGGTTGTGTTCCTATGTGAAAAACATTTATCCTACCTATCTAGTTATCCAAAGACCTCTACTACAAGTGTTTTGGATGAACATCGAAAGGATCAAATGTCAAATATTAGTGAAAATGGCCTTTACACCTACAGTCCTAGCCCTTGGTCATGGAATTAATGAAAGGTGCTAAGCATGTCCAATATGAGTGAAAAAGGTGTTTATGGCTACAGTCTCAACCCTCGATCATGGTGTTAAGCAATGATATTGAGTGATCTCATGCCATTGATGAATTGAAGAGTTTACAGGACACAATTTATGGATTTGTCCAAATGAGAATATACATGCGTAAAACGATGGACCTATAGCCATGATAAAGCATGTATATAAACCATAAATACATAAGAGAAATAATTGTATACGGTGTTGATGGAGTGGTTAGGAAAGAAATACGTTAACAAAAATATCAGATAATAAAATAAATAGTGAGTAGAGGGTACAAGTGCAGTAACATATTACTGAATTTGTGAGAGAATAAAGGTGGGTAGTATAGACAATTAATTTTCTATAAATAATACTTGTTGGTACGAGTACAAAGTGAAGAAAGGAATGAGATTAAAAATTGATCAACACTAACTGGGTATCAGATTCTTAGTATATGGGTGTCCACTAAACTTTGGGGATAGGTGTTTCTAGCATGTCCAAGCCTTGAAAATTAAAAGGGGGATAAGTATATCCTGCAAGTGGTTGCTTGCATATTCTATAGTTGTAGGTTGGTTCTTAGAACAAACATTTAAAGAAAAGAAGAATAATTTGTGCTTTTCTCCCTTTATGAGTTTCCATGTTGAATCTCTAGTATTGCATGTGGTCATTTTATTATGTGATGTTTCTCTATTTATTACGTAAATGTATAAGAAATAAGCATTGAAGTGAAAGTTTACTTTTCAACAACAAGAATATTGATTCACCCCCATTCCTAGTATTCAATACTCTCATGGCTTCTCATGGTCTATATCAAGCATCCACCTCTTTATCAGTTTTTTGGTATTTTACATTAAAAATATAATTACAGATGTTAGGGTCCTTAAATCATCGAAAATTACATGCCTAAACTGACATCAATAACATAATTAATTACAATATCAATGGGAAATTAAAGGTTGTGGATGTTATTATTTGTACTGTGTGCACAAGTTGTATCAATTGTGTTTTATGCACAATATGGATGTCCTAACTGAAGCATCTATCCTAATAAATAAACTAAAACTACTTAGAGAAGCCTAATCTATGACCGTTCTAAACCATTTCTTCCAAAAAATTGAAGAGATCATCGAAGAAACAATATGAAGACTACAACAAGGGCCTTCCAAACAACTATCGTGAGAGGTGAAAAAATTCACCATGCAAATAAGTCAAACTACAAATAGGATAGTTATAACTAGGATGAAAATAGTGATTCAATCCCATCGTACCATAGAAATATAACTTTAGTGCACTCCCACTACCAGAGATAATCAAGTAGGAACCTAAGATAATGGTCATTGAGGTACCTCTTCAAACATGTGTGCAATATATTACCTTTCCTTCAATAAAAAAATAAATGGTCTCGAGATCCATAGGGATTGAAAGAGCTACAAGTATCAATCAAACCTCTAATATTAATGTTGGAGTTATTTCACCTTAACCATATATAATGGAAAGGATTTTAAGTTCCTTAATAAATCAACTACTATTCTTGGTATGTTCTTGGTTATAGTGAAATATTTGGATTCATATCCCTACAATTCTCACATAAATACAAAAAAAAATTGGCCTAGGGAACAATTTAATAGGTTATGTTAATTCATGAATTTTAGGATAAAATTGGGGCCACAAGCTAAGCATATAGTTAAGGAATGAATTGTGTGTATCATGGTGTAACCAACTTTACATACATATATATATATATATATATATATATATATATATATACTCTTGAAATATAAATACGTGTACCTAATGAGACTTTGAATTGAAATGTTAGTTGAAAATTGAGAGAAATACTAAAGTAAAAGAAACCTTTTCATTGATATTAATGATCTTTCAAAGTATAAATTAACATCAATAAATTCAAATTATAACGAGTAAAATTATGCTTTAGTGTAGCTATCAGACCACAATTAAATGGCTAATAACCACGAGGACCTTGGACACATAATGAAAAATACTCCACAACAATGGTCTTAAATAATTATATTTTGACAAAGAATATAGTAACGGGTACATAGCGTCATCAGAAAGTCATTGGAATGATCAATGATGATGAACATTTTTTGACCGTCACCAAAAGTAACCAAAAACAACATTGGTGATGGTCAATAAAAGGTCGTCACTTGAAGTGTCACTAAATAGAGAATTAGTGATGGGCCTTTAATGACCCTCACCAAAAGTGTCACCAAAGATAGAATTAGTGATGGGAAATTAATGACCCTCACCAAAAGTTTCATTGAAAATGGCTTTGGTGACAAACCTTAAAGGATCATCACTATATACACTTACAACAAAATATTTTTAAAGACCTTCACCATATGTGACATTGGTGATGGACCTTAAAGGTCTATCACAGCCATGAAATATCATCAAAAACTCATTGGAATGATAAATGATGATGAAGATTTATTGACCATCACCAAAAGTAACCAAAAACATCATTGGTGACGGTCAAAAGGAGATCATCACTATAAGTGTCACCAAAGAGAGAATTAGTGATGGGCCTTTAACGACCCTCACCCAATGTGTCACCAAAGAGAGAATTAGTGACGAGCCTTTAACAACCCTCACCAAAAGTGTCATTGAAAATGGCTTTGGTGACAAATCGTAAAGGACCATCACTATATACACTTACAACAATGCTTTTTAAAGACCGTCACCATATGTGACATTGGTGACGGACCTTAATGTTCCATCACAAACATGACCCTCAACAATGACGTTTTTTTCTTATAGTGCTAAATGTATAAAAGCCTTTGAGCTTATAGACCTCAAATGAAACCTATAAACAATTTGAAACAAAAGAAGATCATAGAAACAAAGATTTTAAGCCAGAAATTATAAGAGTAATAAAATAAGTTTATAAGGGTTTCATCTTGCATTTACCCTTAGAAATAGAGGTTGGAAAAGACATAAAGAATAGTGTTTAAAAGGAAAAGTCCCTCGATATAATATTTACCATAACCATGAAATACACTCTATTGTAAAAACTTAAACCTCCACTAAACCCATTTTCCAAAGAAGCATCTCTATCAAATTTATGAATTATTGAAGGAAATTGAAACAAGGAGAATGTTAGTATAAAAAACTTGAAACCTTAACACTTTTAATGAAAGAACAATTTAGAAGAAATGACAGTAAAGGCAAAAAATTATGTCACCTCCACAAAACCACCTGCAAAACTAAGTAACGGATACTCTGGCAGGTGGATTTAGGAATAAAATAAATATGGAGTTATCTTTAACTCTTTATGTTCGACATAATTGTCAAAGTGAATTAAGAATGACACTCAAAACAAAAGAATGAATGAATGAAACAAAGGTTGTTAGAGTAGTCATAAAACAAGATAAAATCCTAATACTTCTCAACAACTGTTGATCGAGTTAGCTCAAAGAATCCTTAGTGGAGATGTCACAGTGTGTCACATATATGTAAACGTACAATATGAGTCTTCGAAAATTCTAGTGAAGCTACCTTAGACATATCTTTTCCACGTCGAAGTGTACACTTAAGAGTAATGAAACATGTAAATATATCGCATTGAAATGAAGGTTGAGGGGGCATAACATATTGATACATTTGGAAATAGGGTATAGACCAACGACATACATGTGACCGATTTTTTATAGCTAGCATATGGGGATACATATCAATGTCGATATAATACAAATTATTATGTATAGTGACATTAACGTAATTATTTTTGTATTATAACCTTGATAAGAAAAAATGAGGTCAATTATAATATCTATAAACCAAAGGATATTTTAGTTTAATAAAGCCATTATTAGTGAAAATGATTTGTAATATATGAAGTATAAGGTGCCAATATAACATGTAATAGAAGAGTGACAAGTAGATTTAGTTTCATGTATTGGTGCTCAAACAAAGAGTGTCTCAAGATTAGTAACATCCTGTATCAAAATTTAAAATACGAACCTTTGAAGACAAAGGAGTTATTCCAACTCTTGAGAAGGAAACTACCTAGTATAAGACATAACATATACATAAAACAATGTTCTCATTGAATAACGTTCTTGAGAATGCAATTAAAAAGGGTTAATAGAAAATTAGAAATGAAAATACCACATTAGAGTGAAAGATATTATGAATATGTAAGAAGTTAATATTGGAATGTTTGTATTTCCTATCATAGAAAGAGAGAAATCATATAGTTTTTTTAGGCATGGACTCACTAAAGAAAAATGTGTTAGAGTAGGCCCATTACAACTTCAAGAAAGTAACAGGGAGGCTACACCTTGAGGCCTAGTCAATGAAGTGAAAAAACCATGCAAAGAACCTCGAATCCATAAATCACACTCTCAATAAATCCAATATGTGAATGTTTCTGGTGCACCATTATTTATTTTATGTTATTCATATTCTTTGATGTGCATTTAAATGTTTTTCCATCCACATATATTAATTGAGAGGGTATTTCTATGAAGCTAGGCACAAGGAGAAATGTTCAGTTTTATGCAACAATTATATCTCCAACCCTTGTATGGAAGGAAATCCTATTCCATATTAACTATTGTATAAATCCTTCAACATTAGGGACCTAGGATTCTTCATGCTCCCAACTTTCAACTAGTAATATAATATCAGTCTCACTAAGGATCTAATCGAATATAATCACTTGGCTCCATAGAGAAACAACATTATTCCATAAGAGGATCCAAGTTGTACCAAATTCCCATTTATTAATATTATTTTGGTCTATTTCTTTGGTAACAATTTTCTAATTCCTAATTGTTTCCCATTTTCCATCCTTCATAGCTTCTTTCACCTTTTAAATTTCCTTCCTTGTTTCTACTTGGTTTTCTAAAATGAGGTCATTGTTTATAAAATTTCCTAACACTTTGAAGGTTGTGGTTTTGCTAACATGTTATGTTTATGGTGATTAGAGCTTGCTTTCACACATACCAACCATCTCTATCTTCAATTATTTTTCCGATCCTCTTGTCTTCTATGAGGTATGTTGTTTCAATTTGTGATTTTTTTTTAGAGTTATTCCTTCACTATTATGAGTGTGTCATTATCTTTATGTTCTTTTGTACCAAAAATAATCAGGTACAAGGCTCTTTTTTATTTTGATGGTCTAACTCTATGGTATTATTCATTTCCTCTTTCATAGGTTTGATATCCAAGTTTTGTTCCAAACTTCTTAGGGCTAATATTATTCCTTAATTTTTCTTCCAGTAATTTACTCTTATCCCTAAGATTAACATTTTCATCAACCTATTCTTATGGGGGTTTCACTCAATGAACCTATGACATATCACGTGTGTTTGTGGCATACTAAATAATACCCCTAATTTGACTACATATTGGAAAATACCTCTAAAATTACATTGTTTAACCCCCTACCCGTACGAATCCAATACATCTTCCAAATTTAAAATACCCCTACTTTTACTAGATATTGTACATATCCATTTTTCATTAACATTTTCTACACCCCTTAATGTTTTTTCATTAACTTTGAGCTCCATTTTTTATACCTTCCAATATAAAAATCCTTTACCACCTAATATATAATCAATATATTATGTCATTTTTTTCACAATATATATCCCCCGATAGGAACCCACGTGGTATGGTATTGCTCCTCGGGTGAAGCCCACGTGCCTATTCTCCTTTCGTTCATTGTTTCCCTTTCTCTCTTTGTTTCTCTATTTCTTGGAATCTAACATCCATTTTCTTTATGTAAGTCTCCAATCCTACTATAGTATCATTTATTTGTGTCTAGATATTTTGTTGTAATGATCAAAATTTATTACCAACCATTGACTCAAACATTTCTTTTATTTTTATTTGAAGTTTCACTTAATTTTCCACTTCACATCATTGTAATATATCTGTTAGGTCCCTATACTACTAGTGTATCCCCTTATGTTTATTAGTGAAACCCCCTTGTGCCCCACAGAAGCCCACTATTGTTATTGTTTTGTCGTTAGAATATTATTGTTATGTCGGCTTTGATTATATTGTGACCCTTAGACTCCTATATATATAAAGGAGGTCTCGTCATTTGTATCATCCAAGAATTATCAATTTTTGTAATGTAAAGGATGTTTCTCTCTCAAACAGGCTGATTTTGAAGTCGTTGATCTATCTTTTCTTCTATTTTTTTGAGCTCATTGCATAACATTTGGTATTAGAGCTTCGCATTCTAGGGTTTCGCTGCTCCAAACAGGTCATCGTGGAAGTTTCACTATAACTTGTCTTCTACAACGTTTCAAAAGTTGAAATTAAAACCCATTTTTGCTGAGCTCTTAATGAACCTAGGGTCCACCATTCAACTATTTTCTCATGATATGTTCGGAGATATGATCCAGGGAAGTCAGGGGTTTTTGCAGGCTCACGAATTACATCCCAAACATGTGACCTTGGGAAAATCATCATAACTTTCTCTCTGAGTATCAGATTGAAATTTCGTCAGAAGTTATAGAAATAATACGGATTGTAGCTTTCTGTGTATAATTTTTGGGTCTGAAGGTCAGAATAGTGACCCATGGTAGGTTGTACAAGTCCACACCATTGAACTTGTCTATAATCTAGCCATCGTGCGAGATTTGGGATAACTCTTTTTTGAAGAATCAAAAAATTATTAGACTAGTGGAGTTAGAAGGAGGACTGATAAGGCTACCACAAGACATAATTTTAGACTGTGGAGGTTTGAAATTACAGAGATACAACAAATTCAATATCGATCTCCTACAAAGCAAAAGAAAGGTGTGTAGTTTTTTTTTAAATTTGCATCAATTTGGTTTGAAAATTTATTTTGAAGTGATTCAAAGGACACAGTGAGGCACAATTATCATTAATTGATGCCCCAAAGAAATAAGATGGAAACCCCTAGTAAGAAACTTGAAATTTCTACCATGAATCATGAAGAAGAGTAAGAAATGCAACATGATATATCAAAATTACGAGGCCAAGTCTAACAAATTTCACTCTCACAAAAAGTACAGAAGGTAGGATGGATGGATTAAACAAAGGCATGGATGGTAAGATGAATGTCATGGAAGATAAGATTAATGATGTGGAAGCTACGATGGATGGAATGGCATGGAAGCTAAGATGGATGGCATGGAAGATAAGATGGATGGTATAGAAGAAAATCTAAAAGGAAACATGGAAGATTTGAAGATAGATTTGACAAAGTTGCTACAAGAAATTCTTACTAATGGTGAAAGAGTAGTAAAGGAAACTCATGATGAGAACAAAATAAATGTTAATCATGATTTCGTAGACTCTAACGCTAGATTTAAGACCCACCATGTTCCAAATCGATATGAGTAAGTTTGATGGCAAGGATCCCATAACATGGATACTATAGATGGAGCAATATTTTCATCTTCATAATGAGAAAAATACACAAAAGGTGCATTGCAACTTTATATTTGGAACAAATCAGTTTTTATGGTATCGATGACTTGCTCGCGTAAACAAATTGTCACTTGGGAAATTTTTACGGAAGAAATGATGGCACATTATGAGGATACAAAAATAAACACCTTTTTTATCCAATTGATAAATCTCAAACAAAAGGGTTCAATGATGGAGCACATTGAAGACTTCAAAAAATTGAATATAAGGGTAAAAGATATTATAGAGGAGCATAGGATTGATGTGCTCGTTAGGACTTTAAAGGATAACATCCATCATGAGATTCGCCTTTGGGAACATGAATCATTGGAGAAGGCATTCAGGTTGGCAAGAAAAATTGAAAGAAAAATTATGGGAACAAGGAAGCCTACAACTCACAACTATAAAGATGGAAATGTTGTTCCTCCTAGCCTTCCACAACTTACAAGGTTGACACAACAATAATTGGAAGAAAAAAAAGCAAAAGAGATTTCTTACAATTATGATAGAAAATACACTAAAGGTCATAAGTGTGCTGAGAAGAAATTATTTTACATAAATTGTGAAGAGGTGGAAGAAAAGGAGCAATAAATGTCAAAAGAAGAGGATATACACCATGAACAAACCCTGGAGAAAGAAGAAATGAATTCGACCATATATTCTAATGCATTGGCTGGAATTACCACTCGTCAAACTCTCAAGATAGAAGTACGTATGAAGAAGAAAATGGTAATAGTGTTGATTGATTCGGGAAGTACCCATAATTTTATTCATTGTAGGATAACTAAGGAATTGAATTTCTTCCTATATCCAGCACCATGGTGCCAAGTGATGGTTGCAAATGGAGGAACCATAAATTTCTCTAGAAAGTGCCATAATATCGAGTTATCCATGGGAGAATATGTATTGAATAGCCCAATGATTTCCATCCCAATGGGTGATGTTGATGCTGTACTAGAAGTCCAATGGCTACAATCTTTGGGTATGAAAACTTTTAATCTTCAAGGATTTTTCTTGAATTTTTTTTTCAGAAGAAAGGAAGTTGAATTAAGGGGTATCACAGGGAAACCATCAAAGGTAATCAGCTCTAATAGCATGACAAATCCTCTAACGAAATAAAAATGAGGCATAATTCCACATTTGTGTTCACTAGAGGTTCCCACATCAAAATCATCTATTTCTCCAAATGTCCAAAAAGTCTTGGACAATCATTCCAAAGTATTTGAGATGCTATTCATTTTATTCCATGAAGTGTTCCTCCAAACTTCAGGCCTTACAAATATCCCTATTTCCAAAAAAATGAAATTGAACATATGGTTGCAGAAATGCTAGAGGATGGTATAATTCAACATAGTCAAAGTTATTTCTCTGCTCCAGTAGTATTAGTACACAATAAGGATGGATCATGACGCATGTGTCTATATTATACAGAGCTCAACAAGCTCACTATTAAAGGTAAATTTCCCAATCCTGTCATTGATCAATTTACTTCACCAAGTTGGATTTTCATTCACGATATCATCAAATTAGAGTGAAGATTGAAGACATTCCTAAAACAACATTTAGAACTCATGAGTGTCATTATGAGTTTTTGGTCATGGCTTTTGGCCTTACCAATGCACCTTCTACATTTCAAGGTTTGATGAATTCCATTTTCAAACCCTTCCTTAGAAAATTTTTGTTAGTATTTTTTTGATGATATGCTAATCTATAAAGGTCTTGGAAGGATCATGTTCAACATGTTGACAGGATGCTCAAACTATTGGAGGAGAAACAATTATATGCAAAAAGCTCCAAATGTTTCTTTGGAGTACAAGAGGTGGAATATCTGGGTCATATTGTATCTCATGAAGGTGTTAAGGTAGACCCTAGAAAAATTAAAGCCATTAAGGAATGGAAAATCCCCACATCCATAAAGCATCCGTGATGATTTCTCAGGTTGACAGGTTATTATCACAAGTTTATTAAGAATTATGGCAGAATAGCAGCACCTCTAACAACATTATTGAAGAAAGATTCATTTTCATGGACTCCTGAAGCAACAAAGGCCTTTGAACATCTTAAAGAGGCAATGTGCCAAGCATCGGTCTTAGCTACATTGGACTTCGCAAAAACCTTTGTTGTGGAATGTGATGCCTCAGGAAATGGAATAGGTGGTGCTTTAATGCAAGAAGAAAGACCCATTTCTTTCCAAATTCTCCTAATCAAAGGAAAGTATTTAGAAAAAGTTATTTACGAGAAGGAAATGTTGGCAATACTACATGCACTTAAGAAATGGCAACCCTACCTAATGGGAAGGCACTCAAGGTAAAAATGGATCATCATAGTCTTAAATACTTTTTAGAACAAAGATTATCTTCAAAAGAGAAGAAAAAATGGGTCACAAAGATGTTGGGTTATGACTTTGAAGTCATCTACAAAAAAGGGAACAAAAATTTTGTTGCAAATGCACTCTCAAGAAAGGATGAGGATGTGGAAGCATTGCTTTGTGCCATTTCTATTATCGAATCTAATTGGATAAATGAAGCAACAGATGAATGGAAGAATGACGAAGAGGTGTCAGTACTCATTCGAAAGATACAACAAGGTACCAGTACATCTGATACATTTAGCAGGAAAAATGATTCGTTATGGTAAAAAGATCGCTTATACCTCTATAAGAATTCCCAACTCAAACAGAATATTCTTATGGAATCTCACACCTCTCCCATAGGAGGGCACTCGAGATTTTTAAAAACTTACCACAGAGTTAAGAAGGACTTTTTTTCGGATGGCCTTAAATATGATATTCAAAATTTTGTCATAGAATGTTTTGTTTTCCAACAAAATAAAGTTGAAAAAATTAAGACCCCAGGTCTATTACAACCTTTATCCATTCCAGGTCAACGTTTGGAGGAGGTTTAAATGGATTTTATCACAAAGTTACCTGAGTTCGAAGGAAAGAGTGTCATCATGGTGGTAGTTGATGGACTTACCAAGTATCCACACTTTTTTGCATTATCTCATCCATTTAAATCAAATACACTTGCTACTGCATTTATGGAAACAATTCAAAAGCTACATGGAAACCCAAAGATTATTGTAAGTGATAGAGATCCGATTTTCATTGGAAATTTTTGCACATAATTATTTTCTTGTCTGGGTACTGAGTTAGCTCATAGCTCATCTTATCACCCTTAATCTTATGAGAAAACTGAGATAGTAAACAAATGTTTGGAAGGATATCTTTGTTGCTTTGTATTTGATAAACACACACAATGGGTCAAATGGTTGCCTCTGGCTGAACGGTGGTATAACACTTCCTTCCATACTACAACAAAAATGACCCCATTTATGGCACCTTATGGATATCACCCACCATCCATCACATCATATTTAAGAGAAAATTCTAAGTTTCAAGCAGTTGAATATCACATCGAGCATCAAAAATAAGTTCTCCAACTCTTAAAGGATAACCTCACTTTAGCGCAGAATAGAAAGAAACAATAGGCAGATCAACATAACAGCGAAAGCCATTTTGAGTAGGTGACTGGGTATTTCTATGGCTACAACCATATAAACAAATGTCCCTCAACCAAGCTAAGAAGGATAATAAATTATCACCAAAGTATTATTGTTTGTACAAGGTGTTGCAAAAGATTGGTACTATGGTATACAAGTTGGAGATTCCTGCAACTTCTCGAGTGCCCCCAGTGTTCCACGTTCCATACTTAAAGAAGGTTATAGGTGACAAGCTCTCGGGTCAAATAATATTTCTAAAACATGATGAGGAAGGAAAAATCATATTGGAACCTAAAGCCATCATAGAAACAAGAACTTGACAACTACGAAATCGATCAATTTCAGAGTATCTCATCAAGTGGAAGAAATTACCCGCTCAAGATTCCACATCGGAGGATTAGAATTTTATATAGAAGCATCCAAAACTACTCAAGAGTTGAGGATAAAACTTTTTATAAGGAGAGGGGCACGTTAGGTCCCTATACTACTAGTGTATTCCCTTATTTTTATTAGTACAACCCCCTTATTGTATTGTTGTGCCCATGTAGTCCACATATTGTTATTATTATGCCCCATAGAAGCCCACTATTGTTATTGTTGTGCCCTTAGAATATTATTGTTATGTCGGCTCTGATTATATTGTGACCCCTTACACTCTGATATATAGAAATGGGCCTTGTCATTTGTATCATCCAATAATTGTTCATTTGTGTAATGTAAAGGAGGTTGCCCCCTCAAAGAGGCTAATTTTGAAGTCATTGATCTATATTTTATTCTATTTTGTTAGCTGGTTGCATAACATAATCTATACATTCATGCAAATTATCAAAGGCTATTTTGCTAAGTCTCTCCTTGATATATTTTGATATTTGTAGAGAATTACTGATATTGCAACTCATGCTGGACAAAAAATAGAGATAAATAGGAGGCAAAAAGAACTTGTGCGCCTTATTTATCATTAAAGTTTTGACCCATGTGATAAAGATTTTTTCAGATATGTAGATTTCCTATTTGTCATTGATTTCTTATGCACAAAATTGTAAAGGTCATGATAAGCTCATTTAGTCCTATAATTTGTTCAATAGTGCATTCATTCCATGCAATTGGAGACTGAAGAAATGTTGCAATGGTAATATAAACATAGATGAGTTATTATATCATGTCATAGAGTTAATATACTATCTCATGCTATAGAGTATGGAATATAAGATATTGCCTAATATCTATCATAAGTTTTGCGTATTTCATGCTACAAAGATAAGTTCAATACACATCACTATAAAGACCAATTAATATAAATCACCACAAATTCAATGTGATAAGTTCACTATAAGTTCAATTTGTATCACTAATTCAGAGAAAAGTTTAAACAACAATTATCACTATCACTATATGCTTTTATTAGAAATCACTACACTTAAAGTGAATCATTGTGCTTATATCAAAAATCTTGCTCAAAACATATGTTAAGAAATCACCATACTCAAAGTGAACCATTACAACAATATATGTTTATAGAAATCACATGCTACACCTTGGATAAAATAATCACCATGCATGCTTTACCATGTGTGCTTTTTACCATATTTCCCATTTAAAAATATTCCAAAATATATCTCAAACCACTCATGATAAAAATAAATTAGTATACATAAAATTATTTTATACAATAAAATACTTATGATATCTTTCTCTTTTGCAAGTATCTCATTTTACATAGCGGATTCTAAAAGAATATTTATACACATACCGAACACACAAAGTATCCCAACGTCACAATTATTCCACAACATAGTTTTTGAATTGATGAGGTACAATAATTTTGGGGCTGTGTTGACAATACATGGTCTACTAACAACCTTTTTATATCTGTAAATTATGTTGTCTACCTTTGGTATTCCAGCTTTTTGACGCATATTTATGTTCTAAATAAAGTGATGATATAATAATGAGATAAATAAATCGAAAAATATATTTATTTAAAAAGTTATATTTTTTTATTTCGTTCGGAATTCTTTATATGAGTATATGTATACATATGGTCAAGGACATAGAGTTTTATTTTGAATTTATGATCTTGGTAGATTCTCTTTGACCGTGAAAGATGCTGAAATGGCTTTTATTACCAGATCAACCACATATTTTAATAAGCTTCCACTCAGTTTTCTATCACTCAAAATGTAACAATCGATATGAAAAAGTGGAGAATGGGAAAATTTGAAGTTCATAAAAGTTAAGGTAATGATAGATATAAAAGTGGTTGAAAGTCATTATGTAAAAGTTTTAAAATAATAAATAAATAATGATTAAAAAATAATCATAATTTTGTGAGAGAATTAATTTTTATAATATTATCTAAATAGGCCATAAAATGTTATATTATAATTTATTTATTTATTGTAAAAAATTGATTTTTTTATTTATTTATAGAGAATAAATTCAGTATAATGTAATTAATATTAAATACATAAGATTGGTAAATAAAAAATTATATATCAATTAAAGTTACTTGTTATTTAGCTTACTGGGTATAGAATAGAGGGTGATAGGGTGCCTTGTTAACACATTCCATGGTGAAAATGCTATTAGTTCAAAATTTCATGGGCAAAAATCTAGTCATGCTAAGGGCGGGTGTAGCCTAGCCCAAGTGCGAATCCTAGGTAATTTTGATGGATTAGATGTTATGAAACCAGCTCACAAAAAGATAGAAAAGAGAGATCAACGCCTTAGAATTCAGCCTCTTCGAGGGGGAAACCTCCTTTACATTACACAAATTAACCATTCTTGGATGATTCAAATGACAAAACCTCATTTCTATATATAGGAGTCTATGGAGTCACAATATAACCCAACCGACCTAACAATAATAATATAAAGCCATAAAAATAACAATAGAGGGATTCTATGGGGCACAGTAATAAAAATATGGGGACAATAGGGGCTCAGCAATATTAATAATGGATACAACTACAATAGTAATGGGGTAATCACTAGTATTATAGGGACCTAACATGCCCCTCTCCTTCAAAAAAGTGTTGTCCTCAACGTTTGAGTAGTTCTGGATGCTTCTGTATAAAATTCTCATCCTCCCATGTGGAATCTTCAACAAATAAGTTCTTCCACTTGATGAGATACTCTAAAATTGATCGATTTCGTAGCTGTCGAGTTCTTGTTTCTATGACTGCTTCCGGTTCCAATATAATTTTTCCTTCCTCATCAAGTTCTGGCAATATTGTTTGAACTGGCAGCTTGTTGCCTATAACCTTCTTTAAACACGAAACATGGAAAATTGGGTGCACTCGAGATGTTGTAGGAAGCTCAAATTTGTATGCCATAGTACCATTCTTTTGCAACACCTTGTACGGACCATAATGCTTTGGTGATAATTTATTATCCTTCTTAGCTTGCTTGAGGGACATTTGTTTATATGATTGTAGCCGTAGGAATACCCAATCACCTACATTAAAACTTCTTTCGCTGCGATGTTGATCTGCCTGTTATTTCATTTTATTCCATGCCAACACGAGGTTATCCTTTAAGAGTTGGAGGACTTTTGTTGATGTTCGATGTGATGTTCCACTGCTTGAACCTTAGAATTTTCTGTTAAATATGATGTGATGGATGGTGGCTGATATCCATAAAGTGCCATAAATGGGGTCATTTTTGTTGCTGTATGGAAGGAAGTGTTATACAACCATTCAGCCAGAGGAAACCATTTGACCCATTGTGTCTATTTATCATATACAAAGCAATGAAGATATCCTTCCAAACATTTTTTTACTATCTCAGTTTGCCCATTAGATTGAGGATGATAAGATGATCTATGAGCTAACTGAGTACCAAGACAAGAAAATAATTTTGTCCAAAAATTTCCAGTGAAAATGGGATCTTTGTCACTTACAATAATCTTTGGGTTTCCATGTAGTTTTTGAATTGTTTCCATAAAAGCAGTAGAAACTGTATTGGCTTTAAATGGATGTGATAATGCACAAAAGTGTGCATACTTGGTAAGTTTGTCAACTACCACCATGATGACACTTTTTCCCTTGGACTTCGGTAAACCTGTGATAACATCCATTGAAACCTCCTCCCAATGTTGGCTTGGAATGGATAAAGGTTGTAATAGACCCGGGGTCTTAATTGTTTGAACTTTATTTTGTTGGAAAACCAAACATTCCGCCACAAACTTTTGAATATCCGATTTAAGGCCATCCCAAAAAAATTCCTTGTTAACCCTCTGGTAAGTTTTTAAAAATCCTGACTGCCCTCCTAAGGGAGAAGAGTGCAATTCCATAAGAATTTTTTGTTTGAGTTGCGAATTCTTACTGAGGTATAAGCGATCTTTGTACCATAACGAATCATTTTTCCAGCTAAATGTATCAGATTTACTGGAATCTTGTTGTAACTTCTGAATAAGTGCCCATACTTCTTCATCATTCTTCCATTCCTCCCTTGCTTTGTTTATCCAATTTGCTTGGATAATAGAAATGGCGCACAATAATGCTTCCACATCCTCATCCTTTCTTGAGAGTGCATCTTCCACCACACCTTTCTTCCCCTTTTTGTAGATGATTTCAAAGTCATAACCCAACATCTTCATGACCCACTTTTGTTTCTATTCAGAGGATAATCTTTGTTCTAAAAAGTATTTAAGGCTATCATGATTTGTTTTTACCTTGAAGTTTCTTCCCATTAGGTAGGGTCGCCATTTCTTAAGTGCATGTAGCATTTCGAACATTTCATTCTCATAAATAGCTTTGTGTAAAAACTTTCCCTTGATTGGATGACTTTCAAAAGCAATGGGTCTTTCATCTTGCATTAAAACAACACCAATTCCATTTCCTGAAGCATCACATTCCACAATAAAGGTTTTTGTGAAGTCTGGTGTAGCTAAGACCGGTGCTTGGCACATTGCTTCTTTAAGATGTTCGAAATCCTTTGTTGCTTCTAGAGTTCATGAAAGTCCATCTTTCTTTAATAATGTTGTTAGAGGTGCTGCTATTCTCCCATAATTCTTAACAAACTTGCGATAATACCCTGTCAACCAAAGAAATCCTGGCAGATGCTTTATGGATGTGGGGATTTTCCATTCCTTAATGGATTTAATTTTGCTACGGTCTACCTTAACTCCTTCATGAGATACAATATGACCCAGATATTCCACCTCTTGTACTCCAAAGAAGCATTTGGATCTTTTTTCATATAATTGTTTCTCCTCCAATAATTGTAGCACCCTGTCAACATGTTCAACATGATCCTTCCAAGACTTGTTGTAGATTAGTATATCATCAAAAAATACTAACACAAATTTTCTAAGGAAGGGTTTGAAAATGGAATTCATCAAACCTTGAAATGTAGAAGGTGCATTGGTAAGGCAAAAAGGCATGACCAAAAATTCATAATGACCCTCATGAGTTCTAAATGTTGTTTTCGGAATGTCTTCAGTCTTCATTCTAATTTGATGATATCCTGAATGAAGATCCAACTTGGTGAAGTAAATTGGTCCATGCAATTCATCTAGTAATTCATCAATAACAGGAATTGGAAACTTATCCTTAATAGTGAGCTTGTTGAGCTCCCTATAATCCAGACACATGTGCCATGATCCATCCTTCTTGTGCACCAATACTACTCGAGCAGAGAAAGAACTTTGACTAGGTTGAATTATACCAGCCTCTAGCATTTCTACAACCATACGTTCAATTTCACTCTTTTGGGCATAGGGATATCTGTACGGCCTGATGTTTGGAGGAACACTTCCTAGAATCAGATGAATAGCATGATCATGATCACGAATAGGTGGGATGCCTTTGGGAGTCTCAAATACCTTGGAATGATTGTACAAGACTTTTTGGAGATCTAGAGAAATAAATGATTTGAATGTGGAAACATCTAGCGAACATAATTGAGAAATTACACCTCTTTGTTCCCTTTTGAGAAGCTTTGTCATACTGTTAGAGCTGATTATATTTCCCGGTTTCCCTGCAATACCCCCTAATTTAACTTCCTTTCCTTCGACAGAAAATTTCATGAAAATTTCTTGAAAATTAAAAGCTATCGTACCTAAGGATTGTAGCCACTGGACTCCTAGTACAACATCAACACCTCCCATTGGAATGGAAAGCATTGGGCTAGTTCATACATATTCTCCCATGGATAGCTTGATATTATGGCACTTTCCGGAGCAATTTATCGTTCCTCCATTTGCAATCATCACTTGACACTCTGGTGTTGGATATAGGAAGCAGTTCAATTCTTTTGCTACCTTACAATGTATAAAATTGTGGGTACTTCCTGAATCAATCAACACTATTACCTTTTTCTTCTTGATTTGTCCTTCTATCTTGATGGTTTGAGGAGTGGTAATTCCAGCCAATGCATTACAAGATATGGTCGAATTCATTTCTTCTTTATCTAGGCTTTGTTCCTGGAGTATATCCTTTTCCTTTGACCCGTCTTGCTCTTTTTCTTCTTCCTCTTCACAATCTATGTAGAATAATTTCTTCTCAGCACACTTATGACCTTTAGTGTATTTGCTATCACAACTATAACAAAGCACTTTTGCTCTTTTTTCTTCCAATTTTTGAGGTGTCAACCTTATAGGTTGTGGAAGGCTAGGGGTAACAACACTTCCATCTTTATAGTTGTGACTCGTATGCTTCCTGGTTGCCATAATTTTGCTTTCCATTTTTCTTGCTAACCTGAATGCCTTCTCTAATGAATCAGGTTCCCAAAGAAGAACATCATGTTGGATATTATCCTTTAAAGTCCCTATGAACATATCAATCCTATGCTCCTCTAGAATATATTTTAGCCTTATGTTCAAATTTTGGAACTCCTCGATATGCTCCATTATTGAACCCTTTTGTTTGAGACTAATCAATTGGCTAAAAAAAGTGTTGCTTTTTGTATCCTCATAATGTGCTGTCAATTCTTCCATAAAAATTTCCTAATTTGTTTACGAGAGCAAATCCATTGATACCATACAAACTGATTTGGTTCCAAATATAAAGTTGCAATACGTACCTTTTGTGTGTTTTGCACATTATTGAGATCGAAAAATTGCTCCATCTGTAATATCGATGTTGCGGGATCCTTCCTATCAAACTTCCTCATATCGATTTTTGGAATATGGTGGGTCTTCGATCCAACATTAGAGTCTATGGAATCATGATTAACATTTTTTTTGTTCTCATCATGAGTTTCCTTTACTACCCTTTCACCATTAGTGACCATTTCTTGTAGCAACTTATTCATATTTATCTTCAATTCTTCCATATTATCATCCATGCCATCCATTTTGGCATCCATGCCATTCATCTTAGCTTCCATGCCGTCCATCTTAGCTTCTACACCTTTCTTTAAACAATCCATCTTAGATTCTACACCTTTCTTTAAACCATCCATCTTAGCTTCTACATCTTTCATCTTAGATTCTGTTACTTTTTGTGCAAGTGACACTTGTTGCACTTGGTCTCGTAATTTTGATATATCATGTTGCATTTCTTCCTCTTCTTCATGGGTCATCCTAGAGCTTCCAGGTTGCTTACTAGGTTTTTTCATTTTCTTTCCTCGGGGCATCAATTACCAATAATAATGCTTTACTATACCCTTTGAATTCCTTCAAACTAATTTTTCAAACCAAGCTTAAGCAAAAATTTATAAAAAACTAAACACCTTTTTTCACTTTGTAGGAGCTTGATATTGAATCTGATTAATCTTTGTAATTTCAGATCGTCCAATTCTAAAATTTCAATCTTTAGTAGCCCTCTATGTCCTCTTTCCAATGCCACTAGTCTGATCCAAATTGGATTCTCCAAGAAAGAGTTATGCACAATCTCCCAAGATGACTTGATTATAGAAATTTCCAGAAGAGTGAACTTTTATGAAGTTCCACGTGTCACTGTTTCAACCTATGGCACTAAAAAATATATACAAGAAACTATAGTCTATCCTCTTTCTGTACCTTCTTACAAAATTTCAATCCGATGCTCAGAGAGAAAGTTCTGACAACTTTCCCCAGGTGTTATAGACATTTTTGTGCCTTACAGATATAAGCATGAAATCTCCATAAACCAAGGGATCCTAAGTCCCTAAAGATGTTGTTCCAGCTCCTAAAGGAACAAGGTCAACAAATTACAGCTTCTCCCAGAAGTTATCCACCAGAAACTGCTCAAAACTAGTCAAATCAGGATCAATTCAGATGCTCCACTAGCTGCCTGCGTTGCAAAGCACCCAAATACACTGGCTAGGTGCGTTGCAACACACTTGAATGCACTACCAAGGTGCGTTGAGCGGGAAATGACAAGTGGCAGAGTCATTCAACGAGGCGGAGAGACAATGGAAGCTTCCAGAATCTTCTCCAATGATGCTTGCCTCACTGAATTCGACCAGTGATGAGTAAGAGGCTCTCAATCTCCAAAGTGGAAGCAAGAACTGACAGAGAGAAGCCACTAATCAACTCATGGGATGACTCATCCCCTTTGCATACATCTATATATGGATCCCTCACCAAGAGATCTAGGAGGCTGGAATTTTGTTCTTTGCAAAGAATTGCTGTTGGTTTTGAGATTGAGATTAGTGTATTGGGTGATTTATGCTTTGTTGGAGGTGAAGAAGGGATTCCTTTGCTGGGAGGTAGATGCTGGATCGGGACTCACTTGGTTGTATCTCTTCCTGGATCTTCTTACTATATCAATAAAACTATTTGAGTTTCTCCTACATGCTTGTGCATCAATGATGTTTTGTTATATTTGCATGTTTAGCTTAATCTGATCCTAAGCTATTTATGAATGTAAATCTATGTCTTTGTGTAGTTTTCCCCTTCTGTGATCTTGCAGGAACTTAGTGAAGTTGGGCGAGTAAGGGAGCAGGTAGCGGGAAGCAAACAAAGAGGAGAGCGATTGGATCAACAAACTAGCGCAAGACACAGGTTAGTTCATCCTTCCTCTTTGTTTACATTTCATAAAGAAGAATACGAAAATAGTTTTCCTTGTTTGTTGCTAAGGCACTATCACACCTTAGAGTGGGATAGGGGCATTCTGAGTAGACACTTTTCCCAACAACAAAATGGCGACTCCACTGGGGATCATGTCTATTTAGTTTATTTGTGTTTCTATTGTTGTTCATCTCATAAACTCAGGAGTGGCGAATCGAACTGCATTTGCCATTTACAAATGCAAAGTAGAGATCTGCTGCTCTATGTCCATTCACTGGGCCTGTTTATGATCTGAACACTTGACTCACAAATGATCTGACAACCCTTTGTGATACCTCTCAAACCTCTTGTGAATCAACCCTCTGATTGTGCACATTTGATTGCTTTTATCCGGCCAAAAACCATAGATTAAACTGCAAACCGTGACCCAGAACCCAAAGAAAATTATCGTTTCTGCTTTAGCGCAGGTTCTGTGAAGAGACTCTGCATTTCAGCGCAGTTCGCGAGAGGGCTACCTATGTTGCAATTCAGTTTCTCTCTATAGCAGGTGCATTGATCAGCCTAGCCCTACCTAGCTAAGGTTCTTTGCTCACTTTTTCCAGTTTTACCTCTGATTTTTGTAGACTGTTATCAGTGTGTGTACCTATCTGAAAACCCCTTTTCTTTGCCTTAATTCCGCCCCAGTTGTATAAAAGAAACTGTATTTGTTACGTCATTTACAGTTTCCCATTGCAAAAGTAAACTGGTCATACTATCGCCCTTAGATCTAGATCTGTCGTAAGTGTCGTTTTGATCTTAGGAGAAAGTTTATTTGCTGTTCACAGTTGACTACGCTTTTACCTTTGTCTTTGGTTTGAATTTGTGAATTTCTAGTGTCGAAACAAGTGTTTACTTCAAAATCATAAAGTGTCATGATCATCTCTACCTTTTGATTTCGAAAAGAAGCTTGTTTGTGTTTTTCACTTGAAATCGAATTCAAATTTGTACAACAACTTTCTTTTTAGGCATCAATATTAAGAAAGTGAGAAACAAATACATGCACAAGTGCATTTGCATATTGACAGTTTGTATGGCTTGATTTAGGAAAAGTGCATTTACAGTGTGCTCTTTGCTCTTTGAGAAAAGATTGTGTCTTTCTTTTCCCCTTGTAGCTAGGATTTTCATTGTTGAAAAGAGATAAAAGCTTGCTTATCATCTTTAGACTGCATTTAGGAATTACATCTACATCTAGTGGTGATCCAAAAAGGCAAAATTCTAAGAAAGATCAACCTAAAATAAATTGAATGAACTTAACAACGCTTTGTAACTTAACGCGCAACATAGAGGTCTAGGCTAGAGACGTGTTCCGGCGTCGTAAAGCCTAGTAACTGTTGTCCTCACTGTTGGTTGGGTGATTCCTCCACTGTGAGATGATAAGTGCCAGTACGGATTGTGCTCCCACGTACCGTCGAGTATATATTGGGAGACCCCTATAGGCATAAAACCTTTATCCATAGGAAGAAGTGTCGGCCGCCCTACTGATCGCAATGCACTGAACACAGCATTCGGGAAGATTGATCGCTCGTACCCTAAAAAGTATTCTGCGGTTTTGCGATTGGTTTGGCACACCCTCTACCTAGATCTCCAGAGCAGTCCCTTTCGTTCCTTTTCAGACTCCTTAACAGAAAAGGTCCATCTGAGCACTTGTCACTTCAGGCTCATTAAAAATCGAAGGAGACTAGAGTCATCTTTTTTTTTTCTCGACTCTTTAAAACTGAAAAAACAAAGTTGTATCAAAGCGTGTTAAAATTTATTTTAAACGGAATATTCATACCCGTTTTCCTGCGTTGATCTTTAGGTTGAGAAAATGGAGCCTACCAACCAAGGAATTCCCCTTGGTGGAAATCCTAGTCCCTTCTCCTCTTGGGGAGATGTTGGTGCGCCCCATATGGCCACATTGTCGCTTCCAGGACTGATAATTGGCTTGCCAGTTTGGCTCTTCTCAACCAATGTCGTTCAGAACACCACTATTCCTGAACAGTCGAATCGGCAATTAGACGAGTCCAGAGTTTCCCACCAACCTTCTACTTCCTCTAATTCTTCCTCTCTTCCTTCCTCTTCGTCTGACGGGACTAGTAAAGCTAAAAA
This sequence comes from Pinus tabuliformis, assembly GCA_031772625.1. NCBI lineage: Eukaryota > Viridiplantae > Streptophyta > Pinopsida > Pinales > Pinaceae > Pinus > Pinus tabuliformis. The sequence continues at coordinate 257,513,877 of CM062818.1, read as the reverse complement.
CCAAGTTCCTAAGGAGAAGAAGGAAAAGAAGAAGAAGGAGAAAAAGAAGAAGGAGCCAAAGGCAAATAAGGGAAAACAAGTGTCGTCTAATGAAAATCCGCACATAGCACTGACCAGGCCTAAATCGCCATGTGTCATTTGTAGAGGAGACCACTTTCACAGAGATTGTCCTTGCATCCCCCGAATACTAAGGGACTGGTCTCCTCGTTTGCACAATCCTGTGTCATCAACCTCTGGAGACCATGTTGAAAGCACACCATCAACTAGTGAAAGTGAAGCCCCAGGACAAAAAGGGAAAGCCAGATTTCCCTGTAGGCTGTGCGAAGGCAACCATGCCCTCCACCGTTGTCCCTTCTTAGATGAGGCTAAAAGAGTTTTGGATGATCGTCCGGTTTCACTGTTACGACTTCCTCCTAGATACAAAAAACTCTTGCCAAGTCCGTCACTAGTTGAGAATCTAGCCGGCCTGCTTAAGTGGTCGGCTGAAGCGTCTATCATTGAAGGTAAACCAACTGAATCCATACCAGACGAAAGTCAAAAGGTCGAGGCGGCAGTTGACCCGGTCTTGCCTTCGGAGGTTTTATCTTCGAAAGATACAGTCACTGAAGAGGATAGAAATGACACTCTCCAAATTCTCTTCATCAACACAGACTCCGACGAACACTAGGGCAATCCACCCATTCCTTTATCGCAAGAAGGAAGTTCGTCAGAGCCATACTCGGCCGTCTACTCGGTCCCACCTCCAAGCAACCTAGTTGTATCCTTCGACTGGAACCAACTAGGCAGACCCCGTTTGCCAGCAAGCATACCATTCAGAATTATCGTCCAAATATACAGAATGGTCATGGCTGGTACCATCATTGATGAGGGGGCTTCTGTGAGTATCCTTTCCTCTATTTCTTGGAAAGCACTTGGTTCGCCATCGCTTTTGCCTGAAATGAGAAATCTGACAGGCTTTGATAAAGGAACCAGTCGACCTTTAGGGATCCTCCCCAATGTGCCCATAACATTGAAAGGGAAGATCGTTCAAATGAACGTGATGGTCATTCAAGGACCCTTGGATTATAACCTACTCCTTGGACGAGACTATATTTATTGCATGGAAGCCATCGTCTCCTCACTCTTTAGAGTAATGTGTTTTCCGTACGAAGGAAGAGTGGTCAAGATCGTGGACCAGCTTTCATTTCCCAGATCACGCATCGCAAATAGTCATATACCGTCCCTAAATGGTCTCTTCACGCAAGAAATGTCTCAAGTCCCAGTCCGTCCTCCCGATGAGTGCGAGTAATCCGGAAGGATGTGACTGAAACCCAGGGGGCATGCGTCCTAGTCTGCTTCGACAGGAAAACTTCGGGTATAGGGTGGGTTTCCGCGGGAGAATATGACTAGTCCGTACCCCGTCCATGATTAGAAGAGGGGTTGTTCTAGAATAAGATTCTCTTGTCAAAGTTATGTGTTTGGCGCTCGTTGTCACTCACCTTTGTCTATCTCGGTAGACATCGCCGAGGAAGTGTTTTATTTGCATCGCGAATAGAGCAATCTTTGGGTAACCTGTAAGAGGTAGGCCTCTCCTGATAGAACAAATGTTTTGTCTGCAAATTGAGGGGTAACCTTGAAACCATATTTTATACCTGGGGGCATGCAAACCTTTTGGAGTGCAAGCGAAGGGAGACTATTTATTTTTTTAAATTTTTAGGTCCTCCCTTTAAACCCATAGGCTAACCCCTTAAACTCGTAGGATTAGTCGTCACCTAACTTGCATAAAGAAAGGATGCAGGGCAAAGCTTTGTAAGGTGCAAGCTCCATAAAAAATGGCATCTTCGGTGAGACATTCTTATCCTATGACTGGATTAATCGAGCAGTTTTAGCACATAGTTCATGCTCGTTAAAAAATAAACATAAGACCGAGCAAGTGTTTCAATCTGCGTTTAAGCTCGTTAAAAAATGAACTATCCTCCGGTAAATAACCACCGTGAATGTAACGTTATCAGCCATCAAAGCCTTGGTCGTGTTTGCACCGTCACCTCCACTTTTCCATTGGCCGATCATTCACCTCCATTTGATTGTTTACCCATTTTGAGGAACAGCTGCGAAGAGTGATTTCACTAGCCATCCTTGTGACGCTGCCGTGCTTGGAAAATTCCAAACCTTACCTGGAATCAGCTGCTACCCATTTTATCACTTGTTCCTCAAAAGACGAGTCTCCTTTAAGCTCTTTTCATCTGACTCATAAAATATGAAAAGATTGCCGAGTTTTGGCCTTCCAGCTCGTTAAAACGACCGGAAGCGCTATCCCTCCTCTAGATTTTAATCTTTTTGGACCTGAGGGATTATTGCACAAAAAGATCGAGTGCTTGTTTTGTTCGGCTCGTTAAAACTATCGAAAATTCATCCCTTCTGTATTGTTTTATACTTTTTCAGACTTAAGGGATTAGATGACGAAAAAGGAATTCCGGAGTTACCTTTACGTTCCTTTTCAGACTCCCTAAAAAGGAAAAGGACCGAGTTATCTTTGTCGTTAAACTCGTTAAAAACATTAATAGCGACAAACTTGTCTTTAGACGAGAACGAGTTTCACTATCGCTAGGCTCGTTAAAACATAGCGATGGGTTTGCCCGAAGGGAAAATTATAGAACAAGCATATGTTATCCTCGTCAAGCTTGACAAAAATAAAGAGGTATTGGTCAGCAATGACTGGGGAAAAATTGGGAAGAAACTCAAAGAATCTTTATTGGTAGCAAGTCACTCTTGAACATGACACTTCCACTCCGTGCCTGAGTCGGGTTGGGTTGTTTCATTCACCGGTCACAGCACCATGGTCTCGCCATACCATCCACTTTTGGGGTAAATGCTACCAATCCATCATATAAGTGTCGCCGACATGTTCAAGAGAAGTCATCCAGAGAAGTCACCCGTGTCCCATCCACTACCATACATTATACTTCATTCTTTCATGGCCGCCACCCTGAACCATATATCATCAGATCGTTTTCACCTCCATCAAAATCATTTGCTCCGTTCCATGTCATTGATGTGGGATACATCAAGGCCCCCCTTTGACAGATCACTTCTTGTCGACATCAACTCATTATCCAAGAAGTTGATCTAGGAACACCCCTTCAGTACTTTGAAGCTTGCATGCCTCAATGGCAAGTTTCTCACTTCCGGCGACAGGTATACATCAATGACCTTCGACCGAAAGATTTTGCATGGTGTTCGATGCCAAGTCCTTTATTCACACCACGTGAATTGTACTATAGTACCTTGAGGGTCATTATCATTATCGGTGATTCCTCTCGCGCTTGTTAACAGTTTACATCATTGACTGGTAATCAAGTGATGTCTTTCCATGTTTGACTTCAAAACATTTCTCACATGGATCGACTTGTACTTAGAGTGAAGATCGGACGAGATTGAAGACCCCAAATCTAGTTTCATCCATCCGGGCTGCGATATATATTCAGGAAAAATAAAGACATTGAAATGTACAGCATTGCAGCACAGATAATCATCCTACCAAAAGGATGATGACTTCACCAGAATCATCAGTCTACCATCAGACGATTGTCTGTCCTATGTACATGAAAATGAATTTATAAAGCTGAGCATGGGAATGCCCGCCTCAGCTAGATCATGAAAATAGTATGAAAATAATGTATTGTATTGTATCTTATTACAGGTCTCCTCTCCAGCATTAGAAGAACTTCGGATCCTCCTAATAAAGCATTTCACCCGATAAACGGCCTCATACTTTAGGGGGCAACTGTTATAGACATTTTTGTGCCTTACAGATATAAGCATGAAATGTCCATAAACCAAGGGATCCTAAGTCCCTAAAGATGTTGTTCCAGCTCCTAAAGAAACAAGGTCAACAAATTACAGCTTCTCCCAGAAGTTCTCCACCAGAAACTGCTCAAAACTAGTCAAATCAGGATCAATTCAGATGCTCCACTAGCTGCCTGTGTTGCAAAGCACCCAAATACACTGGCTAGGTGCATTGCAACGCACTTGAATGCACTACCAGGGTGCGTTGAGTGGGAAATGACAAGTGGCAGAGTCATTCAACGAGGTGGAGTGACAATGGAAGCTTCCAGAATCTTCTCCAATGACACTTGCCTCACTGAATTCGACCAGTGATGAGTAAGAGGCTCTCAGTCTCCAAGTGGAAGCAAGAACTGACAGAGAGAAGCCACTAATCAACTCATGGGATGACTCATCCCCTTTGCATACATCTATATATGGATCCCTCACCAAGAGATCCAGGAGGCTGGAATTTTGTACTTTGCAAAGAATTGCTGTTGGTTTCGAGATTGAGATTAGTGTATTGGGTGATTTATGCTTTGTTGGAGGTGAAGAATGGATTCCTTTGTTGGGAGGTAGATGCTGGATCGGGACTCACTTGGTTGTATCTCTTCCTGGATCTTCTTACTATATCAATAAAACTATTTGAGTTTCTCCTACATGCTTGTGTATCAATGATGTTTTTTTATATTTGCATGTTTAGCTTAATCTGATCCTAAGCTATTTATGAATGTAAATCTATGTCTTTGTGTAGTTTTCCTCTTCTGTGATCTTTCAGGAACTTGGTGAAGCTGGGCGAGTAAGGGAGCAGGTAGCGGGAAGCAAACAAAGAGGAGAGCGATTGGATCAACAAACTAGCACAAGACACAGGTTAGTTCATCCTTCCTCTTCGTTTACATTTCATAAAGAAGAATACGAAAATAGTTTTCCTTGTTTGTTGCTAAGGCACTATCACACCTTAGAGTGGGATAGGGGCGTTCTGAGTAGACACTTTTCCCAACAACACCAGGTCACCTATTTGGAATGTAATTCAGGAGTCTGCAAAAAGACCAACTTCCTCAGATCGCATCTCCGTAAATGTAGCGCGAAAAGCTCTGAAATTCAGACTCGAGGTTCTGTGCGATTTCCTCTCAAATGGATTTTTTTTTCACTTTTGAAACGTTGCAGAAAAAATTTATAGCGAAAATGCCATGATGACCTATTTGGAGCAGTAAAACCCTAGAATCCAAAGCTCTGATACCAAATGTTATGAAACCAGCTCACAAAAATATAGAAAAGAGAGATCAACACCTTATAATTCAGCCTCTTCAAGGGGGCAACCTCCTTTACATTACACAAATGAACCATTCTTGGATGACTCAAATGAAAAAACCTCCTTTCTATATATAGGAGTCTATGAAGTCACAATATAACCCATCCGACCTAACAATTATAATATAAAGCCACAAAAATAACAATAGAGGGATTCTATGGGGCACAATAATAAAAATATGGGGACCATAGGGGCTCAACAATATTAATAAGGGATACAACTACAATAGTAATGAGGTAATCACTAGCATTATAGGGACCTAACATTAGATGCCGCTAGGTTACAACTACTCAAGCTACATGTTAGGCATGCTAATCATCTCAAGACTCACATTACCTAACAAAACAAAAATTAATAGTTTTATAAATAAAGTTAGTATAAAATATTAAGTTTGTGCTAAATTTTTGAGAATAAACAAAAATGTTACTATGCATAATATTGTTATTATTATTATCATTTTTTAATTGAGTTAAGTGTAGCATAAGACCAACCACAATATTGGATGGAAGAAGCATCTTCTCACTAGTTGGGATGTTATATAGAGTGTTGTGCGAATCTTGGTCGAGCTTGGATCTTCAAACTACTTGGGATGTTATCCTGAGGATTGAGTGAAACCTAGTTAGCTTAATTCCCCTGAAGGTGGATCCCATCTCAAACCCCTCTGTAAGAGATTTGAACTTGTGATATGAAAGGTACTAAACCCCACACTAACCAATTAATCTACACCGCATGGGTATGCATAATATTAATATCACTAAAAATATTATTGATCTAAATTTATGATAAAATTGTGATGTTTTAAAGAAATAAAAGAGAAGATAAAATTAAAATATAATAAAAATGTCATTAACCCTAATTCATAAAATCAATTTTTTTTTTTTATATATATTACATAAAACATAACAAAAAAATTAACATTGCGAAAAAATAAAATGAACTGTTAACAACATTAATAGTGTAATTTAAAGTAAAACAACATATTGATCTATTGGTGAAACATTATGGTATCTTCCTCATATAAAAAAAAAAATTACCACTTTTGAAAAAAATATTGTACTTATCCAAATTAAATCTTAGTTTCTAAATATGTGTTATAATATTAGTCTCCTTTACGTTTTAACACATTAAATTTTTGAGAATCAAAACATATTTTCTTTAATAAATATATATATACCATGAAAAAAGATATATATAACATGATTATTCTAGTAGGGAAAGATGATGATAACTACGATTTCATTCTCTTGCATAGATTTGAAAACATTGTTGTAACCATGAGCCTGCTGCATATCGTGAAGGAAGTTGAAGGAATGGGGGAACTGAGATCACTTCTCATGATGACAGAAGAGCGTTGTTTCTGACTTTGTCTATGGTAAAATGGTTGCTCTCTCATAGTTTCGTGCTTAGGTATCAAGATGGAAAATGTTGATCTAGCTCTATGGAAGTCTTCTATGACAAGGATCAATATGAAAATTGAATCAAAGATCATTGATATAGCAACTATCTCTAGGTTTTCATTTTGAATAACATCATGGCTCAAAGGAAGAAGTTGTGGTGGGACAACACTTTAAGGCTATGACCTGAATTTATTTTTCACTCAGATTTGGATTTGTACACTGATAGAGCTAACATGGGTTCTTAGCATATGTCCACACTCAAAAGTGGCGCATCTATTTACACTTGTTGACGGTGTTGGACCCGCCAACATTCAAGGGAACTCCCTGGTATGAAATCCCAACTAGAACTCACACTATTTGATGTAGGAATTCCATTCAGTATGATGGCTCGTTCCCAATTATCTTAAAGATATGCCTTAGCACTTGCTTCTTAGCACATGAGAGTGGTTTAATTAGTCTTCAAACAGTGAGGTTCGTGTGCCTGGTCAGTGCCTAGTGTCGCTTGTGTCAAGATTCTTTCACTATAGAGGGAGAGGGTGAGAGTGAGTCTTAAGTCGAAAGCGAATAGTCCCAAATCTGTTAGAGACACACAACACATCAAGACATGTGCAACTTACAATGAGGTAGACCAAATGCATGTAGCAGTCACAAACATGAAGAGAACAAGTAGCATGTACAACACCCAAAGGAATATTCCACACGAGTGCGGTAGTCGTTATAACAAGTTTATGAGAATGAATTTGTTGAGTGCCTGGCAGAATACTTCACATCGGAGAGACAACATTAACAACTGATACAACACATTTCGAATAGCATATGTACTAGAACAACCAAAATAGTTCAATTATCTTAATAGAGGTTAAAGAAACATGCATTACAAGTGTCCAAATAACACTCTTCAAAACGAATACAATACACGCGTGAAAACATGTTAACCTTTTAACAAGCTTCTGAATTAAGCGAAAATTCCAAGACACATCCATACACCATTACATCACTAACCCCGATAGCGAGGCATTGGACCCACTTCTCATTCCTTAGAGAAAATACTACAGAGTCTCAAGGCTATGTGGGAGGAGCGAAGGTGAAAAGTCTTTTTCATCTACAAATGAGGGGTACATATAGCCAAGTGTAAAACTGACCCTTGTGATTGTTCGACTTCCCTCATGACTGTTCGAATTACATAACTCTTCAACTTACATGACTCTTTGACATCATCCGTGGGTCTCTTGAACTTCCGTGTTACATTACATTAATTACATAGTCATGACCCAAAGCATTGATGTGGCCGAGGCGACTCATGACACAACTGGACATGACGCTGCAGGTATGCTGTTGGGTCCCTATAATACTAGTGATTACCATGTTGGGTCCCTATAATACTAGTGATTACCCCATTACTATTGTAGTTATACCCCTTATTTATATTGTTGTGCCCCTATTACCCCCCATATTGTTATTTCTGTGCCCCATAGAATCCCCCTATTGTTATTTGTGTGGCTTTATATTATTATTGTTAGGTCGGCTGGATTATATTGTGACTCCTTAGACTCCTATATATAGAAAGGAGGTTTTGTCATTTGTATCATCCAAGAATTGTTCATTTATGTAATGTAAAGGAGGTTTCCCCCTCGAAGAGGCTGAATTCTAAGGCGTGGATCTTTCTTTTCTATCTTTTCTTGAGTTGGTTTCATAACATTTGGTATCAGAGCTTTGGATTCTAGGGTTTCGCTGCTCCAAACAGGTCATCGTGGCATTTTCACTATAACTTTTTTTCTGTGATGTTTCAGAAGTCGCACAAAAAACCCATTTGAGAAGGATTGGTGCTGAACCTTGGGTCCGAATTTCAGAGCTTTTCGCGTGATATTTTCGGAGATATGATCTGAGGAAGTTGGCCTTTCTGCAGACTCCTGAATTACATTCAAAACAGGTGACCTGGGGAAAATCGTCATAACTCTCTCTCTGAGGATCGGATTGAAATTTCGTAAAAAGGTACAGAAATAGGACGGACTGTAGTTTCATGTATGTGTGTTTCAGATTCAAAGGTTGAAACAGTGACTCGTGGCACGTCGTACAATTTCGCTCTACTGAACCAGTCTAAAAGCAAGTCACTGTGGGAGATTTCACATAACTCTTACTTGGAGAATCCAATTTGGCTCAGACTTGTGGCATTGGAAAGAGGACACAGAAGGCTACTACAGGTAGCAATTTCAGAACTGGATGATTCGAAATTACAGAGATACATCAGATTCAATATCAGGCTTCTATCAAGTCAAAAAAGTTGTGTAGTTTTTTTTAAATTTTTATGTAAGCTTGGTTTAACGGAATTCAAAGGGCATAGTAAAGCATTATTATCGGTAACTGATGCCCCGAGGAAAGAAAATGCAAACACCTAGTAAGGAACCTGAAAGCTCTAGCATGACTCATGAAGAAGAGGAAGAAATGCTACATGATATATCAAAATTACAAGAACAAGTGCAACAAATGTCACGCTCACAAAAGCTAACAGAAGCTAAGATAAGTGGCGTGGAATCTAAGATAAATGGCGTGGAATCTAAGATAAAGGGCATGGAAACTAAGGTGGAGGTTTCGATGGTAAATTTGAAGATAGATTTGAAGATAGACATGGAAGAATTGAAGAACTTGCTACAAGAAAGGGTCACTAATGGTGAAAAGGTAGTAAAGGAAACTCATGATGAGAACAAAAGAAATGTTAATCATGATTCCATAGACTCTAATGTTGGATCGAAGACTCACCATGTTCCAAAAATCGATATGAGGAAGTTTGATGGCAAGGATCCCGCCACATGGATATTACAGATGGAGCAATTATTCGATCTCAATAATGTGCAAAACACACAAAAGGTACGTATGGCAACTTTATATTTGGAACCAAATCAGTTTGTATGGTATCAATGGCTTTGTTCTCGTAAACAATTTATCACTTGGGCAATTTTTACGGAAGAATTGATAGCACATTATGACGATACAAAAAGCAACACTTTTTTTAGCCAATTGATAAGTCTCAAACAAAAGGGTTCAATAATGGAGCACATTGAGGAGTTCCAAAAATTGAACATAAGGGTGAAAGATATTCCAGAGGAGCATAGGATTGATGTGTTCATAGGGTCTTTAAAGGATAATATCCAACATGATGTGCGCCTTTGGGAACCTGATTCATTAGAGAAGGCATTCAGGTTAGCAAGAAAAATGGAAAGCAAAATTATGGCAACTAGGAAGCATACCATTCACAACTATAAAGATGGAAGTGTTGTTGCCCATAGTCTTCCACAACCTACAAGGTTGACACCACAACAATTGGAAGAAAAAAGAGCAAAAGGGCTTTGTTACAATTGTGATAGCAAATATACAAAAGGTCATAAGTGTGCTGAGAAGAAATTATTCTACATAGATTGTGAAGAGGAAGAAGAAAAGGAGCAAGAAAGGTCAAAAGGAGAGGATATATTCCAGGAACAAAGCCTAGATGAAGAACAAATAAATCCGACCATATCTTGTAATGCATTGGCGGGAATTACCACTCCTCAAACCATCAAGATAGAAGGACAAATCAAGAAGAAAAAGGTAATAGTGTTGATTGATTCAGGAAGCACCCACAATTTTATTCATTGTAGGGTAGCAAAAGAATTGAATTGCTTCCTATATCCAGCACCAGAGTGTCAAGTGATGATTGCAAATGGAGGAACAATAAATTGCTCTGGAAAGTGCCATAATATCAAGCTATCCATGGGAGAATATGTATTGACTAGCCCAATGCTTTCCATTCCAATGGGAGGTGCGGATGTTGTACTTGGAGTCCAATGGCTACAATCCTTGGGTACAATAGCTTTTAATTTTCAAGAACTTTTCATCAAATTTTCTTCGGAAGGAAAGGAAGTTGAATTAAGGGGTATTGCAGGGAAACCAGGAAAGATAATCAGCTCACATGGTATGACAAAGCTTCTAAGAAAGGAGCAAAGAGGTGTAATTGCACAATTATGCTCGCTAGATGTTTCCACAGTGGAATCATCTATTTCTCCAGATCTCCAAAAAGTCTTGGACAATCATTCCAAGGTATTTGAGACTCCCAAGGGTCTCCCACCTATGCGTGATCATGATCATGCTATTCATCTGATTCCAGGAAGTGTTCCTCCAAACATCAGGCCGTACAGATATCCCTATGTCCAAAAAAGTGAAATTGAACGTATGGTTGCAGAAATGCTAGAGGCTGGTATAATTCAACCGAGTCAAAGTTCTTTCTCAACTCCAGTAGTATTGGTGCACAAGAAGGATGGATCATGGCGCATGTGTCCAGATTATAGGGAGCTCAACAAGCTCACTATTAAAGATAAGTTCCCCATTCCTGTTATTGATGAATTACTGGATGAATTGCATGGATCAATTTACTTCACCAAGTTGGATCTTCGTTCGGGATATCATCAAATTAGAATGAAGATTGAAGACATTCCAAAAACGACATTTAGAACTCATGAGGGTCATTATGAATTTTTGGTCATGCCTTTTGGCCTTACCAATGCACCTTCAACATTTCAAGGTTTGATGAATTCAATTTTCAAACCATTCCTTAGAAAATTTGTGTTAGTATTTTTTGATGATATACTAATCTACAGCAAGTCTTGGAAGGATCATGTTGAACATGTTGACAGGGTGCTACAACTATTGGAGGAGAAACAATTATATGCAAAAAGATCCAAATGTTTCTTTGGAGTCCAGGAGGTGGAATATTTGGGTCATATTGTATCTCATGAAGGAGTTAAGGTAGACCCTAGCAAAATTAAAGCCATTAAGGAATGGAAAATCCCCACATCCATAAAGCATCTGCGAGGATTTCTTGGGTTGACAGGGTATTATCGCAAGTTTGTTAAGAATTATGGGAGAATAGCAGCACCTCTAACAACATTATTGAAGAAAGATTCATTTTCATGGACTCCGGAAGCAACAAAGGCCTTTGAACATCTTAAAGAGGCAATGTGCCAAGCACCGGTCTTAGCTACACCGGACTTCACAAAAACCTTTATTGTGGAATGTGATGCTTCAGGAAATGGAATTGGTGCTGTTCTAATGCAAGATGAAAGACCCATTGCTTTTGAAAGTCGTCCAATCAAGGGAAAGTTTTTAAGCAAAGCTATTTATGAGAAGGAAATGTTGGCAATACTCCATGCACTTAAGAAATGGCGACCCTACCTAATGGGAAGACACTTCAAGGTAAAAACGGATCATGATAGCCTTAAATACTTTTTAGAACAAAGATTATCCTCTGAAGAGCAACAAAAGTGGGTCACAAAGATGTTGGGTTATGACTTTGAAATCATCTACAAAAAAGGGAAGCAAAATGTGGTGGCAGATGCACTCTCAAGAAAGGATGAGGATGTGGAAGCATTGTTGTGTGCCATTTCTATTATCCAACCAGATTGGATTAGCGAAGCAAGGGAGGAATGGAAGAATGACGAAGAAGTGTGGGCACTTATTCGAAAGCTACAACAAGATTCCAGTACTTCTGATACATTTAGCTGGAAAAATGATTCGTTATGGTACAAAGATCGCTTATACCTCTGTAAGAATTCTCAGCTAAAACAAAAGATTCTTATGGAATTGCACACTTCTCCCTTAGGAGGGCACTCAGGATTTTTAAAAACTTACCACAGGGTTAAGAAGGAATTTTTTTGGGATGGCCTTAAATCAGATATTCAAAAGTTTGTGGCGGAATGTTTGGTTTGCCAGCAAAATAAAGTTTAAACAATTAAGACACCGGGTCTATTACAACCTTTATCCATTCCAAGCCAACGTTGGGAGGAGGTTTCAATGGATTTTATCACAGGTTTACCCAAGTCTGAGGGAAAGAGTGTCATCATGGTGGTAGTTGACAGACTTACCAAGTATGCACACTTTTGTGCATTATCACATCCATTTAAAGCTAGTACAGTTTCTACTGCATTTATGGAAACAGTTCAAAAGCTACATGGAAACCCAAAGATTATTGTAAGTGACAGAGATCCCATTTTCACTGGAAATTTTTGGACAGAATTATTTTCTTGTCTTGGTACTCAGTTAGCTCATAGCTCATCTTATCATCCTCAATCTGATGGGCAAACTGAGATAGTAAACAAATGTTTGGAAGGATATCTTCGTTGCTTTGTATCTGATAAGCAGACACAATGGGTCAAATGGTTGCCTCTGGCTGAATGGTGGTATAACACTTCCTTCCATACAGCAACAAAAATGACCCCATTTATGGCACTTTATGGGTATCAACCACCATCCATCACATCATATTTAAGAGAAAATTCTAAGGTTCAGGCAGTGGAACATCACATCGAACATCAACAACAAGTCCTCCAACTCTTAAAGGATAACCTCGTGTTGGCACAAAATAGAATGAAACAACAGGCAGATCAACATCGCAGTGAAAGAAGTTTTGATGTAGGTGATTGGGTATTCCTACGGCTACAACCATATAAGCAAATGTCCCTAAAGCAAGCTAAGAAGGATAATAAATTATCACCAAAGTATTATGGTCCGTACAAGGTGTTGCAAAAGATTGGTACTATGGCATACAAATTGGAGCTTCCTGCAGCTTCTCGATTGCACCCAGTCTTCCATGTTTCATGTTTAAAGAAGGTTATAGGTGACAACCTCCCAATTCAAACAATATTGCCAGAACTTGATGAGGAAGGAAAAATTATATTGGAACCGGAAGCAGTCATAGAAACAAGAACTCGACAGCTACGAAATCGATCAATTTCAGAGTATCTTATCAAGTGGAAGAACTTATTCGCTGAAGATTCCACATGGTAGGATGAGAATTTTACGCAGAAGTATCCAGAACTACTCAAGCATTGAGGACAACACTTTTTTGAAGGAGAGGGGCATGTTGGGTCCCTATAATACTAGTGATTACCATGTTGGGTCCCTATAATACTAGTGATTACCCCATTACTATTGTAGTTATACCCCTTATTTATATTGTTGTGCCCCTATTACCCCCCATATTGTTATTTCTGTGCCCCATAGAATCCCCCTATTGTTATTTGTGTGGCTTTATATTATTATTGTTAGGTCGGCTGGATTATATTGTGACTCCTTAGACTCCTATATATAGAAAGGAGGTTTTGTCATTTGTATCATCCAAGAATTGTTCATTTATGTAATGTAAAGGAGGTTGCCCCCTCGAAGAGGCTGAATTCTAAGGCGTGGATCTTTCTTTTCTATCTTTTCTTGAGTTGGTTTCATAACATATGCGCATGTTGGTTATGTTGTTCGTGTCGAGATATTGTGTTGTTAAGTGATGATTATGCCCATGATGTATCATAGCTTCACCTTCACATGGAAGAGTGCATGAAGCCTTCGATGGTATTGGCACTCACTTCATAGTTCATGCATACACATTTGTGTCCATCACTTGCTACTTGGTATGCTTCATGTGTTTGTCCAACTGCGGGCAAGTCTTCTAGCATGCACTCCTTGTTCATGTTGTTCGTCATTGCACCATGTCTCATCCATGTACCTATTTTTGCAATGACTCATGATGGGACGACATCAAATCCAGAGATACCCTTGTCTACCATGATGCATTGTCTTTCGTTTCTGGGTGCAAGTGACCGAGAGAGAGGACAAGGCTCTGAAACAACGTAGAGCACATGTTAGTGTGGGATTCAAGGCTCTAGAGCATTGTCAAGAAAAATTGCTTTGCTCAGAGGTCACTGGGAGGCTGGGATGAGTGTTTGGAATATCAATGACATTATGAGGGATCTAGCTCAACTAGGAGGTAGAACTACACAATTTTTCCTAAGAAGTCAGTGTGGGCAGTAGAGGGCCCTCCCAGTAAAAATTGTGCAGATTTACAGGGGAGGCTGGGAGTGGGTTGCGGGAGCTTGTTGGCCAAAAATATGCAAAACTGGGAGGCAGTCATTGTTATCGGGAAAACTAGTGTACATTCAGAGCTGCTAGTCCCACTAAGACGGGTAGCTATCTTAGAAACAAACAAACTAAAGTCACTTGTGTTTTCCTTTATGAGAGACAGATGAGAGAGAAGCAAAGAGTACCAACCTCAGTCTTTTGATAGTCTCCTTGCTCGTTTCCTCTCTCCCTCAATAGAGCTTTTGCCAGTCCTTTCTCACTTGTCCCGCTTCAAAGAACACCTATAGAGTCAAAGTAGTGAAATACCATCAAAGCATAGAGATCTATAACCATAAACAATGTAGGAACAGATGTACATCAACCATATAAGTGCATATACAAATACAAGATTCAGAGATGTACAAGCATATGGAGGAAAACTCAAATAGCTTTATTGATAGAAGTAGTAGAAGAGAGGATTACAACTAGGGTGTCTGATCCAACATCATCCTCCCAGCATGAAAGCCCTCTTCACCTCATACAAAGCAAGATCACCCAACAATGTCTTCAAAGAGAAACCAACAACACTTCCTTGCAAATTACAAAATTTTAGCCTCTGGATCTCTGGGATGAGGGATGAGGGTGCGAAGAGTGAGAAGTTCTGGGAAATGATATAATCAGCTGACCCTATTCCTTTAGGGTATGAAACAACACTTTTAGGGGTTTAGAATCCCTTGGTTTATGGACATATGTGATTGGGATCGCAATGCCCAAATATGTCCATAACAGTTGCCCCTTAAAGCATGAGGTCGTAAATCTTTTGATGTCGAGTGAAATTCTTTATAATGAGGATTCGAGGTTTTTCGAACTAGAAGGTGACCTGTAATAAGATACAATACAATACATTATCTTCACAATATTTCCATAATCTAGTTGAGGTTGGCATTCCCATGCTCAGTTTTATAAATTCATTTTCATGTACATAAGACAAACAATTATCTGTCTGGAAAATTGATGATTCTGGTAGAGCCATCATCCCTTAGCTTGGATGATTATCTATGCAGCAATGATGTACATTTGATGTCTTTATTTTCCTGAATATATCACAGCCCAGATGGATGAAACTTGATCTGGGGTCTTCAAACTCATTCAATCTTCAACTGAAGTACAAGTTGATCCATGTGAGAAGAAGTTCTGATGTCGAACATGGAAAGACATCGCCCGATTACCAGCTAATGATGTAAGTTGTTAACAGGCGTGAGAAGAATCACTGATAATGATAATGATCCTCACGGTACTGCAATATAATTCACGTGGTGTGAATACATGAGTTGATGTCGAATACGACGCAAAATCTTTTGGTTGAAGGCCATTGATGTAAACCTATCACCAGAAGTGAGAAACTTTGAATGAGGCATGCAAGCTTCAAAGTATTAAAAGGGTTGTTCCTAAGTCAAATTCTTGGATAATGAGCTGATGTTCACAAGAAGTGACCCGTCGTAGGAGGGCCTTAATGAATCCCACATCTATGACATGGAACAGAGCAAATGATTTTGTGGAGGTGAAAACAATCTGATGATACAAAGTTCAGGGTGGTGGTCATGAAAATTGGAGAGTGAAGGTATTGCAGCGGATGAGGCATTAGCTAGGTTGGTGAATTCTTTGAGCGACTTCTCTTGAACATATCAGTGACACTGAAATGGATTGGTAGCGTTAACCGCAAAATGGATGGTACGGTGGACCAATGGTGATATGACCGGTGAACAAAATAACCCAACCCGACTCAATCATGGTGACGAAGTGAAAGTGTCATGTTCAAGAGTGACCTGCTACCAATGAAGTTATTCATGTTTTCTTCCCTTTTTCCCAAGTCATTGCTGACCGATACCACTTTATTTTTGTCAAGCTTGACGAGGATAACATATGCTTGTCCTATAATTTTCCCTTCGGGCAAACCTGTCGCTATTTTTTAATGAGCTTAGTGACAGTGAAACTTGCTCTTGCCTACATGGACAAGTTTGTTGCTATTGTTTTAACGAGTTCAACGAAAATGATAAATCGGTCCTTTTCAGTTTTAGAGAATCTAAAAAAGGATGTAAAGGAAACTCTAGTTTTCCTTTTTCGTAATGTAATCCCTTAAGTCCAAAAAATTATAAAATAATACCGAAGGGATGACTTTTTTGATAGTTTTAACAAGCCGAACAAGACAAGTGCTCAATGTTTTTGTGTAATAATCCCTCGGGTCAAAAAAGATTAAAATCTAGAGGAGGGATGGCACTTCCGATCACTTTAACAAGGTGGAGAGGCAAATTGCTCGGCAATATTTTCATATTTTACGAGTCAGGTGAAAATAGCTTAGAGGAGACTTGTTTCTTGAGGAACAAGTGATGTTTTTGGATATCAACTGCTCCTAGGTAAGGTTTTGAACTTTTCAATCACAAAAATGTAAAGAAGGTGGCTAATAGAATCACTCGTTGCAGCTATTCCTCAAAAGGGTAAACAATCAAATGGAGGCATATGATTGGCTAAAAAAGAGTGGAGGTGATGGTAAGAACATGACCAAGGTTCAAAAGCTGATAATTATGCAATCGCAAAGATTATTTACTGAAGGTGGGTTCATCTTTTAATGAGCTTAAACTTTGGGGGAACATTTGCTCATTGCTAGGTTTATTTTTTAATGAGCTTGAACTTTGTGTAAAACTTCTTGTGCCAGTCGTATAATAAGGATGTCTCATCGATAGGTTCATTTTTAGGGAGCTTGCCCCATGCGCAACTTTGCTCCTGAGCCTTTTGTTATGCAAGCTAGGAATGACCAACCTACGAGTTTAAAGGGTTAAGAGCCTACAAACTAAGAAAATAAATGGTCGCTTTTCACTAAAATGCAAAAAGGTTTGCACGCCCCCAGGTATAAAGTAGAGTTTCCAGGTAACCATATGGAAGTTCTCACATTAGCAAGATTGTTCCATCCGCATTTGCAGACAAAACACTTCCTTGGATCTGTCCATCGAAATGAACGAAAATTATTCTAGTTCCAGTCACCTAACCTTTGACGAGGGAATCCTTTTCCAACCTGATCCATTTTCCTAAATGGGCAGGATTGTCAAACTAGTCATATTCCTATGCGGAAACCCACCTTAAATCTGGGGTTTCTCTGCTGAAGCAGACCAGGGCACATGCCTCCTGGGTTTCAGTCACAATCACTGAATCACTCGCGATCATCAGGTGGACAGACTGGAGATTGATGATACATTCCTTGTGCAAAAAGACCAGTTAGGGATGGCATTTGACTAATAGCTGTGTTTGAACCAGGGAATGAAAGTTGGTCAATTAGGTGGACCACTTGCCTTCATGTTGAAAACACATTACTAGAAAGAGTGAGGAAATGATAGCTCCCATGCTATAAATGTAGTCATGCCCAAGGAGTAGATTGTAATCTAGAGTTCCTTGGACTACCATCAGGTTTAGATGAATGGTTTTCCTTCTTAAAGTTATAGGCCAACTTGGAAGGATCCCTAACAGTCGACTGGTTTCTTTGTTGAAGCCTGTCAGATTTTGAATCTTGGGAAAAAGCGATGGCGAACCAAGTTATTTCCAAGTAGTTGAGTAAAGGATACTCACAAAAGTCCCTTCATCTATAATAGTACCGACCATGATCATTCTGTAAGCTTGTACTATGATTTGGAATGGTAAATTAGATGGTGGGCAGGGTTTGCCTAGTAGATTCTAATTGAAGGAAATGACTAGATTGCTTGGAGGTCGGACCGAATAAACGGCCGAGTAAATCTCTGACGAACTTTCTTCTTGTGGTAAAGGAACGGGTAGATTGCCCCCATGTTCATCGGATTCTGTATTGACAAAAATACTTTGAACGGTGTCATTCTCATTCTCTTTGGTGACAGTATCATCTAAAGGTGGACCTTCTAAAGAAAAGACTGGGTCGACTTCCATCTCAACCTATTGACTTTGGTCCGGTGTGGACTCAGAGGGTCTATCTTCAATGATAGGTGCTTCGATCGACAGCAATGGCATGTCAGTCGGATTTTCAATTAGTGATGGAATCGGCAAGAGTTTCTTGTATCCAGGAGGAAGTCATTGCAGAGATGCAGGATGGTTATCCAAGACTCTTTTAGCTTTGTCTAGGAAAGGACAACGATGGAGGACATGACCGCCTTCACACAGTCCACAAGGAATTTTAGATCTTCCTTTCTTTTTGTTTCTTTCGTTTTCACTAGTTGATGGTGTGCTCTCAACATGATCGTCAGAGGTTGAAGACACTGGATTGTCCAAGCGAGGAGACCAGTCCCTCAGGATCCATGGGATGCAGGGACAATCTCAATGATAGTGGTCTCCCTTGCTAATGACACATGGAGATTTAGGTTTGGAAGGTGTAATGTAACGATTTTCACCAGACTATGCGGGTTATTGAATTATTCTTCTTCTTCTCCTTCCCTTTCTTCTTCTTCAACATGCAGTCTTAATGCAAATGCACATGCATGTATTGTTTTTTCAGTTTCCTTAATGTGAGAATGACAAAAAGAAAACCAAGTATAGATTTGAACTATCTTCTTTCAAAGTGACAGTACTAACAATTTTCTTTTCAAAAAAACGAAAGTAAGGCCAAGACGACACTTTGCGATTTTGAATTTAAAATTTCTTTCGAGACTTGAAATACTATTAATTCAAATCAAATATAATGGGAAAAGTGTAATCGACTATCTAAAAGAGGAATTCTTTGCGACACTCTTTTTGTTGACTGAAAATGACACTTGCGACACTTTCAAATCAAAAGACGACAGTTCGATTAAGCTACTATTTGCAAAGGAGAACTATAAATGATGAAAAATACATAAAAAAATGTTCACAATACCTTCTGATGGAGGCTAAATAATGCAAAGGAAGATGGTTTCAACATAGATATACTGATCATAGACAAAAAACTACTGAATAAAGCTGAAGACAATGAAGAAGAAACCAAAATCTAGAGGCAGAAACAGTCTCAATCAATCATCGCACCTGTAACACAGGGAAACAGGGATGCATCTCACCTGCAACACATGGGAACTATGATGCATCCATATTTCCAAGAAGAGATAGTGCGATGGTCCATGGATGAGACTGAGCTTGGTTTTCACTCACAGTTTGCAGCTAAGTTCAGGGATTTAGGCTGGGCTAATGACTGTCAATAAACACAAAGTATAGGGGCTAATCTAATGAGGTTATTTGGGCTATGACCAGGGCACTTAGGATGTTTGCAAGCTCGATGTTTAGCTCAGAATCCAACTTGGAGATTGATTGAAGTAGCGTTGATATACTTTGCAGTTGCATATCAAAAGAATTTTGAAGGCTAGCTAGCTTAACTTCAGGCTCCATCTGTGGTTTATAAAGCAAACAACAGTAACAAAGCAAACAAACTATTCAATCCCTAGTGGAGTCGCCATTTTGTTATCGGGAAAACTAGTGTCCATTCAGAGCTGCCAGTCCCACTAAGATGGGTAGCTATCTTAGAAACAAAAAAACTAAAGTCACTTGTGTTTTCCTTTATGAGAGATAGATGAGAGAGAAGCAGAGAGTACCAACCTCAGTCTTTTACTAGTCTCCTTGCTCATTTCCTCTCTCCCTTGATAGAGCTTTCGCCACTCCTTTCTCACTTGTCCCTCTTCAAAGAACACCTTTAGAGTCAAAGCAGTGAAATACCATCAAAGCATAGAGATCTATAACCATAAACATTGTAGGATCAAATGTAAATTAACCAAATAAATTCATATACAAATACAAGATTCATAGATATACAAGCAGATGGAGGAAAAATCAAATTGCTTTATTGATAGAAGTAGTAGAAGAGAGGATTACAACCAGGCTATCTGATCCAACATCATCCTCCCAACATGAAAGCCCTCTTCACCTCATACAAAGCAAGATCACCCAACAATGTCTTCAAAGAGAAACCAACAACACTTCCTTGCAAATTACAAAATTCCAGCCTCTGGATCTCTAGGATGAGGGATCCATATATAGATGTTTATAGGAGAGTGAGTTAGCTTATGGGATTTTGATTAGTCTCATTTCACTGATACTCCGTAGTTCCATTTGGAGATTTCATGATCTCTTACTCATCCCTAGGTGAATTCAGAGAGGCAAGTGTCATATGAGAAATTTCTAGAATATTCTTTGAGTTTCCACCTAGCAAACTGCTTCTGCCATTTGTCTGCTCTCACTCATTGCACCCTACAGAAGGTATTTCCAGTATGCATCACACCCCCCATGTGTAATAGGTGAGATTCATCACAGCTTATGCATGGAGCAGTCTGTATGGTCCAATTTTGACAAGTTCTGAGTAGTTTTTCAGGTAGAACTTCTGGGAAATGATGTAATCAGCTGACCTTGTTCCTTTAGGGTATGAAACAACACTTTTAGGGGTTTAGAATCCCTTGGTTTATGGACATATGTGATTGGGGTTGCAATGCCCAAATATGTCTATAACAATCATGCTAAACATGTATGCACAGTTTCCAGGTTGAGTGGGGTGTCGGGTAGCTGGTGGAAAATCTAAGAAAACTGCGCAATTTTAAGGAGGAGCAGTAGGCCAGCTAATAGGGCATCTGACTAACAGAACCATGCAATTTGCAGAGATAGTACAATGATAGGCAGTGGGTGCATGTCCCTCATGTTTTCTCAATTTATTCAATAAATGGAGTTCGGCATGCTAGAAACTTTTGTACAATTTCTAGGAGGATTGAAGCTTGGGTTCACTGCTCGATCAAACTCTCTAGTTGACTAGTGGGAGTCTTGATGGATTGGTTTTTGAAAAGCACAGGTTCAGATCGCCTCTTAGGAAATTTTTGCCTCGTTTTAGGTGATAATAAAGTAGGTCGATTCAAGGATTTCACAGCGAAGACTTCTTGGGAGGGAGCCTCAAGCTCTATGCAATTCTAGGTAGCAGTACTTGGTCACTAAGTGGTGAGACTATGCAGTACAGCTCAGCAGAGGTTCAGCTGATGGAGGGTTGTCCAGTCAATAGATCTTTGGAAAAATGGTTAACTGTGTGATCTAATGAACTCATCAATACATTACATTGTGAACACACACTCGACATGACTTGATGATCAGACATCGTGAACCAACAAGACAACATATGCTCAGTGTGACTTACTACGAGACAATTTAATGGTGACAGCGACAAGTGCGACACTTTGGATAGACCTTCAGATGGTCGTGATGATACTTGCATGACAATGCTTACAAGATCATGTGTGAGTGCGATAGATGTTTACCTGATGAACATAACTCAAACACAAACCTTCAAGAGCACTAGAATAAGGTCACAAGAATGACATATAAATTAACATGCCTAAGGTGATGCTTGGTCAAACAGGAGAAAAGGAGGCAAGACATGTAGAGGAAACACATGAGATCAATTTTTTTTGTTTGCGGACATGCATGTTACTGAGGATAGGATGATATGAAAATGAAAAGAAGTCTTGCAAATCCATTATGAGGTGCACTTCAAATGGTGCACTTTACTTACCATACTTACCCTCGAGATGATCGTGCATCCAACAGAGATTGCATGTAGTCCTGACCTTTTCCATTACTTTGTCTCTTGGTCCTTCTCCTCGACTCCTTATGAGTGATGTCATCATGTCAACTTTTCCTATAGTCATTCAACGATGGATCAACGTGGTTTCAATGGTAAGTGACTGTTTCTGAGCTGAGGCCATGGGAGACCCATATGTGCAGTATCTACATGTAAGACTAACAGGACAACGTGGGTAACATAGTGTAGTTTTGAGGCACAAGACACTACTCCGGGGTGTGGGTCCTGGGAGAACTGTTCTACACATTTTTGGAGAACAATGTAGGCTGCCTAACTACTCGGCACATTTCAGGAGAGCAGTGCGGGCTGCCTGAATGCTCTGTGTATTTTTGGAGAGTAGTGTTAGATGGGGTCTTTGTGGGCTACGAAGTTTTAGCAGACAAGGGAGTAAGCCTGATGGTTGTATAAGTAGCGTGCAAAGTTGCGGGAAGCTGAATGAGGCTAGGTTTCTTAGGAAATGGCTATGTGTGAGATGAGTGACATAGATGTAAATTGTGATAGGACTCGACTATGATCACACATGAACAATTAGTGACACAACATAAAACATCTAGAATGCATAAGACATACTTTACTTGATGCAACAACCTTCGTGACAAGAGTGCATGAAGTGAGTGTGAAACATGTCTATATGATGACAACCGCTCATACGCACATAGTTCCCTTAAAGCAAAACAACATTTACTTTGCATGAAAAAAAGAAACCCCTATGCCTAAAGATGACACATGCTTCATAAATATGAGAATGCACACAACTATTACAATCAAGGAGGGGAGCTTGAAATCATGAGCTTGCCAACAAGTGACCAAGGATGATTGATTGCGGGATACAAGGTAGGCTCTAAAATTTTCATGAGAGCCAAAACTTTGGAGGGTGTTTGTAGGTACTACAACATTGGTGACACACTGCTAGAACTCCAACTCTTTGTATGGACCTTGTTTCGTGAAAAGTGAGGCTAACCCTTCCGAAAGTATTGTTTGATTCCTTGATCGTGATCTCTTGCCCACTAGCTTGTGTGAAATATGTAGTCGCTACAATTATCTTGATCAGTCAGCATACATTCCAAGCCAAGTCAACTTAGTTGTTTCGATTGGAGATGAGAGGTATATTGATGTACAAGTAATATAACTGTCAGAGTTTTTCATCTTTGATGTTGCTTTGATGCCAGCAGGCTTGGATAGTGCCCCAGCAGAGTCACGCAGGAACACAAGTATTGCTCTGCTACCTGTTAGCCTCCTATTGCAACAGGTGTTCATCTTTCATGATTGACATTTTTACATGCCAAATATGTCATACTTTGAATGCTGCAATGCTCCATATTTCCAAAAGAGGCCAAAGAAGAGGCCATGAAAGTGTGCTAGTCTAAATGCCACTACTGTATTCCAAATTTTGATGAGTTAACCATTTTTGAAGAATTTTCTGTAAAGGGAAGGCCAAACAGCTTAATCTTGGCTTCCCTAGGTTTCAATTTTTTGTTTTAGAATATAGAGAATGAATATCTGTCCAAACAATTTAATCTTGGCAAATTTGTAGAGAGGTAGAGAAACAAAGGTGCCCAACTGCTTAATCTAGGCCCTTGGAAGAAATAAGTGTAGATTTAGATAGGAGGACAAAAAAGAAGAAAAAAAAAGCAATCAAAGCCTGCAAGTCTAAGTGCACCTAAACCAAAAAGAAGAAAAAATGCTAGGTAAGTAGGCTGGGTAGGTAGTTTTTGAGGTTGCAGAATGTTGATCTATGATCAATTTTGTGTTTCAAAGTGATATTGTACCTCAGATCACAGGTACAAGGCAGATTTCATTTGGAGGAGCTCAAGCAAGGCATGGCTAACTCCCCTTTCTTCTCATTCCCCAAATCACTCACTAATTTCCTGAAGAGGTCAAGATCTGCTTGATACCTCTTAGTTTCATCATTTTCCATATCGTTTTCCTTGGTAAAGATTTGCTTTACTCAAGGAATCTTAATACTTCCTCTATGAATCATTTTCCCCCCTATTAGCCTAAGATTCACATACTTAGCGCTTTCTTATCACTTATCATATTAACTCCTAATTTTACTATGTAGCTCCCTATCTGTCTCCTCTTCCCCTACTAAAACTATGTTAATAACTTCCCTGTGTACATATTCCCATCCCCTGGCATTATAGCCCTATAAATATCAGTTTGGGAAATGCCGAGTTCATCTGGGACTTAGCATTAGCCCTCCGCGTCCTAACCCTGGGATTAACTTGACATTTGGTTAAGTTAATAACCTTTTTCCTCACCCCTTTACCCATAACATTTCATCATTTTGACCCTCTCGTGCTTACAGGTTCGGGTTTAGTTTAAATGTTTGATTAAACTGTAATCCGGGCACTCAAACTATGGAAACCCGCAAAAACCCACTTTTCTAATGTTTAACCCCCCCGTCGTATGAAAAAAGACAAATAAAAAACAAAGTGGGCCCCGTCCCTAACCCTCCACCACCTTGTCTGTTCCGTCAACAGTCATATCTGGCACGCCATAGATCAACGATGGGCGGGTCTTCCCATATGCCGATATGCCAAGGGTTAACGCTCAGGAGATGGGCGATTTTCCCATCGTACTCCTGCCACGCATCACCCTCTCGACTGTGGCGGAGCCCCCACCCCGAGAACTGCCTGCGCACAAAAGCAGTGCGCCCGAAACCGGAAACCGCCTCCCCCCTCCTACGTCAGCGCCATGTCATGCTGACGTCACCTTCCCGCATCGGCCTCCTGTCGCCATGTCCCTACCTTACCACTGCCACGTCACCTCCTCCACCGTACTACCACGTCACCCACCATACTGCTGACATCACCCTGTTGACGTCACCCTGCCACATCACCGCCGTACTAGGACCCACCGTTGTCATCATGCTGATGTCACCGTCAAGAAGCGCGAAAGGTGCAAATCACAGCCTAGAAAGCCCAGAATCAAAATCTGAGGCAATTTTTCATGCGCGATTAGCGCCTAGTGCTAATCGTGCATGGCTACGGGAAATAGGCCAAAATGGAAAGCCCTTCATGGTTCGGCCTCAAGCAGGCCCGAAAGGAGCAGAATGACATGAATTTCTTTGCACAGCATTCAGAAAGGGGCAAACACAGTTTTTAAAGCAACAGAGGGCCGAATAGCAGCCATAAAAGGTCGATGGGACAGTCTAAAGCACTCAGAAGACATTAAAGAGGCCATGTTCAGCGACAAAGAGTATCAGTTAAATGTTTTTTATGGAAATCCTTTTTCCCAATGCAGGTGAACATTGAATGACCTCCAACAAAGTCAAGGGAAACGGTGGAGCTATATCGAAGCTCTCCCATCAAAGTTAATGTACCTCAGAACCACTCAAGAGCATGGATCAAAACCCAAAGCACAGTTATGGCTAAGTTATCAGCACAGAGCCAGAAAGACAACACATTAATTCCTTTTTGATACAGCTGCACCCAGCGCAGCTCGAGGATATTTTCCCGCATTTATTTCAAACATGTGTTAGGTTAAAGACATTTATTACAGAAGATCTGTCTGAGATCTGATTAGTGTAGATATTTTACTTATAAAACAACCCTAATTCACTGTCAAAAGGGTTGGTTGGTTGTATAGCTCCAAGAGAGACTTGCTCTGTATACCTGATGTTTTACTTCATCAAAGACTGCTGAAAATCTTGGAGGAATGACTGTGTGCTGTGTACTAATGTTCTGAAGAATTGAATGTGGAATTCTTGTGCTTCAACCTGACTCAATAAGTGTTTCCTACCTTTGTTTTTCCATTGATATACCATTTAAAATAGCAGAAAGAATGAATAGTTTAGACTTGGTTTAATTGCCCTCTATGCTCAATTTCTGTTGTTTCTTTACGTTTTCATCTAGATTAGTAATGAATATGAATTCCGTGTGGCTCATATTTCCCCTAATTCACTCATGTTTGACAGTTATCTAGGGATTTTTCACTGCTCCTAGATAGAGCTCATTCACCTTCCCTCTGCTAAACTGAACGAGAGATTCTTAACTACCTGTCATTCCTTAGCCCTCATTCCATCCTTTAAAGCTTGAATCATTGTTTCATGTGCAGCTAGCTTGCTCCATATTCCTTCCTTGTGACCAAGAAAATGCACCAGCAGTCTCACACCTCGACTCCACGCCCAATGGTTCTAAAACTTTCATGCTATCCCTGCCTCTCTACTTGAAAGCATCATCCTTCCCACCAAAATCAAAACAAAACCCCTTGAACTCAATAACTAGCCTAAAATCATCATCAACAAAGCTAAATCCTAAAGAAAGAGCCCTCTCTGACTGCTGATAGGCTAGGACCTGCAGTCCAAAGATTGGTTTGTGGTTACCTCGGCCGTATCCCTTTAAGGAGCTTTAGGGACAACCTGAGTGATAACATAATGGCGACTCCACTGGGGACCTTCCTCAGTTAAATCTCACAAATCAAGTTGGAAAGCTCCACTGAGGAAAACAATGAATTTTCCAATTGTTGCACATTCCTTAAAACTACAGATGAAGTCTGAATGTCAGCCAGGAAGCCTTTGAAACTATTCTTGCTTTGCATTTACGGGAGTAAATAAATGCTGCTTCAGTCAATCTTCATGTTAGTTTTAAGTTATAGATAGTTGTTCCAAAATTAAATCAGTTCCTTCCTAAACTAAAAAGCATTCACAGAAAATACCAAAACAAGTTCAGAATCTGGCTCTTAAAAGGAATTCACGGTATATAAGGTCAAATCCAGACCCAAACCCCCCAGCTATTCTTGAAAATCCCAATTTAATCCCAAGGAACCTCAGGAAGCTAGAGCAAAGAGAATATTTTGTTGACTTTAGCCCTAAAGGAGTTCATCCAGGCTTTGTTCCAACCCCTGTCAAAGTTTTATTCCATTCAACCCCTACTTCCCCTTCTTCATCGTCCACTTCCCAAAGCACTCCTTCCACACCTCCGTTCACTGCACATACTAACACTACCACCACTGTTGTTACAGCTGTTCTAGCTGTCCCCATTGTTCCTATTGTTCCACCTATCCCTGTAAACATGGCTAATAGATATGCGCCCCTGCAATTACCTGCTAATCTAGGGGCTATGCCTCAGGATTATCAAACTAAAATCACATATTTTGATGGAATTGGTTCTTGCACAGCCCTTCAGCATACAAAGAAGATGCAAGACTATTTTGAGAACTATGAGATAGTTGACGATAGCGTGAGAATGAAGATTTTCGTCCAAATTTTGACAGATGATGTCAGAACTTGGTTTAGAGCACTCACAGCCAATTCTATAGCAGACCCAGAAGCCTTATATCAGTCATTTATCAACAGATGGGAGAAAAAGAAAGACCCCTTGCACATATTATCTAAATATGACACCATCAAAAGAGGCCCTCAAGAGTTTGTCTTGCATTATTGTGCAAGATTTAATAATGTTTATAATGCAATACCACAGAACTTAAGACCTCCACCTGATCTTGCTTTGTATAAATTCCCTGATGGTTTTGACACTGACATGGCTTATCAGTTAAGGGAAAGTGCCCCTCAAACCCTTGCAGACATGCAAAATGTTGTTGTTAGCGTAGAGGCAAATCTAATTGCCAAAAGAAATAGAGCTAGAACTGAGAGAAGAACCACCTTTAAAGAGGAACCCTCAGCCTTAGATCAAAAGCTGGATGCTATTATCAGTGGCATGCACAGGCTGGGAGACAGAGTAGAGAGTGTTGAGAGGAAATCATCATGGGAAGGACAACAACCTAATACCATAAGGAACCAAAATTTCCAGAAAACTCAGAATACAAATGCTGGTAGGTCTAGCCCAGACCATGATGTAAGGCCTCCTTTTCACGAAAATTACGCTGAAGCATCTACATCTAGTGAACAGACAGAGGATACTCACATGAACTTAGTGGATTCGAGGGCTGAGCAACAAATTTTCTTAACTCAACAAGACCAAGATGAGCATGACTTTGATCAATTTCAGACTAAGTCTGGTGAGTCTTTTGATTTTAAACAAGGTTATGATACTGCTGTGTATGAGGTCCACAAACAATATAAGCTGAGAACAAGGACCATTGACATTCCTTAACCTAGCAAACCAAAGGATGGCAAACAACCCAACAAGATTAAAGGCAAGGCTGTCATAACAAAACCAGCTGATATACCTATCCCAAACCCGCATCAAGTGATTGTAGAGGACATAACAGAAATTCAGCCTTCTATTGATCAGCCTCTGCCACCTCCTTCCTCGGAAAAGAATTTGAACAGCATTCCAAAACGCCCTCCTAAAACTAAAAAACCGCAAGCAGTCACTTCCCATAACACTGATAAACAAGACCAAATTGCTGATACTCCAATGGAAAAAGGGAAGCCTGCCTCTCACAATACTAAAAACCAATCTGAAAAATCATTTGACTTAGAGGCAGAAATAGGTAAACTGAAGATTTCCATCCCTTTATCCGAACTGGCCAAACATGATGTGTATAGGCAACAAATTCAATGATCACTTCAAATGCCAGAGATTAAGGATGATGTGAATGTTCTTGATGATCAGCCTGAACTGTTGTTTGGTCCAGAAGTTAATGGAAAATCAACATATGGATCTGTTCTACCCTTTTATGTCAGTTTACATATACATGACAAAGTCTTGCACAATGCTATGTTTGACTCAAGTGCCTCACACAACCTTATGCCCAAAGCTGTAATGGAAAAACTAAAACTTGATGTCACAAGACCCTACAAAGATCTATTCTCCTTTGACTCAAACCAAGTCAAGTGTTTAGGCCTCATCAAAGACTTATGTGTCTCCTTAGTCCAATATCCCAACGAGACAATCCTCATGGATGTGGTGGTTGCTGACATTCCACCAAAGTATGGCATGCTATTGTCAAGATCTTGGGGAGCAAAACTCCAAGGTTCCCCCCAATTAGACCTCTCTTATGCCACTATAACTGTCTTTGGGCAACCAAAGAGACTGTATAGAGAAACACTGATGAAGTATGTGGTAACTAGTGAGGACAAGCCCAAAATTTTCCTATTCACTCAATCCATTCTGATATGGATTCTTTTATTTTATTTAATGATGAAATAAATCCTCTTACTAATGACAAGCCGTTGGATTTAGAACTGAACACACACACCGATGAAGAATTGGTTGCCCATACTGATGAAACTGTCAAAACAATCAAGGCAACCAACATACAAGAAAAACCTCCCCAAATAGAAATTTCAAATCTGCCCAATCCTAAAGTGACTGAAACTCTTGATACTAACCACAACCAAGAAGTCGCATGGTATTTAGAGTTTGATGGCTCTGTTAACAAGTTAGGAGCAGGGGCATGTGTCTGGATTCACAATACACATAACAATCATGCATAAGGTCGTGCCTATAGGCTAAATTTCAAATGCACCAATAACATGGCAGAGTATGAGGCTCTCCTCTTAGGCCTTAAACTACTCAAAGCTCTAGGAGCTGCAAAGGTGTCCATTTTAGGTGACTCTGATTAATCATACAACAAATGAAAGGTAACTTTGTTACCAATGACAATAGAATGAGGGCATATAGGACTGCTGCTACTAATATACTCAATGCATTCACTGAATCCAAGCTTGCCAAGATTTCAAGAGATCATAACATTCATGCACGCAGCCTAGCCACATTTGCTAGTACATGCAAGCACCCCTTTGAGCCAAATCACCATTTTACTGCTGAGATAAAACATAGGCCTGCTATCCCAAATAATGTTAAAGATTAGCAAGTGTTTGAAAGTGATGCCCAGATTAACAACTTCCTCACTCTTGAGCATGAGTTTTCAAATATTAACATTGACATGGATGCTATGACGGATGAACAATAGTAAACAAATGAAAATTAGCAGGCTGTAACAGCTGCAAGAGCCAAACAAATCCTAAACCCAACTGTTTTTGACAAAACAAACATAGAAGAGCTGAAACAAATGCATTTGGAGGAAATAGCAGAAATAGAGGCCGAGATCGTTGATCTAAAAGATAACTTTCTCCCTGCTGGCCTCACTCCCTTAGAAGACATGTTTGATGCTAATGATGTGCCCAAAAAACCAAAAATGCAACCATTGAATGCTGCTATAGAAGAACACAACATTGGGACAGCAGATAAGCCCAAAATGATCAAACTATCTAAATCTTTGCCACCCGATCAAAAACCCAAATATGTTGATTTGTTCAAAGAATTCCAAGATGTATTTGCTTGGAGTTATGAGGACTTGAATTCCTATGACACCTTAGTAATCCAACACACCATTCCCTTAAAACCAAACCAAAAGCCCTTCAAACAAAAACTGAGGAGAATCAATCCTATGCTTCTCCCTTTGATTGAAAAGGAAGTGAAAAGAATGTTTGAAGCAGGTATCATAGCACCCATCAGATTCTCTGAATGGGTATGCAATCTTGTTCCCACAAGAAAAAAGACAGGTGAGATTAGGCTATGTCTAGACCTAAGAAATTTAAATCAAGTCTCCCTAAAAGACCACTACCCCTTGCAAAAAATGGATCACATCCTACAAAGAGTAGTGGGGTCATCTAGAATCTCTTTGCTAGATGGCTTTTCAGGTTTCAATCAAATACTGCTTCACTCGGATGACCAAGACAAGACAACCTTTACCACACCCTGGGGAACATTTAAATATGTGAAGATGCCTTTCGGACTTAAAAACACTGGTGCTACCTTTCAAAGGGAAATGGATATTTCATTTGCCAAGGAAATACATGATTTCCTAGTTGTCTACCTCGATGACTTAACCCGCTTTTCCAAATCTGATCAAGAGCACCTAAAACATTTGAGGCAAATATTCATGACATGTAGGAAATATGGCATTTCCTTGAACCCCAAGAAGTCCCTCTTCGGCCTTGAAGAAGGCAAACTTCCTGGCCATATCATCTCAAAAGATGGTATTAGAATAGATCCGGAAAGGATCCAAGCCATCCTCCAAATCCCATATCCAAGGAACATAAAAGAGTTGCAAGCATTCCTTGGGAAGATCAACTTCCCAAGTAGATTTATTCCAAATCTGGCCTAGCTAATAAGACTATTAAGTAACATGCTAAAGAAGGATGCCAAGGTAAGATGGTCTCTCGAAACCAAGCAAGCCTTTGAAGGCATAAAATCTGCCTTAACCCAAGCCCCAGTCCTCACCAGTCCACAATTTGACAAAGATTTCATCATATTTTCATTTGCATATGAGCACACCATAGCTGCTGTCCTTTTGCAAAAGGATGACCAGGGAGCTGAAAAGCCAATTGCATTTTTCAGCCGAGCCTTAAGAGATGCCTCGTTGAAATACCCAATCATGGAGAAGCAGGCTTATGCCCTTGTTAAAGCAATCAAAGACTTCCGAGTTTACATTTTATATTCACATGTGATTGCCTATGTCCCAAATGCTGTTGTAAAAGACATATTAACCCAAGAGGGCTTAGAGGGCAAAAGAGGCAAGTGGATTGCTAATATCCTGGAATATGACATAGAAATTAAACCAACCAAGCTCATAAAGGGACAAGGTTTAGCCAAACTGATGTCCGAAACAAACTTTCAAGCCTTAGACACTAACCAATTGGACAATGAATAGGAGCTGGCGACTCCACAGATCAGTGAAACCTATTTGCAATCCCCATGGTATGCTGATATATGCTTTGTATTGTTCAACCTGTTTTCTCCCCCAGATTGTCCAGAACCAAGAAAAGATTTTTAAGAATGAAGGCTTCAAAGTTTTGTGTCATAGATGGTGCATTATTTTGGAAAAATCATGAAGGTATATTGCTTAATTGTTTAACCATAAATGAAACCAACAATGTCATGAAAGAATTCCATGCAGGGGACTATGGAGGACATCTATATTGGAAGTCCACTGCTGATAAAATTTTAAGGGTTGGTTTCTATTGGCCTTCTTTATTTGCAGACATAAAGAAGTTTGCTATCTCATGTCATAAATGCCAAATCTTTGAGGGCAAAAGAAAGTTGCTACCCTTGCCGCTTAAACCCATCTCAACTGAAAAGCCTTTTCAACAATGGGGTCTTGACTTCATTGGAGAAATCCATCCCCTTCCTCAGGCCAACACAAGTGGATTCTAATAGCCACCGACTATTTCACCAAGTGGGTTGAGGCCATCCCATGCAGGCAAGCCAATGACACCATCATTATCCAATTCCTTGAGTGCAATATCCTTTCTAGATTTGGCTGCCCTGAGAAGATCATTACTGACAACGCCACTACCTTCAAATCCAAAAAGATGATCAATTTTTGCCATAAATTTCACATCACCTTGGGGCATTCCACAGCCTATTACCCCCAAGGTAATGGCTTGGCTGAGTCATCTAACAAGAGCCTCATTAATATTATCAAGAAGATCTTAGAGGAGAACAAGAAGAACTGGCATAGAAAGCTCACTAATGCCCTAAGGGCAGACAGACTTTCAACAAAGAAATCCATTGGGATGAGCCCTTATGAGCTAGTATATGGCATGGAGGCCAGATTTCCTTCATCCTTGGGCATTCCTATTATCAAACTGTTACAGGAAATTCAGGCTGAGCCAAATGACATTCAACGAAGAATCAATCAGACCATTCATCTTCAGCAAACCAGAGAGCAGGTTTATGAAAGAGCTCAGACTTTGCAAGAGAAGCTTAAAAAAATGTATGATAAGAGAGCTAAGGCTAAGGATTTTTGCATTGGCGACAAAGTTCTAAGGTGGGATTAATGAAGAGAAGACAAGGGAAAACATGCAAAATTTGATTTTTTATGGAAAGGGCCATTCATTATTTCTGCTGTTCAAGGAAATAACACATATTTCCTCAAATCTGTAGAGGGCAGCACTGTTGAAGAAGGCCCTGTTAATGGCCACATGTTAAAACATTACCATGATCCCTTTTAAAGGGATACAATACAGCTTTGTATATATCTCTTTGTAAATTGATATTTGTAAATATCGGCACTTTGTTTTATTTTTGTATAAGTATTCTGAGTGTTAGAGGAGCAGCAACAAAGTTTGTGAAGACACAGCCAATGCAAGTACTCCATTTTTAAGGCTCTGTCTCTGCATCAATCTTAGCAAAAACAGCAATAGTAGCACTATCATATCACAGAATTTCATGGTAAAAGGAAACTGTTTGCAGCTTGTTGTCTTTAGTAAAAAAGTATCAATAGGAGAGGAGCATTTGTTAGTTTCACATCAGCAACTGTTTCTAGACCAGAGGCTAGGGTAAATACATCAGTTTTGATCCATATTTTGGATCTATTTTCAAAGGCAATTCTTAAGCAACATTGTATATAATATCAAGCACATAGAAGAAACCAGGCAGTGCTATGTATTTCACAATATTTCAGTGAAAGAGAGGCCTCCTCATATTTCAAAGTTTCACACTTTTAGCAGCCAACACAAAGAAATTTTTCAGTCCACAGCAACAATAGAAGATCAAGGTAGTCTGACCTACTGTTCTTGTCTTTTCACAAGGAAAAGCCATCCCCAAGTGGAGCCACTGTTAGCCTCCTATTGCAACAGGTGTTCATCTTTCATGATTGACATTTTTACATGCCAAATATGTCATACTTTTCATGCTGCAATGCTCCATATTTCCAAAAGAGGCCAAAGAAGAGGCCATGAAAGTGTGCCAGTCTAAATGCCACTGCTGTATTCCAAATTTTTACCAGTTAACCATTTTTGAAGAATTTTCTGTAAAGGGAAGGCCAAACAGCTTAATCTTGGCTTCCCTAGGTTTCAATTTTTTGTTTTAGAATATAGAGAATGAATATCTGTGCAAATAGTTTAATCTTGGAAGATTTGTAGATAGGTATAGAAACAAAGGTGCCCAACTGCTTAATCTGGGCCCTTGGAAGAAATAAGTGTAGATTTAGATAGGAGGACAAAAAAGAAGAAGAAAAAAAGCAATCAGGGCCTGCAAGTCTAAGTGCACCTAAACCAAAAAGAAGAAAAAATGCTAGGTAAGTAGGCTGGGTAGGTAGTTTTTGAGGTTGCAAAATGTTGATCTATGATCAATTTTGTGTTTCAAAGTGATACTGTACCTCAGATCACAGGTACAAGGCAGTTTTCATTTGGAGGAGCTCAAGCGAAGCATGGCTAACTCCCCTTTCTTCTCATCCCCAAATCGCTCACTAATTTCCTGAAGAGGTCAAGATCTATTTGATACCTCTTAGTTTCATCATTTTCCATATCGCTTGCCTTGGTAAAGATCTTCTTTATTCAAGGAAACTTAATACTTCCTCTATGAATCATTTCCCCCCTATTAGCCTAAGATTCACATACTTAACACTTCCCTATTAACTTATCACTTATCATATTAACTCATAATTTTACTATGTAGCTCCCTATCTGTCTCACCTTCCCCTACTAAAACTATGTTAATAACTTCCCTATGAACATATTCCCATCCCCTGGCATTATAGCCCTACAAATATCAGTTTGGGAAATGTCAAGTTCATCTGGGACTTAGCATTAGCCCTTCGCGTCCTAACCCTGGGATTAACTTGACATTCCGTTAAGTTAATAACCTTTTTCCTCACCCCTTCACCCATAACATTTCATCATTTTGACCCTCCCGTGCTCACTGGTTTGGGTTTAGTTTAAATGTTTGATTAAATTGTAATCCCGGCGCTAAAACTATGGAAACCTGCAAAAACCCACTTTTCTAATGTTTAACCCCCCCGCCGTATGAAAAAAAACAAATAAAAAACAAAGCGGACCCCGTCCCTAATCCTCCGCCACCTTGTTTGTTCCGTCGGCCGTCAGATCTAGCGCACCACAGATCAACGGTGGGCGGGTCTTCCCATACGCCGATATGCCGAGGGTTAGTACCTGGGAGATGGGCGGTTTTCCGATCGTACTCCCACCACGCGTCACCCTCTCGACTGTGGCAGAGCCCCCTCCCCCCAAACCGCCTGTGCACAAAAGCGGTGCGCCCGAAACCGGAAACCGCCTTCCCCCTCCTACGTCAGCGCCACATCATGCTGACGTCACCTTCTCGCGTCGGCCTCCTGCCGCCATTTCCCTGCCATACCACTGCCACGTCACCTCCTCCACTGTACTGCCACGTCACCCGCCGTACTGCTGATGTCACCCTACTGACGTCACCTTGCCACATCACCGCCGTACTGGGACCCACCGCTGACGTCATGCTGATGTCACCGTCAAGAAGCGCGAAAGGCGCAAATCGCAGCCTAGGAAGCCCGGAACCAAAATCTGAGGCAGTTTTTCATGCGTGATTAGCGCCTAGCGGTAATCGCGCATGGCTACGGGAAATAGGCCAAAATGGAAAGCCCTTCATGGCTTGGCCTCCAGCAGGCCCGAAAGGCGCAGAATGACATGAATTTCTTCACGCAGCATTCAGAAAGGGGCAAACACAGTTTTTAAAGCAACAGAGGACCGAACAGCAGCCGTAAAAGGTCAATGGGATAGTCTAAAGCACTCAGAAGACATTAAAGAGGCCAGGTTCAGCGCCAAAGTGTATCAGAGGAAGCGGAAAAGAGTATCAGTTAAATGTTTTTTATGGAAATCCTTTTTCCCAATGCAAGTGAACATTGAATGACCTCCAACAAAGTCAAGGAAAATGGTGGAGCTATATCGAGGCTCTCCCATCACAGTTAATGCACCTCATAACCACTCAAGAGCATGGATCAAAACCCAAAGCACAGTTATGGCTAAGTGATCAGCACAGAGCCATAAAGACAACACATTAATTCCTTTTTGATACAGCTGCACCCCACGTAGCTCGAGGATATTTCCCGCATTTATTTCAGACATGTGTTAGGTTAAAGACATTTATTATAGCAGATTTGTCTGAGATCTGATTAGTGTAGATATTTTACTTATAAAACAACCCTAATTTACTGTCAAAAGGGTTGGTTGGTTGTATATCTCCAAGAGAGACTCGCTCTGTATACTTGATGTTTTACTTAATCAAAGACTGTTGAAAAGCTTGGAGGAATGACTGTGTGTTGTGTACTAATGTTCTGAAGAATTGAATGTGGAATTCTTGTGCTGCAACCTGACTCAATAAGTGTTTCCTACCTTTGTTTTTCCATTGATATACCATATAAAATAGCAGAAATAATGAATAGTTTAGACTTGGTTTAATTGCCCTCTATGCTCAACTTCTGTTGTTTCTTTATGTTTTCATCTGGATTAGTAATGAATATGATTTCCTTGTGGCTCATATTTCCCCTAATTCACTCATGTTTGACAGTTATCTAGGGTTTCTTCACTGCTCCTAGATAGAGCTCATTCACCTTCCCTCTGCTAAACTGAACGAGAGATTCTTAACTACCTCTCATTCCTTAGCCCTCATTCCATCCTTTAAAGCTTGAATCATTGTTTCATGTGCAGCTAGCTTGCTCCATATTCCTTCCTTGTGACCAAGAAAACGCACCAGCAGTCTCACTCCTCGACTCCAGGCACAATGGTTCTAAAACTTTCATGCTATCGCTGCCTCTCTACTTGAAAGCATCATCCTTCCCACCAAAATCAAAACAAAACCCCTTGAACTCAATAACTAGCCTAAAATCATCATCAACAAAGCTAAATCCTAAAGAGAGAGCCCGCTCTAACTGCTGGTAGGCTAGGACCTGCAGTCCAAAGATTGGTTTGTGGCTACCTCGGTCGTATCCCTTTAAGGAGCTTTAGGGACAACCTGAGTGATAACACTACCAACAAGCCTGGTCAGTACTCCAGTGGACTTACTTGCATCACCTCTCTGTGTAGGAAGAATTTCTCTTCTTTCACCTTATTCATTTTTAATTTTTTAATTTTAAATTTAAAAAAAAAAAACTATCCATAAGAACTTATTTATTTGAGAGGTAGAAGCCAGATCCCCACTTATTAAGAGAAAACAAGGTTTTTCCTTCAAATAAGTGTGTTATATACACCTTAGACATACTTGTTAATATTTTCCCCCTCACCTTTCTCTACTTGACTAAGACGACAAGGGTTAACACAAAAGAAATGATTAGAGTAGGCAATACTTGTTAACAATGCAAACATTGTGTTTTTCACCAAGACTCACTCTGAACAGAATGTATTTTCCATCACAGAATCATCGACTGAAGACAACAAACTCTTCATAAAGAGAGAGGACAACAGATAACCAAGTTTTGATAGCTGTACAAGCCCTCTTAGATTTTCCCAGCTTGTCATTAGAGCTGAACATGGTTTCATGAGAGGCTAACTTATGGGTAAAAGAAAGCAAAGGAAGGAAAAAGAAAAAAGTAGAAGTAAAGAAAAGAAAAACAAGTAAGAAAAGAAAGTAGGCAAGCAAATAAAAACAAGTAAGCAAGAAAATAAAACATGCAAACCAAGAAGTGAAGCAAAGCAAGAAACCAAACACTACTCCTACTCCTACTCTAAATAGTGCATGGGCCTACTCACGTGAAGTGATATTTCCAATGCAGCCATTGGTGCATTGGATAGCCCATGTTGGAAGAGGAAAGAAATATATGCATGTAAACCAGTGAACAAGAAATATAGATCAATTAAGACCAACACGCTTTGAGTTTTATAAAATCCATAGAAAAAAAGAGTGGATGCATAAGATAGGCATTTTGCGGGCTTAACATGGTGTTGTGACACATTGGATGCATATGATAAGCGTGCAGACTCTATTGACTATGATAGACAACAAAACATGAGAAAGAGAGACAACTTATGCCTTGCAAGTGTGCTTTCTCTACATGATTATGTTGACTATGTTAGACCCACCAACATGTCAAGGGGATCTCCCTGGTAAGAAGTCCCAATTAGACCCCAGACCATTTGGTGTAGGAGTCCCAGCAGTGGGTCGTTTGGTAATGCCTTGACCATGATTTCACACAGAGGCAAGTAAGATAACTCTGTTGGTAGGAAGGGTGTGACAACTACATTGAGTCAAGGAAGGTGCATGACAGGTTCTAACAAAAAAGGGTTGAGATTAGTGCAACCCATGGAAACTTGTAATAGTACTTAGATGGGAAGGGAACACACAAGCGAAGATACATCACAAGCTAGAAGGCAAGTCAGTGGGAAATCCAAAGTGATGGTTAAACCAATCAACACATTTCAGTAAGATTCATACATACTCATATAGAATACTCCATACATGCATGTGTAAGAAAGCAAATACATATGCCATTTAGAGTAAACAAGATAGTTGGAATACAATACAACATATGCGTGAAACATGTTGGATCTTATTATATAACGAAGTGTAAGTTCCAGTCATACAATACATCCATGTCCAACCACTAGCTCCAATAGTGGAACGTTACGGCCACATCCGCTTGGTCCCCTAAAGAGATGTACTAGCTCCATGTAGTGGAGAAGCCAAGGCGTGTTACAATATTTTCCAAGCTCTCTCGAAGATAGTCTTACTAGAAGATTGGCTGACCAAAAGCCTATCCAAAGAGTTATTAGGGACTATTTATAGAAAAGGGTGGGGTGACCCTTGACATTCCCCTTTGTGACAATTCAGCTGCCCTCATGACTCTTCACCTACTCTATGAATATTACGTCCAACTATTGACACTTGAATTACATTTGACATGAATTAACATTACAATGCACATGTATCCATGTGAAACAAAATGGCTTGAGCAAGCCATACGAGACATCACTCTAACTTAGACAACCATGGAAGTCCAACTCCTCAACATCCTCATGCATATCAATAGTAACAGATCGATGCCAAGATCGGTAGTCCTTAATGGTGTCTATGTGCTCCGTGGTGACATCCATCTGAAACCTGACTCTTTCCTCCATAGAATCTAGGTACACTACTCGGGCTCCTCTATCCCAATCATCTGAAAACATGTGCATCGTTTTCCTTAATGTGGTTGGATCAGCTACATACTTGTTCATGATGTCTGCACTAATAAGCAACTCTAGGTTGGTGGCAATGCACATCAACTCGTCGAAGTACGAGTCAAACTCAAGTCAAACCTATTTCTTTGTCTTTGCCTTGTGAGAGTCCTAATAGATGGGATCGGATGTTTGCACACCACAACATCCATACTCTTGAATACTCATGCATGGGAAGCGTGTATGCTAGTCATGAACTGTGTGAACTATTAATAGTTATGGATCTGACTCGAGATATGTGCCTTCAGCTCAACCGCATTGGCCCACATCATCTTATGCAATTGAAGTGGGGCTCCCTTGTAATTGATCATCCATGTTTTCATGCCATCAACAAAAGCATGCAAGTTCATCAAGATACGTGCTCTTCTAGCACATCGTTGTTGCCATCCATTGAGATGGACATCTACCTTGTGCACAGTACCAAACATGGATTACAATGCTTGCATAATTGTGTCAAGGGACAATACTTCATATAGTGTTGCCTTCTTTAGTTCAGCTTTGGCGGACATTGTCACCAAGTCTCCTCCTTAATTGATCATTTATAGTTCCTTTGCCATTTGCTCATTCTAAGCTATTAGAAAGCGAAAACTTGAGCTAGTGGCTTTGGCATACACTTTGGCTGCATTGGCCAAGGCAGCTGGATGTTTGCATACATCAGTCATGATCAATTGTTCCTGAACATGTCCAGGAATCATATGATCCTCTGGAGTTGACACTCTATGAGACTGCACAAATCTATGTTGGGATTTGTCAAACAAGATTTTGTGCATCTCTTCTTCCAACTGACCACCAAGGATCTCAGTGCCTCCTTGGTCATTCAAGACTTGGTCATCATCTCGAGGCATTGAGGCGGGTGAGTCCACCTCTTTGTGGTGAGGCATGAGGTTAGTGTCTTGTTCCAACTCCTGTTGCTCCATGTCCTCATCCAAATGTTGAAGTGCTTGTTCTATCTCATGAGTGATGTCTTGCCCATGCGATGGTGCACCCCGTTCACTTGATGCCAGCTGTTGTCATGAATCAAGTATTTGTACCGGTGCATCTTTGTCTATTTTCACACGTCACAGCCCCTGTTGTATCTACTGGTACTGGTGTTGCTAGTGCTCTCCATGATGTTGCTTCATGTTGCTTCGTTAACTACTCGACAGTGAAGCCAAAATGTTCATTGGGTCTCGAGAAACTATAGCAATATCCCCATGAGTCCTGATCAGCCCAATGAAACACCCCATGGATCTAGTTGAACTGAACTTTCATGTAGTTATCTTTCACAATGCAATGTGGGTCATATGGATTGTAGCTTTGGAGGTCAACTTGGTACTTCCTCATCTGTTATTCTTCGACATCCACTTTCCTAATACTCTAGATATCATATAACCCAATCCGCAACAGAAGAGCAGGTCAAGCTATCTTCTTCTTTTGATGCAGTCTAGCTATTAATCATGCCAAGATACGATATTCTAATTCCTTCATGAAAAGTATATCCAAGGAAAAATTCAATAGAACATGTGTAGGCTTCTCCGAGCTAAACATTTAGATGAAGGTTCCAGATGGTGAGCCATACCAATCAGCAATGCCTAACAATGCCTCAATTGGTTCCTTTGACATGTAGGGTGGATCCTGTTAATATATCATCTTGTACACAAGGGTGAAAAAATGATTGGACAGCCGTGTGATTACTCCTTTGAGGCTGCATTCAGACAACAACTTGAAATATGTGTTCAAAGCAGTCTCCACTGGTGACCATGCCCACTCCAAACCTGGGACCTCCTGTTGGGCCTAGACTACATCTAAGATGTAGGTAGACATGTAGATATTTGCATGCATACCTTCAGTTGACTGTCAAGCCTTCGCTACTTGTTCCTCCAGCTGATGAGCCAATATACTAGACTAGTTACATGGTTTTCCTTGTCTATCCACTTGGTCCAGTGCAATCACCCAATTCTGTGGGCAGGTTTCCATGCTTGCTTGGCCATAAAATAGACAAGAAAATATGACCAAGTATCGGTACACCTTCCTTAGTATCTTCGTCTTGTAGATCTAGTTGGATGTCAACCTGAATCAAGTCGGCTCCTTTACCCAGTTCTTCAAAATGTCTCTAGAGTTAGCACTGTTGTTGGGTAAGTTGAATGGAGTCTTCATGAAATTCACGAGCTCTCACATCTAATACATCTCATCATAATCTCGTGCCCAGAAGGTTGCAAGTTTCATCCCATGAACACTTCTCAAGGTCATCATCTCAGGATCAGTGTGAGAGATGTTCCATTGTATCATGTTCGCGCATGGGAACGCGGGGTATCTTCATGCAATCCAGTACAAGCTAGACTTGTGAATGTTCACATACACCTCACAGTCTTTGAGGCCTTCCTCAAAATTGTCTGCAAATGCTTCATTGACCTCTTGCCACTTCAATTTGATGTCCCTATCTAGATACAACTTTGTATCTTCATAGATCGGTAGACTAGAGGACACTCTCTCAACTGTTGCTCTAGCTGCATTTCC
The DNA here is from genome assembly GCA_031772625.1 of Pinus tabuliformis. Taxonomy (NCBI): domain Eukaryota; kingdom Viridiplantae; phylum Streptophyta; class Pinopsida; order Pinales; family Pinaceae; genus Pinus; species Pinus tabuliformis. Next base: position 257,472,586 of record CM062818.1, on the reverse strand, counting down.
ATCAGTGTCCTGTGATCCTATTCTCTTGGAAGCCATTGATCTAGTACTGCTAAGAGATGGATGAACACCTAAAATATCTAGAGACAAGAAACATGCATGGCAAGAAATTTGTTAGCGAAAACCAAAGAAAATTTGGGGAATGACACAGCACATACCTGGGAAACTGACAGGTAAGATTACACAATTTCTTCTCGGAGGGTGGGTGACTGGCTGCCAGAACTATGCAAAGGGAAATCTAGGGTATCTAGGAAGCAAGATTGGCTTTTGGGATTGTGCAATGCGTAATTCCAGCTGGGAGTGACTGCAGGTTCAAGGACTGCATTGCCCAATTTTTTGGGCTAGCAATCACTGTACCTAAAAAATGCACAAAACAGTCCTGGAGGATAGTGCTGGGCAGAAATGCACATTTTTGGAGAGGAAGGTAGAGCCTTGTTTCCCTAGATTGCAAAATGATGTCTGAGTGAAGGCAGAGTCTAGGCCATTGTTGGCCCGACTCACCGACGGGCAACTGAGAGCAAATATGACAGTTAATGCATGACAACACTAAGTGAAAGCATAAGTGATAGACAATGCATGAAAACATGAATGAAAGAATCAGTAAACAAATCAACATGCATGTGGGTGAAGTGAGTCGCCGAATCGGTGACCATTTGTGCAAAACAATTTCATGCATGTGACAACAATAAGATAGAAATGAAAAATGAAACAGATCTAGGACAAGCTAGAATACTTGTAAACGAGAACAAGCATTCAAATAAATTAAGCAAACAACACTCACACAAGGGAATAAACAAAAAATGACAGAATTAAAAAGACAAGTTGAGGCCACTTACTTGTGAATAGCTAAGCCGAATGTGTCGAAGAGTCTTGGATGTGTTGTGGGATGTCATAGCTCCAATATCAATGTGAAAGAATGAGCTCTGATGTGTCGAATAAATAAGTTTTGAGCTCATGACGTGCATGACACAAATCTCGGAAAAAGAAACACTTGGAGGAAAGTTTCTAAAACAACTTTGCATGTAACTTCTAGCTGCTAAAAGTAGATCCCTGAATCATGGGATGCCTTTTGCATGTTTCCTTTTTTTATTCTAGGAAAAAGAAATCCATGCACACAAGCTAAGTTTCCTTGGTATCGGGTAGAACTAGTCAACCAGACTGCTCATGCATGTAGCTTCTCAACTGCTTGAAGGAAATGCACATTTCTGGCTGCAAGCTCAGCTTGCTTCCTAGGGGATTTGCACAATTTTTGGCCAAAGTAGTTGAGTGCTGCCCATATTTGTGAAAATTTTCGGATGAGGAGCCTTGCTGGAGAAAATTGCACAATTTTCACTAGTAGTGCTAACTCGAAGAATTACGCAATTCTGGAGCCCAGTAGGCTGCCAGATAGGATTGCACAATTTCTAGAGGGATGGTTGGTTTCCCTCCAAAAATTCACAATTTCTTGCGGGAGTTGGTCAGCCTATAGCTGGACCAAGTTCGGGTGATCAGAGTGTGAGGGGAATGTAGTAAGCTGTGATCAACATCCTGCCTTTGTGTAAGCAAAACACTGAAGCTTTTGTACTTGATGAAGCAAGACAAGGTGTTGTGCAAGGTTGGTAGGGAGGTTCTAAAATGAAGCTAAGGAAAAATTTTGGAAGGTGGTTTTAACCGCTACAACACTTGGAAACACACTGGTAAAACTCAAGCTCTCTGAATGGACCTTGTTCGTGAAAAGAAAGTCTAACACCTCTGGAAGTATTGTTCAGTTCTCAGCTCATCTTGGCTTCACACTAGCTTTATTGTAAGATGTAGCATATGCCAAATGCTTGGTCTATTCACACACATTCCAAGCCAAGGAAACACATGTGTTTTGATTGGGGTTGACGGGTATATTGGTGCACAAGCAGTATAGTCGTCAATGTCTTAGTTTCATCTCTGGTGTTGCTCCGCTGCAGGTAGGCCTGGACAGCACCCTGGCAGAGTCACGTAGGAACACAAGCATGGATCCGCTGCCAGTAAGCCTGGTTAGTACCCCGGTAGAGTTACTTGCATCACCTCCCTACGTAGGAAGCCTTTTTCTTCTTATGCCTTATTCATTTTTCATTTTGAATTTTTTTGACCTTTTCATTTTTTCATTTTGAATTTTTTCAACAGTGCATAGCACTTATTCATTTTAGAGGCGGAAGATGGATCCCGACTTATTGAGAGCAGAAGAGTTTGTTCCAGCAGAGAAGTAGTTTATTATATCTTTGATGTGCCTGTTAAGGTTCTCCCCCTCAACTTATTCTACTTGACTGAGATGACAAGGGTTAACCCAAAAAGCAACCAACCAGAGAAGGCAACACTAGTTAGCATGCAAGCATCATGTTTTCACTAAGGTTCACTTCAAATAGTATGTATTTTCCTTCGACGTATCATGGACTAAAAGTAACAAGCTCTTGATACAGAGGCAAGATGACAAATAACTAAGTAGTGATAACTATACAAGCCCTCTTGTACTTCAACCAACTCATTTCAAGAGTCATACATGGTTTCATGCGAAACTAACCTACAAAAAAAACAATCGAACTAAATGAAACAAGCAAACTAACAAACAATAAAGAAAAGCAAGAGTAGAAGCGAAAGTGAAAGAAAAGCATGTAAGAAAATAAGAAGGCAAGGAAAAAAGGAAACAAAGCATGTAAGCAAATAGGGATGCAACCAAACAACCAAAATCAAACACTACTCCTACTTCGACACTAACGGTGCATGGGCCTGATCAGATGAAATGGTATTTCCAATGCAACCACTGGCACATTGGTTGTCCCACATTGGTGAAGGCTTGTTATCGGGAAAACTAGTGTCTATGCAGAGCTGCTAGTCCCACTAAGGCTGGTAGCTACCTTAGAAACAAACAAACAAAAACTATTTTCATTTTCCTTAATGAGAAATAGATAAGAGGGGGATAAGGAGACCAACCTCTCTCTTGCGCTTGGTTCCTCGCTCGATTACTCTCCCTTCTGATAGATCTTTGCCACTCGCTTCCTCGTCTACCCAGCTTCAAAGAGCACCTGTAGAATCAAAGTAGCATAACACTATCCAAGAACATAGATCTATTATCATAAACAATATAGGACCAGATATATATTGACCACACAAATGCATATAACATCAATCATACAAGAATGTGGAGGAAAACTTGAATAGCTTTATTGATAATCAAGAAAGAGAAAAGAGGATTACAACCAATTGTTCTGACCCAGCATCATCCTCTCAGCAAGAAAGCGCTTGTTCACCTCATGAAAACCTTAGATCAACCAACACTATGATATTGCACCAAGAAACCAGCAGCACTTCCTTACAAGATACAAAATTCCAGCCTCCGGATCTCTGGGATGAGGGATCCATATATAGATGTTTGCAAAGCGGGGTGAGTCAGCTTTTGAGAGTTGATTAGTGTCCTCTCTGATAGTTCTTGATTCCACTTGGATATTGATGATCTCTTACTCATCCCTGGGCGAATGCAGAGAGGCAAGTGTTACAGGAGAAGTTTCTAGAAGATTCCATGATCCTCCACCTTGCAGATTGACCCTGCCATTTGTCCACTCTCACCCATCGCACCCCATAGAAGGGATTTTCAAGATGCATCACACCTACTGTGTGTATTTAGGTGGGATGCAGCGCACTTTGACCATGGAGCAGGTGAGATGGTCCAGTTTTGACCAGTTCTGAGCAGGTTTTCATGGAGAACTTCTGGGAGAAGATGTAATCAGTTGACCTTGTTATTTTAGAGGTTGGAACAACACTTTAGGGACTTAAGAGCCCTTGGTTTATGGACATTTATTATTGGGGTTGCAGTGCCCAAAAATTTCTATAACAGTTGCCCCCTAAAGCATGAGGTCGTTAATCTGTTGATGTCAGGTGAAATGCTTTATCATGAGGATCTGAAGTTCTTTCAAGCAGGAAGGCGACCTATAATAAGATACAATACAATACATTATATTCATAATATTTTCATGATCTAGCTGAGGCGGGCATTCCCATGCTCAGCTTTATAAATTCATTTTCATGTACATAAGACAGACAATTGTTTGAGTGTAGACTGATGATTCTGTTAGAGCCATCATCCCTTAGGTTGGATGATTATCTGTGAAGTAATGATGTACATTTGATGTCTTTATTTTCCTGAATATATATCATAGCCCAAATGGATGAAACTATATCTAGGGTCTTCAATCTCGTTTGATCTTCACTCAAAGTACAAGTCGATCCAGGTGAGAGATGTTCTAGAGTCGAACATGGAAAGACATCGCCTGATTACCAGCCAATGATGTAAGCTATTAACAGGTGCGAGAGGAATCACCGATAATGATGATTACTCTCAAGGTACTACAGTACAATTCACATGGTGTGAATAACAGACTTGGCGTCGAACACCACGCAAAATCTTTCGGTCGAAGGCCATTGATGTAAACCTGTCGTCGGAAGTGAGAAACTTGCCATTGAGGAATGCAAGCTTCAAAGTACTGAAAGGGTTGTTCCGAGATCGACTTCTTGGATAATGAGCTGATGTTGACAAGAAGCAATCCGTCATAGGAGGGCCTTAATGAATCCCACATCAATGACACGGAATGGAGCAAATGATTTTAATGGAGGTGAAAATGATCTGGTGATATAAGGTTCAGGGTGGTGGTGATGAAAGAATGGAGCGTAAATGTACTGCAGTCAGTGAGACACAAGTGAATTCTCTGAGTGACTTCTCTTGAACATATCAGTGACACTATCATAATGGATCGGTAGCATTAACCCCAAATATGGATGGTGTGATGGAACCATGGTGATGTGACCAGTGAATGGAACAACCCAACCCAACTCGGATGTGGAGTGAAAGTGTCATGTTCAAGAGTGACTTGCTACTGATAAAGTTTCTTCATGTTTTCTTCCCAATTTTTCCCAGTGATTGCTCACCAGTACCTCTTTATTTTTGTCAAGCATGAGGAGGATAACATATGCTTGTTCTATAATTTTCCCTTCGGGCAAACCCATCGCTATGTTTTAACGAGCCTAGTGATAGTGAAACTTGTTCTTCTCTGTATGGACAAGTTTTTCGCTATTTGGTTTTAATGAGTTTAACGACAAGGATAATTTGGTCCTTTCAATTTTAGAGAGTCTGAAAAAGGGACGTAAAGAAAACTCCAATAATCCTTTTTTGTCATATAATCCCTTGATTCTGAAAAAGTATAAAACAATACAAAAGGGATGAATTTTCAGTACTTTTAACGAGTTGAACAAAACAAGCGCTCGATCTTTTTGTGTAATAATCCCTCAAGTCCAGAAAGATTAAAATCTAAAGGAGGGATAGCACTTCCGGTCCCTTTAACGAGCTGGAGAGGCCAATCGCTCGGCAATCTTTTCATTTTTTACGAGTCAGTTGAAAAGAGCTTAAAGGAGACTTGTTTTTTGAGGAATTTGTGATAATTATGGGTAGCAGCTGATTCCAGGTAAGGTTTGGAATTAATCAATCATGGAAGTGTCACAAGGAAGGCTAACAGGATCACTCTTCACAGCTGTTCCTCAGAAGGGTAAACAATCAAATGGAGGTGAAGGATCGGCCAATACAGAGTGGAGGTGATGATGAGAACACGACCAAGGCTTCAAAGGCTGATGATAATACATTCACGATGGTTATTTACCGAAAATTGGTTCATTTTTTAATGAGCTTAAACTCTAGGGAAACATTTTCTCATTTCTTATGTTTATTTTTTAACGAGCTTGAATTCCGCGTTAAAATTGTTCAATCCAGTTGTACAATAAGGATGTCTCATATAAAAACGACATTTTTCCAAAGCTTTTCGCCGCATCCTTTCTTTATGCAAGTTAGGAAACGACCAATCCTACGAGTTTAAAGGGTTAGAGGACCTATAAATTTAAAAAATAAATGGTCACTCTTCTCTTGCATGCCAAAAGGTTTGCATGCCCCCAGGTATAGTGAAGTAGAGTTTCCAGGTTACCCCTCAATTTGCAGACAAAACACTTGTTGTATCGGGAAAGGCCTACCTTTTCTAGGTTACCCCTCAATTTGCAAACAAAACATTTGTTCTATCGGGAAAGGCCTACCTTAACAGAAGTATCTTATTCTGGTCTAATCCCATTTTCCAAAATGGACGGGTGTGTCAGCCAGTCATATATCCTCTGCGGAAACCTACCCTATACCCAAGGTTCTCCTGTCGAAACAGGCCATGGTGCATGCCCCCTGGGATTCAGTCATATCCTCTGAATCACTCGCGCTCATCAGGAGGACGGACTGGGGATTGATGAGACATTATTGCGTGAAAAGACCATTCAGGGTTGGTATATGACTATTTGCTATGTGTGAACCGGGGAATGAAAGCTGGTCTACGAGCTTGACCACTCTTCCTTCATGCGGAAAACACATTACTCTAAAGAGTGAGGAGACAATGGCTCCCATGCAATAAATATAGTCTCATCCAAGGAGTAGATTATAATCTAGGGGTCCTTGGACTACCATTATATTCATGTGAATGGTTTTCCTTCTCAACATTATTGGCACATTGGGAAGGATCCCTAACGGTCGAATGGTTCCTTTGTCAAAGCCTGTTAGATTTCTAATCTCAGGCAAAAGCGATGGCAAACCAAGCGCTTTCCAAGAAGTTGAGGAAAGGATACTCACAGAAGCCCCTTCATCTACGATGGTACCGACCATGACCATTCTATATATTTGAGCAATGATTCAAAATGGTACACTAGCCGATAAGCGGGGTCTACCTAGTAGATTCCAATCAAAGGAAACAACTAGGTTGCTTGGAGGTGGGACCAAATAGACGACCAGATACGACTCTGACGAACTTCCTTCCTGTGGTAAAGGAATGGGTAGACTGCCCCCATGTTCATCGGAGTCTGTGCTTATGAAAAGAATTTGGATGGTGTCATCCTTGTTCTCTTCGATGACTATATCATCTGAAGATGGATCCCCTGAAGGCAAGACCGGGTCAACTGCTGCCTCGAACTTTTGGCTTTCGTCTGGTGTGGATTCAGATGGTTTATCTTCAGCGATAGATGCTTCAGCCAACCACAAGGGTGGGTCAGCCGGATTTTCAACTAGTGATGGACTCGGTAAGAGCTTCTTATATCCAGGAGGAAGCCGTAACGGTGAGACCGGATGGTCGTCCAAAACTCTTTTAGCCTCATCTAAGAAGGGACAATGGTGGACGGCATGATCACCTTCACATAGTTTACAAGGAAATCTACATCTTCCTTTTTGTCCAGGGGCTTCACTTTCACTAGTTGGTGGTGTACTTTCAACATGACCATCAGAGGTTGATGACACCGGATTGCGCAAATGAGGAGACCAGTCCCTTAAGATCTAAGGGATGCAAGAAAAATCTCGATGATAGTGGTCTCCTTTACAAATGACACATGGCGATTTAGGCCTGGATGGTGCAGTGTGTGGATTTTTGCTAGATGACGCCTGGTCACCCCTTTTCACCTTTCGCTCCTTCTTCTTCTTCTCTTTCTTCTTCTTCTCCTTCTTCTTCTCAGTTACTTGATTTTTGGCTTTACCAGCTTCATCAAGCGAAGAGGAAGGAGGAGAGGAAGAATTGGACGAAGTAGAGGGTTGTGGGGGTAACTTTGGTATCGTTTAGTTTCTAACTTGATTGTTCAAGAATCACGGTGTTCTGAATGACAGAAGTTGAGAAGAGCCATACGGGCAAGCCAATTGGCAATCCTGGAAGCGACAATGTGGCCATATGGGGTGCACCAACATCTCCCCAAGAGGAGAAAGGACTAGGATTTACCCCAAGGGGAACTCCTTGGTTGGTGGACTCCATTTTTCTCAACTTGAGACCAACATAGGAAAGGTGATATTTATTCCGATTAAAATAAATTTTAGATGCTTTGACACAACTTGTTTTTTCAATTTTTAACAGTCGAGAAAAAACAAAAGATGACTCTAGTCGCCTTCGATTTTTAATGAGCCTGAATTGACAAGTGCTCAAATGGACCTTTTCCTCTAAGGAGTCTGAAAAGGAACGAAAGAGACTACTCTAGAAATCTAGACAGAGCAATTACCAAACCAATCGCAAAACTGCAGAATACTTTTTACGGTATGGCAGTCAATCTTCCCGAATGTTGTGTTCAATGCATTGCGATCGATAGGGCGGTAGACACGGCTTCCTATGGATAAAGGATAAAGCCTATTGTGGTCTCCCAATATATACTCAATGGTACGTGGGAGCATAAGTTTGTACTGGCACTTATCATCTCAAAGTGGAGGAATCACCCAACCAATAAAGAAAACAACAGTTACCAGGCTTTACGATGCCGGAATACGTCTCTAGACTAGACTTCTAGATGTTGTGCGTTAGGTTCCAAAGCATTTTTAGATTAATTAAATTTATTTTACAATTGATCTTGCTTAAGAAGTTTTCCTTTCAGGTTCACCGCATGATGTAGATGTACAATTCCTAAAATGAAATCTATGATGATAAATAGTCGTTTAATCTTCTTTTTGCAATGAAAATCCTAGCTACTAAGAAAAGAGAGATGGCATTCTTTCAACATAAAGCAGAGAGCACACATTATATGCAATGTCCTAAATCAAACCAACAAAAAGTCTAAATGCAAAATGCACGTGCATGTATTTGTTTTCAGCCTTCTTAATGTGTGAATTATAAAAAGAAAGCTAAGCACAAATCTAAATTATGTTTCAAAGCAACGTTACTAACAAGTTTCTTTTCAAGACAAAATGAGGACAATGACGACACTTTGCCATTTGGAAATGAAAACTTGCTTTCAACACTTGAAAAACTGCTAATTCAAATCAAGTATAAGAGTAACAATGTAATCGACTATCAAGAACAATCAGATTCTCTTATATGACTGAAAACAACACTTGCGACACTTTCAAATAGAGAAACGACAGTATGATTATCCTACTTCTTTGTAAAATAGAAATGAAAATGGCTAAAAATACATAAAAACATTTACAGTCCTTTGCACAATGGAGGTGGAATAATGGCAAGGAAGGGGGTTTCAACAGAGGTGTACTGACTAGAGGCAGCAAAACTCTTGAATAGAGCTGAAAAGAGTGAACACAAGAACCAAATCTAGGAGCAGGAAAGGCTTTGTCTGATCAGTGCACCTGTAACATAGTTAAAAAGAGATGCAACGCACCTACTACACTCGGGAAGTGCGATGCATCTAGAATTCACAGAAGAGACAGTGCGTTGGACCAGGGACAAGACTTTAACTGGGTTTCGAGTCATAGTTTGCAGCTCAGTTCATGGATTTAGGCCGAGCAAGTGGTAATTAGTAAATCAATCATAGGGGTAGATCTAAAGAGGTTACTAGAGCCACCACAAGGGAAATTAGAGAGCTTGTAAATCAATTTTTCAGCTCATAAACAAAACCCAGAGATATACTGAAGTTGCATTGATCTACTTTGCACTTGCATAGCAAATGCAGTTCGAAGGCTAGCTAGCTTAACTTCAGGCTCCGTCTGTAAGTTTATAAAGTAAACAAATGTAGATAAACAAACAATCTATTTGATCCCCAATGAAGTCGTCATTTTGTTATCGAGAAAACTAGTGTCTATGCAAAGCTGCTAGTCCCACTAAGGCTCGTAGCTACCTTAGAAAAAAACAAACTAAAACTACTTTCGTTTTCCTTTATGAGAAATAGATAAGAGGGGAATAAGGAGACCAACCTCTGTCTTGCGCTTGGTTCCTCGCTCGATTACTCTCCCTTCTGATAGATCTTTGGCACTCGCTTCCTCATCTACCCAGCTTCAAAGAGCACCTGTAGAATCAAAGCAGCATAACACTATCCAAGAACATAGATCTATTATCACAAACAATATAGGACTAGATAAATATTGACCACACAAATGCATATAACATCAATCATACAAGAATGTGGAGGAAAACCTGAATAGCTTTATTGATAATCAAGAAAGAGAAAAGAGGATTACAACCAATTGTTCTGACCCAGCATCATCCTCTCAGCACGAAAGCCCTTCTTCACCTCATGAAAAGCTTAGATCACCCAACACTATGATATTGCACCAAGAAATTGGCAACACTTCCTTACCAGATACAAAATTCCAGCCTCCAGATCTCTAGGATGAGGGATCCATATATAGATGTTTGCAAAGGGGGGTGAGTCAACTTTTGAGAGTTGATTAGTGTCCTCTCTCTGATAGTTCTTGATTCCACTTGGAGATTGATGATCTCTTACTCATCCCTTGGCGAATGCAGAGGGGCAAGTGTTACAGGAGAAGTTTCTAGAAGATTCCATGATCCTCCACCTTGGAGATTGACCCTCGCATTTGTCCACTCTTGCCCATCGCACCCCATAGAAGGGCTTCTCAAGATGCATCACACCTACTATGTGTATTTAGGTGGAATGCAATGCACTTTGACCATGGAGCAGGTGAGATGGTCCAGTTTTGACCAGTTCTGAGCAGTTTTTCATGGAGAACTTCTGGCAGAAGATGTAATCAGTTGACCTTGTTCTTTTAGAGGTTGGAACAACACTTTTAGGGACTTAATAGCCCTTGGTTTATGGACATTTATGGTTGGGGTTGCAGTGCCCAAATTTTTTTATAAAAGGGCTTGGTCTGCGAGCAACCCAACTGTGTGAACCCGCAGGTAAGAAAGATATAACAATGAAGACAACCACACTTCATGTTTCAAAGTGCCCACATGACATAAGAGAGTACAAGTGCATGATGAGCAATCCGTGGACTCATCATAGTGTTGTGATACATTGCGTGAAACCTTGAAACACACTCTTGACTCCGACATGAAATCAAATGAAAGAAGCAAAGATAACTTGCGTCCTGAATGAGTGCTTGAAATGTAAGATTCCACCAAGGCATGAGTGATGGGATCGTGCAGTTCGAGTGGAGGAGGTATGATCTGTGTGTGATATTGATCATCAATGCATACAGATGAGTGATGAGGAGCCTGAGGTGATTGAATAGTTTCATGATCAGAAGTGAGACTAAACCCAAGAGAGTGAGGACCTAACATAACCATTAGCTTGGGATGAAGTGCCTCGACAATATTGGGTGCTTCAACTTCATCATCAGATATATCATCATAAGCTGATGGCCTCATGATTAGATGAATCAAATAGAGGGGTAGATGAAAGAAGAACAAAATCATCCTCTATGTTTATGGAAAATATAGAGGAAAGATCAAGTGGATTTTCAATGAATAATTCATCCTCTCCGTTGTCAAATAATGGACCAACATCCGATGAGTCTTGTGAGTAATCCACAATGGATGCATCCGTGGATGAAGACACACATGCGAAATCATGTATAGCAGGTTCACCAAAGATGTTAGGAAAGAATAGAGGGGGCTCAGATGGAAGGGAGTCATCATTTGTTGAGTGTTGATGCTCAAGCTCCCACTCATACTCTTCATGAATGACAACGCATGTTGGTTGTGCAACACCAACTCTGTCAGTGGCTTTTTCCTTTTTCAAAACAAGTGAAGAGTCTGGAAAGGAAGAAAACAAGACAATATCATCCAGAGGAATAGTCAAGTGCAAAGACGGAGGTCGTGGAACAAAAGGCATATGGGAACTCGAGGGACTCACAAAAACATCGTAGATGCAGAAGAGTGCAAGAATCCATGAAAGGTAAGCAAAGGTTCAAAACTGGATGAGAGGACACAACTTGTCATCTAGCCCTCCTTCTAGCACCAGAAATGTTGATGGTGCTAGACCCACCAACATGTGAAGGGGATCTCCTCAATAAGAAGTACCAATTAGACCTTAGACGATTTGGTGTAGGAGTTCCAATAGTGGGTCTTATGGTAATGCCTTGGCTGTGATTTTTCATAGAGGCAAGTAAAATAAGACTATTGGTAGCAAGGGTGTGACAGCGACAGTGAGTCAAGGTGCATCAGAGGTTCTAACACAAGTGGGTTGAGATGAGTGCACCCATTGGCAACCTGTAATAGTACTCATATGGGAAGGGAACAGAAGAGCGAAGATACATAACAAGCTGGAAAGCAAGTCAGCGGGAAATCCAAAGTGATGGTTAAACCAATCAACACATTTCAGTAAGATTCATACATAGTCATACAGAATATTCCATACATTCATGCGTAATAAAGAAAATACATATTCCATTTAGAGTAAGCAAGATAGCTGGAATATAACGCAAAATATGCATGAAACATGCTGGCTCTTATTATATAAATAAGTGTAAGTTCTAGTCATACAATACATCCATGTCCAACCACTAGTTCCAATAGTGGAACGTTACAGCCACATTAGCTTGCTCCTCGAAAGAGATATACTAGCTCCGTGTAGTGGAGAAGCCAAGGTGCATTACAATATTGTCCAAGCTCTCTCCAAGATAGTATTATCGGAAGCTTGGCTGACCAAAAGCCTATCCAATGAGTTATGAGGGACTATTTATAGCAAAGGGTGGGGTAACCCTTGACATTCCCCTTTGTGACAATTCAACTAACCTCATGACTCTTCACCTACTCTATGACTGTTACATCCAACTATTAACACTTCACTTACACTTGACATGACTTAACATTATAATGCACATGTACCAATGTGAAACAAAATGGCTTGAGAAAGCCATGCTAGACATCACTCTGAATTAGACAACCGTAGAATTCTAACTCAACATCCTCATGCTGATGAATAGTAACATATTGATGTCAAGATCAACAGTCCTTGATGGTGTTTGTTTGCTCCGCTGTGACATCTATCTGAAACCTAACTCTTGCCTCCATAGCAGTTGGGTACACTTCTCGCGCTCCTCTGTCCAACTAGTATGAAAGCATGCACAACATTGTCTTCAATGTGATTGGACTAGCTACATACTTGTGCATCATGTCTGCACTGATGGGCAAGTCTAGGCTGGTGGCAATGTACATCAACTCATCAAAGTACGAGTCAAACTCAAGTCAGACATATTTCTTTGTCTTCTCCTAGGTGAGAGTCCCAATAGATATGATTGCTTGTGTGTGCACCACAACATCCATACTCTTAAATAGTCATGCATGGGAACCCTGTATGCAGGTGATGAACTATGGGAGCTCTTCATAGTTCCAAATTTGACTCCAGATATGTGCCTTCAGCTCGACCACTTTAGCCCTCATCATCTTAGGCAAGTGAAGTGGGGCTCCCTTGTACTTCATCGTCTATGTTTGCATGTCATCAACAACAACATGAAAGTTCATCAAGATACATTCTCTTCTAGCACATCATTGCTTCCATCTGTTGAGATTGATGAGTGCCTTGTGCATGATACCAAACTTGGATTCCAACACTCACATAACTGTGTCAAGGGACAATACTTCATATACTATTGCATTCTTCAGTTCAGCTCGAGTGGACATTATCACGAAGTATCCTCCTTGCTTGGTTGTTTGTAGTTCCTTTTCCATTCACTCATTCTCATCTATTAGAAAGCAAACAGTTAAGCTAGTCGCTTTGGAATACACTCTGGTTGCATCAGCCAAGGCAGTTGGATGTTTGCACACATTAATCATGATCACTCGTTCCTCAACTTCCATAGGAGACATATGATCCTCCAGAGTTGACACTATGTGAGACTGCACAAATCTATGTTGGGATTCATCGAACGAGATGTTGTGAATCTCTTCTTCTAGTTGATCACCAAGGATCTAAGTGCCTCCTTGGTCATTCAAGGCTTTCTCATCATCTGGATGCATTGAAGCAGGTGATTCAACCTCTTTGTGGTGAGGCATGAGGTCAGTGTCCTATTTCAACTCTTGCTACTCCCTGTCTACATCCAGCTGTTGAAGTGCTCATTGTATCTCATGAGTGAAGTTTTTCCTACAAAATGGTTCACCATGTTTGCCTGATGCCGTCTATTCTAATGAATCAACTACTTGTACAGGCGCTGCTTCACCTGCTTTCACATGTTGCGCCCCCTACTCTATTTGTTGCTACTGCTGCTACTGGTACTGCTAGTGCTCTCTGTGACACTGCTTCATGTTGCTTCACTAACCACTACACAATGAAGCCAACCTGTTCATTGGGTCTAGAGAAAATGTAGCAATATATCCATGGGTCCTCCTTGGCCCAATGAAATTCCCCATGTCTCTGGTTGAATTTAACTCTCATATAGTGATCTTTCACAATGCAATTTAGGTCATACAGATTGTAGCTTTGGAGGTCGAGTGGGTACTTCATCATTTCTTCTGCTTCAACATTCATTTGCATGATACTTTAGATCTCATATAACCCAATCCACAATGGAAGAGCGGGCCAAGGTACATTCTTCTTTTGATGAAGTCTAGTTGTCAATCTTGCTGAGATGTGATATGCTACTCCCTGCGTGACAAGTACGTCTAATGAAAAATTTGGTAGAACATGCGGAGGCTTCTTCGCGCTAAACATTCAGATGATGGTGTGGGACGATGAGGCATACCAATCATTAATGGATAAAAATGCTTCCATTTCTTCCTTTGACATCCAAGGTGGATCCTGCTCAAATATCGTCTTGTACATAGGGGTGACAAAATGATGCAATGGCCGTGTGATTACTCCTCTGAAGCTGCATTTGGACGACAACTTGAAATATGTGTTCATAGCAATCTTCACCGATCACCATGCCCACTTCAAACCTGAGAACTCCTGCCAGGCACAGATTGCATTTAAGATGTAGGTGGATATGTAAATCTCTTAATGCATACCTTCGAGTGACTATCGAGACTTCCTTACTTGTTCCTTCAGCTGATGAGCCAATATGTCAGACTAGTTACATGGTTTTCCTTCTCTAGACACTTGGTGGACTGCGATCACCCAACTCTGTGGGAAGGTTTCTGTGCTTGCTTGGCCACAAATATGACCAAGTATTGGTATTCCTTCCTCAGTATCTTCGTCTTGTAGATCTGGTTGAGTGTCAACCTGAATTGACTCAGCTCCTTTACCCAGTTCTTCATAATGTCTCTAGAGTTAGCATTGATGTTCAGTAAGTTGAGTGGAGTCCTCATAACAATCATGCACTCTAAAATATGATACATCTCATCATAATCTTGTGCCCAAAAGGTCGCAAGCTTCATCCCACTGACACTGCCAAAGGTCATCATCTCGGGATCAGTGTGAGAGATGATCCAGTGTATCATGTCTGTGCATGGGAATGCGAGGTATCTACATGGAATATTTTAAAGGTCAGACTTGTGAATGTTCATGTACACCTGATGGCCTTCGAGGACTTCCTCAAAAGTGTGTGCAAATGATTAACTGATCTCTTGCCACTTCAATTTAATGTCTTTGTCTACATACAACTTTGTATCTTCATAGATCGGTAAACTAGTGGAAACTCGCTCAACTATTGCTCCATCTACATTTCCATTAGTGTCCAGTGATCCTGTTCTCTTGGAAGCCATTTATCTATTATTACTAATAGACAAATGAACACCTGAAAGATCTAGAGAGAAGCAACATGCATCGCAAGAAATCTATTAGGGAAAACCAAAGAAAATTCCGGGAACGACACAATACATACCTGGGAAACTGATGGCCAAGATTGTGCAATTTCTTTTGGGAGCTTGGGTGACTAGCTACTAGAACTGTGAAAATGGCAGTCTGGGTTGTCTGGCACGTAAGATTGGCTGCTATGATTTCACAATGCACAATTCCGGTTTGGAGTGATTGGAGGCTCAGGGACTACATTGTGCAATTTTTTGGGCCAGCAACCACTGTCCCTAAGAAATGCACAAGACAGTCCTCGAGGACAGTGCTAGGAAGAAATGAGCATTTCTGGAGAGGAAGGCAAAGCCTTCTTTCCCCAAATTACGTAATGTTGTCTTAGTGAAGGCAGAGTCCAGGCTATGGTTGGCCCGACTCGATGACGAGAAACTGAATGAAACTATGACAGTGAATGCATGGTGACACTAAGTGAAAGAAGAAGTGATTGACAGTGCATGCAAACATGAATTAAAGATTCAATAAACAGATGAACATGCATGTGGGTGAAGCAAGTTGCCGAATCGACTACTGTTCGTTAAAAGCAGTTTCATGCATGTGACAACAGTGAGATAGCAACAAAAACTTAAATAGAGCTAGGAAATTCTAGTATACATGTAAATGACAGCAAGCGTTTAAGAAATAAAGCAAACAACGCTCACACAAGTGAATACACAAAAAGCGATAGAAATGTTGAAAATGACAATTTGAGGCCACTTACTCGTGAATGGATGATTTGGATGTGTCCAAGAGTCTTGGATTTGTTGTGGGATGTTAGAACTCTAAGATCAATGTGAAATAATGTGCTCTGATGTGTCGAATAAATAAGTTTTGAGTTCATGACGCGCATTCCAAAAATCTAGGAAAAAGAAAAACTTGGTGGAAATTTTCTAAAATAACTTTTCATGTAACCTCTAGCTCCTAAAAATAGCTCCCTGAATCATGGGATTCCTTTTTCGTGTTTCCTTTTTCTATTCCGATAAAAGGCTGGCCATGCATGCAAGTCAAGTTTCCTTGATCCTGGGTGGAACTGGTCAACCATACTACTCATGCATGTAGGTGCTCAACTACTTGAAGCAAATGCACATTTCTGGCTGGGTGATGGGCTGCCCTCCTAGGAGATTTATGTGATTTCTAGGTAGAGAAGCTGACTGTTTCCCATATTTGTGCAAATTCTAGACTGAGTAGCCCTGCTGGGGAAAATTACGCAATTTTCACTAGGAGTGCTAACTGGTAGAATTGTGCAATTTTGGAGCTCGATAGGTTGGCAGATGGGATTTTTGAAATTTCTGGAGGGAAGGCTGGTTGCCCTCCCTAAATGCACAATTTCTTCGGGGATATTCTCAGCCTGCAACTGGACCAAGTTTGGGTGATTAGCCTGTGAGGGGAACGCATCAAGCTATGATTGACAAGCTACCTTTGTGCAAGAAAAACACTGAAGCTTTTGTGCTTGATGAAACAAGACAAGGTCATGTGCAAGGTTGGTAGGGAGGCTCCAAAACGAAGCTAGGGAAAAATTTTGGAGGGTGGTTCTAGCTGTTACAACAAATTCCTCCAATTCTTGAGCGATGGGATCATGTGATTCTGGGGGAGGAAGTGAAATCTGTGTGTTGGATTGATCTTCAGTGGAAACAAATGAGTGATGAGGATGCTTGAGTGTTTCACAAATATTTTGATCGGAAATGGAACTATCCTCAGGATAGTGATGGCCTGACATAACCATCAGCTCAGGCTAAAGTGCCCCAACAGCCTAAGGAGATTCCACTTCGTCAATAGATAGATCATCAGAGACCAATGGCTTAGGAAGATTAACAACAAATGAATCAACATCATGATCAAATGAAGAAGTATGTTGATCATGATAACCATGATCAGAAAATTCAGGATGTTCATCGAGATCCTCATGATCTGATGAATCATGAAGAGGGGTTGATGAGAGACAAGGGAGTTCACCCTCTATGTTTTAAAAGTGACAGATGATAGATGGGATGGATTTTCAGAGGAAGATATGTCCCCTTTGAAATGTAATGATAGGATAAGATCCAGTGTATCCGGTGAATGATCGGAATTAGAAACATACAGTGATAAGTTTTCACACGGAAAATCAAGAGTGGCAGAATCGCAAGAGATGTCATGATAGAGTGAATGAGGTGTGGATGGAAGTGAGTCATCCTTCACTGCAGGTTCTTATTCATATTCCCAGACACACTCATCATGAATGATAACATAAGTTGGCTACACAATAGCAACTCCAACGAAAACTTGATCCTCGTTCAGGACAAGTTTGGAGTCCAAAACGAAATAACACAAGATAGTGCAATCCAGAGGGTAAATGGAATGTGAGGAAGGATGTTGAGGGAACAAATCCACATGAAAACCAGTAGGCTTGCACAAAAAGTATACGTAGAAATTGAGATCAGAAAGGGTGGGAGGATGTGATAGTTCAACAGATGCGCGCAGACTTTTTCCCACCTCGCACTGCGGAGCTAGAGTCGTTTGATGAGAAGGGGACGGACAGTCACTTATGAAAGTGACCTCATCTGTCTTAGATTTGGAAGCTATAACACCGAGGTATATTGGGACGTATTCAAATGATTCTAAGAGTTGTGGATTTTTGGATATGTAAAGAAGATACTTAAATCTTCCATCGAGAAATCCCCAATCAATTTCATATTCGGGAAATCGATATGCAAGATTATAAAAGCGTGTGTGAAATTTCTCAATAGATTCATCACATGCTTTTCATAATTTCATAATTTCTTTATTAAGTGCTTGGTGGTAAAAATGATGGAAAGCTTCACTTATCTCTTTGATGAACTGAATGAGAGAGTGAATAGAGTTCTCGAGCAGCGTGGCACACCAATACAGCAAGTTCCCTCGAAGCGTGTATGTGAATAGCGCACACCTCATGTAATCTTCATGGATATTATACCTTTGATATATAACTACTAAGGCCATTCTGCCTTCACCTTCGTATGAGTATTGTGACAAGAAATTCTAGAGCTTCTCCTAGATTTCAAAGTTGTTCCCATAAGACATATACTATGGAAGAGAAATTTTGTGTTTAGTCATGATAACTATGCGGTGATTCAAAACATATTGTTAGGACTCACCTTGTCATTTTTCCCTCTTTCTAGTGCCAAAAATGTTGATGGTGTTGGACCCACAAACATTGAGGCTATCTCCCGAGTATGAAGTCCCAACTAAACTTCACAATATTTGGTGTAGGACTCCCATCCAGTATGATGGCCTAGTTTCCATTATCTTAAAGATATGTATTAGCTCTTGCTTGTTGTAACATGAAAGTGGTTTTCTTAGTCTTCCACTAGCGAGGTTTGCGTGGCTAGTGAGTTCTTAGTGTCACTTGTGTCAGGGTTATTTCACTACAGAGGGATAGTTCCAACTCTGTTAGAGACACACAACATAATAGTACATGCGTGGCTTTTGGTGGAGTAGTCCACATGGATGTGGCAGTCAAAAACCTGAAGTGAACAGATAGCTTGTACAACACCTAGCGGAATAGTCCACATGAGTGCGATGGTCGTTATAAAAAGTTTACAAGAAGGAATCCATCAAGTGTCCAGCGAAATAGTCCACACGGGAAAGACAACATTAGCAACTGATACAACACATTTCCAGCAACATATCTACTCAAAAACCAAAATAGTTCAACTGCCTTAATATAGGTTAAATAAACATGCATTACAAGAATCCAAAGAATAGTCTTACAAATGAATACAATACATGTGTGAAAATGCGCTTGCCTATTAACAAGCTTCTGAATTAGGAGAAAGTTACAGGACACATCCGTACACAATTACATCACTAACCCTGATAGTGGGGCATTGGAGCCATTGTTCTCTCCTCAAAGAAAAGACTACAAACTATCAAAACTAAGTGGGAGGAGCCAAGGTGAAAAGTCTTTTTGATGTACAAATGAAGGGTATGTATAGCGAAGGTTGAAACTAACACTTGTGATTGTTTGACTTACTTCATGGCTATTCAACTTACATGAATCTTTGGGTTACACAGTCATGACCCAAAGTAGTGATGTGGCAGAGGTGACTCATGAAATAACTCGACATGATGCTACAGTAATGCACAAGATGGTTGTGTTGTTTGTGTCAAGTTGTTGTGCTGCTAAGTTATGAGTGTGCACGTGGTGTACCATAGCTTCAAAGAGTGCACAGAGTCTTAAATGGTCTTGGTTTTTGCTTGATAGTACATGCATGCACTGTCTCTTTCGCTTGTTACATGGTATTCTTCATGTGTTCGTCCAACTGCGTGGAAGTCTTCTAACATGCACTCCTTGTTCATCCCATTCATCATTGCACCATGTCTCATACACATACATGTTTATGCAATCACTCATGAGGAGATGACATCAAATCCAAATTCCCTTAGTCTACCATGATGCATTGGCTTTCGTTTCCAGGTGCATGTGACCAAGAGAGAGGACAAGCCTCTGAAACAATGTAGAGCACATGTCAGGTCGGGATGCGAGGCTTCAGGGAACCATTAAGAAAAATTGAGTAGAGATCATTGGGAGGCTAGGATGAGTAGTTTGGAACAACAGTGACATTCTACGAGATTTGGCTCAGTTCGGAGGGAGAACTACACAATCTTTCTTGAGAAAGAAGTGCGGGTAGTAGAGGACATTGGTAGTGAAAATTGTGCGGATTTTGAGGGGAGGTTGGGAGTGCATTGTGGGATCTTGTTGGCCAAACCTGTGTAGAACTATGAGGTGGTCATGCTGAATATGTCTATGCAATTTCTAGGCTGAGCGGGGTGTCAGTCAACTGGTGGATAGTTATAGGAAAACTGCGCAATTTTCAGAGATAGTGTAGTGAGAAGCAAGGAGTGCATGTCACTCATGTCTTTGCAATTTCTTCATTCAATGGAGGTGGGCACGCTGACATATTTTGTGCAATTTCTTGGAAGAATGAAGCATGGGGTCACTGCTTGGTCAAAATCTCTGGTTGACTAGGGTGAGGATTGATGTTGCGGGAAGCGCAGATTGGGATAGATTCTTGCGAAAATTCTTCATTGTTCTAGGTGACAATCAACACAGTTGATTCTAGGATTGTGCAGTACTAACTGCCTCGGAGGTAGCCTCAAGCTCTGTGAAATTCTATGAAGCAGTGCTTTGACACTGAGGGCTGAGACTGTGTAGTGTAGCTCAGTGGAGGTCCGGCTGATGGAGGGTGGTCTGGTGGAAATATCTTCGGAAAAATGGTTAAGTGTGTGAGCGAGTAACCTCATGTATACATGAATTTATGAATGAGTTGATGAAAATACATCTTAAACCAAGAAGACAACATATGCACAGCGTGACTTACTACGAGACTGTCTAATGGTGAAAGTGACAAGCGTGACACTTTGGATAGACCTTCAGACGACTGTGATGACACTTGTACCATAATTCTTACAACATCAGGGGTGATTGTGATAGATGTTTACATAGCAAACACAAATCAAACAAAAACCTTCAATGTCACCACAAAAAGGTCACATGCAAGACATAGGAATCAACATGCTAGAGATGACAGTTGGTCAAACAATTGAAAAGGAAGTAAGACATGCAGAGCAAACAAATGAAATGACCTTTTGTGTTTCTGCACATGCATGTTACTGAGGACAGGATGATATGGCAATGAAAAGCAGTCCTGCAAACTCACTATGAGTTGCACATCGAAAGGTGTCCTTTACTTACCATACTTACCCTGAAGATGATCATGCATCTGATGGAGTTTGCATGCAGTCCTAATCTTTTCCATTACTTGGTCTCTTGGTCCTTCTCATTGATTCCTTGGGAGTGACCTCAGCATGTCAACTTGTCTTATAGTCACTGAGTGATGGATCAATGTGGTTAGTCAGGATGAGGCCATGGAAGGCTCATCTATGTAGTATTTGCATGCAAGACCCATAGGACACCTTGGACAACACTATACAGTTTTGAGGAGAAGACACTATTGCGGGATGTGGGTCCTTGGAGGACTATTCTCCGCATTTCTAGAGAGAAATGTAGGCTGTCTCACTTCTTTACACATTTTTGGAGAGTAATGTTGGCTGGGGTCTCTACGGGCTGTGGGGTTTCAGTAGGCAATGGGAGGAAGCTGGATGATTTCAGAAGCAACATGCAAAGTTCCACAAAGCTGAATGAGGTTAGGTTGCTTGGGAAACAACTAAGTGTGAGATCAGTGACAGATATGTAAATAGTGATAAGACTCGACTGTGATCGCACACGGACACTTAGTGATAGAACGTAGACCATCCAGAATGCATAATACATACTTTTCTTGATGCAACAACCTTCGTGACAAGAGTGCATGAAGTGAGTGTGAAGCATGTGGTGCAGGGTAGCCACCTGCACATACCCACATTCTGCATTCAACAATGATGCATCCACAATTGTCCGAGGATATTTGACTCTACAATGGAATCAAATCTTCAGACCTTAAATGGTCATGGCCCATTCATCAGTTCTTGTGTATAAGTACTTAATCACTCTACCTGAAACCTCTTATCAGAACTGGGAACACCCTTTGGAGCCTTTTAAATCCTTTTATCGATGCATATATAACCTTCCTCTTCCACACCTTGGTTAATATATGCTATATGTCACGAAATACATTATTGGCGCTTTTTCCCTTCTTAACTCATTTACAAAGAGAAAATCCATTTACAAAGGAAAATACTACCAAAACACATTTTTCGCCCTTGGTTACGACCTTTGCACAGACCCCGAGGATAACCTCATCACAATTGGCTATCTCAATGTCCAATGATCATATACATATGAACCATCACCCCTCCTCTAACTCCGATATGAGTATCAGATCGGTTAAGCTTTAAAAAGGCTTGCAAAACTTTATCGCAATTACAAAGAATAAATAGGAAATACACAAAGGACTCTGCTCCGAAACCTTATAGTGGATTTGAAATTCCATATATTCTCATTCATAACTATCGTCAGGTCCGCCCTTCCAATTTTGTCTTCTTATAACCTCGATCTCCACCAACACTGATATATTGTCAACGCTGATTGCCAATTATTGTTATCGGTGATATCGCAACACTCATAACTGTTGACCCTTGTCACCTCCGATCGCTGATATGCGATTTAATCATGATCGTTGATCTGGCCACGATCCAATGGTCCATGATTAATCGTTGCTCGCTCTTTGCAATTCTCCAAGGCTCATTCCGATCACTTTAAAAGGGTCTTCCCCCAATTCAATTAAATCACAGCCATTGATCTATAAGATCTAACGGCTGTTGAGCGTCACTTGCACTTCTCCATTTATTCCTTTTACTTGGAATTTCTTCGCATTTTTTTCAATTTCTCTCTGTGATTTAGTTCTTCTAAAGGTTCTGATCCTTCACTGCTTTTGCTATGCCACTCTAATGATCCAATTGGATTCGATGATCCCTTCGATTCTCCTGAATCATTCTCCTTTCTCTTCCTTGGCTTGTTCTTTAGAACTCCGCCTTCCACTGTTCAGCTTCTCTGAGCTTACGCCATTCCTCCAGAGCTTCCTCTATCTCTTCACTTGGATTCAAAATCCATTGTGATTCCTCTTAATCACTCCATCCCTCTTTTTCCTTCAGAATTCTACCTGCAACTTGTTGCAGATCCTACGAATTCACAGTAAACTCATATGTGGAATACTTTAATATTCTAACACAGTCAGGAAATAACTCTGCATATATTAATGTAAAAACAACGATTACATTCGAGACTCTTCTGTCTCGCACACACACATAGGCCTGATTCTACTATTGGTGGCCTCTTACTCTTGCCCGTAGGTTTACATATCTTTATATAGAAACAATGGATCAAATCATTGAATGGTTCGATTGATCCTCTAACAAAAGACTAAAGCTCACTACATGCATGCATATGTGGTAAACTTGATCCATTCTAGCATTTTCTCTGTTTTAAAACAGAAAAGCCCCATGTTTTTCTTAATGGTCCACATCTATTCTCCATTTAATTCCTAAAAACTCTCTCTTGCTCCTAGAGAGTTGGATTTGACTTCTACCACTTATGTTCTCATTTATTTATTTTGAGAGCATTTACATATTCTCCCATTATATAATTAAATCACACTTAAAGGCCTAAATATTGCATTAAATAGATACTTAGGAAAACTTTTTCCTAAAATGCATGACCCCCTATGTCTACTATTTACAATGATTTTCCTTGGGCTGAATGCTCCTGCATCAGACTCCCAAAGTGGAAAATATTCATGATCTCTTAATCATGTGTCTTCTGATCTTTCTCTTCCTAGATCCCACACTTTGTTCTGTAACTGTCTAGATGCTCTATTCCCTTGTTGCTACTATATTTTTGTTGTCTTCTTCTTCTTGCCAATCAGATTCAAACTCTGATTGATCTTTCTTGCTATTGCTACCATTTTCTTCCATTTGAGTTGCTTCATCATCTGCTTCCATATTTATTCAATTTCTATGTCCAGCATATCTTTGGGTTGGTCCATCTTTTGCTTCATATTTCTTTGTTCTAGGTTGTTGGTATTGTATTCTACACTGGCTTTGCTTGCTGCCATTGTAGACATTGCTATAGACTTTGCCTCCACTTTTTCCTTGCATGCTATGCTAACTCCTATGCTGACTCCTGCTTGGCTTGCTGCCATTTTTGTTGCCTCTATATCATCCTTATCCTCTTTCATGATTGAATCATGACTGCTCAACACTTTCTCCAGCAAATTAACTTCTCTGCTCCATGGATTTATTTCTTCCATACAATCTCTTCTCCTCTCATCTTTATTTGGCTGTTCACTTGTGCTAAATCTCCTCGAGCATTTGCAACAAAACCTGCATTGATAAAACACTTGTTAAAATTAAAAAGATAAGGCTGTTATATCTTATTTTCCTTTGGCAACAATTTAGTTTGCTACTTTATTTTATCCTTCTCCTCTGTCAGCACATCAGTATGTTGATTCAAATTCTCACCAAAATTCATGAGACTGCCCATTGGTCTCTCTTTCACACCATCTGTTCTAATGATTTCTTCCTGCTTGGGTTCACAGTAGTGAACTTCTCCTCCTTTATCTTGCTGCTGGTTATCTTCACTTTGGAATTGTTTGATTCCATCTTCAAACAGCCTCTGCTCAATGTCTTTCATCACATACTCATACTCATTCATGATTTTCAATGAACCTGCAAACAAATTATTGCATCTTCCTGTCTCCATGGCTATTTGAGACACATCTTCTTCTTCAAAAACTATAACTGCAACTTCTATTCTACCATTAGGTTCTCTTATTAGTTTCTCCAACAGTTTAATCTACTCTTCACAGTTAGCAAGCACTTCATCACAATACTCTCTTCTTCCAACTTCATCCTTTACATGTTGTGTTACAATATTACAATATTGTCTTCCTTCGACCCTTGTAATCTCAAGGTCTTTCTACTATAGAAAACCACTACATCCCTCATTCAAGAGGTCTTCTTCTTCAAACTTTGTTCTCCTAGAGTACTCCTCCAAACTTTCGACATCTTCGAAAGACTATCCATCCTCTTCAAAACACTCCTTTGTTAGTGTTCCTTTTCCCAAGGTTAAATCCTTTTCATAGGGTTCCTCCTTCTTAACATCTTTCAGTAGATGTCCTTCTTCCCTACTGTCTGTCTCAATAGTTTCCATGGTTATCTCCACTATGCCTATCATCATAGTGAATTGATGATCCTTTACTATGTTTTCAGCTAACATAGTCTCTTCCTCAAGTTTGCCTTTAGTCACTTGCTGTTCTAAATCCTTCAGATGATTTAGAAATTTTGAGATTGTCTCCTCTTCAATCTCTTCAAGCCCTTCACGTCGTTTCTTGATATCTTTCTCCAACTGTATATGAGATCTATCTATCTCATCTTTTTCTAGAACAAAATTTTGATTCTGCTGGTCTTCTTCCTTCTTCATGACAATATCAGCCAATTGTCCTTCACCTGCAAACATACACAAATTATCAGATTTAAAATCATTAGACCTTTTGGTCCCACTTGAAGTTTCAGTCTTCAAGTCTTCATCTTTAATTTCTCCCAGAAATTCTCCTTGTTCTGGTTCAAAAATGGATTCTTGCATTTCTAACTCAACTTCCTTGAGTTTTTCCTTCAGCCACTTTACATGCTTTTGTTGTAGCTTTCTCTGCACCTCATGCCACTTCATTGGCTTCTTCCTCAAGACCCAATCTAGTCTCTGGCTTTCCTCAAGCATTATCGTTAATGCAATGAGTTGTCCTTTTAATTCAGCAACCTCTTTGTCAATTTCCTCTTGACCCATCTTCTTGTCATTTGCCTTGGCATGCTTCTTCTCATATCCTCTGCTATGGCTTCTCTCTGAACCTCTGCTATGACTAAAAATAGTCATCTTCTTCTCTTCTTTCTTCATGAGCTCCTTTGTAAGAAGCCTCTACAATATCTAGTCCTCTTGGCTGCAATCTTACCTCACTAATCTCTCCTCACTCAGTCTTTTGGTAAGCACGGTCCTCTACCTGGAACCTTCTCTTCAGCAACACCTTTTCTCCTTCCAGGCTTCTACAATCTCTCACTCCCTCTTGAGAACACTTCAGCTATCCTCTCTGTCCAATCTCTTGTTTGATTATTTAGTTTCATTGCCACTTCTTCTTCTAGAGTATTCTCTTTACTCTCTCTTTAGGAACTCACCTAGTTCTCCTTTCACAACTTCTCTTGTTGTCACCTATGCATTAATATATAAAAACACACATTCTCAATTTAAAACAAAACATACCTTCAAGATCTCAACATGATCTTGCTTCTCCCATTCTTCTGCACTTTGAATGGATTGCCCTCTGTTTGGTTTCCAAGTTCTCTTTCCTTCAAGACTTGCATTAAGCAATCTTGCTCTTTCCTCCCTTTAAGGAATTCTCTATTCCTGCCTACTCCAAGCCTCTACTAGAATGCTCCAATCTTCCAAGAACTTCAAAAGTTCTCCTTTTACAGATTACAAATCTGCTTTGACACGAACTTCTGTTCTGATACCACTAATGGTGCAAGGTAACCACCTGCACATACCCATAGTTTGCATTCAACATTGATGCATCCACAACTTTCCCAGGATATTTGACTCCACAATGGAATCAAATCTTCAGACCTTAAATGGTCACGACCCATTCATCAGTTCCTATGTATAAGAACTTAATCACCCCGCTTGAAACCTCTTATCAGAATTAGGAAAACCCTTCGAAGACTTTTAAATCCTTTTATCCACGTATATATAACCTTCCTCTTCCAAACCTTGGTTAACATATGCTATATCGCATGAAATTCACTATCGGCGCTTTTTCCCTTCTTAACTCATTTACAAAGAGAAAATCCATTTACAAAGGGAAATACTCCCAAAACACATTTTTTGCCATTCGTTACAGTGTTTGCATAGACCCCGAGGATAACCTCATCGTAATCGGCTATCGCAATGTCCAATGGTCATATACATATGAACCATCATCCCTCCTCGGACTCCGATATGAGTATTGGATCAGTTAAGCTTTAAAAAGGCTCACAACACTTTATCACAATTACAAAGAATAAACAAAAAATACACAAAGGACTCCGCTCTGAAACCTTATAGTGGATTTCAAATTCTATATATTTGCATTCATAGCTATCATCGGGTCCGCCCTTCCAAGTCTGTCCGCTTATAACCCCGATCTCCACCAACACCAATATATTGTCAGTGCCGATCACCAATTATCATTGTCAACAATATCACAACACTCATAACTTTTGACCGTTGTCACCTCCGATTGCCAATATGCGATTTAATCGTGACCGTTGTTCTGGCCATCATCCAACGGTTCGCGATTAATCGCTGCTCGCTCTTCGCAATTCTCTAAGGCTCATTCCGATTACTTTAAAAGGGTCTTCTGCCGGTGTGATTAAATCATAGCCATTGATCTATAAGATCTAATGGTTGTTGAGCATCACTTCCACTTCTTTGTTTATTCCTTTTACTTGGAATTTCTTCGTGTTTTTTTCAATTTCTCTCTGTGCTTTAGTTCTTCTGAAGGTTTTAATCCTTCACTACTTTTTCTACGCCACTCTAATGCTCCAATTGGATTTGATGATCCCTTTGATTCTCCTAAATTATTCTCCTTTCTCCTCCTCAGCTTGTTCTTCAGAACTCTGTCTTCCACTATTCAGCTTCACTGAGCTTATGCTATTCCTCCAGAGCTTCCTCTGTCTCTTCACTTGGATTCGAAATCCATTGTGATTCCTCTGAATCACTCCATCCATCTGTGTCCTTTAGAGTTCTGCCTGCAACCTATTTCAGATCCTACGAATTCACACTAAACTCATACATGGAATACTTCAATATTCTGACACAATCAGGAAATTACTCTGCATATATTAATGTAAAAACAATGATTACATTCAAGACTCTTCGGTCTTGCACATACACAGAGGCCTGATTCTACTATTGGTGCCCTCTTGCTCTTTCCCATAGGCATACATATATTTATATAGAAACATTGGATCGGATCATTGAAGGGTCTGATCGATCCTCTAACAAAAGCCTAAAGCTCACTACATGCGTGCATATGTGACAGACTTTATCGACTCTAGATTTTGCTCTGTTTTAAAATAGAAAAGCCCCCTATTTTGCTCAATGGTACACATCTATTCTCCATTTAATGCCTATAAATTCTCTCTCGATCCTAGAGAGTTGGATTTGACTTCTACAACTTATGTTCTCATTTATTTATTTTGAGAGAATTTAAATATTCTCCCATTATCTAATTAAATCACACTTAAAGGCCTAAATATTGTGTTAACTTGATACTTAGGAAAACTATTTCCTAAAATGCATGACCCCTATGTCTACTATTTACAACGATTTTCCTCGGGATGAATGCTCCCACATCAACATGTCTGTGTGATGACAACCACTCATATGCACGCAATTCCCTTAAGGAAAGACAACATTCCCTTTCCATGACAAACAACAACCCCTATGCCCAAAGATGACACATGTTGCATAAATATGAGAACGTGGAAAACTCTCAAGATCAAGAAGGGGAACTTGAAATTATAAGCTTACCAAGAAGTGACCAAAGATGATCAATTGCGGGATCCAAGGTGGTTGGCTTTGAAATTTTCATGCAAGCAAAAATTTTGGAGGGTCACTAAAACAAAACTCTAAAGGAAGGTTTTCAAATTTCATTAGGACCCTAAGTAGGAACTCAGTCCATTTATGGGTGTTTGAGTCTGACCTTGTGGTCGATGAAAAATAGAATATAGAGAAACAAACTAACATATGTATGATTTTTCACATCACTTGTTACATGAAGGGAAGTCGTTAACATATTTCTTTATGTGGCATGGATATGGTATCTCAGGAAACTCCAAGATTTTCATGATTGTGAGGTTGTGTGGCAGAGATATGAGTACAAGGAAACCAAACATCTCAATATATATGAGGAAGTTTCTCTTTCCAGAAACCCCATTGGATCTATTTCATTTAAGGATGCAATGTAAGGGAAGAGTCACATCTTATCAGGTTAGATCCAAAACAGCTCAAGACTCTACATCGTAAAATAAATGGAACAAGCACTAACCATGAAAGTTAATATTTTAGAGGTAAACTGAGGCTTTTCTTATGATGTCCAATCCAAAGTTGTTATATGGAGATTCAATGGCTTCTGGCCTATATCTAATGCATTACACCACTATTTTTTCTCTACTTGGAACCCTAACTATGATACTTATTTATGTTCCAAATGCTTCTTCATTATTCAATTTGATACACAAAAATATCTGTAGTACGTCGTAAATCAAGGGCCATGGTTTTGGGGTAGATTTGGGCTCTTCATTACTCCATGGTTTCCAAATTTCTATGCTACAAATATGGTGGCCTTAGCTATTTCGGTATGGGTGTGACTATGTGGAAATACTCTTGGAAAAACTGAAAACATGGACCTTGAAAGAATAGAAAAAGGTCTCTTCACATTTGTTAGAATTCATGTGGAGGTAGATCTTAGAAAAGGTATACCTCACTGCATTCAACTGAAACATAAAAAATTTCAGTGGACCCAAGTATTAGATTACAAGAACACAACATTTGGATCTGGAGTTTGTTTCCACACTAGAAAATAGCATCTCGAAAAGGAAAAGAAACATAGGCACATAAGCCAAAAGGATACAAGGTAGCATACCCTCATGTTTTTGAAAATAAGAAGAATAAACCATGGAGAACAATACAAATACATATGCACATTCCCATCATGGTAGCCAAGTAGATGGGGTTTATTGTGGATCAATATGGAGAAGTTAAGTTATTTTTATCACACTTAGCTCTGGCATAGTTTATACAATTTTTATAGTTTTCCTTTTTGTTGCTTCTTAGATGAAAGGGTTATATGATCTACTAATTTCAGTATCTCCATAATGTAATTTTGTTCATTGTTTCAAGTTGAATAAACTTATGACTTTTTCCAAGGAAAAAAATGATTATGATTATCCTTAAACTAATTTATAAAAAATTGAATGAAGTATGGGTTGTAGGAATACTCTATGCTTTAGGAATAAACATTGGGCTTTCATTTCCATGGAACCTAATATTAGCTTCTAACATCTAAGCTGAATCCCATTCCTATTCCTAGTGTAAAAATCACATCATATTTTAGCATCCCTAAACTCATTATCGCACGAGACTCAAAGAACATGATGTGGCACTTTGAACTTTGTAGTCTTCCCCTGTTAGGTTGTACTGTGATTGATACTACATTGTAAAATTCCTCTTATTTCACAATTCCATCTTATCTCCTTTTTTCATGTTCTTTTTCTCAACAATTATCTCAACGATCATCACACAAACCTTTTTTCTTAGGAAAAATACCAGCCTCTTTACCAATGGTCATTGTTCCACCCTCATAATTCCATGATAGTCCCACCTCTTATTCCTCAACAATTCCATTATCCTTATATCTGTAACATGCCTTCAAAATAACTTAGAAAATTACGATGAATTACCTAATATATATTTTTTAATATGTATAACATATGGCATACTTTCGACATCAATAGGATTACCTTTAATTTTACTTGCAGAGATAAACACATTGTTCAGTTTTTCGTCATTGAAATTGACTAACTTGCAAAAAGTGGAACTGTCATATATATATATATATATATATATATATATATATATATATATATATATATATATATATATATATATATATATATATATATATATATATATATATATAGATATAGATATAGATATATATCTGTGTGTGTGTGTGTGTGTGTGTGTTTTATTGTCTTCACACCCAAACTAGTTGGAAATTGTAGTTAACTTAACTCATATTTTTCTTTGTCTGTGTAATGTTTCCTTTTACAATTTTAATGCTATGGAGTTCCTATGTTATTGGATTAACATAACTACCTTCCCTAACCTACAGATGAGGGTTGACGCTACTTATTTTTTTCTTGTTATAATACATTATGCAAGCCCACCTAAATATTTTTCTCGAGTTGCAAAAATTAGTTGTGGTTGACCATATTTGATTATGTGAACACTTAATACATATATATTATAGTGTTTGTCCTTGAACTACCTATTATGCACATAATATGTATATATATTCATATATGTCCTTGATGTTAATCTCCTTGAGTGGCTTATATACCTAACATTTGTGATGAATCTTCTAGACCTTGAGGCCCTTGTGGAACGTGTATACACGTGGAAGAAATT
This sequence comes from Pinus tabuliformis, assembly GCA_031772625.1. Taxonomy (NCBI): domain Eukaryota; kingdom Viridiplantae; phylum Streptophyta; class Pinopsida; order Pinales; family Pinaceae; genus Pinus; species Pinus tabuliformis. Next base: position 257,441,397 of record CM062818.1, on the reverse strand, counting down.
TAGCATTCTATCCACATGAAGAAAATTACATGGAAGGAAGTCCACATAGCCCAACCAAACCCTAGATAGTGTATGGTAACGACTGTGTTATTTTAAACAATGGTGGAGATTATCGTGACACCATTAGGGTAACCACCTAACCTCATCATCTCTATTGCGAAGGTCTCCTTTTTATTTTGATCTATTTGAGAGTCGAGCTTTGCAACAACAAGGTTATAAGTAAAACAAGGATTGCATGCAATAGTAGTCCCTGCGGATTTGAAAAAGCATATTTTACATTTGGTATAATCCATTTTACATTTGCTTAATGCGTATTTATGGCAATCAAGGCATTTGCAAAATGTGTATAATAGATAAGGGTGGAAGATATATAATTTGATACATTTTTGCAAAATATGTATAATAGATAACCATGGAAGATATTTATGGCAATCAGGCCATTTGCAAAATGTGTATAATAGATAAGGGTGGAAGATATATAGTTTGATATATTTTTGCAAAATGTGTATTAATAGATAACCGTGGAAGATATTTATTGCAATCAAGCCATTTGGACAATGTGTATAATAGATAAGGGTGGAAGATATATAATTTGATACATTTTTTATATGTGATAGAGTCAAATAGAATAGACAAAAGAGTGCATTCGACTACAATTTGAATAATTCTTTGATTGTATCTATCTACTACTCTAGATTTAAATGTTGAAGGGAGCTAAAGATTGGCAAACAAAGACCATACATTGAGCTATCTTGTTATGGTGACAATCGTGAATGTTGAAGGGAGCTAAATATTGGCAAACAAAGACCATACATTGAGCTATCTTGTTGATTTGAGGGTGACAACCATGAGTCCATGTGTAAGATCGTTTTCTGAGAATAGCAAATGAACTGTGAGTAGTTAGCCATGAGTAGTTGTTGAAAGAGACTCCCAACCTGAAACAAAAGAAAAACCAGTCAAAAAACTCTAAATTCACATTTCGAATTTCCTTATTTCCTATTATGCAGCCTAATAGGATTTGAGGGTGACAACCGTTGATTCCCTGTGTAACTTCGTTCTCCTAGAATAGGAAGAGAATAGAAAATGAATTGTGAGTAATTAGCCATGAGTAACTTTACGTTTTACACATTTATATTATTTTTTTAAACTCATAAATCAATAATCCCATATAGTTTCACTGATTTATTTAAAATATAAAAATTAGCCATGGCGTGTTATCTTACCAACCGACAAAATGTAACATAACTACTTAACAACAGAATAAAGACAAACTATTATCCTCTGTTGCTTGTAACGTCAACAACTTTACGTTTTACATTTATATTATATTTTTTAAAACATAAATTAATAATGCGATATGGTTTCTCTCATTCAAATAAGAAATGGAGAAATTTATTCCTATGAGATAATATATGAATTTGTTTAAATAAAAATAGCAAATGAATTGTGAGTAGTTAGTCATGAGTAGTTGTTGAAAGGGAGACTCCAAACCTGAAACAAAAGAAAAACCACTCAAACAACTCTAAATTCACATTTCTTTAATTTCCTATCATGCTATAAAGCCTAGTAGACTGTAGCATAGAGTTTAATTATAGTTCCATTCTGCTTAAATCAACAACATATTTGCACTGGTAATAAATGCCTTCTGATGCTTCTTTCAAAGTCTTTGAAGTAAATACTATGAGACGTTGAGTTTGGGCTACCATGTCTACTATAATAGGCCAGTTCTCAACATTTTTGGGCATTCTCGACACTGGAAACTAGTACTTCTTCAGGCCAGCCACAGTAAATACTTTGGATAGGCCATTGGGTGCTCTAACATAGTCTTCAATGAATATGGTAACAATTTCAGATTTGTAATAGAAGAATCCGTCTTATCAAATGCATTTTCAGATTGTTAATTTATTTTTCCAAAGAAGCACCCATCCTTAATCTATTAAAACACAAATTTAGTTTTAAATATGACTTTTAATACTATTTTTATTTTTCAAATATTTTCATTGTCAGTTAAAGCTTTAACAAATCTATATATCATGTTAAATCCAACTATTTCAATTTTTAGTTATCCTCTATTTTGTTAACACTGAACAAATTTATATATCGTGTAAAATCCAACAATGATTAGAACAATATTTAATCTGTACCATTTCCCCGTTTAAAAAACATATATGGCCTGTAAAATTTAAATACGATTGAAACAATAATTTCTCTGACATTTTGTTTAATCCCGAACTATATCAATCAGATTCTGCAATAGGCAGAAAATTTCTCTAACATTATGTTTTCTCCCGAACTGTATCAACAAGATTGTGTAATAGACAGAAAACGATATTTCACCGAATGCATCTTGTTGCAAAATGTTGGCAATTTATCCATATTGTAGTAGATATAGCAAGCCACTAGCTCCATGTGATGGTGTCCATGGTGGTACTTTAAACAGAGTCCATGCACGTGCAGGGTTTTGTATTTCTAAAAGAAACAACCCCATTAATTCTCGGTGTGGTGCTAGGCATAGGCATGTTCACCATGGCATAATCAGACGAGTTGAAAATGCATGCTATGGAACAGATCAAGGGGCCAGTTCTATATATTGGATCACTTGCCCGTTAACTTTCCAATGGGAAAAGTCTCTGGCTTGGAAGCTCTGTTCATTTTTCGTTTGATCTTATTCAGCTATGATGGAAGTCCTTCATTTCTTTAAAGTAGCTGCTATGCATTAAATTGATTTTTGTAAGTGATGATACTAGTCATTGGATTGACGAGCTTGTTTCGCTGCAGACTAATGGCTCAGTTACACAACATTGCGCTAATTTCATTGCAGGGATTACTATGGATGGTTGCTCAAGCTTATGGATATGGTGGCTGGAAATCTGGCCATGCCACATTCTACAATGGCAGAGATGGTTCGAGAACTATGGGTAAGTAGGACATTTGGTTAGAACATATTTCAAAATTTTGTTTATAATATGGTAGATTTTGGAAATTTTGTGGAATTTAATGGATAATTGGTAAATAGGTTGGAAATTTAATATGGTAGATTTTGGAAATTTTGTGGAATTTAATGGATAATTGGTAAATATGTTGGAAATTTACATTAAAAAGGACACAATATGTATATATCTGTAAATATTTTGGAATTTGAGGTGAAACACTTAACCTCTGCATTAGAACTTATTTTAAAATATTTTACCAATCTACAATTTAATTAAATTAATATGTCATAAAGAAACTATAAAATTCTGGTAAAACTATTATTGTAAAACTATTATTTCAGATAAAAGTATATTGTCCAACGTCCTGGACTTTGGATTGCAGATTCTAGATATATCTCAAACTTGAAGAAAGATCATTTGTTTTCAAAACCTGCAATACACATATGGGTACCGAAGAAGGTAGCCTATGAAATTGAAAACGAGATTGTAGCTTAATGGCAAACAAGCAACCCCGGTAGATCCTCGGTTCTGTTGATCAAATCAAACGGAAAAGAATTCCCAAAGCTTGAGGTTGTAAGTATCATTGTAGTTTGGTTTTAGGAACTGTTTGAAATTCCAATAAAGGCTCCCAAATGGATAGTCATTCATATAAGGGGGATGCCTAAAGTAGTTCCCTAGCATGGCCTAAGTTTGCACGTAAGTATGCATGACATTCGCTTGCAAAACTGAGTCGGCCATACAAATTAATCTGAATTCTGGCTTCATTTTGATTTCTTCTTTATCTTGTCAATATAAATTAGTTGTACTCTGATTTTTCATATACTTGTTTGCAGGAGGGGCGTGTGGATACAGGAACTTGTACAGCCAAGGTTATGGCACTAATACTTCAGCTGTGAGTACTGTTCTTTTCAACAATGGACTCAGCTGCGAAGCCTGCTACGAAATGAAATGTAATGACGATCCAGAGCGGTGCTTGTCCGGGATAGTGAGGGTCACAACCACTAACTTCTGCCCGCCAAACTATGCTCTCCCGGATAGCAATGGTGGCTACTGCAACCGACCCTTGCAACATTTCGATATGGTAGAGGCATATGGATTTTGTGCTTGGCCGGGGAGGGTTGACCTTTCAGGACCAAACAAATAAGACTATGGTATTAGGTACCTCGCTCAAGGGGATTGAATCAAGCACTATATGAAAATACCCAGCTCAGGTATTAGGGGTTAGCCTGACCATACACCGTAGATATATACTTATCACCTTCTATATGTCTAGCAGAATGATTTATTTAGTGTATTTTCATGGAAATTCCGAACTAAACCAAGCAAGAGAAGTACGAGGTCAGGTAAGTAATTAGGTTTTTCTGAAACACACCTGATTTTTCATGAACTTCCCTTCTTTTGTCTCCTTTACCAGTAGGAATCAACTCGTACACTCTAATGCCTTTGGTCTTTCCTGTTTGCCTATTTACTGGTTGCATGTTCAACCTTCCTTGAAGTTTTTTGGAAGAGGGTGAAGTTTACCACTGGCAAGTTCAAGTTGCGTAGGAGAGGGACCATGTTAGCCAGCTGGAGCCTATTCCCCAAAATCATTTGCCAAGCTAACCCTATTGAGTGATAGGTGTTAGATTTAGGGTTCTCCAAATGTAAGGCTAGGATTTCCGTATAGTTTTCATTGAAGATTTCCAGGCTGAAAACAAAGAACAAATAACCCGCTTTTAGCAACTTAGGATATGTTAAAAGGGGCAATTAGATATGAAAATGAAACCCTGCAATAAGACCTCCAAAACAGAACTTTGTATAAAAGTTTTTTTTGACCGAATGTTTTTTAAAAACATTGGTTAAATAGATCGGTCCACCCAAATTAATATGAAATCAATCGAGGATGGATCGCTACAGTCCCGTTGCCGTAGGAAGGGACTAATAACATGTTTTTATATTTGCATTCTAAGGACTTGCCACCATAGTTGGAATATCTTGCTAGAATTTTGATGAGAATCAAGGTTTCTTCTCGACTGAGACAAGATTTGTGCACCAAGTCTTATAATTTTCCTTGTCCTTTTATTCACTTGTTTCTCTTTGATGTATATATATATATATATATATATATATATATATATATATATATATATATATATATATATATATATAGATATTGTGCACTTTCGTTAATATTAACATAGAGGATATCCACTAATTAGTTTAGCTTGGTAGTATATTGTAGTTTAAACCTTCACTTCCTTTGGAGATTCTATCGCAACATCTACCCTTTACAGGAATTTGGTGATGCCATACAATTTTCATTACCTTATCAACACTAAGTTCTTCGAACTAATGTTAAATTTAAAACCTTAACTCTATTCTTTTCCATAAGAGTTTTTTCTTATATAGATATAGATATAGATATAGATATAGATATAGATATATAACAAATCTTTCCACTGTAAGAGGGAAATTGAGATGGAGATTTTTCTTATCCTCGTTAAGGTGAAATGCATTTTACCATAAAATTATCTTCATGATATTCTTATAAGGGGAACTTCAGGAAAATCTAAGACCAAATTAAGGGTCTATTTTTGTTATTCATAAGTTAATCCTTGATTGCACCTAAGGTTTTGCATAAAGCATTTGCAAGGTTATTTACACACAAAATTCTTGTTTCATCTTCGATCCTTATAAGTTCTCATTCTAAACTAACGATTAAAAGTTCTTTGAAGCCATGTTTCGTTCCAACTCAGTCTGTTGGTCTCATAAAATTATTTGTAATTAGAGTATACAATAAAATCCTTAACTAGAGGGGGTTTACAATCATTTGTTTATACAATTTCTTAGGGTTTTTAGTAAAATTTGGCCAAAAGTCCTTGTACCCATGCAAAGAGACATGCATTATTTAAATTTAATGAAGGGTTTTTCTGCTTATTGTTAATTGAAAACTTGTGTACTTTATTATTTGACTTACAACTGAGACCTGCATGGCTAGATGTTTGATTTTGTCCTTATTCGTTCCCAGGAATGAAAATTGTATCTTTAATTTTTAATTTATTTATGTTATTGCATACATATATAGCTACATTCTTGAATTTTTATAATATTATTAGTTTTATTTTTATTCATGTATTCATGCCTTCATACAAAGGTATTCTTTGTAAATACTAAATGTATAGTATGGCTTAGATATTGTTATGAAATATATTATTTATGAACTATGGAATTATCCTTTTGTTTTCAAAATCAAAGCTAGTACAGAAGAATATTGGGAACTTGTCATGGGTGTACACCTTAGTGATTTCTTTAGGCCCTATTATTTGATTGCCATGGACTCCATGTCATTTCCCCTGTCAACGGGGTTCCTTTCCTCGTCCTTGGCTTGTAAGATGTAACTTGGGAAAAACACCTTACTTTTTCAAAGTGTTTCTCTTTACCTACATTTTGCAAACAAACTCAATTTTTTATTTGAATAAATTGCTAATATTTAAGACATATTGCTTGCTTATTTTTACTTTCCATTTCTACATGGGTAAGCCACTACTTAGTTAATGCTTCTTATTCTTTCTTTTACATTCACTTGTACAATGATTGGCGCAGTGGGTTTTTAGTTAGGGTTTCTCTTCCATTTTTTTCAACACAAAATTACTTGGTATTTACTTGTAATAAAACCTTTTACGAAATCTCCTCTCCTGCAACCACCAGTTTTCCTGTAGCAGAAAAAAACAGAGATGTGTGCATACGTCTATTTATTTTACACATGGAACATTAGTGGGGCTTATCAATTCATTTTCTTTAATACACCCAGAAACACTTATAATCTTAATAAAACCCTAGTTCATTCATTCATAAACCTAACCTACATAAGTAACATATTTAACAAATGTTTTTTCTTCATATCCATATACGTATCTAAATGTTTCCTAGAAATAGAAAGTTTGTCACATAACTCTTAGTCATGAACTTTGCTTTTCAATAGTTCCCCTTCAGCTACAACTTCTCTCTAACATGAAAACAACTCACTGATTGTTCCTCACTTCACACACCCTTAACCTTTACCAATGTCTTTCTAATTTTCAGGTTTTGGTCAAATCTTTCTCTCCCACTAGATTTTCTTTTAATATGATAGCCTTTATCTCCTGCAATATTCTTTTTTAAAATAAATTCCATCCCATGACATTTATCTCTAGTCATGTGTTTCTTTATTGTTTTGTTCAACCAACGATTCTCTCTACATGGAAAAATGGAAGGTTTTTCTTCTTTTGTTCCTAGCCCCTTCTTGGGAATAATTGGTTCCAACTATTTTCCTAGCATTAATTAGAAGTCTAATCTCTCACATGATATCTTTTAATATAATTTCAAGAATAATAATACACAACCATTTATTTTTTTATTAATCAAAATAATATCTACATTGTCATCTCATATTACTTGTCCCACTTTGACTTTTCAGCCACATGTCCAATAAAAGAGCCATAAAAAAATACAATTTTACTGAAGATATCACAATGTGGCATGGGTTCATCATATACTATGTAGGCTCATGAGACACCCACTACATCCTTGAATCATCTTCCCTCCCTTTGGACGTTATTATATTCACCTCCCATGCTACTCTAAGAACCATGTTGGGATTTTCCCTACACTATGGGATACACTAGTATGTCCTCTCTATAGCTACTTCATAATGGATTCAATGGTGATGGGTTGAGTAATTATGTATCTTCTACAAATTACCCTCTACTCAAAATTAGACATTTCCTACACATTTTCCTCTCATCCTTCCCTATTGCATCACATCCTTCATTTCCTTCATACCCTAAGAACACTTTGGCTTAGTTGCACTACTCCTTGTATGAGTCCATGGAGAAGTGTGAACTCATAGAACTCAATTTTTCACTCCATTAGATCTTTGTGGAATTCAAGGAACACAATTCTTCGCTCTATTATCTTGAAATCCATTTGTCCAATCTAAGAATGTAGGTAGGAATTTTTTTAGAGATCTTAGTTCAACACCACTAAGATTTTACGTAGATCTAGTATGAATGTGAAGTTTGGAAATTTAGTAATGAAACCTTAGGAACAATTTTTTTTTGGGTATGCAGAGCAATTCTCCTTCCTCCAACTCAAAAATGACACCAATAGTCATTGCTAATCATTTCATTTCATATCTAAATTCCCCTTCCCTATGGAATATGTAGTTTGGTAATCAATACAATGGTTCTTAGCCTTTCATAAGAATTATTGTATGTAATAATTTATCATCCTCAGATTAGGAATATTTTAAAAGAACTATGAAATTAGTTTCTTGCTAAAACATTTGCACTAATTTCTATATACTTTTCTACAAATTTAATGTAAGCGAGTGTTATGAATAAGAGCCTTATGTTGACCATCAAGTTGTATGAATTTTTACTATATATTTTCTATGAAAATTTTGCTAATACAAATATCTTCCAATTTTCATCAATAATAATAATAATAATAATAATAACAATAATTATAATTAAAAAAAAAAAAAACCATGCAATTATATGTTTTTTGAATATATTTTCTTAACATAAATTTTACTAATACATATATCTGTAATTTTTCAATAATAATAACGATTCATAAAAATATTCTATGTATTAATTATTTTTCAATAATAATAATGATTCATAAAAACATTCAATTTTATAATATAGATTTCCTTTTTTTAATTATTAAGTAATTTTGTACTCATAAATATGGAAACACTTTATCTATCACTCTTTCATGCATATAGTTTATTAAAAATATAATCATGGAAAATATTAGGGGCTAATATTAATAAGTGGGATAACTTTTCATGCTTTTTCCAAAAACAAGATTAGTCAATTTCCATTTTTTTCTAAAAATGATTAGCCCAGTTTTGTATTATAAAATTATTTTACCTTCAAGATCGCTTAAATTTTATAGATATTATATATAAATCAATAGAAATTTCAATATTTTTATAAATATATCTCCAAATATTTTATAGTTTTCATATTAGGGACTAGTGAGATTCACCAAGATTTCTAAACTTTAAGATAAATTTAGTTTTCATATTAGGGACTAGTGAGATTCGCCAAGATTTTTAAACTTTAAGATAAATTTCCATCCTTAAAAGTTTCTCTTAATATAGGTTCTTTATATTCAGCTCGCATTTATATATTATTGTTTAAATCACTCAAAATCCTTTGGCAAATGATCTTAGAGAGTGGATTAAGCATGCCATTATATAGATTGTAAGAATTAATGTTTAATAGTATTTGAAACAAATATTCGAAAATAAATCCATAGGATTCAAAAGTTTTCGAACATTACCATATTTTTTAAGTATTACATCTTTGCATTTGAATATTAAAGAAATTTAAAAACTCTAAAATTCTATAGTTTGTTATTCTTAGAAAAATTCAGTTTACTAAAATGCTAAAGTTATAATGTTTAAATTATAAAATAAAAAATGTATTAAGATAATAAATATATAGTTTGAGTATATTTAAAGGTCAAGAATAAGTTTAGGTTTAGAGGGTGCTAGAGTGTGTACAAATTATGAGACTTTAGTAGTGAAATGATTGAATGGAGGCAAGTCCCCAATCCCTCAAACAACTCGTCTCATACATGAATTTGGTGTCTTGCTTGGTCATGCAATTTGCTGCCTTGCTTGGTCATGACCTTAAAATTAGATATTAAAAGAGAGAATATTTCCACGTAGATATGATACATCACTTTTTAAAATGAAATGGAATGATTCCCTAAAAATAGAGTGAATTAATATGATTTCATAAAAATGCATATTTCCAACTAAGTTGTGTAATATATAATATTATAGATATCATGCATCATAATAAAAGTGGACTTTAGCATTCAAAACTTTGCATGGTGGTGGTTCTCTTGTCCGATAAACAAGAGGTCTCATACACCAATTTGGTGTCTAGCTTGGCATGATTTTAACACTACAAAAGAAGAAGAGAATATTTCCAAATCTATATTGACCATGTAGATAGGTTGTGACATACAAATTGAGAGGTATAGCTTACCTAATTTTGGTTTTCTTTTGTGTTATCCACTATCGATGATGAACGTGGGTCAATACAAGAGGAAATTGACTCAAGAGAAGGTAAGATTTAGAAAAAAGACATGAATGAAGAAATGACTTCTTTACACATGAATGAGACATTGGATTTGTCAAACTACCCAATGAAGGAAGCCTAATGGTTGCAAGTGGGCATTTAAGAAAAAGTTGAATGTAACAGGTTAGGTGAAGAAGTACAAGGTCCAACTAGTGGCAAAAGGTTATTCCTAATTTGAGGGAGTCAACTTCGATGTGATATTTTCCCCTTGTAAAAATTACTAATGTATCTAGATACAACATTTGATCTAAAGACAGAATAATTGGATGTAAATACAACATTTTTGAATGGCGACATGCAAGAATAAATCTACATGAAACACCCTAAAGATTTTATAATAAAGGGCAAGGAGAAGTTGCTCTCTAAGCTAAGACCCTTTATAGTCTAAAGTAATCACCTATAATATGGTACTAAAAGTTCGATACTGGGGTCAAAGGATTGATCTTTATGAGAAGTCGAGTTGACCATTATGTATATCTCAATTCAAAAGGAAATTGCTTCATATATATAGTATTATATTTCAATGACATTTTGTTGGTTGGAAACAAGATGGGTCTAATTAGGGAGGTGAATATGGTATTTTCCTCCAAATTCAACATGAATGATCTTAGTGCTACACATTTATTTCATGGAATGGAGATCAATAGAGATTGCATAACTATTAATATTGTTGAAAATAGCAACAGAAATGATAAAAATAGAATCCCGAATATTCCAATCTTAATCTATCCTTGAATTCAAATTGTGAATTAAAAATGGAATTTAGTCTCACCAACTCCTTGGAAATACTTAATTAATTCATTATGGATTAATTAGTTGGAGAAATTCAAGTTATGAGTTTTTCTGTAGTCATGCAACAATTATCCCTTAAATTAAGGAGTTTATCCCTCAATTAAGGAGATAAGAATGAGTTATATTTGACTTGTAATTAGTTAGCTTAGTTTACTGAGTTAAGTCCATTTAAATTAGTTCCAAACTGTTTGAGGAACTAATTGTGAGTTATCAGTCAGTTGATGCATGCATGCACTCAAGAAGTGTACTCTAGATAACTGAAGACTCTCTCATCAGAAACTCATGCATGTCTATTATGAGAAATACCTAGTTGAGATAAGTGTCAAGGATAGGTTACTATCAGTTGCATGTGTTTTCCTATAAAGGAAACTCATCCATGCAGTCAAAGGAAAGGTTCCTTGAGGATTGCACAGTTCTGACGGGGTGTAGGATCAGTGTGAGTGATCAATCTTCCACTTGGTAATAGGGAGGATCACCTAGGAGAAACTACGCAAGGAAATAGGAGCTTGGAGGGTAGAGAAGAAGGCTTGTGAGAAGCTTTTCTTGCTTGTGAGAATCCATGAGAATTGCACTGAGAGCTGGCTAGTTGTGAGAGCTAAGGCTTTTTATAATTCTGATGTATTTCCACCTTGTATGATATTACAGATAGTGGGGTTTTAAGCTAAGGCTTTCCCCTTAATATTCTCTATGTTTCATGTGTAATGATTCTTCTTCTTATGGTTATATGTGTTTACCTCGATCTTGCTCAATCTTTAAGCTTCCACAAGTTTGATAGTAGAAGTAGATTATAGTATTTTGCTTTGGTATATTGCATTATCAGGTTAATCTATAATGAGAATTTCTACATGGTATTTGAGCTGTGAACAATATAAGGAGAAGAGAATTCAAAATCTGAAGTTTGGGGTTGTAGGTGAAAATAAAATTCATTTCACATTTAAAAAAAAAAAATCGAGATGGGACATTATGCGACTAATTGCCCATCGAAGAAGTCCAAAAAGGGATCCTTAGAAGGATCTAAAGGTGAGGCATTAGCCTCTCAGTTCGAGATGGAATTCACCCTCATCACATGCATGGTGTCATTGATGATGGGTTGTGGTTGGTTTCTTGACAATGGAGCCTCATTCCACATGCCCAACGATAAAAGTTTAATGAGTACCTTGGAGGAGAAAGTCCTCAAGGTGCGTATAGAAATGGGTGACGATGAAAGGTATAGTGTTTCAGGAGTGGGCACGGTTGCTTTTCAGAGGGAGCATGGAGATCCTATCACCTTGACAGATGTGAAGTATGCGCCTGGACTGAAGAAGAACTTGGTATCAGACACGATGTTGGAGGACAAAGGCTATGATGTTGTCTTCAGTAAGGGAAAGGTGAATTACCTGTCTCGTGGTGATGTTGTCTTAGACACATCGCCATGAGAAAGGTGAATCATATAGGCTCGTGAGTTAAGAACTTATATGCTCTTGAGGTTCAAGATGCATACAAAGCCTTGAGAAGAAAGGAAAAAGTTAGAGACTTGGTGGTTGAGAGGGAGAGTAAATTACCTCTCAACATGCAGCCTTAGAGGAAGTCTCAGACAATTGTGGAGGAGCCACAATTGGAGAAGTGGGTAGAGGGATCACATGTAACCATACCTCCAGCTGTGAGGTGGGGCGATGTGAAGTGATAGTCCCAAGAAGGCTAAAATAGGGGCAGGATCCTTGAGGTACTGAGCCTCTTTGATTATTCCTTACTACGGGAGCCTTGCGAGGAGTAGCACGACTGGCTAAGTGCATAGAGACGAATGTGGATGAAGCGGTAGAGGGAGATTCAACATCAGAGGGTGTTTCTAGCCCAATAGGGAGGTCAGTTGGGAGATTAGTTACTTAATTCTCAGTAACTGAGTTGCAGTGCATCAGTGGTTAGTACGATGCAACATGATGAGAGGATGTGCAGTGTGGATGCATTGCTGGGAGAAAGGACCAACAACAGCACAGATGTAGTGGGAGGAAATCATTCTAATTCAGGTTGGATGTTTTTTTGTTTCTGAAGTTGCTGGAGCAACAACACTAAAGAGAAGTGTTGCATGCAGAACATTCCAATGAAGGATCGGGATCAAGTTGAATTCCTTTCTTGTTGAGAGGGAGTGTTCAAAATAGCAACAATAAATGATAAAAATAGAATCCAGAATATTTCAATTTTAATTTGTCCTTAAATTAAAATTGTGAACTAAAATTCAAATCTAGTCTCACTAGCTGCTTGGAAATAATTAATTAATTCATTATAGATTAATTAGTTTAGAAATTAAAGTTAGGAGTCTTTTTGTAGTCACGCAAAATTTATCCCTTAAATTAAGGAGATTATCACTTAATTAAGGAGATAAGAATGAGTTATATTTGAGTTGTAATTAGTTAGCTTAGTTTACTAAGTTAAATCTAGTTAAATTAGTTCCAAACTGTTTGAGGAACTAATTGTGAGTTATCAGTCAGTTGATGCATGCATGCACTCAACAGGTGTACTCCACATAGCTCAAGATTCTCTCATTAGAAAATCATGCATGTCTATTCTGAGAAAGACCCAGTTTAGCTAAATGTCAAGGATAGGTTACTATCAATTGCATATGTTTTCCTATAAAGGAAACTCTACCATGCAATCAAAGGAAAGGTTCCTTGAGGAATGTGCAGTTTTGACAGGGTGTAGGATCAGTGTGAGTGATCAGTCTTCCACTTCGTAATAGGAGGATCACCTAAGAGAAACTGTGTAAGGGAATAGGAGCTTGGAGGGTAGAGGAGAAGGCTTGTGAGAAGCCTTGTTTGCCTCTTAGCATCTAGGAGGATTGTACTGAGAGCTGGTTAGTTGTGAGAGCTAAGGCTTTGTATAAGTCTAATGTATTTCCACCTTGTATGATAATACAGATAGTGGGGTTTCTAGCTGAGGCTTTCCCCTTACTATTTTCTGTGTTTCATGTGTATTGATTCTTCTTCTTATGGTTATCGTTGAGAGGGAGTGTTGAAAATAGCAACAAGAAATGATAAAAATAGAATCTAGAATATTCCAATTTTAATTTGCCCTTGAATTAAAATTGTTAATTAAAATTCGAATTTAGTCTCACGAGCTGCTTGGAAATAACTAATTAATTCATTATGGATTAATTAGTTAAAGAAATTCAAGTTAGGAGTCTTTCTGCAGTCATGCAACAGTTATCCCTTAAATTAAGGAGATTATCCCTTAATTAAGGAGATAAGAATGAGTTATATTTGAGTTGTAATTAGTGAGCTCATTTTACTGAGTTAAGTCTAGTTAAATTAGTTCCAAACTATTTGAGGAACTAATTCTGTGTTATCAGTCATTTGATGCATGCATGCACTCAATAAGTGTACTCTAGATAACTGAAGATTCTTTGATCAGAAACTCATGCATATCTATTCTGAGAAAGACCCAGTTGAGCTAAATTTCAAGGACATGTTACTATCAGTTGCATGTGTTTTCTTATAAACGAAACTCATCCATGCAGTCAAAGGAAAGGCTCCTTGAGGATTGCGTAGTTTTGACAGGGTGTAGGATCAGTGTGAGTGATCAGTCTTCCACTTGGTAACAACGGGATCACCCAGGAGAAACTGTGCAAGGAAATAGGAGCTTGGAGGGTAGAGGAGAAGGCTTGTGAGAAGATTTGTTTGCATGTAAGCATCTTGGAGGATTGTAGTAAGAGCTGGCTAACTGTGAGAGCTAAGGCTTTGTATAATTCTGATTGATTTCCACCTTGTATGATAATACAGATAGTGGGGTTTTTAGCTGAGGCTTTCCCATTAGTATTTTTTGTGTTTCATGTGTATTGATTCTTCCTCTTATGGTTATATGTGTTTAGCTCGATCTTGCTCAATCTTTAAGCTTCCGCATGTTTGATAGTAGAAGTAGATTATAGTATTTTGCTTTGGTATATTGCATTATCGAGTTAAGCTATAGTCAGATTTTCTACATAGATCTCAGAGGTAGATTTGTAGAGAATTTGCAAGAAATTCTACAAATATGTGGGTAAATAAGTGAAAATGTGTAAATATATTTCCAAATATTTTTAACATGAATGATTGTAAACTAGTGAAGGTAGCAATTCCTATTGGGCCAATATTTACTTATTATCATTTTCAAAAGACACGATAAAAAAGAGAGTGTGTGGCACTTGTTCCTTGTGAAAGTGTCATAGTTAGTCTTATGTATGAAATGGTCTGTACTCAACCATATATTTCTCATTCATTGGTGGTATTGAGAAATTACATGGAATCACTTGGTAAAAAGCACTAGTCATCTACTGTAAGGGTATTCATGTATTTGCATGGAACATGTGATAATGAGATATGCTACAGTGGAAGACCTAAGGATGATAGTGAAACAATTGAAAAATGATTTGTTGATGTTGATTGGTCTAGTATTCTAGATAGAAGAAGGTAAACTATGAGATATGTATTCGATTTTTTTAGTAAACCTTTTTAAGTGGACAAGTAAGTGACTATTAGTCATGGTATTGTTGAGGATAGAATTTGAATACATGATAGCCACTTATGCAAACAATGATGTAGTATAATTCTGGAAACTATGTTTAATGATTGACTTTTCTCAACAATTAGTGAGGATAAGTTGTTATAGTTAGAGTGAAATCTTCCTAGCAAATAACTCAACTTACCATTCAATGAAAAACATAATTATGTATAGTAACGTCTCATTAGATATATGGTGGAAAGAAGAAAGGTGTTTATTGAAGTCATTCCTCCATCATTCCAGTGTTCCCCCAAATTAGTCATTTCCTCAATATTCCAAAGTAGTTGTTTCTTTCTAGCCATTGGAGTGATATGTCTCTCTATTTAACTTGTTTCCATGATTTGATTATTCATCTTGTCATGAAGATGAACCATACTAGCTAGTTCGAAACATGTCGATAAATGAATTTTGATGTTATTATCATTGAAAATAACAAAGGTCTTGTTAGCAAAGGTAGATATAGTGAAGAATGTTGTATACTTTCTTACAAATTTTGTGTGCACTGATAAATTATAATGGTTCATGGAAAATATGGTATTGGGGGGACCTTGCTTCACTAAAAAAACATAGTATTAAAAGTTCATGTAAAGAACTTATAATAAGTTAGAGAATGTTGAGGTGTTGTATTCCTTCCAAATGATCTAAGTCGATTGAAGTTCAATGTATCATTCAATATATCAACTAAATAGCTCAAAAATATGATTAAGAATGAACCTAAAGAAGTATTTCCAAGGAAACTTGACTAGGACAATAAGTTGAAAACACATTCAAAGTCAATGAGATGAGACAATAAGCCAATGTTCAAGTGGACAAATTGAAATTCAAGTGAGAAATATCTACATCAATTAAACTTGAGATGGGTAATCTAGTAATTAAAAACAAAATGATAATTGAAGAGAGTAGTTGAAGTCGTTATAGTGGATCACATAAACGTAGTCAACTATGATTGATGGTTTACTAGTGGTATAAGGGAAATTGACTATAGCTAAAACTAGTTATAAAAAATTTAGGAATCCCCACACTCATAATATTTTGATCAATGATCTTCGACTATCTATACTAATTTCAAAAGTTTGAAATTAGATTTTTCTATCATTATAAATATATCATGATTTAATGTTATTGATAGGATGATATAATCATGATTGCAAATATTGGATGATGTATGAGACCATTGGTCTTAGGTGAGGAGCAAGGTTGACATTCATCATAATCTAGCTTTCATACTGACCCTAGAATATAAGATGAATGAACCTAAAAGTTTGGATGGATTTCCTAATTAAGGGTTCCAAGTGTAAACTATTTGTGTGTTATAAGAATCTTTATGGTGTTGCATTGTTTATTTTATGTTGTTTAAGTTCTCTTATATCCATTTAAAAGTTTATGTTAATTGAGCTTCTAGTCTAATTTACATGTCTAGTCAACTCTAAATTTGGAATTTGGAACCTAAAGTGTAAATTAGGTCCCTTAAGCCTAACATATTTGTAGGGGAAATTCTTATCTTTTTCTTTTTTTACAAAAGTATAATTGATATGCGCAAAGTAAAAAACTTCTACATAAGCCTTCTTAGCATAACATCTAAAATATCCATCCATATCTATTAATTGAGAGGGTGTTTCTTATTAAGCCAAACACGAGGAGAAAATTTCATTTTTTATTTAACATTATATGTCTCCATACTCTATGGTAGGATTCCTTTTTCCATGTCAAGCATAGTACAAATCCTTGAACATTAAGGTTCTTACATTATTCATGCTCGAAATCTTCAAATAGAAAGATAATATAAATTTCACTAGTGATCCAACTTAATATAGGCCCTTTTGGTCCATGGAAAACCTTGGTTCTTCCATGAGAGGATCTAAAGTGTACCAAAATCCTATTTATTATTACCTTTTTTGTCTTTGTCTTTTGTAGTAGTTGCTCAATTCATATTTTTTTCTAAATTTCCATCCGTCCTAGCTCGTTTTAGCTTTTGAACTTCCTTCCTTAATTCCACTTGATTTTTTAGAATGAGGTCATTGTTTATAAATGTTCCTAACCCTTTTAAGGTTGGACTTTTATTGAGTATGCCATCCTTATGGTCATTAGAGCTTACTTTAAACCAATTCAACATATCTTTATATTGAATCAGTCTCATCCTCTTTTCTTCTATGAGATATGCTTTAATTTGTAATTTGTTTCTTGGTTATTCCTTTTATAGTGTGTCATTTTTTTCTCTTTTACATGAAAAATAATGAGATCCATTTTTTTTTTTTTATATATGCTCATGGTTTAACTCTATGATCTTATTAGTTTCCTTTGTGATAGGGTTGATATAAAAGTTATGTTCTAAACTATAAGGCTAAGATTATTCATTATTTTTTCTTCTAAATATTTATTTAGATCCCCAAGTTTAATACATTCTTAATCATCTTCTCCTTGACTTTATTTCTCTATTTATTGCAACCTCACAAACATTTCCTACAATTCAGTCTCCAATCCTACTATTCTGTTATTTACTTGTGTTTACATCTTATGTTTCTAGGATATATTATGAAACATTTATTCAAGAATTTCTTTTAGTTATATTTTAAGGTTGGATTCTCTCTCTTCTTTACATTTTTATAATGAATCTATATATTCATACAAATTATCTACAGTTATTTTCCTAGGTCTATCTTTGAGAGATTTTCATATTTGAGAGGAATTACTTACATTGGAATGTGTATTGAAGAAAAAAAGAGATGAATAAAACAAGAAAAGAACTTGTGCATTTGATTTATCATAAGGTTTGAACCCTCCTCATCAAAATTATTTTAAATAGCATAAAGTTTTTAGCTTCTAAGAGATTTGTTAGAATTATCAGTTCTAGTGTTCACACAAGCCCATTCACTGCCACACAACAAATAAAATAATCAATGTGTGCTTCACCAAGTTTCATAAGATCACATCAGATTTTACCAACTATATTCTCACCATGCTTCTTCGTTTAAAACGTACCCCAAAGTATATATCAATCTACCACAAAATATATATCAAACTGTCACAAACTACAACTAAATTATTACAGATAATATTACTTTATGGGATAAGATACTTATTAAAAAAATAACAATAAATTTTCCTTTGGTTAAGCATCTTATTTTACATGGTAAATTCTAATAAATTACTTTATAAATATACGCAGCACAGCAAGTATCCCACTGCCAGAATTATTCCCTTTTAGTAAAGATGGATAGCCACCATAGTTTTATATTGCTGGTGATGTGGAGTGCTTTCGGGATATGAGTTGAAAATACATGGTCTACTAACAACCCTTTCATAATTGTATAATAATTGTATATTATGGCCTCTGCATTGGTCCAGTAACGGCTTTTCTTTTACAGCTATACAATGGCGTGGAATTTAATTCAAGCTTTTGCTGCATACTTATGTTCTAAATAAATTAAAAATAATAATTAAATAATTTGAAAAGTATAATAGTTTTATTATTTATAATTTGTTTTGGTTTAGAATTCTTTATACTAACATATTTTATAATTAAAATATATATGGTCAGGAAGTGATTCTCACTGCGCTAGAGTTGTAAAGAATATTGACCAATTTCTTTCTAACAATTTTTTTTTTTTTTTATTTCAACTTTATAATCCTGGCAGATTCTCTTGACCAGGAACAACACAGAACGCATCATAAGATGCTTGAATAACTTTTCTGGCAAGATCAACCATATATTTTAATATCCATTAAGACTCCAATAAATTTTATATCACTGAACGTAACGATGGGTATGAAAAAGTGGAAAATGTGGAAATTTTAAAGCTTATAGAAGTCAATGTAGTGGTCGATATGAAACTGGTTGAAAGTCACTAGGTCACAATTTAAGTAAAGATAAAAAAAAAATCATAATTAGGTGAGGGATTAAATTTTATAATATTGTTTAAAAATAATATAAAATTTCATAATATAATATAATTTTTTATAAAATTCATTTATTTTTATTTATAAATAATATAAAAATATAAGATAATTAATATTAATATTAAAAATATAAGGTTTAATTTTTTAAAATCAAAGTTGTTGTGAGAGCTTTAACTATGGTTTTTTTGTAAAATGTTTTGTAAATATTTCTACATAAATAAAATTTAAAACTAGACTGAGTCAAAAGGACATAGATTTCAAAGCTGAGAGGAGGTTGCTTGCTTGGAATGTCAAAGAGTTTCTTCTGTAAAAATATAAGCTGTTTTTGGAACAACCATTAAAGGGCTGGTTGGTGAGCATTAATAGACTCTTGAGGAAATGCAAAGAAGTACAAGGGCCATGCTACCTTGAGAAACACTTAGAAGGAAAAGATAACTAAATTAGTGAACCCTACTGTGCTAGCAACAAGGACTGAAATCAATCCCAACATGAAATAGAAGACATTAGAGAAAAGAGGGGAGTCAATCTCATTGAGACACACGCTCTATCATTCAGTTAGGCAAAGATAGAATTATCCACTCACTCGTTCAACCATACAGGTTCAACATTCAACAAAAAGAGAGAAGACTCGTTCAACCATACAGGTTCAACATTCAACAAAAAGAGAGAAGACTGATAGTGAACTATTTTTTGGTTGGAAAGATGAGTAGAGAGGTGGTTTCTCCTAGGGGAGGAATAATGCCTCTCTAGTCTCTATAAAGCTAGAGGGCAGATATAGTTTTTGCTGGACTCACTTAGTGGTGTGGGTGGCGGTTTGTGTACTTGGACTCTTGGAGGAAGAGCCTTTGGAACCTTCTTGTTATTGATTTATAGTGGATTCTGGATTCCCTTAAGTCAGTGGAACCATTATATTCATGTTTTAAGGGTGGAGAGGGTACTCTCTGCATTCCCTGTTATTTTTGAGGTGGAGGCAGCTTGTCTCTTGAATCCTTGTATTCTATTTCATTGTTGAGTGGTTGGTGGGTGGACGAAGGAGGTCCTTTGGAATCCCTATTTCAGCTGGTAGATGATGTTTTAATTAGTAAAACAAGCCCACCAGTCTTGGAATTTGGCTTGGGGTGAAAGTTGCAGGTGACCTTGGCTGCAACTATCTATGGTTGGCTGCAGATTTCTTGTCCCTGTCTCAATTGCCCAAAATATTATAAGCTTTAAGTGTTCTTATGCCTTGTAATGTCATTAAGCATCTGTTTTCATTCCTTGACTGAATGGTGTGTGTGCATGATAAACTAGTATGTGTTTTTTGGATTGAATGGTAATCCTGAATTTGCTTAACAATGTTTAGTGGTGCTTTCTTTAAATTATTATATCTCTAAAATATATGACAAGTCCATTGTTCAACATGATTAATTAACATGGTTAAAAAAAGGTTAAAGCATTGGAATTAGTCCCTATAGAGCTGAACCAGACTATCACATAATAAACAATAAAACTGCACATACAATAAAGGCATTTGAATGGCTCATACGAACCAGATTCTACCATAACAGTATTTACTATACCGATCCTTTTATTACAGAATAAAATTTATATTGAAGACAACTTATTGACCAGTCCTGTGCATACACATATCAATGGATGAACATGCATTTGAGGCATGAGTCGATGTCGAGGATTACATCCTCTTTTAACCATATTAACTAGTGACTTTACATTAGAGGCTCTGGTAGCCTTGCGGTTTTGGCAGTCCTAGAGGTCTTCGACAAGCTTCACAATGCTGATGGCTATGACATTACAAACCTTAGCGTTCGTCTTGGTTTGCAGAACATCGAGGAATGTTGATCCCCGCAAGACCATTTGGTATTTTACAACTCCAATGGGCTCAAGAAGAGCAGTTCGATCGTAAGCTCAGGAGGGGTAATGTAGGTAAGGGCTACCAACCCAAGGCGGCCATGGCAGAATGCTGGCATGGATCCAGTCGATTGCAGAACATATAAAACCAAGGAAAAGGGAAAGGTTGGTGTAGACTTGTGTTGCAGCAAAGTTGAGCGAGGATACAACATATAAATAAATCGGACGTGTTGATGCGCTAGGTTGGAAAAATGACCTATACGTGGACGGTGCTGATTGGCGCACTGAGATCATGCCTTATTGTTATTGGTTTAGGGAAGGGCATCGTGACCAGAATGGGCACCCTTGATTATCACTCGTGGACTAATCAGCGCGGCCAGGTAGATGAAGCCGAGGCCCACAATAACATGTTGTGACACCCATCCATTGTGACATAATGGGAAGGGAAATGGGGGGGCAATTTCCCTGAACCGTTGAATCTGGTGGAGGAAACGAGGTCTACTCAATGTGGGGGCCAGAGGCATGAGTCGGAACCCCGATTTCATCGGTCCCTGCTAGGATTATTGGTTGTTCAAGTTGCATCGGCGCAAAAAATAGACGGGCATCGACGAACAAGGACTGTCATTTCAGCGGGGAGATAGTTGGTAGTGAGACGTGAGGCGAATGCCGCGTCCGTGGCGATTGGGAGCGGGGTTATTTTAATTAAATTAAATAAATGTATTTATTAATGTAAATCATGATAATACACCAATATTAATAATTATAATTAAACCCAAAAAATTATAATTAAATATAAATATAAACAATCATAACGAGTATTGACAACCCATTCTACTAGAGGAGTGGTGGGATGGGGTTGTCACAGTTGATATCAGAGCATCCAGGTTCAACACTTGTATTCGATGGGTTTCATCATGAGTAACTCATGATTTTTAGAATTACCTAAATGAGATGTTACATATTAAAATATGGTCTAAATAAATTAAAACATACCTAAATGGTCATTATTCACTTCTTGACATGTTGGAATCGCAGGGAGTTGAGGAGTTGACATGACTCAACATATTTCTAGCTATAATAAATTATGAATTTGGGCAGGCCTATAGACTTCGGATAGTAAATTGCTATAGTTATGTGCTAATACGGTTATTTTTTTGTAGGGAGATTGTTATGGTAACTCTATAAGGGTAGGACCCTATGTCTAATTGGTTGTTTATTTTAATGACTATGCACTAACAACTGATATTACTTGAATTGTAATTAATCCATGTTAGGTATTGAACATTATGATTATGTTAATGAGGTTCTCTTTCCATAAAAGGGATCATCATGGCATCTCCATGAACATGAAATTCATTTCCATAATTATGTCTATTTATTTATCTATTTGCCTTATCTAATTATGTGTGTGATTGACAACTTATCACAAGAAACATAAGACAAAGCCAAAGAAGAAATGAGGAATGGAATGGTGTAGTACAATTCTAACAAGTCTTGTCATTGAACTGGAGAGGTCATGGCCAATCAAGAGGAAAGATCTGTAGACCAAGGGAGAGGGAGTCACTCCCCAGATTGTATGGATACCCTCAGAAGGCTAAGGGTTGAAGTTATAAGCTTCAAGGTAGATAATGAGAGGATGGAAATAGCCTAAGAAAGGCAAGCTCAGATAAACATAGTCATTATGAAAAGTCTTTTAGATTTACAGAGGTAGAGGCGATATGAGATGAGGCCAATCATAGATAAAGAAGGATCCCTTGAGGATTAGAGGAGTATGCAAATGAGATACATGGTGGTACATCCAGGAATATGCATAGGCCTAAATGTGAGGGCACCATGAAGGGAGATGCACCATTTAGCACCCCAATAGGAGGAACTAACATTGATGTGCATCGTTCCTGGAAACCATCTAGTTTTGTTATTAGGAGGCACTATCGTTACTCCCATCATCACCATCATTATCTTCCAGGAAGAAAGGAAAATTAATAAATGCATAAGGATTTTAATAAATCAAATCCACCCATATTTTATGGGGATATGAGAAAATAAGAGAATGTAGAAGCTTTGTGGTTGTGCATGAAGAAGTTTTTTAGAATACATAAGTATTCTAAAAATATGAAAGATAGTGTTTCCACCTACAACTTGAAAGAAAAGGTGTACATATGGTGGGAAGATTTGAAGAGCATTAGAGGGATTGTTGAGAGGGAGTTGACTTTGAAATAATTTGAAGATATCTTCAGAGAGTAATATATGTTTGAATGTTATTATGATGGCAAGTCAAAGGAGTTCCTTGAGCTTGAGATGGGTCAATTATCAGATGAGGAATATGCCAGCAATTTCCTAGGGCTATTAACGTATGTACCATATCTCAAGCATGAGAAATCAAAGATTGAAAGGTTCATCATTGGGCTACATACGGAATTCAGAGATAAAATTGAGTTGTCGGAACCACTGAATCTAAATGATGCCATCGAAAATTTGAAGCATTGCTATGAGTAAGATAAAAGTAGACCGGAGATTAAGGGAAATTTGTAGGAAAAGTAGAGAGTTGGAAATAAGAGAAACTTTCTCAAGAAAAACTTAGAAAAGAGGGAAGTTAAGCAACTAGCCCCTATAAACCAATTTTAGTAGAAATCTAATGTTGTTGTTCAGAAAAATGTGCAACGTCATGCAACAGAGATGACCAAGTCTGAGGAATAAGAGCCACTAAAATGTTAGATTTATGGTGAAAACCACTGAAAAAAAGGATTTCCCATATCGAAAAAATGTTGGACCAAAGCTCTAATGTGCGCAAGAAGCTCGTATAGTAGGTGATGTAGCTCATAATGCGACAATAACATATGCAACAGTGGACAACCACTAAGAATACCACCGAGCATCCATCATTGAGATATGCGGTAAGATGCATGATCAAGTTATTTCCATTTTAGTTGATCTAGGTTATAATTATAATTATGTCAGCCCAAAGCATATTGATAAATGCAATCTAGTTAGGGAATTACATGAAGAACCATGGTTGGTTTAGTTAACAACTGGAATAAAAAGGAAAATAAGTCATCGGGTAAGGCCATGTGTATTCAAGCTCAATGCATATGAAAGCTCACTTGAATGTATTACCATTGGATGCATATGGCATACTATTGTCCATGGACTAGTTGTATTTACATCAAACCAAGGTAGATTGTTTTAATAGGGAAATTAAATTCCTAGATGAACAAGGAGAGAGCATATTGCTATAGGGAAAAAGAAATCCTACGTCAGTTAAGATGATCATTGTTATGAAATCCAAATGCAACAGTAGAAAAGGATGCACATTTTTTATATTGTAGGTTTCTAGTGATGAGAATGTTGAGAGTGACGATACAAATGAGTGAAGGGAACTACTGAAGAAGTACCTTGTATTTCAATAGTATCCAGATGTCCTTCTATGCAAATATCCTGGATTACCTCCTCATAGAGAGATATTTCTCTATTGATTTGGCACCTAAAGCAACAGGAGCATCCAATGCACCATACAAAATGAGCACCCCTGAGCTAGTGGAGCTAAAGTTGTATCTAAATGAAATGCTTGATAAGGGTTACATAAGGCCAAGTGTGTCCCCATGGGGAGCACTTATATTTTTTGTAAAGAAGAAAGATGGAACCCTAAGATTTTGCATTGATTACAGACAACTAAACAATGTGACCATAAAGAATAGCTACCCATTACCAAGGATTCATTATCCCTTTGATTAGTGATAGGAGTAGCAGTCTTCCCCAAGATTCACTTGAGGTAAGGATATCATCAAGCGAAGATCAAGGAGGAGGATATTCGTAAAAAAAAATTCAAGAGAAGGTATGGGCACTATGAGTTTGTAGTAGAGTTGTTTGGTCTTTGATCCAGGTGGATATTGGTGGCCACTCGCGTATCCATCCTAGACCCCCCAGTCAGTTTCATTTGTTTCCTTAATTGTAGCATAATTTACTATTTTTGGCAGCTTTTTTGGTACTAAACTTTCGGAACTATTTTGAGGCCCTAAACAACATTTCTTTTGGAAAAATTCCTCTGCCAAATTCTATTGAAACCACATCAATAGTTGTAGTCCTCAGAAATATCTTTCTTACGAGGTATCATATGCGTCAAATGAAGATAATATGACCAAGTTACGACCCCGGGAATTTGGTTGCCCAACTAACTCCAACAGGGCCCATAAACTCTTGGTGTTACATCTCTCGAGTTAGGGTTTTGGCTGTTTAGGGTTTTATCTTATTGTTCAATAATAAAAATCCCTTGAGCTTCATTGTAACTCATTTTAGAGGCACATATCCACCACATGTCTTTTGAGAGACCATCGCCCGAACTATCTTATTTCAATTATGTTTGTAAGCATAGTTTAGTATTTTTCTATTAATGAAGGAAAGTTTTTTTCTGTTGCATCTCTGTGTTTATAATTATATCTATAAGTTGTTGCATTCCTGTTTATGTTTGTATCAATGGTATTAGAGCGGTCTGCTATTTCTCTGTTTTCCTTTGCATGTCCCCAACAATGTTAGGGTATAACGAGTTAGAGCTTGATCTGGTTGAACCATTGTGGGATTAACCTCACAAAACTCAACAACCTCCCATGGCAGAAGAAAATAAAGACAAGGGGTCATGAGATCCTTTCAAAATGTTGCTCAAGGAAGCCCTCGAGCAAATGAGGGACACAATGATGAATAACTTTGCCTAGATCCTTTAATGGCTACCCACAGGCTATGCATCTTCATCCATTAGCCAGTCTATAGGTGCCACTCATTTTAAGGTACAAGTTAACTTCGATATTCCCATATTTGAAAGCCTGATAGATGCATATGTCGTAGATAAATGGTGAAATATATTGGAAGGATATTTTTTAGTTCATGACTTCTCCAATTGGGAAAATATTACGTTTTCACTTCTCAAAGACACCCCACACGTCAAGGATTGGTGGAAACCTACTATGAACAAAAGGACGAGACTGAAACCTTGTTGTTTTTAGCTACACCCACTTGGAATTCTTTCCAAGAAGCCATCAAGGAATAGTATTACCCTCTCAGGAGATATGAAGATAAATACACAAAGTGGACCATGCTACGACAGGGAAGGGACTAAGATGTGTCGAAGTTCACAAATACTTTCCATACCCTTCACACAAACTTGGGTATCAAGGATACTGAGTGGAATTTGATGCTCAAGTACTGCAGTTTTCTACACAAATAAATCCAAGATGAGATGAAGTTCTTGGACATTTCCTCGCTCGGTATGACATATCAGTACACTGTAAAGATTGAACAGAAGTTTAAACAAGGAAAAGGCACCCTAAACTACAGAACAAGGGACCAAGCCATGGCGGCACTACCCAGGATAGGACTACACGAGAAATGGTGTCAGTTCCATAAGAACTCCACTCACAATACAAGTGAGTGTTGGGCGAAGAAGTCACTGGTAGCCGAGCTGAAGGCTTCTGAATCAGACACAGGTTTCGATTATGAATCAGAACCCGATAAGGGGATCGACAAAGGGAAGCAAATCATTTAGGTGTAGCCCAGTGCCACTGTGGCCCCCACAAAGATCCAGAAAATTAAGCCTAAATATATAGAGGAGGAGGAATGCCTCTTCCCCTCATAGATGTGGGTGAAGGGTTCTCTGTTGCAGTTCATTATCGACTGCTGGAGCCAAAAGAACCTCATTTCAACAGAACTTGTGAAGCGGCTGGGTCTAAAGACCACAACACATAAACAATTGTACAACATCAAGTGGCTTCAACAAGGACGAGATCTTCACGTTAGACAACACTGTCAGTTTCCCTACAACATCAAACCCTTCACGGATGAGGTATTGTGTGACATTTCTCCTCTTGAAGTTTCTGATGTATTGTTAGGAAAACCATACCTGTGGAGGCAACATGTTGTATATGAGTCTATACCTCGCTCTATGATTATTACTTTGGCTAATAAGTTGTACAAGATACTAGAGGTATCCCCACCTATTGCAATCTCTTTGATCACTGCAAGGAAAAGTAGTGAGATCATTTTTCAAACCAAGAAATTTGTCTTCCTTATGATTCCCCAGCAAGGCACAAAGAAGGCTATGGCCACGGCTTTGAGTCAGGGCTCCTCTGCATAGTAACAACAGATGGAGAATGTCATGGAGGAGTATAGGGATATTTGCGCCTCACCCATAGGGGTACCTCTGCACTATCAAGTCAAGCACTCCATCGATCTGACCTTGGGCATGACATTTCCCAATGGACCAATTTATGGACACTCTATTCTAGACAACAATGAGATCAAGAGGCATATTCAGTAACTACTAGAGAAAGGGAACATTAGTCCAAGCTCATCACCCTGTGGGAGCCCGACTGTATTAGTACAAAAGAAGGATGGGACCTGGAGGCTCTTTATTGACTATCGGGTGCTAAACAAGATTACTCTTGGGAATAGGTACCCAATCCTGTGGATTGATGACATTCTTGACCAACTCAGGGGGGCTAAATATTTCAACAACATTGACTTGAAGTCAGGTTATCGCGAGGTGCTTATCGAACGCTCTGATGTGTGGAACACTTTCTTTAAATCCAAGGAGGGCCTTTTCGAATGATTAGTCATGTCATTTGAATTGAGGAACGCTTCTGCATCCTTCATGAGACTGATGGACGACATTTTGCATCCCTTCACCAATGAATTCATGGTGTTGTCTTTAGATGACATCTTGATCTTCTACCAAAGTTGGGAAGAGAACCCCCACCATATTTGACAAGTCCTTCAAAGCCTTCAACAACACAAGTTGTGTGCTAACTTGGAGAAATGCACCTTTGGCTTGAGCCATGTCCAATATCTAGGGTACATCATTGATTAGCGGGGTGTACATGTGGACCGACACAAGATACAAGTCATTCGGGATTGGCTAGCCACAACCACTCTAATAGAGCTCTGCAGCTTTTGGGGTCTTGCCGATTTCTACTGTAGGTTCGTGTTGGGGTTCTCTCATATCACTTTCACTTTAAGTCAAGTCGCTAAGGGTGGAGCGAAAGAAAATTTCTTTTGGTCAGAAACCCAACAGTGAGTGTTATTTGAGTTGAAGAATCACCTCTGTTCTATACTAGTGCTCACATTACCAGACTTGCAACAACCATTTGAGATTCAGACATATGCCTTCAACTATGCTATTGGTGTTGTTCTTACTCAACATGGGCATCCAGTGGCTTACCACAGTAAAACAATTTCAGAGACAATCTGAAAGTACCCCAATTACGATAGAGAAATGTATTCAATTATGCAATTCTGTTGTCAATTGAAGCATTACATTCTTGGGAAGGATATAGTCATCCACATAGAACACTTGCCTCTATAGTTCATACAAACACAAAGGAAGTTGCAAAATGATCACCATTAAAAATTGTCAACCTATCTACAACATTTCCATTTGAACATTAAGTATAATAAGGCCATCACTAATAATTTGACTGATTGCCTCACCTCGACCAATGGTTATGCCTCTAATTATTGTGCTTGACCCTAGTGGGCACGAGACATCGAGGTGGCCGCATCTTTACAAGAATGATCCAGAATTCGACAGCATATACCAGACACTCCTGGAAGGGAAGACAGTTCCAAATTTTCAACTTAAGGATGCACTATTATGCCACTTGGGACACATCTGTTCCTTCAAGTGTGTGTGCCAAGATGATTTTGGAGGTGCATTACAGCTGGGTTGCTAGACATTTTAGAGTAGAGAAAACAATGGCGATATTGCAAAAGTATTTTTATTGGACGAAACTTTGTGAGGATGTTGGGAAGTACATTAGATCCTGCACTACCTACAACATTCCCAGATCAACCGTCAAGAAGCAAAGCCTACATATTCCTCTACCTACTCCTAGTCAGCCTTGGGATTTTGTCTCCATGGATTATATGTTGGGCCTTCCTTCTACTAAGCACGGCAGTGATTGTGTTTTCTTGGCTGTCGACACATTCTCTAAGATGGCCATCATGGCGGCTTGTAAGAAGAATATCATAGTAGAGGCCCCTGCAAAGCTCTTCTTTGAGCGAGTGTGGGTATACTTGGGGAACCCACTGTCCATTATCCGAGATTTGGACAGCAGATTCCTAAGTGAATTTTGGTCAATTCTTTGGTTGATGCTGGATACAAAACTTACTAAGTCCACGGCTTTCCATCCTGAAACTGATGGCCAAACATAGGTTGTCAGCAGGATGATTGTACGCATTTTGTGCACGTACAACTTAAAGCATCCACACACATGTCATGAAAGCCTCCCCTATATCCAACACAACTACAACAGAGCTCTCTACACTCAATAGGCCACAACCCCTTTGAGGTAAGGCTAGGATTATAGCCATTATGCCACATTGATGTGGCAATGCCATTTGCAGTGAGTCAGGTAGATTCACATGCAGTCCGAATCTGAAAGGTCTAACAACTTCATTGAGTGCATTCAACACATCCACCAATAGCACCACAATATATTGGACAGAGTCAATGCTAAGTACAAGCAGTGCCATGATCTGCATCAAGTGTCGCACAAGTTCTAGGTGGGCGACAAAGTTCAGCTTCATTTGCAGAAGGACCGCCTTGCTGACAGGGAAAATTTTAGGGGCTAATATTCACCCATGGGCTAATTTTTAATACTTTTTCAAAAAAAAAGATTCGTTAATTTCCATTTTTTTGTAAAAATGATTCACCAAAATTTTATAGAATGAAATTATTTTACCATAAAAATCGCAAAAAAATGATAAATATACTATATAAAAATATTATAAATTTGAATATTTTTACAATATTATCTCTAAATATTTTATAGATTTCATATTATGGACTAGTGGGATTTGCCAAGGTTTCTAAACTTTAAGATAAATTTCCATCCTTAATATTTTCTCTGCTTGCTGGACCCCACCGCAATATTTTCTTGCTCCGATATGGTCCACACAACATCCTTACGGCTATCAGTGACAATGAATTCAAGCTCAGCAACCCATTGTTGCTTGGTCTGCACCCAATATTCAATGTAGATAGCCTTTGGCCTTACTGTCCACCATTGTTGGACACATGTGACATTGTAGGATAGCTCACACCAAAAGAGCTCAACCCAAACTACATGGAACAAGCCACAACTAATCAGATCATGGACACACAGATCAAGAATACTCAGTAAAAAGTTATACAACTATATTGATTTTATAAAGCAATCCAGCTCCTTCACCAGGGCAAGTGGTTCACCAAAGACGACGTTCAACAAAAATTTCCTCACCTCATGCAGGCTCTGCATGCAATGGGGACCATTGCTTCCTAAGAGGGGAGAAATGATCCAAGTGCATATTGGTCGCCACCCACGTATTCCACCTAGGCCCCCTAGTCAATTTCATATGTTTCCTCAATTGTAGCACAATTTACTATTTTGGTAGTTTTTTGGGTCCTGAACATATGGAATTTTTTTTAGGCCCTAAAACAACGTCTTTTGGTAAAATTCATTTTTCTATTTGTACGGAAATCGCATCGGTACTAGTAGCCCTCATAAATTTCTTTCCAAAAAGGTATCATACGCGTCAAACGGACATAATATGACCAATTTACGAACCCAGGAAGTTGGTTTCCCAACTAACCCCAACAAGGCCCATAAACTCTTGGTGTTACATATCCTCGAGTTAGGGTTTTGGTTGTTTAGGGTTTTCTCTTATTGTTCAATTGTGACAAGGCCCTTGAGCCTCATTGCAACTCAATCTAGAGGCATGTAGCCACCATATCTCTTCTTAGAGATAAGATATCATCACCCGAGCTATCTTATTTCCATTTTGTTTGTAAGTGTAGTTCAATATTTTTCTATTAATCAAAAGGAAGTGTTTTTCTGCTGCATCTCTATGTTTATAATTATATCTATAAGTTGTTGCGTTCCTTTTTAAGTTCAAATCAATTTAACTAATGCCCCTTCCTCGTTCATGTCTTTAATGAACAATGTACTACATCCCTATTTGGACATGTTTTTCATTGTATTTATGGATGACATATTGGTGTACTCAAAGATAGAAGAATACCATGTGAATCATTTGATGGTAGTGATGAAATTTCTAAGCGAGCACAAGCTCTATGTAAAGTTCAAGAGGTGCAACATTTTCCAGTCACATATACAATACTTGGGACATGTTGTCTCTAGAGAAGGGATATCAATTGATCTAAAGAAAATCAAAGCTATAATGGAATGGTCAACACCATGGAATGTGAATGGTATTAGGTTGATTATGGGATTGGTAGGTTATTACAAGAAATTCATCATGAATTTTACTAAGATAGTCCACCCTACCACATCCTTGTAGAGAAAGGAGAATGATTTTGAGTGGATAACTAACTGTGCAACAAGTTTTGAGAAACTGAAGTAGTTTCTAACCAATGCACTAGTGTTGATTATTACAGACCTTGATAAGGATTTCATTGTATGCAAAAATGCCTACAAGGAAAGGATCAATGGAGTCTTCATGTAGGAAGGGAAGGTAGTGTGCTATGAGTCAACAAAATTAAATGATCATGAGGTGAATTATGTAACTCATGAATTAGACTTAACTGCCATCATCCATGCATTTAAGATGTGGAGGCATTACCTCCTTGACAAAAAATTCATACCTATGATGAACCATAGTGGGCTCAAGTATTTTTTTGAGCAACCCAAGTTCAATGTCAAGCAAGAAATATGGCTAACTACACTAAGTGAATTTGAATTTAAAATCAAGTACATAAAAGGAAACAAAAATTGAGTTGTTGATGATTTGAGGAGAAGAATTCAGGTAAATCACTTGGAAGTTGTAAGTTATTATAAAATAGACCCAGTAGAAAGGGTCAAAAGTGTTGGAAAACAAGATGATAAATATTAGCAAGTGAAAGAAAAAGTGTTGCAAAGTGGTGAGGATGAAGAATATCACCTCACTAAGGATGGTGTAATCAGGTTTAAAAATATAATATAGGTGTCAAATTTTGATGAAATAAAAAGAATGACAATGGAAGAGTTCCATGTTAAACCATATTCAAGCCATCAAGGGTATCAAAAATCGCTCCCAACCATTAGAAAATACCATTACTGGCTAAATTTTAAGAAGTGGATAATTTTGTGGAAAAATGCATAGAATTTTAGTAGGTAGAGGCTAAGTGCAAGCACCAAGTAGGGTTGTTATATCCTATTCCCATTCTATAATGGATTCAGGAGGTAATTTATATGGATTTCATTATAGGTTTGCCTAAAATATCTAGGCAACATGATGAAATCATATTAGTGATTGATAAGCTTAGCAAGGTAGCTCATTTTGTAGCAGTTAAGTCCATTAATTCTACTAGTCAAGTTTGCACAAATATTCATAAAGGAGCTTATGAGTCTCCATGGTATTCCCAAGAAAATTATATCAGAAAAATATGCCAAGTTTACTTCATGGTTCTGGAAGGAACTATTTTCAGGTTTTGGGACAATTTTGGCATTAGTACAATGTATCACCCATAGATAGATGGAAACATAGTGAGGAAAAAGAGGATCTGTGTAGACATGTTGAGGATGTATGTAATGCATTAGCCCAAGAAGTGGGAATAATATCTTCTACTTGTATAGTTTTCTTACAACAAAGGATACCAAGAATCCATAAAGATGAGCCCATTTGAGGCATTTTATGGTAGGAGTTGGAAAAATCCTATCAGCTAGAGCAATCTTATGAATATGGTCCTTGTTGGGCCTGATATTGTGAAGGAAATGGAATAAAATGTTCAACTCATTAGATAGAATTTGAAAGTGGCATAGGATAAGGAGAAAATGTATGTAATCCAAGATAGGGTGCACAAAGAGTTCCAAGTTGCAGAACATGTTAATATAAGGATTAAACCCAAGAAAATTTCATTGAGAATTAGGTCATGTGCCAAGTTGGAACCACATTATTTTGGGCCTTTTGAAATCCTTGAGAGGATTGGGCGAGTGGCCCATAGGTTAGCTTTAACTCCTTCGATTAAAGTTCATGATGTTTTCCATGTTTCCTTGTGTAAAAGGTATGTGCAGGATTCTAAAAATGTGATTGATTTGTCTATGTTATAGGTAGAACCAGTGGGAGAGGTCCATCCAAAGACATTATAAATCCTAGAATGGAGGAGTCTCATGCTTCAGAATCAAGCCATAGATAAAGTCAAAGTGTAGTGGAAGAACTTTGGGCTAGAGGAAGCCACATGGGAAATGGTTGATGTTGTGAAGGCTAATTATCCCCTTTTATTTGTTGATTAAAGAACATATGTATATGTATCTAATTGTGAATATTGTATATATTTTTGTATATAAATCTTCATAAAACAATATGTGTTTACATTTTATTTCTAGTATTTCATATGAGCAAAATAACGTTGAGGGCGGTGTTCCCTCAAGGGGGTAGGTTTGTGACAAACCCAACCATGGTTCTCTTGTAAAATGCATTGTAAATAGTTTCATAGAAATAAAATTTAAAAGGGGAGTGAGTCAAAGGACATTGATTCCAGAGCTAAGAGGAGGTTGCTTGCTTGTGATGTCAATGTGTTTCTTATGTATAAATATTTTTTTTTTTAGGGATAACCATTAAAGGGCTGGTTGGTGAGCCTTAATGGATTGCTTAGGAAACTAATTTGGGCTACGAAGAAGTACATAGTCCATGTTTCCTTTAGAAACACCTACAATTCAAGGAGAACTAAATTAATGAGGTTGAGTGCACTAGCACTAAGGAAAAAAATCAATCCTAGTGCAAAAGAGAAGACAAGAGAGAAAAGAGTGGAGTCGATCTTATTCAGAGACACTCGTTCTCATTCACTCAGGCATAGATAGAATTATCCACTCACTCATTCAACCATATAATATTCAACATCCAACAAGAAGAGAGAAGAAAGATAGTGACCTTTTTTTGGTTGGAAAGGTTGGTAGATAGGCAGTTTCCTTGGTGATGAACAATGTCTCTAAAGTCCCCATAAATCCATAGGGTGGATATGATTTTCTTAGGACTCCCTTAGTGGTGTCGGTGGAGCTTTTTGTCCTTTTAGTATTGGAGGGAGAGCCTCTAGAACCTTATTTTTATTTATTTACAATGGTTTTTGGATTCCCTTAAGAGGTTGGAACCATTGTGCTCTTCTTTTAAGGGTGGAGGGGATACTCTCTGCATTCACTGATCTCTTTGGGGTGGATGTGGTTGGCCTCTAGATTCCCTGTATTCTATTTGATTATTCAATGGCTAGTGGGTGAAGGAAATAGGTATTTTGGATTTATTGTTTCAACTTGAAGTTGATGTTTTAATCCCTGTAGCAATCCCCTCAATCTATGGAAATTTTCACAAGGGTGACAACTACAAGTGATCTTCGATGTAGTTGTCTATGGTTGGGTGGAAAGTACTTGTCGCTGACTCAGTTTCCCAAAATATTATAAGTATAGTGTTCTTATTCCTTTAAACGTCATTAAAAATGTGTTTTCATTCTTGGACTGAATGGTCTACACATGAGAAATGAGTTTGTGTTGTGTTTTGGATTAAACGTTTCTCATGAATGTGCTGAAAAACATTTAATGCTTCATTGCTTAAATTATTATACTGTTGGGTGCAGTGCGTGATAATTTTCTTGACTTATAGGTCTTATTTTAGCTAGGTGTATACCTTAGGAAGAATGTACACCCCTCCACATGGGGGGGACTTGTCCCACACATGGGGGTCCTACGGCTGGCAAGCACCCACAGGGAGTTCGGGGGGAGTTCCCTCGAAGCTAAAAATAGATGAAAATTTGTCTTCAAAAATATTGGAATTTCGTAATTAATCTGGGATGTTCATTAGAAGGATGATCTAACGTTAGAATTTATGTTAATTTAAGGTTTTGTTCCCTAGAAGGAAATCCTCAATTTATATTAGGGAATTGTATTACATCTATGTATTATTATTCTGAGCGAGAAAGAGAGAGGATACTGCGTGAGAGTGAAGAGGAAATTACAATGGATATTATATAGGTTGTATCTCTTAATTTTTCTGGATAATATAAAAGGAAGTATTGGTTGTTTCTTTGCAGACACACTAGCCCAAATTGGGTGAACCACGTATATTTGTGTCTCTTTTTTTATTTGTTTTTTTGTTTTTGTATCCATAATATTGTATGTGTTTCATTGCTCTATTAATTATTTTCTAACAACTAGTATCAAATCTGAAAGTCTATTTGGATGATAAACTTATAGGAGAGAAGGGTTCTTGGTTCGAGTGGGAGTAATGGCAGAGGATGGTTGTTTTAGGGTCGAGAAATTTAATGACCAAAACTACTAGCTATGGAATATGAAAATGGAAGAATTGATGTATCATAAAGATTTGTGCTTACCATTGAGTGGAAAATCAAAGAACCCGACAAGTATGATTGATGGAGAATGAGACATTCTTGATAGAAAGGCACTAGGAACAATAAGTTTTTTCCTAGCACCGTTGATCAAATTCAACATTTCAGAGGAGATGAAAACATAAGGTTTAATGATGACATTGGCCAAAATATATGAAAAACCTCAGCCTCAAATCAGGTATTTCTTATGAAGCAACTATTAAAGATGAAGATGTTAGCAGGTGGATCTGTTGCTAATCATTTAAAATAGTTTAACATTGTTACCAGTCAATTAAATTCTGTAGGGGTAAATTTTGATGATGAAGTTAGGGCTTTGTTATTTATGTTCTCATTTCCAAAAAGTTGGAATGGCTTAGTTATGGTTGTTAGTAACTCTGTATCTGGATCTAGTACTTTAAATTTTGAAGATGTTGTTGGTGTCATCCTTAGCGAGGAAATCTGACATAAAAGCTTTGGTGAGACATTGGGTAACACTTTGACTATAGAGAACAGGGGAAGAAAAATGGAAGGAGGAAGGAGCCCAGGAAATCACAATAATTCAAGAAACAGTAGATCCAAATCTATATTAGGGATAATCTGCTGGAAATGTTGGAAGAAAGGAAACTTGAAAAAAAATATGAATCTGTGAACGGTGCTAGACCCACCAACATTCATGGGATCTCCCCAGTCTGAATTCCTGACTAGACCTCACACCATTTGGTGTAGGAGTGCCATCCAGTATGATGTCCCGGTTGCCATTGTCTTAAAGGTTTGCCTTAGCTCTTGCTTGTCACCACATGAGAGTGCTCTTCTTTTTCTTCAAATTGCAAGGTTCATGTGTGTGGTGAGTGCTTAGTGTTACCTGTGTCAAGATTCTTTCACCGCAGAGGGAGAAGGTGGCAATGAGTCTCAAGTCGAAAGGGAATAGTCCCAGCTCTGTTAGAGAAACACAACACAGCAAGACATGTGCAGCCTCCGTTACAATAGTCCACACAAATGTGGTAGACACAAACACACAGTGAATGGATAGCATGTACAACACCCAACAGAATAGTGCACATGAGTGTGATGGTTGTTATAACAAATTTATGAGAATGGTTTCATTGAGTGTTGGTAGGATAACCCACATGGACGAGGCAACTTTAGCAACTTATACAACATCTTTTCATAACAATATGTATTAGAACAACCGAAATAGTTCAACTATCTTAATACAGGTTAAAAAAACATGCATTACAAGTGTCCAAAGAATAGTCTTACAAACAAGTACAATACATGTCTAAAAATGTGATAGCATGTTATTAGGCTTCTAAATTAAGAAAATGTTCCAAGACACACCGGTACACCATTAAATCACTAACCCCGATAGCGAGGCATTGGAGCCACGTCTCGCTCCTCAAAGAAATGACTATAGACTCTCAAGGCTATGTGGGAGGAGCCAAGTTGAAAATTCCTTTGCATGTACAAGTGAGGAGTATATATAGCCAAGGGTGAAACTGACCATTGTGATTGTTTGACTTCACTCATGACTGCTTGAGTTACATGACTCTTCAACTTTACATGACTCTTCATATTTACATGTCTGTCTCTTGGACTTCCACGTTACATTACATTGGTTCCAACACTATGGCCCACAGTAGTGATGTGGCCGAGATTGCCCATGACATGACTCAACATGATAGCACTATTATGTTAATGTTGTTGGTGGTGTACATGTCGAGCTGCAATGCTGCTGAGTGATGGATGTGCTCTTGGTGCATCATAGATTCACCTTCACATGGAAAGGTGTGCGGAGTCTTGGATGGTCATGGTGTTCACTTGATGTTTCACTTGGATGTCTCTCCTTTTCTTATACTTGGCATGCTCCATGTGATCATCTATTCACAAAAAAGTATCCTTGCATGTGCTCCTTGTTCATCCCATCGGTCGTCACACCATATTTCATCCATGTACCTATATTTGCAATCACTCATGATGAGACAACATCAAATCCAAAAATCTTCTACTCTACCATGATGAATTATTTTCTCTTTCAGATGCAGGTGACCAAGAGAGAGGACAAGGCTCTTAAACTATGCCAACACATTTCAGTCCAGGATGCACACTCCGAAAACTGTCCATGAAAATTGCGTAGAGGTCACTAGGAGGCTGAGATGGGCAGTGTTGATCAGAGGAGACTAACTCTGGGATCTTATTCGGCTGGAGGGCAGATCTTTGCAAATTTTCCAAGGAGACATTGCAGGAAGGAGTGGGACACTGGCAGTGAAAAATATGCAGATTCTTCAGGGAGGTTGGCAGCAGGCTACGGGAACTTGCTGGCCAAAAATACACAGAGCTGGGAGGATGGCCTGTAGGACATTCCTGCACAGTTTTTGGGCTAAGTATGATGTTGGGCAGCTGGGAGATTGCTCATGAAAAATGCGTAGTTTTCGGGAGGAGCAGTAGGCGGGCTAATAGGGTTACTGGTTAAGAAAATTATGCATGATTTGAGGGCAGTGCAGTGACAGGCACAAGGTACCTATGTGTCATGTCTGTGCAATTTCTTTAGTCAGCAAAAGAGGGTATGTTCGGTATCTTCTGCGTAATTGTTTGGAGGAGTGAGGCTCGAGGTCTCTATTCAGTCAAACCCTCTGGCTGACCAACTGGAGGCTTCATAGATGTTCTTGTGGGCATTGCAGATTGAGATGGCTTAATGAGAAACTTCTGCATTGTCCTACCTAGTCAGTCTAGTTGACTCCAGGATTACACAGTGCAGACTACCCTAGGACACAGCCTCAAGCTCTACATAGTTATGCACAACAATACATGATCACTGAGGGTTGAGACTGCATGGTGCAGCTCAGCGAAGGCATAGTTGTTGGGGGGGTGCTCCAGTCGACATAGTTTCAGAAAAATGACTAAGTGTGTGAGCGAATGAACTTGTGCATTAATGACCTTGAAAACACACTCTCAACATGACTTGATGACAAGACAAGTCAAGCCATCAAGACAACATACACTTAGTGTGTCTAACCGACGAGTGCGAGTGATAAGCACAACACTTGAGATAGACATTTGGATGACCATGATGACACTGGCACGGTAGTTCTTACAACATTGTGTGTGAGTGTGATATATGTTTAAATAGCAAGCACAACTCAAACAAAACCTTCAACATCACCAGAACGAGGTTGCTAGAATGACATAGAAATCAACATGCTGAAGATGAAAGTTGGTCAAACAAGTGAAAAGCAAGAAAGACATGTAGAAGAAACACATAAAATGACTTTTTGTGTTTGTGCACATGCATGTTACTGAGGAGAGGATTATATGGCAATGAAAATAAGTCCTGCAAACTCAACTAACAGGTGTACTTCGAAAGGTTTTCTTTAATCACCTGTTAATGGTGTTGGACTTGCCAACGTTTAGGGGATCACTTCGGTATGAACTCCCAATTAGACCTTACACCATTTCGTTTGGGAGTCCCATCCTGTATGATTTCCCAGTTTCCATTGTCTTAAGGATTTTCCTCAACTCTTGCTTGTTAGCATAGGAGAGTGGTCTGCTTTGTCTTCGAGAACTGAGGTTCACGTGCCTATTGAGTGTAAGTGTCACTTGTGTCAATCATTCTTTCACTGTAGAGGGAGAGGGTGGGAGTGATTCCAAATTTGGTTGGGATGAAGTCCCAACTTGGCTAGGAATACACAACATAATAGGACGTGCAAAGCTTCTGGAGGAGCAATCCACATGGATGCGGGAGTCACAACACACAAGGTAAGATAACCCATACAACACTCAGTGGATGAGTCTGAATGAGTGCAACGGTTGTCATAGAATGTTTCATGTGAAAGGTCTGTATGGTTTCGGGCAGTGTAGTCTACATGGGCGAGACAATGTTAACGGCATATACAACAAATTTCCATTAATAGATTATGTATTACAATGAGTGAAATAGTTCAGATGTAGAACACAGGTTAAAGAAACATGCATCATAAGTGTTAAATATTAGTCTTACAACAGTTACAATACATGTGCGAAAACGTTCTAGCTTGTTGACAGGCTTTTGAATTAAGTGAAAGTTCCAAGACACATCGTTGCACCATACATCACTAACCCCGAGTGTGGGGCATTGGAGCCACTACTTACTCCTCAAAGAAAAGATTTTAGACTCTCCTCACTATGTAGGAGGAGCAGAGGGGAAAATTCCTTTCATGTACAAATGAGGGGGTATTTATAGCCAAGCATGAATCTGACCCTTGTGGTTGTTCAACTACCCTCATGACCACTTGACTTCCATGACTTTTCAAATTACTTAACTCTATGTTCAACAAGTGGGTCTCTTAGACTTTCGAGTTACATCACATTGATTGAAAACATAGCCCATATTGGAGATGTGGGTGACATGACTCATGAAATGACTCAACATGACAGTGCTGGTACATTTGTGATGCTATTGGAATGCATGTCGAGCTATAATGTTGTTGGGTGATGGATGTCTTCATGGTGTATCACATCTTCACCTCTGCATGGAGAAGTGCATAGAGTCTCTAATGGTCTTTGGCTCGCTTGATTAAGCTCTAGCATGTTGCTCCTTGCTTGCATGTTAGAACGATTGACAGCCTCATCTGTTCTTGAAGGTGCATGTTCGTCCGTTCATCTGTTGGTGAGCACATCCCTTCGAATGCATCGTTCATTCGTCCATTGGTGAAATTGTCCTTCTACATGTGCTCTATTCGTTCATCCCATTCATCGTCTTCCTATGTTTGTTGGTGTACCTGTACGTGCAGTCACTCATGACAAGACGACATCAAATCAAAAACCTCCTAGTCTACCATGACACATGATCAATTCAGATGCAGGTGATCAGGGGAGGTAGCAAGGTTGTGAAGCAGGATGAAAGCTTCGGGCACTACTGATGAAAACTCCATAAGAGTCATTGAGTGATGTAGATGGACAGTCTAAGTCGATAATGACTGTCTGTGTGGTCTGGCTTGGATGGAAGGCAAAATTACACAAATTTTGGGAGGGATCGTCTGGGTTGTAGGAAGGCAAGGTAGGCTGGATCTGCCTAGCTTCTTGAACGAGAGGGTATCGGGGGCTGGAAGGCCAAATTTGTGCAATTTTCTGGAGGAATAAGCTGAGCTGTAAGGGGGGTCAACAGGCAAGGATTGCGCATTTTTTGGGAGGATCTACCGGAGAGACTGGCAGCCAAAACTGTTCAATTCCTAGAGGGAATTGGCAGTTGGTTGCTGGGGTCACTGGTAGCCACAACTGCACAATTCCTAGAGGGAACTTGCAGTTGGTTGCCTAGTCACTCGCAGTGAAAACTACACAATTCTTGAAGGAATTGGTAGTCTGTTGTTAGGAGCTGCTAGCAAGGGAAATTGCACTGAGGTCGGTAGGTCGTCCTGCTGATCATCTCTGCGCAATTTCTGAGCTGATCGGACTGCTGGGTAGCAGAAGGCCTACTCATGAAAACTCCACAATTTCTAAGATGAGAAGTCGGTGGATTGTCGGGATGGCTAACTGGGAAAACTATTTAATTTCTGAGGGAGATAGAGATGGGAACTTGGTGTCTGTCTGACCTGTCTACACAATTTCGTTAGTCAACTGAGCAAGTAAGGTGAGTGGCCTTTGCACAATTTTTTAGGGGAGTCAACCTCGGGGTGAATGTTGAGTCCAGTTATCTATGTTCCAAGTATGAGAGTCTATTGAATCTCTTGCGGGCAGCACAACTTGGAAAGACTAGCTTGGTACTTTTGTGTTTTTCTAGTTGATATTCGATCGAGTCCAAAGCAATGTGATTGTCTATGTCTCAGAGTGGATTTTGGTCATCATAACTTCATAAAAAATGACTAAGTGTGTGAATGATCAAAGGGTGCATATGTGATCATACAAAACACACTCACATGAATTGATGACGAAACGACTCAAGAAATCTAGACACATGTTCAACATGACTAACTGATGGTGCAATCGACGAGTACGACACTCGTGATTAATCATTGATTGACCGTCACAATGCTTATGTGATAATGAATGTGACTCCATTTGTGATGCGATATATGCTTTCATAACAAACATAACAAATAGACACGAAGCGAAGACTTTGAGCATAACCAGAACATGGTGTCAAGCATGACTTCGACACTAGCATGTAGAAACTTGGGTGAAATGAACAAGCAAGGCAGATGCCAAGACTCACACGAGCTCATGGAGTGAACCTGAGGGTATGCAGCTATCAAGCACTTATATTTTTTGTAAAGAAGAAAGATGGAGCCCTAAGATTTTGCATTGATTATAGACAACTAAACAATGTGACCATAAATAATAGCTACCCATTACCAAGGATTGATGATCCCTTTGATTAGTGACAAGAGTAATAGTCTTGTCTAAGATTCACTTGAGGTAAGGATATCATCAAGTGCGGATCAAGGAGGAGGATATTCATAAAACAAATTTCAAGATAAGTTATGGGCACTATGAGTTTGTAGTGGAGTTGTTTGGTCTTTGATCCAGGTGGATATTGGTGGCCATCCACCTATTCATCCTAGACCCCCCAGTCAGTTTCATTTGTTTCCTTAATTGTAGCATAATTTACTATTTTTGGCATCCTTTTGGGTACTGAACTTCCGGAGCTATTTTGAGCCTCTAGACAACGTTTTTTTTTTTAAATTCCTCCCCCAAACACTATTCAAACCACATCAGCGGTGGTAGTCCTCATAAAGATCTTTCTGACAAGGTATCATATACGTCAAACAAAGATAATATGACCAAGTTATGACCTTGGGAAATTGGTTGCCCAACTATCCCCAACGGGGCCCATAAACTCTTGGTGTTACATCTCCTCGAGTTGCGGTTTTGGTTGTTTAGGATTTTCTCTTATTTTTCACTAATAAAAACGCCCTTGAGCCTCATTGTAACTCATTTAAGAGGCACATATCCACCACATCTCTTCTCAAAGATAAGATACCATCGCCCGAGCTATCTTATTTCCATTATGTTCATAAGCATAGTTCAGTATTTTATATTAATGAAAGAATGTGTTTTTCTGTTGCATCTCTGTGTTTATAATTATATCTTTAGGTTGTTACATTCCTGTTTAAGTTCAGATCATTGGTATCAGATCAGTCTGCTATTTATCTATTTTTGTTTGCATGTCCCCAACGAGGTTAGGCTATAATGAGTT
Source organism: Pinus tabuliformis (assembly GCA_031772625.1). Lineage (NCBI taxonomy): Eukaryota > Viridiplantae > Streptophyta > Pinopsida > Pinales > Pinaceae > Pinus > Pinus tabuliformis. The sequence goes on along the minus strand of CM062818.1, from coordinate 257,398,797 downwards.
TGGGCTTGATCTGGTTGAACCATTGTGGGATTAGCCTCGCAAAACCTGACAACCTCCCATGGCAGAAGAAAATAAAGACAAGGGGTCATGAGATCCTTTCAAAATGTTGCTCGAGGAAGCCCTCGAGCGAACGAGGGACACAATGATGAATAACTTTGCCCAGATCCTTCAATGGCTACCAACAGGTTATGCATCTACATCCATTAGCCTGTCTGTAGGTGCCACTCATTTTAAGGTACGGGTTAACTTCGATATTCGCATATTCGAAGGCCTGATAGATGCATATGTCATAGATAAATGGTTAAATATATTTTAAGGATATTTTTTAGTTCATGACTTCTCCAATTGGGAAAATATTATGTTTTCACTTCTCAAAGCCACCCCACACATCAAGGACTAGTGGGAAACCTACTAGGAACAAAAGGATGAGATTGAACCCTTGTTGTCTTTAGCTACACCCACTTGGAATTCTTTCCAAGAAGCCACCAAGGAACAATATTACCCTCTCGGCAGCTATGAAGATAAATACATAAAGTGGACCATGCTATGACAGGGAAGGGACTAAGATGTGTTAGAGTTCACAAATACTTTCCATACCCTTCGTACAAACTTGGGTATCAAGGATACTGAGCAGCATTTGGTGCTCAAGTACTATGGCTTTCTACACAAACAGATCCAAGATGAGATGGAGTTCTTGGACATTTCCTCGCTTGGTATGGCATATCAGTACACTGTAAAGATTCAGCAAAAGTTTAAACAGAAGAAGCGACACTTTGGATTTGTGAATCCAAAGCAAGGAAAAGGCACCCTAAACTACAGAACAAGGGACCAAGCCATGGCAGCGCTACCCAGGATAGCCCATCGAAGCTGCAAGAGAAGAACAACAACACGAAGATGGAGAAGGACACGGGAAAATGGTGTGAGTTCCATAAGAGCTCCACTCTCAATACAAGTGAGTGTTGGGCGAAGTAGTCACTGGTGGCCAACCTGAAGGCTTCTGAATCAGACGTAGGTTCCAATTATGAATCAGAACCTGATAAGGGGACTGACAAAGGGAAGCAGTTTAAACTTTTGCTGAATCTTTACAGTTGGGTCCCTATAATACTAGTGATTACCCCATTACTATTGTAGTTATACCCCTTATTTATATTGTTGTGCCCCTATTACCCCCATGTTGTTATTTCTGTGCCCCATAGAATCCCTCTATTGTTAGTTTTGTGGCTTTATATTATTATTGTTAGGTCGGCTGGATTATATTGTGACTCCTTAGACTCCCATATATAGAAAGGAGGTTTTGTCATTTGTATCATCCAAGAATTGTTCATTTATGTAATGTAAAGGAGGTTTCCCCCTCGAAGAGGCTGAATTCTAAGGCGTTGACCTATCTTTTCTATCTTTTCTTGAGCTGGTTTCATCACAATTGGTATCAAAGCTTTGGATTCTAGGGTTTCGCTACTCCAAACAGGTCATCGTGGAATTTTCGCTATAACTTTTTTTCTGTGATGTTTCAGAAGTCTCAAAAAAAACCCGTTTGAGAAGAAATCACGCTGAACCATGGGTCCGAATTTCAGAGCTTTTCGCGTGATATTTGCGGAGATATGATCCGAGGAAGTTGGTCTTTTTGCAGACTCTTGAATTACATTCAAAACAGGTGACCTGGGGGAAATCGTCATAACTTTCTCTTTGGGGATCAGATTGAATTTTTGTAAGAAGGTACAGAAAGAGGACGGATTGTAGTTTCTTGTATGCTTTTTTCAGATTCAAAGGTTGAAACAGTGACTCGTGGCACATCGTACAATTTCGCTCTACTGAACTAGACTAAAAGCAAATCACTGTGGGAGATTTCACATAACTCGTCCTTGGAGAATCCAATTTGGGTCAGACTTGTGGCATTGGAAAGAGGACGCAGAATGCTACTACAGGTTGCAATTTTAGAACTGGATGATCCGAAATTACAGAGATACATCAGATTGAATATCAGGCTTCTATAAAGTGAAAAAAGGTGTGTAGTTTTTTTTAAAATTTTGTGTAAGCTTGGTTTAATGGAATTCAAAGGGCAGAGTAAAGCATTATTATCGGTAACTGATGCCCCGAGGAAAGAAAATGCAAACACCTAGTAAGGAACCTGAAAGCTCTAGCATGACTCATGAAGAAGAGGAAGAAATGCTACATGATATATCAAAATTACAAGAACAAGTGCAACAAATGTCACGCTCACAAAAGCTAACAGAAGCTAAGATAAGTGGTGTGGAATCTAAGATAAATGGCATGTAATCTAAGATAAATGACATGGAATCTAAGATAAAGGGCATGGAAGCTAAGATGGATGATTTGAAGACAGATTTGAAGACAGACATGGCAGCTTGGAAGATAGATTTGACAAATTTTCTACAAGAAATACTTACTAATGGTGAAAAGGTTGTAAAGGAAACTCATGATGTGAACAAAAGTAATGTTAATCATGATTCCATAGACGCTAATGTTGGATCGAAGACCCACCATATTCCAAAAATCAATATGAGGAAGTTTGATGGCAAGGATCCCGCCACATGGATATTACAGATGGAGCAGTTCTTCGATCTCAATAATGTGCAAAACACACAAAAGGTACGTATGGAAACTGTATACTTGGAACCAAATCAGTTTGTATGGTATCAATGGCTTTGCTCTCATAAAAAATTTATCACTTGGGCAATTTTTACGGAAGAATTGATAGCACATTATGAAGATACAAAAAGAAACACTTTTTTTAGCCAATTGATAAGTCTCAAACAAAAGGGTTCAGTAATGGAGCACATTGAGGAGTTCCAAAAATTGAACATAAGGGTAAAAGATATTCCAGAGTAGCATAGGATTGATGTGTTCATAGGGTCTTTAAAGGATAATATCCAACATGATGTTCGCCTTTGGGAACCTGATTCATTAGAGAAGGCATTCAGGTTAGCAAGAAAAATGGAAAGCAAAATTATGGCAACCAGGAAGCATACCACTCACAACTATAAAGACAGAAGTGTTGTTGCCCCTATTCTTCCACAACCTGTAAGTTTGACACCACAACAATTGGAAGAAAAAAGAGAAAAAGGGCTTTGTTACAGTTGTGATAGCAAATACACTAAAGGTCATAAGTGTGCTGAGAAGAAATTATTCTACATAGATTGTGAAGAGGAAGAAGAAAAGGAGCAAGAAAGGTCAAAAGAAGAAGATATACTCTCGGAACAAAGCCTAGATGAAGAACAAATAAATCTGACCATATCTTGTAATGCATTGGTGGGAATTACCACTCCTCAAACCATCAAGATAGAAGGACAAATCAAGAAGAAAAAAGTAATAGTGTTGATTGATTCAGGAAGCACCCACAATTTTATTCATTGTAGGGTAGCAAAAGAATTGAATTGCTTCCTATATCCAGCACCAGAGTGTCAAGTGATGATTGCAAATGGAGGAACAATAAATTGCTCTAGAAGGTGCCATAATATCAAGCTATCCATGGGAGAATATGTATTGACTAGCCCAATGCTTTCCATTCCAATGGGAGGTGCTGATGTTGTACTAGGAGTCCAATGGCTACAATCCTTGGGTACAATAGCTTTTAATTTTCAAGAACTTTTCATCAAATTTTCTATGGAAGGAAAGGAAGTTGAATTAAGGGGTATTGTAGGGAAACCAGGAAAGATAATCAGCTCTAATGGTATGACAAAGCTTCTAAAAAAGGAGCAAAGAGGTGTAATTGCACAATTATGTTCGCTAGATGTTTCCACATCGGAATCATCTATTTCTCCAGATCTCCAAAAAGTCCTGGACAATCATTCCAAGGTATTTGAGACTCCCAAAGGTCTCCCACCTATGTGTGATCATGATCATGCTATTCATCTGATTCCAGGAAGTGTTCCTCCAAACATCAGGCCGTACAGATATCCCTATGTCCAAAAAAGTGAAATTGAACGTATGGTTGCAGAAATGCTAGAGGCTGGTATAATTCAACCAAGTCAAAGTTCTTTCTCTGCTCCAGTAGTATTGGTGCACAAGAAGGATGGATCATGGCGCATGTGTCCGGATTATAGGGAGCTCAACAAGCTCACTATTAAAGATAAGTTCCCCATTCCTGTCATTGATGAATTACTGGATGAATTGCATGGATCAAATTACTTCACCAAGTTGGATCTTCGTTCGGGATATCATCAAATCAGAATGAAGATTGAAAACATTCTGAAAACGGCATTTAGAACTCATGAGGGTCATTATGAATTTTTGGTCATGCCTTTTGGCCTTACTAATGCACCTTCAACATTTCAAGGTTTGATGAATTCAATTTTCAAACCATTCCTTAGAAAATTTGTGTTAGTATTTTTTGATGATATACTAATCTACAACAAGTCTTGGAAGGATCATGTTGAACATGTTGACAGGGTGCTACAACTATTGGAGGAGAAACAATTATATGCAAAAAGATCAAAATGTTTCTTTGGAGTCCAGGAGGTGGAATATTTGGGTCATATTGTATCTCATGAAGGAGTTAAGGTAGACCCTAGCAAAATTAAAGCCATTAAGGAATGGAAAATCCCCACATCCATAAAGCATCTGCGAGGATTTCTTGGGTTGACAGGGTATTATCGCAAGTTTGTTAAGAATTATGGGAGAATAGTAGCACCTCTAACAACATTATTGAAGAAAGATGCATTTTCATGGACTCCGGAAGCAACAAAAGCCTTTGAAAATCTTAAAGAGGCAATGTGCCAAGCACCGGTCTTAGCTACACCGGACTTCACAAAAACCTTTATTGTGGAATGTGATGCTTTAGGAAATGGAATTGGTGTTGTTCTAATGCAAGATGAAAGACCCATTGCTTTTGAAAGTCGTCCAATCAAGGGAAAGTTTTAAAGCAAAGCTATTTATGAGAAGGAAATGTTGGCAATACTCCATGCACTTAAGAAATGGCGACCCTACCTAATGGGAAGACACTTCAAGGTAAAAATAGATCATGATAGCCTTAAATACTTTTTAGAACAAAGATTATCCTCTGAAGAGCAACAAAAGTGGGTCACAAAGATGTTGGGTTATGACTTTGAAATCATCTACAAAAAAGGGAAGCAAAATGTGGTGGCAGATGCACTCTCAAGAAAGGATGAGGATGTGGAAGCATTGTTGTGCGCCATTTCTATTATCCAACCAGATTGGATAAATGAAGCAAGGGAGGAATGGAAGAATGATGAAGAAGTGTGGGCACTTATTCGAAAGCTACAACAAGATTCCAGTACGTCCGATACATTTAGCTGGAAAAATGATTCATTATGGTACAAAGATCACTTATACCTCTGTAAGAATTCCCAGCTAAAACAAAAGATTCTTATGGAATTGCACACTTCTCCCTTAGGAGGGCACTCGGGATTTCTAAAAACTTACCACAGGGTTAAGAAGGAATTTTTTTGGGATGGCCTTAAATCAGATATTCAAAAGTTTGTGGTGGAATGTTTGGTTTGCCAACAAAATAAAGTTGAAACAATTAAGACACCGGGTCTATTACAACCTTTATCCATTCCAAGCCAACGTTGGGAGGAGGTTTCAATGGATTTTATCACAGGTTTACCCAAGTGTGAGGGAAAGAGTGTCATCATGGTGGTAGTTGACTAACTTACCAAGTATGCACATTTTTGTGCATTATCACATCCATTTAAATCCAGTATGATTTCTACTGCATTTATGGAAACAATTCAGAAGCTACATGGAAACCCAAAAATTATTGTAAGTGACAGAGATCCCATTTTCACTGGAAATTTTTGGACAGAATTATTTTCTTGTCTTGGTACTCAGTTAGCTCATAGCTAATCTTATCATCCTCAATCTGATGGGCAAACTGAGATAGTAAACAAATGTTTGGAAGGATATCTTCGTTGCTTTGTATCTGATAAACAGACACAATGGGTCAAATGGTTGCCTTTGGTTGAATGGTGGTATAACACTTCCTTCCATAGAGCAACAAAAATGACCCCATTTATGGCACTTTATGGGTATCAACCACCATCCATCACATCATATTTAAGAGAAAATTCTAAGGTTCAGGCAGTGGAACATCACATCGAACATCAACAACAAGTCCTCCAACTCCTAAAGGATAACCTTGTGTTGCCACAGAATAGAATGAAACAACAAGCAGATCAACATCGCAGTGAAAGAAGTTTTGATGTAGGTGATTGGGTATTCCTACAGCTACAACCATATAAGCAAATGTCCCTAAAGCAAGCTAAGAAGGATAATAAATTATCACCAAAGTATTATGGTTCGTACAAGGTGTTGCAAAAGATTGGTACTATGGCATACAAATTGGAGCTTCCTGCAGCTTCTCGATTGCACCCAGTTTTCCATGTTTCATGTTTAAAGAAGGTTATAGGCGACAAGCTCCCAGTGTAAACAATATTGCCAGAACTTGATGAGGAAGGAAAAATTATATTGGAACCAGAAGCAGTCACAGAAACAAGAACTCGACAGCTACGAAATCGGTCAATTTCAGAGTATCTTATCAAGTGGAAGAACTTATCCGCTGAAGATTCCACATGGGAGGATGAGAATTTTATGCAGAAGTATCCAGAACTACTCAAGCGTTGAGGACAACACCTTTTTGAAGGAGAGGGGCATGTTGGGTCCCTATAATACTATTGATTACCCCATTACTATTGTAGTTATACCCCTTATTTATATTGTTGTGCCCCTATTACCCCCATGTTGTTATTTCTGTGCCCCATAGAATCCCTCTATTGTTATTTTTGTGGCTTTATATTATTATTGTTAGGTCAGCTGGATTATATTGTGACTCCTTAGACTCCTATATATAGAAAGGAGGTTTTGTCATTTGTATCATCCAAGAATTGTTCATTTATGTAATGTAAAGGACGTTGCCCCCTCGAAGAGGCTGAATTCTAAGGCGTTGATCTATCTTTTCTATCTTTTCTTGAGCTGGTTTCATAACATAAAGATTCAGCAAAAGTTTAAATAGAAGAAGCGACACTTTGGATTTGTGAATCCAAAGCAAGGAAAAGGCACCCTAAAATACATAACAAGGGACCAAGCCATGGCGGCGCTACCCAGTATAGCCCACCGAAGCTGCAAGAAAAGAACAACAACACGAAGATGGAGAAGGACACGGGAAAATGGTGTGAGTTCCATAAAAGCTCCACTCTCCATAAGAGCAGTCACTGGTGGCCAACTTGAAGGCTTCCGAATCAGACACAGGTTCCAATTATGAATCAGAACCTGATAAGTGGACTGACAAAGGGAAGCAATTTTTTTATCTGGAGCCAAGTGCCACTGTGACCCCCATAAAGATCCAGAAAATTAAGCCTAAATACCTAGAGGAGGAGGAATGCCTCTCCCACTCATTGATGTGGGTGAAGGGTTCTCTGTTGCAGTTAATTATCGACAGCAGGAGCCAAAAGAACCTCATTTCAGTAGAACTTGTGAAGCGGATGGGCCTAAAGACCACAACACATAAACAACTGTACAACATCGGGTGGCTTCAATAACGACAAGATCTTTATGTCAGCCAACACTGTCAGCTTCCCTACACCATCAAACCCTTCACAGATGAGGTATTGTGGGACATTTCGCCTCTTGAAGTTTCTGATGTATTGTTAGGAAAACCATATCTATGGAGGAAACATGTCGTATATGAGTCTATACCTCACTCTGTGATTATTACTTTGGCTAATAAGCTTTACAAGATACTAGAGGTAGCCCCGCCTATTGCAATCTCTTTGATCACTGCAAAGAAATGTAGTAAGATCATTTCTCATACAAAGAAATTTGTCTTACTTATGATTCCCCACCAAGGCACGAAGAAGGTTATGGCCACAGCTTCGAGTCAAGGCTCCTCTGCATAGCAACAATGGATGGAGAAGGTAGTGGAGGAGTACAGAGATATTTTTGCCTCCCCCACAGGGGTACCTCTGCACTATCAGGTCAAGCACTCCATCGATCTGACCTTGCGTGTGACGTTGCCCAATGGATCAATTTATTGAGACTCTATTCTGGACAACGATGAGATCAAGAGGCATATTCAATAACTACTAGAGAAAGGGCACGTTAGTCCAAGCTCATCATCATGTGGCAGCCTGACTGTATTAGTACAAAACAAGGATGGGACCTGGAGGCTCTTTATTGACTATCGGGTGCTAAACAAGATCACTCTTGGGAATAGGTACCCAATCCCATGGATTGATGACATTCTAGACCAACTCATGGGGGCTAAATATATCAACAAGATTGACTTGAAGTAAGGTTATCACCAGGTGCTTATCGAATGCTGTGATGTCTAGAAGACTTCCTTCAAATCCAAGGAGGGACTTTTCGAATGATTGGTCATGTCATTCGAATTGAGGAATGCCTCTACATGCTTCATGAGACTGATGGACAACATCTTGCTTCCCTTCATTAAACGAATTCATGGTGTTATATTTAGATGACATCTTGATCTTCCGCCAAAGTTGGGAAGAGAACCTCCACCATATTCGACAAGTCCTTCGAACCCCTCAACAACACAAGTTGTGTGCTAAATTTGAGAAATTCACCTTTGGCCTCAGCCATGTTAAATATCTAGGGTACATCATTGATCAGCGAGGTGTACATGTGGACCCAACCAAGATACAAGTCATTCAGGATTGACTAGCCCCAACCACTCTAACAGAGCTCCGCAGCTTTTTGGGTCTTGCCAATTTCTACCGTAGGTTTGTGTTGGGGTTCTCTCATACCACTTTCACTTTAAGTCAAGTCACCAAGGGCAGAGTGAAAGCAAGGTTCTTTTGGTCGGAAACCCAACAGTGAGTGTTCTTTGAGTTAAAGAATCACCTCTATTTTGTACTAGTGCTCACATTACCAGACTTGCAACAACCATTTGAGATTGAGACATATGCTTTCAACTATGTTATTGGTGTTGTTCTTACTCAACATGGGAATGCAGTGGCTTACCATAGTGAGACACTTTCAGAGACAATCAGAAAGTACCCCAATTAGGATAGAGAAATGTATTCCATTATGCAAGTCTGTTGTCAATTGAAGCATGACATTCCGGGGAAGGAAATAGTCATCCACATAGACCACTTTCCTCTACAGTTCATACAAACACAAGGGAAGTTGAAAAATGATCACCATTAAAAATGGTCCACCTATCTACAACATTTCCATTTGAACGTTAAGTATAAGAAGGCCATCACTAATAATGTCACTGATTGCCTCACCCCAACCACTAGTTATGCCTCTAATTATTGTGCTTGACTCCAGTGCGCATGAGACATCGGGGTGGCCACATCTTGACAAGAGCGATCCAGAATTCGATAGCATATACCAGACATTCCTGGAAGGGAAGAGAGTTCCAGATTTTCAACTTAAGGATGCACTGTTATGCCTCTTGGGACACATGTGTTCCTTGAAGTGTGTGTGCTAAGATGATTTGGGAGGCGCACTACAGTCAGGTTCCTGGACATTTCAGAGTAGAGAAAATAATGGCGATATTGGAGAAGTATTTTTATTGGACGAAACTTTGTGAGGATGTTCGGAAGTACATTAGATCCTGCACCACCTACTCCATTCCCAGACCAACCCTCAAGAAGCAGGGCCTGTATATTCGTCTACCTACTCCTAGTCGGCCTTGGGATTTTGTCTCCATGGATTATATGTCGGGCCTTCCTTCTACTAAGCATGGCAGTGATTGTCTTTTCTTGGTCGTTGGCACATTCTCTAAGATGGCCATCATGGCAGCCTGTAAGAAGAGTATCATAGTAGAGGCCCCTGCAAAGCTCTTCTTTGAGCGAGTGTGGGTACACTTGGGGATCCCACAGTCCATTATCTGAGATCCGGACAGTAGATTCCTAAGTGCATTTTGGTCAAGTCTTTGGTCAATGCTGGATACAAAACTTACTAAGTCCACGACTTTCCATCCTGAAACTGATGGCCAAACATAGGTTGTCAATGGGATGATTGTACACATTTTGTGCATGTACAACTTAAAGCATCCATACACATGTGATGAAAGCCTCCCCTATATCCAACACAAGTGTTAGAGTCGGTCTGGTCAGCCCTCCGTCAGAGATCAAAGCTCTTTGTGCATTTCAATTTTAGGTGTCCCGCTCCATCCACTAAACTGTATTTCACTAGGGACATGTCATGATCTGATGGAGGAAGTCATGCTACTGATTTTCCCTCATGTTTGGCCTCTGTTGGTTCAGGTCTTGATCCACAATCACTGAAATTCATGATAGCCAAGGTTTGGTCATATTGCAGGTCAAAGTCCTTTTTATTGCTGGGTCTAGGAAATCATCCATGTGGTTTTTGAAAAACATGTCCAGAATAAAGTCATGTAGGCCAGAGGGAGATCTTATACACCTACAGTGCAGAAAGATTCATCATCACCGCAAGAGACATCGACTCTCCTTCAAAACTCTGTTTTGAAGAAAAGTCAAACAAGGTCAACTATGACAAAATTTTCCAAAAAATCGATAGTTGACATTTTTAGATGTAGTCATGGATTTCAAAGCCAGAGGCCCAGTCACACAGTCCCCGCAAAGAAATGCCGAAAATTTTATCATGAGAGCCAAATTTTCAAAGAAAAAGGAAAAACAAAGTGTTTTAAAAGTCAATTAAAAGTGAAAAACTCAAACATTGGAAAGTGGGTTTTAAAAGAGGAAAAAATTAAACCCAAATCTCTCAAAGCCTATATATATTTGTTTTTACCCAAGACTAAGTCATTGTGTTATGAAAAAGCTTGAAAGAGGCATTGTTGAAGAAAAGAGAGCTAAAGAGGATGAATTCAAGTAAGGAGGGTGGATTGATAGGTGGCGCGGCGCACACACCAGGGAGCGCGCCACACACAGAAGGCGCGACGTATTGGCAGCCATCTCGCAGTGCAAAATCCACAAGGGCGCGACGCACTGAGGGCACGCGGCGCACTGGGCTTGGCACACGACGCACACAGCCAGGGGCATAAAAACAGTCCCAAACCATTTCAAATCTTTGTGAAAGCTATCAAATCACGAGGTAGGCCTTATGACACCTCTTCTCCATCAATTTGGGCAATGTTTAGCTGTTTGTAAGATGTCTGAAAGGTATCCAAAAGCACAATGGCCTTCCATGAAAAAAGCAACAAGAAAGACGGTTGATGGGGTTGCCAGATTGTAATGATTAGCACCAAGGTCACTTTCCTCCCCTTGTCCCGTCACCCCTCATCATTTTCACCTCCATTCCTCCTTGTCTCCCAAGCAAACCACCTAAAATCCCCCTAAAACTCCCTCCCCTATTTTTCAAACAAAAATTGTGTCGTTTGACTGCACGTGGCGCACACACAATGTGGCACGGCGCACTGGAATCTCGGCCACAGTGTTAACATTACACTGGCGCGGCGCATACCCGGCACATGGCACACTGGGCAAAGCGCGCGGCGCACAGGCCTGTGAGCCTAAAAAAGCCACGAAATCGCACATTTTTTTTGAAATTGGCTCTCATCATTCCAAAAGTGGCCCTAGACACCTTCACCACTGATCCTAAGCTCAAAGAAAAATATGATGTTGGTGACCATGAAATCAAAAGCAAACTTTTATTAAGCAAACACAAAAATGAGACAAAAAGGGTAAAAAAGCTAGGGTTTTGCTATAGTAACTTGATTGTTAAATATGCTCCTACCCTATCTCTATCTGCTAAATTCCCCTAGAGCATTTTCCCCTAATAGTTACCCTAGCTACATTGCAATCATATCCCTGGGTCCCCTTTACTCATATAACTCAAAAGTTCCTTAAACCTACCCCATCAAAAACACACCCCAAACACTCCCAAATCCCTGATAAATTTCCCCTTTAAACCCCTATTCTTGTTTTCATCATTCCCCTCCTAACACTCCCCTGTTTTATTGTCCCCTTGGTAACAAATTTTCAGATCATTCATCAATGTCATTGAATCCAAAGGTCAGCATTAAACTCAGGGTACAAGCAGCAGTGATGACATCAGAAAATTGATCAGATTATGAGGGGGATACACATAGTGACACATCTTCAGTACAGAGGGCCCATAGGAGACATCATCGGAGTGAAAGACATGTCAGAGATGAGCCCAACACCCTCACAGAGCTACAGGCATGCCCACTTGCCATGTCTTGTTTCCAGCACTTGGCATGTTATGAATTTTGCCAAAGGGTGGCAAATATCATAGTACATCATCAGTTGGCCCGCCTTTTTGCACTTCATCTATAGGGAGGCAAATCTGTCTTGGCTGGGGTCACTTTCACCTTGACACCGGAGGCTATATTAGTGGAAACATGGATAGCTAATGTTGGGGAGCAGTGGCATAAGAAAAAGAAGGTGGAAAGGCATCACTATGAGCCTTACATCAAGAACAACTGCTTGAGCCAACTCACTAGGGGTTTTCCATTCATATTTTTGAGGGATGAGTATGCCCCACTCATGAGATTGATCATGAAGTATTTCAGTTGCGAGGGGAAGTTTTCTCGCCTTTATGCCTACCACATCCGCTTGCTCATGCACTTCACCAAGGTGAAGATGATGAGCCTCCCATTTTTCATCTGCAACAACATTGAGAAGATGAAGAAATTCATGCAGCGCAAGACCCCATGACAGTAGCTAAACAATTTCTATCATTTTTCTCATCCGGATTTTGGTGGACCATCAGTTGGGATTGCAGGGTATTGCTTGGGAGGACTTCATCTCTCGTGATTTCTTCAGCGCTCCACCGGCGACATCAGAGGCAGAACATGAGGTGGGAGGTCCTTCACATTAGGCTGAGCATGAGCTGGGAAGTCCTTTACATCAGTTTGAGCATGATACAAGAGGTCCTTCACATCAGTTTGATAGCCCACCATGCCAGTATACATCACATATCAGAGAGGTTATCCGAAAGGCACCAGACCTTGGTTTGTAGCAGCAAAGCGAGTGTTATCTCCACCTGGGGTGGAAGGGGCCTCGCTTCCTACATTGACGACACAGGTATAGGACAAGGGAAAGAAGCCCAAGCACGAGGAGGGGCCTTCAGGTGTGCCATCAGGTGAGCAAACGATTGAGTTTTTTCTCCTCCAGGATGGTAAGCCAGATGCAAAACCCACCAATTAGGAGCTTATAAAGATCATCAAAGAGCAGCAATCAGAGATTGAAGACTTGACCATTGATCTACAAAGGGCCAATTGGAACATGAACTACCTGGAGTAGAGAAACAAACAACTTGAGGACCAATAGACGATCATGGAGCTGCAGAACATCTGGGAGCAGCGCCAAGTTGCTCAAAGAAGAAGGGTTCCGCTCACCTCTTTGGAGCAAGAAATCAATGAAGACCGGGAGTCCTACCTTGAGAGGGTCAACATGCACTTGGAGCAGTAGTTGGAGAAAGAAAACAGTGAGAAAGACATGCCGAGGCGCATGACTCATGACTACGAGGCCCGAAACATGAGTTCCAAGGCAAGAATCAGGAGCCTAAAGGCAAAATTGAGCAAAGCGACAAAAGAGGCAAAGGAGGCAAAGGAGCAAGATCGGCTTCGAATCTTGGTTGAGGCTTCCTTGGCCCAGCAAAGCACTTCATAGGGAACCTCCAGCCCAAATTTCGAGGAATTTGGGCAAATTTTGGTCATAGGAAAATTTTTTGGGCACAAAACAGGAAATTTCTCCCTGTGCGTCGCGCCACTGGCGCGACGCTAAAAATATAGAACTCAGATCGAGCAATAGCTTGCATATTTGGATTCAACATCAATAAATATGTCTACTGGTGTCCGGGCAAGAAATTTTGACAAGTTTTGGGTCTCCTGAAAGTCAAAAAACACCCAAAAATGGCCTCTCTGCCACTTTTTGGACACACAGAAAGCAGTCTTGGGAGAATGAAATTTTGGAGGGGAAAATGAGCTTCAAATTCAGAAATTCTAGTTGAGTTAGAAAGTAGACAGGATAGGATTTCCAACAAGCCCACTTGGTCACATTTTAGACATCTATAAGTTCCCCAAAACAGGCTCCAAAGTGGCGCGATGCACAGGGAATTTGGCGCGGCGCACAGGGGAAAAAACTGCCAAATTGCTCCCGTTTCACGAAATTTCGGGTCGCGACTTCTCCAAGTGGGCCTGGTCATTTACTCTTCAGTTTTTTGGCACCAAGGGAGGATTTTAAAGGATTTTCTCTCCAGGTGGGCATCTATCCAAGTGGAAAAAGAATGCAAAGGGTCACCACAACCAAATGTCATGCTTGAGAGCACTACACCTGTAGCTGATGGTTGGCTCTCCATCTCCTTTTCGAAATTATTTGAGTAACTTCCCAACCCCTGGGCGTTCCATCTCTTCTCTACACTTTCTATATATTGTAAGCAAGTTATTTGCAAAGGGTTTGTTGGCTTGTAACTTCTGGGAGACTGTGGGAAAGAAACTCTGTTTCTGCACTGTGTATATTTGACAGAGGATTAATTTAAGGCAGCGGCTATGTTTCATGAGATTCTTGTGGTTGTGAGAGTAGAAAATGTGTTCTTATGTTCCATATGCATCTTGTTATGTTCCATAATTCATTTCATGTTTCATTTCAGTGAAATTTTCTAAGTGAGATTAGGTAGAATTCAATTTATATTGCTCTGCCTGTGGGAAAATTTCATGTGCAGTGTTATTCTTCTGTTGAAAAGGATTCATGTGACCATGCCCTTTTCACTATCTTCGGCAATCTTTCCATTCCGCGTCACCTTAAGTTGAAATTGCTGCGCTTCCCGCCTACCTTGCCTCACGTAATAATCTGTGCCTTCATTCTCAATTCTTTGTTCTTTGCTAAGCGCCTGTCCCATATACATCCCAGAAGCTCGGCCACTTTCAAAAATCTTTTCCAAAATCCTTTTCACTTACTAGCCTAAGGTAAATATCGCATTGCAAGTCATCTCCCTCCATTTTGCCTATCCATTCGCTGAGCGTGACTCGAAGAGAGCCCTCTCCTGCTCTGGTAGGGCTAGCTACCAGACTGAGCGTGGTTTGTGGTTACCCTAATTTTTGCCTTCCTTCAGCCTGAGGCAGATTTAGGTGATAACATAGTGGCGACTCCACTGGGGATGGCTAAGTTGAAAATCAAATCCCCTTGTTTCATAAGAATTCTAGGCTCCCGGATGATGAGCTTAGGATTGGAAAGGCTGAGTAAATTGGTTGTGTCCCGTAATTCCTCTCAATATCACGCTGGCTTCAAGACGATATACCAGAGTGAATCCGGACCCAAACCCTCCTCACATTTACGAAAATCCAAATTTGATCCCAAGACTCTTTCGTCAAGAAAGCACCATAACCCTCGTGTTCAAATCCTCTTCATGTCCTGATATTCTTGAGTATCTTGAAGAGCTTGAGTTCGATGAATGGTTTGAGATATCATTGTTTGAATCTAAATCCGAAAAGGCTGTTGATTACATCATCCCCGATCCGCAATTTCTTATAGACCTTGAGACGGAAAGAGCTAACAGATTAATCGATAACTACATTGCCACACAACCCCAAACTCCAAGTGCAAGCCCCTTGCAAACTGTGCACACTCCTCCAACACCTCCAAGGCCAAATCCACCAAGAATGATGGCTGCCCGTTTGGCTCCTCTTGTTCTTCCCCAAGTCCTAGATGACATGCCAAATGAATATCAAAGTAAAATCGTGTTTTTTGGTGGCACTCCTAATAGTATTACAACTCAACAACATGTGGATAAAATGGAAGATTTCTATGAACTTCATGAGATCGATGCGGAGAACGTGGCAATGAGGCTCTTTGTACAAACATTTGCAGTTGATGTGAGGAAATGGTTCAGAGGTTTGACGGCTGCAAGTATCACTACCTTGGTGGAGCTACAAAGACAATTTTTGAACAGGTGGGAAGTCAAAAAGAACCCCTTCAAATTTGTCCGAGTATGAAAAAATCAAGCGGAATGCTGGTGAGTTAGTCCAAAATTATTGTGTTAGATTCAATGCAGTCTATAATGATATCCCAGACCATCTAAAGCCACCAGTGGGACTAGCAATGATGAAGTTTCTGGATGGTTTTGATGCTGACATGGCGTACCAATTGAGAGAGAGAGAACCGACTACAATGGAAGATATGCAGAAAATTGCAGTCATCGTTGAGGCTAACGTGCTGTCCAAAAGAGCAAGAGCGAAAGCAGAGAAGAAAACCATGGTAAAATAAGAATCTTCTTCAATGGATCGGCTGCTCAAGAAGGTAGAACAGATGCTTGAAAGGGTAAAACTTGACAAGCCGGAGCCATAGGTTAGGAATCCTAACTTTCGTGGCCAACAGCAGCCACAATATAGGATAAGACGAAGAGATCAGCGGAGTCAAGAGCAGACAGCACAACAACCGATACAAACACCTTTGCAGCAGAATTTTATACATGGACAGGAATCAGATGAGGAAGGGAATGAAATAGCCGAGGAAAACCATCTTTTTACTCCAGATGAGCTGCCTACTTACATCACCGAAGAAGAAGAATGTGTAGTGAACTCAGCTACACACCAAGACACTGATTTTATCCTAGATAACGAAATCGTGTTGGAAGAAGAGTCAGAAGAATATTAAAAGGGGTATATGAATGCTTTGTCCACACAACAACAACGATATTCCCTTTGAAACAAAGATGTACCGGCTAAACAAATTCAGAAAAAGAAGGAGGATGAAACAACAAAGAAAGATCTATCAGCGATGCAAAGAAAGGGAAAGGAGGTGGTCGTTCCGAAGAGCAGCAAATTGAAATCAGCAGAACAATCACAGCAACCGACCATCTCACAAGACAAGGAAAGGAAAGAGATCCCAGTCAAAGAGGTAGAAAGAACTCTCGCTTTCAGCCTAGAGAATGAGATTTCTAAGCTAAAGGTATCCATCCCTATCACTGAAATCATGAAGAACAGCAGCTATAGAGGAAAGATTTCTAAAATGTTGAATTTCGACCCAATGTCCAACATGGTAAACGTGGAAGATGATCAGCCTGAAATGATTTTTGAGCCAGCGACAAATGGTGAGTCTCCCGAGAACGAAGTGCCACCCTTCTATATCAATTTACGATTGCATGACTTTGTGCTACACAATGCCATGTTCGATTCTGGAGCCTCTCATAATCTCATGCCCAAGGCTATCATGGATAAGCTTGGTCTGGACATCACCCGCCAATATCATGATCTCTATTTATTCGATTCCAGCAGAGTAAGGTGCATAGGGATGATCAAAGACTTAGTTGTGAGTTTGGATCAGCTTCTTATGAAAAATGTTCTGATGGACGTAGTGGTAGCAGACATTCCACCAAGGTTTGGTATGCTTCTTTCCAGGTCTTGGGTGGCAAAATTGAAGGGGACACTAGCGACAATCCCGGTGTTTGGATAGATGAGGAAATTATATCGGGAACAGAAGATGAAGTATATGATCACAAGCAAGGAGAAACCGATAAATCATCCTATAAACTATGTACATACAGATTTAGAGTCTTTTGTTTTATTTTCAGATAGTTTAAATGAAATAGATAGTGAGATGGTAGAAGCAGATGACATTCTAGAGATAATAGAAAATTTTAGAGAGATTTGGAAGAAAGAAAGACAAGAAAAGCAACAAAAGATTGGGCAATCAGTTGGAAATAATGGACAGCAGACAAACAATGTACAACAAACTAGCAATGGACAGCAAAAAGACTTTCAGCACTTGCAAGAGGAAGAAGAATTCTTTCAGTAGAGCGAACTTGTACAACATGCCACGAGTCACTGTTTCGACCTATGGATCTGAAAAATGCATACAAAAAACTATAGTCCGTCCTCTTTCTGTACCTTCTTACAAAATTTGAATCTGATCCCCAGAGAGAAAGTTATGACGATTTTACCCAGGTCACCTGTTTTGAATGTGATTCAGGAGTTTCCAAAAAGACCAACTTCCTCAGATCATATCTCGGCAAATATCGTGCGAAGAGCTCTGAAATTTAGACCCAAGGCTCAGCTCAACTTCTTCTCAAATGGGTTTTTTTTGCGACTTCTGAAACGTCACAGAAAAAAACGTATAGCGAAAATTCCACGATGACCTGTTTGGAGCAGCGAAACCCTAGAATCCAAAGCTCCGATACCAAATGTTATGAAACCAGCTCAAGAAAAGATAGAAAAGATAGATCAACACCTTAGAATTCAGCCTCTTCGAGGGGGCAACCTCCTTTACATTACATAAATGAAAAATTCTTGGATGATTCAAATGACAAAACCTCCTTTCTATATGTAGGAGTCTAAGGAGTCACAAAATAATCCAGCCGACCTAACAATAATAATATAAAGCCACAAAAATAAAAATAGAGGGATTCTATGGGGCACAGTAATAACAATATGGGGGCAATAGGGGCACAACAATATTAATAATGGGTATAACTACAATAGTAATGGGGTAATCACTAGTATTATAGGGACCCAACATCCTCAGATTAGGAATATTTTAAAAGAAATATGAAATTAGTTTCTTGCTAAAACATTTGCACTCATTTGTATATATGTTTCAACAATTTCTAATGTAAGCGAGTGTTATGAATAAGAGCCTTATGTTGACCATCAAGTTGTATGAATTTTTACTATATATTTTCTATGAAAATTTTGCTAATACAAATATCTTCCAATTTTCATCAATAATAATAATAATAATAATTAAAAAAAATCCCATGCAATTATATGGTTTTTGAATATATTTTCTTAACATAAATTTTACTAATACATATATCTGTAATTTTTCAATAATAATAACGATTCATAAAAATATTCTATGTATTAATTATTTTTCAATAATAATAATGATTCATAAAAACATTCAATCTTATAATATAGATTTTTTTTTTTTTTTTTTAATTATTAAGTAATTTTGTACTCATAAATATAAAAACACTTTATCTATCACTGTTTAATGCATATAGTTTATAAAAAATATAATCATGGAAAATATTAGGGGCTAAGATTCGTAAGTGAGATAACTTTTCATGGTTTTTCCAAAAACAAGATTAGTCAATTTCCGCTTTTTTCTAAAAATGATTAGCCCAATTTTGTATTATAAAATTATTTTACCTTCAAAGTCACTTAAATTTTATAGATATTATATATAAAATCAATAGAAATTTCAATATTTTTATAAATATATCTCCAAATATTTTATAGTTTTCATATTAGGGACTAGTGAGATTCACCAAGATTTCTAAACCTTAAGATAAATTTAGTTTTCATATTAGGGACTAGTGAGATTCGCCAAGATTTTTAAACTTTAAGATAATTTCCATCCTTAAAATTTTCTCTTAATATAGGTTCTTTAAATTCAGTTCGCATTTATATATTATTGTTTAAATCACTCAAAATCCTTTGGCAAATGATCTTAGAGAGTGGATTGAGCATGCCATTATATAGATTGTAGGAATTAATGTTTAATAATATTTGAAACAAATATTTGAAAATAAATCCATCGGATTCAAAAGTTTTCGAACATTACCATATATTTTAAGTATTGCATCTTTGCATTTGAATATTAAATAAATTTAAAAACTCTAAAATTCTATAGTTTGTTATTCTTAAAAAAATTCACTTTACTAAAATGCTAAAGTTATAATGTTTAAATTTTAAAATAAAAAATGTATTAAGATAATAAATATATAGTTTGAGTATATTTAAAGGTTAAGAATAAGTTTAGGTTTAGAGGGTGCTAGAGTGTGTACAAATTATGAGACTTTAATAGTAGTGAAATGATTGAATGGAGGCAAGTCTCCAATAACAACTCATCTCATACATGAATTTGGTGTCTTGCTTGGTCATGACCTTAAAATTAGATATTAAAAGAGAGAATATTTCCACATAGATATGATACATCACTTTTAAAATGAAATGGAATGATTCCCTAAAAATATAGTGAATTAATATGATTTGATACAAATGCATATTTCGAACTAAATTGTGTAATATATAATATTATAGATATCATGCATCATATTAAAAGTGGACTTTAGCATTCAAAACATTGCATGGTGGTGGTTCTCCTGTCTGATAAACAAGAGGTCTCATACACCAATTTGGTGTCTAGCTTGGCCATGATTTTAACACTACAAAAGAAGAAGAGAATATTTCCAAATCGATATTAACCAGGTAGATAGGTTGTGACATACAAATTGAGAGGTATAGCTTACCTAATTTTGGTTTTCTTTTGTGTTATCCACTATCGATGATGAACGTGGGTCAATACAAGAGGCAATTGGCTCAAGAGAAGGTAAGATTTAGAAAAAAGACATGAATGAAGAAATGACTTCTTTACACATGAATGAGACATTGGATTTTTCAAACTAGCCAATGAAGGAAGCCTAATGGTTGGAAGTGGGAATTTAAGAAAAAATTGAATGCAACAGGTCAGGTGAAGAAGTACAAGGTCCAACTAGTGGCAAAAGGTTATTCCTAATTTGAGGGAGTCAACTTCAATGTGATATTTTCCCCTCGTGAAAATTACTAATGTATCTAGATACAACATTTGATCTGAAGAGAGAATAACTGGATGTAAATTTACAACACTTTTGAATGGCGACATGCAAGAATAAATCTACATGAAACACCCTAAATATTTTATAATAAAGGGTAAGGAGAAGTTGGTCTCTAAGCTAAGACCCTTTATAGTCTAAAGTAATCACCTAGAATATGGTACTAAAAGTTCGATACTGGGGTCAAAGGATTGATCTTTATGAGAAGTCGAGTTGATCATTATGTATATCTCAATTCAAAAGGAAATTGCTTCATATATATAGTATTATATTTCAATGACATTTTGTTGGTTGGAAACAAGATGGGTCTAATTAGGGAGGTGAATATGGTATTTTCCTCCAAATTCAACATGAATGATCTTAGTGCTACACATTTATTTCATGGAATGGAGATCAATAGAGATTGCATAACTACTAATATTGTTGAAAATAGCAACAAGAAATGATAAAAATGGAATCCAGAATGTTCCAATCTTAATCTATCCTTGAATTCAAATTTGAATTAAAATTGGAATTTAGTCTCACCAGCTCCTTGGAAATAATTAATTAATTCATTATGGATTAATTAGTTGGAGAAATTCAATTTAGGAGTCTTTTTGTAGTCATGCAACTGTTATTCCTTAAATTAAGGAGATTATCCCTTAATTAAGGAGATAAGAATTAGTTATATTTGACTTTTAATTAGTTAGCTTAGTTACTAAGTTAAGTCCATTTAAATTAGTTCCAAACTGTTTAAGGAACTAATTGTGAGTTATCAGTCGGTTGATGCATGCATGCACTCAAGAAGTGTACTCTAGATAATTGAAGACTCTCTCATCAGAAACTCATGCACGTCTATTATGAGAAAGACCTAGTTGAGCTAAGTGTCAAGGATAGGTTACTATCAGTTGCATGTGTTTTCCTGTAAAGGAAACTCATCCATGCAGTCAAAGGAAAGGTTCCTTGAGGATTGCGTAGTTCTAACGGGGTGTAGGATTAGTGTGAGTGATAAATCTTCCACTTGGTAATAGGGAGGATCACCTAGGAGAAACTACACAAGGAAATAGGAGCTTGGAGGGTAGAGAAGAAGGCTTGTGAGAAGCTTTTCTTGCTTGTGAGCATCCATGAGAATTGTACTAAGAGCTGGCTAGTTGTGAGAGCTAAGGCTTTTTATAATTCTGATGTATTTCCACCTTGTATGACAATACAGATAGTGGGGTTTTTAGCTAAGGCTTTCCCCTTAATATTTTCTGTGTTTCATGTGTAATGATTCTTCCTCTTATGGTTATATGTGTTTAACTCGATCTTTCTCAATCTTTAAGCTTCCACAAGTTTGATAGTAGAAGTAGATTATAGTATTTTTCTTTGGTATATTGCATTATTAGGTTATTCTATAATGAGAATTTCTACATGGTATTGGAGCTATGAATAATATAAGGAGAAGAGAATTCGAAATTTGAAGTTTGGGGTTGTAGGTGAAAATCAAATTCATTTCATACTTAAAAAAGAAAAAAAAGAAGAAATCAAGATGGGACATTATGTGACTAATTGCCCATCGAAGAAGTCCAAAAAGGTATCCTCAGAAGGATCTGAAGGTGAGGCATTAGCCTCTCAATTCGAGATGGAATTCACCCTCATCACATGCATGGTGTCATTGACGATGGGTTGTGGTTGGTTTCTTGACAATGGAGCCTCATTCCACATGCCCAACGATAAAAGTTTAATAAGTACATTGGAGGAGAAAGTCCTCAAGATGCGTATAGAGATGGGTGACGATGAAAGGTATAGTGTTTCAGGAGTGGGCACGGTTTCTTTTCAGAGGGAGCATGGAGATCCTATCACCTTGACAGATGTGAAGTATGCGCCTAGACTGAGGAAGAACTTGGTATCGGTCACGATGTTGGAGAACAAAGGCTATGATGTTGTCTTCAGTAAGGGAAAGGTGAATTACCTGTCTCGTGGTGATGTTGTCTTAGACACATCACCACAAGACAGGTGAATCAGATAGGCTCGTGAGTTAAGAACTTATATGCTCTTGAGGTTCAAGATGCATACAAAGCCTTGAGAAGAAAGGAAAAAGTTAGAGACTTGGTGGTTGAGAGGGAGAGTAAATTACCTCTCAACATGCAGCCTTAGAGAAAGTATCAGACAATTGTGGAGGAGCCACAATTGGAGAAGTGGGTAGAGGGATCACATGTAACCATACCTCCAACTGTGAGGTGGGGCAATGTGAAGTGATAGTACCAAGAAGGCTAAAATAGGGGTAGGATCCTTGAGGTACCGAGCCTCTTTGATTAGTCCTTACTACGGGAGCCTTGCAAGGAGTAGCGCGACTGGCTAAGTGCATAGAGACGAATGCGGATGAAGCGACAGAGGGAGATTCAACATCAAAGGGTGTTTCTAGCCCAACACGGAGGTCAGTTGGGAGATCAGTTACTTAATTCTCAGTAACTGAGTTGCAGTGTAGCGGTGGGTAGTACGATGCAACATGATGAGAGGATGTGTAGTGCGGATGCATTGTTGGGAGAAAGGACCAACAACAACACATATGTAGCGGGAGGAAATCATTCTGATTCAGGTTGGATGTTTTTTTTGTTTCTGAAGTTGTTGGAGCAACAACACTAAAGAGAAGTGTTGCATGCAGAACATTCCAAAGAAGGATTGGGATCAAGTTGAATTCCTTTCTTGTTGACAGGGAGTGTTCAAAATAGCAACAAGAAATGATAAAAATAGAATCGAGAATATTTCAATTTTAATTTGTCCTTAAATTAAAATTGTGAACTAAAATTCAAATCTAGTCTCACTAGCTGCTTGGAAATAATTAATTAATTCATTATAGATTAATTAGTTCAGAAATTAAAGTTAGGAGTCTTTTTGTAGTCACGCAAAAGTTATCCCTTAAATTAAGGAGATTATCACTTAATTAGGGAGATAAGAATGAGTTATATTTGAGTTGTAATTAGTTAGCTCAATTTACTAAGTTAAGTCTAGTTAAATTAGTTCCAAAGTATTTGAGGAACTAATTGTGATTTATCAGTCAGTTGATACATGCATGCACTCAACAAGTGTACTCCACATAACTCAAGATTCTCTCATTAGAAAATCATGCATGTCTATTCTGAGAAAGACCTAGTTTAGCTAAATGTCAAGGATAGGTTACTATCAGTTGCATATGTTTTCCTATAAAGGAAACTCAACCATGCAATCAAAGGAAAGGTTCCTTGAGGAATGTGCAGTTTTGACAGGGTGTAGGATCAGTGTGAGTGATCAGTCTTCCACTTGGTAACAGGAGGATCACCTAGGAGAAACTGTGCAAGGAAATAGGAGATTGGAGGGTAGAGGAGAAGGCTTGTGAGAAGCCTTGTTTGCCTCTTAGAATCTAGGAGGATTTTACTGAGAGCTGGCTAGTTGTGAGAGCTAAGGCTTTGTATAATTCTAATGTATTTCCACCTTGTATGATAATACAGATAGTGGGGTTTTTAGCTAAGGCTTTCCCCTTAGTATTTTCTATGTTTCATTTGTATTGATTCTTCTTCTTATGGTTATCTATGTTTATCTTGACCTTTCTCAATATTTAAGCTTCTGCAAGTTTGATAGTAGAAGTAGATTATAGTATTTTGCTTTGGTATATTGCATTATCAGGTTAATATACAATGAGAATTTCTACATGGTATCGGAGCTATGAATAGTATACGGAGAAGAGAATTCGAAATTTGAAGTTCGGGGTTGTAGGTGAAAATCAAATTCATATCATACTTAAAAAAAAAAAGGAGATGGGACATTATGTGACTAATTTCCCATCGAAGAAGTCCATGAAGGGATCCTCAGAAGGATCTGATGGTTACACATTAGCCTCTCAGTTTGAGATGGACTTCACCCTCATTGCATGCATGGTGTCTTCAATGATGGGCTATGGTTGGTTTCTTGACAGTGGAGCCTCATTCCACATGACCGGCGATAAAATTTTATTTAGTACCTTGGAGGAGAAAGGCCTCATGATGTGCATAGAGATGGGTGATGATGAAAGGTATAGTGTTTCAAGAGTGGGCATGATTGCTTTTTAGAGGGATCATGGAGCTCCTATCACCTTAACAGATGTGAAGTATGTGCCTGGACTGAAGAAGAACTTGTTATCGCTCATGATGTTGGAGGACAAAGGCTACGGTGTTGTCTTCAGTAAGGGAAAGTTTTTCCTTAGACATATCACCATGAGAAAAGTGAATCAAATAGGTTCATGAGTTAATAATTTGTATGCTCTTGAGGTTCAAGATGCATGCAAAGCCTTGACAAGAAATGTAAATGTTAGAGACTTGGTGGTTGAGAGGGAGAGTAAATTACCTCTCAACATGCAGCCG
Source organism: Pinus tabuliformis (assembly GCA_031772625.1). Taxonomy (NCBI): domain Eukaryota; kingdom Viridiplantae; phylum Streptophyta; class Pinopsida; order Pinales; family Pinaceae; genus Pinus; species Pinus tabuliformis. The sequence continues at coordinate 257,373,979 of CM062818.1, read as the reverse complement.
CCGAAGAACACTCAGACAATTGTGGAGGAGCCACAATTGGAGAAGTGGGTAGAGGGATCCCATGGAACAATACCTCCACGTGTGAGGTCAGGAAATGTGAAGTGATAATCCCAATAAGGCTGAAATAGGGGTAGGACCCTTGAGGTAGCCAACCTCTTTGATTAGACCTTGCTACGAGAACCCCACGAGGAGTAGCAGGACTGGCTGAGTGGGTAGAGATGGATGCGGATGGAGCGGCAGAGAGAGCTTCAACATCAGAGGGTGTTTCTAGCCCAGTAGGGAGGTCAGTTGGGAGATTAGTTACTTACTTCTCAATAACTGAGTTGGAGTGCAATAGTGGGCAGCACGATGCAACATGATTAGAGGAGGTGTAGTGCAGATGCAATGTTGGGAGAAAAGACGAGCAACAACACGGATGCAGTGGGAGGAAATCATTCTTATTCAAGTTGGATGTCCTTTTTGTTTCTGAAATTGCTGGAGCAACAACACTAGAGAGAAGTGTTGCATGCAGAACATTCCAAAGGTTCAAGATCGGGCTTGAGTTGAATTCCTTTCTCGTTGAGAGGGATTGTTGAAAATAGCAACAGAAAATGATAAAAATAGAATCTAGAATATTCCAATTTTAATATGTCCTTGAATTAAAATTGTGAATTAAAATTCGAATTTAGTCTCACGAGCTGCTTGGAAATAATTGAATTAATTAGTTATAGAAATTCAAGTTAGGAGTCTTTTTGCATTCATGCAATAGTTATCCTTTAAATTATGGAGATTCTCCCTTAATTAAGGAGATAATAATGAGTTATATTTGAGTTGTAATTAGTTAGCTCATTTTACTAAGTTAAGTCTAGTTAAATTAGTTCCAAACTATTTGAGGAACTAATTGTGAGTTATCAGTCAGTTGATGCATGCATGCACTTAGTAAGTGTAGTCCAGATAACTGAAAATTATCTGATCAGAAACTCATGCATATCTATTCTGAGAAAGACCCAGTTGAGCTAAATGTCAAGGACATGTTACTATCAGTTGCATGTGTTTTCTTATAAATGAAACTCATCCATGCAGTCAAAGGAAAGGTTCCTTGAGGATTGCGTAGTTCTGACAGGGTGTAGGATCAGTGTGAGTGATCAGTCTTCCACTTGGTAACAACAGGATCACCCAGGAGAAACTGTGCAAGGAAATAGGAGCTTGGAGGGTAGAGGAAAAGGCTTGTGAGAAGATTTGTTTGCATGTAAGCATCCTGGAGGATTGTACTAAGAGCTGGCTAACTATGAGAGCTAAGGCTTTGTAAAATTGTGATTGATTTCCACCTTGTTTGACAATACATATAGTGGGGTTTTTAGCTGAGGCTTTCCCCTTAGTATTTTCTGTGTTTCATGTGTATTGATTCTTCCTCTTATGGTTATATGTGTTTAGCTCGATCTTGCTCAATATTTAAGCTTCCACATGTTTGATAGTAGAAGTAGATTATAGTATTTTGCTTTGGTATATTGCATTATCGAGTTAATCGATAGTCAGATTTTCTACATAGATCTCAGAGGTAGATTTGTAGAGAATTTGCAAGAAATTCTACAAATATGTGGGTAAATAAGTGAAAATGTGTAAATATATTTCCAACTATTTTTAACATGAATGATTGTAAACTAGTGAAGGTACCAATTCCTATTGGGCCAATACTTACTTATTATCATTTTCAAAAGACATAATAAAAAAGAGAGTGTGTGGCATTTGTTCCTTGTGAAAGTGTCGTAGTTAGTCTTATGTATAAAATGGTCTATACTCAACCATATATTTCTCATTCATTGGTGGTATTGAGAAATTACATGGAATCACTTGGTAAAAAACACTAGTCGTCTACTGTAAGATTATTCATGTATTTGCATGGAACATGTGATAATGAGATATGCTACAGTGGAAGACCTAAGGATGATAGTGAAACAATTGCAAAATGATTTGTTGATGTTGATTGGTCTAGTATTCTAGATAGAGGAAGGTAAACTATGAGATATGTATTCAATTTGTTTAGTAAACCTTTTTAAGTGGACAAGTAAGTGACTACTAGTCATGGTATTGTTGAGGATAGAATTTGAATACATGATAGCCACTTATGCAAACAATGGTGTAGTATAATTTTGGAAACTATGTTTAATGATTGACTTTTCTCAACAATTAGTGAGGATAAGTTGTTATAGTTAGAGTGAAATCTTCCTAGCAAATAACTCAGCTTACCATTCAATGAAAAACATAATTATGTATAGTAACGTCTCATTAGATATATGGTGGAAAGAAGAAAGGTGTTTATTGAAGTCATTCCTCCATCATTCCAGTGTTCCCCCAAATTAGTCATTTCCTCAATATTCCAAAGTAGTTTTTTCTTTCTAGCCATTGGAGTGATATGTCTCTCTATTTAACTTGTTGCCATGATTTGATTATTCATCTTGTCATGAAGATGAACCATACTAGCTAGTTCGAAACATGTCGACAAATGAATTTTGATGTTATTATCATTGAAAATAACAAAGGTCTTGTTAGCAAAGGTAGATATAGTGAAGAATGTTGTATACTTTCTTACAAAGTTGGTGTGCACTGATAAATATAATGGTTCATGGAAAATATGGTCTTGGGGGACCTTGCTTCACTAAAAAACATAGTATTAAAAGTTCATGTAAAGAACTTATAATAAGTTAGAGAATGTTGAGGTGTTGTATTCCTTCCAAATGATCTAAGTCGATTGAAGTTCAATGTATCATTCAATATATCAACTAACTAGCTCAAAAATATGATTAAGAATGAACCTAAAGAAGTATTTCCAAGGAAATTTGACTAGGACAATAAGTTGAAAACACATTCAAAGTCAATGAGATGAGACAATAAGCCAATGTTCAAGTGGACAAATTGAAATTCAAGTGAGAAATATCTACATCAATTAAACTTGAGATGGGTAATCTAGTAATTAAAAAAAAAATGATAATTGAAGAGAGTAGTTGAAGTTGTTATAGTAGATCACATAAACGTAGTCAACTATGATTGATGGTTTACTAGTGGTATAAGGGAAATTGACTATAGCTAAAACTAGTTATAAAAAATTTAGGAATCCTCACATTCATAATATTTTGATCAATGATCTTCGACTATCTATACTAATTTCAGAAGTTTGAAATTAGATTTTTTTATCATTATAAATATATCATGATTTAATGTTATTGATAGGATGATATAATCATGATTGCAAATATTGGATGATGTATGAGACCATTGGTCTTAGGTGAGGAGCAAGGTTGGCATTCATCATAATCTAACTTTCATACTAACCCTAGAATATAAGATGAATGAACTTAAAAGTTTGGATGGATTTCCTAATTAAGGGTTCCAAGTGTAAACTATTTGTGTGTTATAAGAATCTTTATGGTGTTGCATTGTTTATTTTATGTTGTTTAAGTTCTCTTATATCCATTTAAAAGTTTATGTTAATTGAGCTTCTAGTCTAATTTACATGTCTAGTCAACTCTAAATTTGAAATTTGGAACCTGAAGTGTAAATTAGGTGCCTTAAGCCTAACATATTTGTAGGGGAAATTCTTATCTTTTTCTTTTTTTACAAAATTATAATTGATATGCGCAAAGTAAAAAACTTCTACATAAGCCTTCTTAGCATAACATCTAAAATATCCATCCATATCTATTAATTGAGAGGGTGTTTCTTATTAAGCCAAACACGAGGAGAAAATTTCATTTTTTATTTAACATTATATGTCTCCATACTCTATGGTAGGATTCGTTTTTCCATGTCAAGCATAGTACAAATCCTTGAACATTAAGGTTCTTACATTATTCATGCTCGAAATCTTCAAATAGAAAGATAATATAAATTTCACTAGTGATCCAACTTAATATAGGCCCTTTTGGTCCATGGAAAACCTTGGTTCTTCCATGAGAGGATCTAAAGTGTACCAAAATCCTATTTATTATTACCTTTTTTGTCTTTGTCTTTTATAGTAGTTGCTCAATTCATATTTTTTTCTAAATTTCCATCCGTCCTAGCTCGTTTTAGCTTTTGAACTTCCTTCCTTAATTCCACTTGATTTTTTAGAATGAGGTCATTGTTTATAAATGTTCCTAACCCTTTTAAGGTTGGACTTTTATTGAGTATGCCATCCTTATGGTCATTAGAGGTTACTTTAAACCAATTCAACATATCTTTATATTCAATCAGTCTCATCCTCTTTTCTTCTATGAGATATGCTTTAATTTGTAATTTGTTTCTTGGTTATTCCTTTTATAGTGTGTCATTTTTTTCTCTTTTACATGAAAAATAATGAGATCCATTTTTTTTTTATATGCTCATGGTTTAACTCTATGATCTTATTAGTTTCCTTTGTGATAGGGTTGATCTAAAAGTTATGTTCTAAACTATAAGGCTAAGATTATTCATTATTTTTTCTTCTAAATATTTATTTAGATCCCCAAGTTTAATACATTCTTAATCATCTTCTCCTTGACTTTGTTTCTCTATTTATTGCAATCTCACAACCATTTCCTACAATTCAGTCTCCAATCCTACTATTCTGTTATTTACTTGTGTTTAGATCTTATGTTTCTAGGATATATTATGAAACATTTATTCAAGAATTTCTTTTAGTTATATTTTAAGTTTGGATTCTCTCTCTTCTTTACATTTTTATAGTGAATCTATATATTCATACAAATTATCTACCGTTATTTTCCTAGGTCTATCTTTGAGAGATTTTCATATTTGAGGGGAATTACTTACATTGGAATGTGTATTGAAGAAAAAAAGAGATGAATAAGACAAGAAAAGAACTTGTGCATTTGATTTATCATAAGGTTTGAACCCTCCTCATCAAGATTATTCTAAATAGCATAAAGTTTTTAGCTTCTAAGAGATTTGTTAGAATTATCAGTTCTAGTGTTCACACAAGCCCATTCACTGCTAGGCTTTTGATATTGCATCTAAAGATTTATTCAATAATACATTCATTCCATTCAATTAAATAGTCAGCTATAAAGATAATCCACACAAGGACATGGTGGTATTATATCATGACATAGATATAAGATACTCTCTCGTGCTATATAGAATAGAATAGATATAAGATACTCTCTCATGCTACATAGTATGGATTATGTACTATCACATGAGATTCTCGCACTACATGGAGAAGTTCAATACACATCATTATGTAGATCGGTTAAATATGAATCATCACAGGCTCAATATGGCAAGTTCACCAAAAGGTTCTATTTGTATCACTAGTGCAAAGTAAGGTTCTAATAATAGCTATCACCACAAAGAAATCATTGTCGCGGTAGTAGAAATCATGTGCTTGTATCATAAATCACTGCCCTCAAAGTGGATCATTGTGCTTGTATTGGAAATTATCGTGTTCGGATTGGATCACCATGCTTATATTAGAAATCACCATGCTCAAAGTGAATTATTGTGCTTGTATTAGAAATGACTACTATATATATAAAAGAAATCACATGCCACACAACAAATAAAATAATCAATGTGTGCTTCACCAAGTTTCATGAGATCACATCAGATTTTACCAACTATATTCTCACCATGCTTCTTCGTTTAAAACGTACCCCAAAGTATATATCGATCTACCACAAAATATATATCAAACTGCCACAAACTACAACTAAATTATTACAGATAATATTATTTTATGGGATAAGATACTTATTAAAATAATAATAATAAATTTTCCTTTGGTTAAGCATCTTATTTTACATGGTAAATTCTAATAAATTACTTTATAAATATACCCAGCACAGCAAGTATCCCACTGCCAGAATTATTCCCTTTTAGTAAAGATGGATAGCCAGCATAGTTTTATATTGCTGGTGATGTAGAGTGCTTTCGGGGATATGAGTTGACAATACATGGTCTAATAACAACCCTTTCATAATTGTATAATAATTGTATATTATGGCCTCTGCATTGGTCCAGTAACGGCTTTTCTTTTACAGCTATATAATGGCGTGGAATTTAATTCAAGCTTTTGCTGCATACTCATGTTCTAAATAAATTTAAAATAATAATTAAATAATTTGAAAAGTATAATAGTTTTATTATTTATAATTTGTTTTGGTTTAGAATTCTTTATACTAACATATTTTATAATTAAAATATATATGGTCAGGAAGTGATTCTCACTGCGCTAGAGTTGTAAAGAATATTGACCAATTTCTTTCTAACAATTTTTTTTTATTTCAACTTTATAATCCTGGCAGATTCTCTTCACCAGGAACAACACAGAACTCATCATAAGATGCTTGAATAACTTTTATGGCAAGATCAACCATATATTTTATTATCCATTAAGACTCCAATAAATTTTATATCACTGAAGGTAACGATGGGTATGAAAAAGTAGAGAATGTGGAAATTTTAAAGTTTATAGAAGTCAATGTAATGGTCGATATGAAACCGGTTCAAAGTCATTAGGTCGCAATTCAAGTAAAGATAAAAAAAATCATAATTAGGTGAGAAGATTAAATTTTTTTATTTTAACATTATAATGCTGGCAGATTCTCTTGACCAGGAACAACACAGAATGCATCATATGATGCTTGAATAACTTTTATGGCAAGATCAAACATATATTTTAATATCCATTAAGACTCCAATAAATTTTATATCACTGAAGGTAACGATGGGTATGAAAATGTGGAAATTTTAAAGCTTATAGAAGTCAATGTAGTGGTCGATATGAAACTGGTTGAAAGTCATTAGGTCACAATTTAAGTAAAGATAAAAAAAAAATCATAATTAGGTGAGACGATTAAATTTTATAATATTGTTTAAAAATAATATAAAATTTTATAATATAATATAATTTTTTATAAAATTCATTTATTTTTATTTATAAATAATATTAAAATATAAGATAATTAATATTAATATTAAAAATATAAAGTTTAATTTTTTAAAATCAAAGTTATTGTGAGAGCTTTAACTATGGTTTTCTTGTAAAATGTTTTGTAAATATTTTTACATAAATAAAATTTAAAACCAGGCTGAGTCAAGGGACATAGATTTCAGAGCTGAGAGGAGGTTGCTTGCTTGGAATGTCAAAGAGTTTCTTGTGTAAAAATATGATCTGTTTTTGGGACAACCATTAAAGGGCTGGTTGGTGAGTATTAATAGACTGGTGAGGAAATGCAAAGAACTACAAGGGCCATGCTACCTTGAGAAACACTTAGAAGAAAAAGATAACTAAATTAGTGAAGCTGACTGTGCTAGCAACAAGGACTGAAATCAATCCCAACACGAAATAGAAGACATTAGAGAAAAGAGGGGAGTCAATGTCATTGAGACACACTCTCTATCATTCAGTTAGGCAAAGATAGAATTATCCACTCACTCGTTCAACCATACAGGTTCAACATTCAACAAAAAGAGAGAAGACTGTTAGTGAACTATTTTTCGGTTGGAAAGATGAGTAGACAGGTGGTTTCTCCTAGGTGAGGAATAATGCCTCTCTAGTCCCTATAAAGCTAGAGGGCGGATATAGTTTTTGCTGGACTCACTTAGTGGTGTGGGTGGAGGTTTGTGTCCTCGGACTCCTGGAGGAAGAGCCTTTGGAACCTTCTTGTTATTGATGTATAGTGGATTCTGGATTCCCTTAAGTGAGTGGAACCATTGTATTCATGTTTTAAGGGTGGAGAGGGTACTCTATGCATTCCCTGTTATCTTTGGGATGGAGGCAGCTTGTCTCTTGAATCCTTGTATTCTATCTCATTGTTGAGTGGTTGGTGGGTGGAGGAAGGAGGTCCTTTGGAATCCCTATTTCAGCGGGTAGATGATGTTTTAATTAGTAAAACAAGCCCACCAGTCTCTGGAATTTGGTTTGGGGTGAAAGTTGCAGGTGACCTTGGCTGCAACTATATATGGTTGGCTGCAGATTTCTTGTCCCTGTCTCAATTGCCCAAAATATTATAAGCTTTAAGTGTTCTTATGCCTTGTAATGTCATTAAGCATCTGTTTTCATTCCTTGACTGAATGGTGTGTGTATGAGAAACTAGTATGTTTAATGATGCTTTCTTTAAATTATTATACCTCTAAAAATATATGACAAGTCCATTGTTCAACATGATTAATTAACATGGTTAAAAAAAGGTTAAAGCATTGGAATTAGTCCCTATAGAGCTGAACCAGACTATCACATAATAAACAATAAAACTGCACACACAATAAAGGCATTTGAATGGCTCATACGAACCAGATTCTACCATAACAGTATTTACTATACGAATCCTTTTATTACAGAATAAAATTTATATTGAAGACAACTTATTGACAAGTCCTGTGCATACACATATCAATGGATGAACATGCATTTATGAGGCATGAGTCGATGTCGAGGATGACATCCTCTTTTAACCATATTAACTAGTGACTTTACATTAGAGGCTCTGTTAGCCTTGCGGTTTTGGCAGTCCTAGAGGTCTTCGACAAGCTTCACAGTGTTGATGGCTATGACATTACAAACCTTAGCGTTCGTCTTGGCTTGCAGAACATCGAGGAATGTTGATCCCCTCAAGACCATTTGGTATTTTACAACTCCAATGGGCTCAAGAAGAGCAGTTCGATCGTAAGCTCAGGAGGGGTAATGTAGGTAAGGGCTGCCAACCGAAGGCGGCCATTGCAGAATGCTGGCATGGATCCAGTCGATTGCAGAACATATAAAACCAAGGAAAAGGGAAAGGTTGGTGTAGAGTTGTGTTGCAGCAAAGTTGAGCGAGGATCCAACATATAAATAAATCGGACGTGTTGATGCGCTAGGTTGGAAAAATAACCTATACGTGGACGGTCCTGATTGGCGTACTGAGATCATGCCTTATTGTTATTGGTTTAGGGAAGGGCATCGTGACCAGAATGGGCACCCTTGATTATCACTCGTGGACTAATCAGCGCGGCCAGGTAGATGAAGCCGAGGCCCACAACAACATGTTGTGACACCCATCCATTGTGACATAATGGGAAGGGAAATGGGGGGGCAATTTCCCTGAACCATTGAATCTGGTGGAGGAAACGAGGTCCACTCAATGTGGGGACCGGAGCCATGAGTCGGAACCCCGATTTCATCGGTCCCTGCTAGGATTATTGGTCGTTCAAGTTGCATCGGCGCAAAACATAGACAGGGGCATCGACGAACAAGGACTGTCATTTCAGCGGGGAGATAGTTGGTAGTGAGACGTGATGCGAATGCCGCGTCCGTGGCGAATGGGAGCGGGGTTATTTTAATTAAATTAAATAAATGTATTTAGTAATGTAAATCATGATAATACACCAATATTAATAATTATAATTAAACCCAAAAAATTATAATTAAATATAAATATAAACAATCATAACTAGTATTGACAACCCATTCTACTAGAGGAGTGGTGGGATGGGGTTGTCACAGCTGATATCAGAGCATCCAGGTTCAACACTTGTACTCAATGGGCTTCATCATGAGAAACTCATGATTTTTAGAATTACCTAAGTGAGATGTTACATATTAAAATATGGTCTAAATAAATTAAAACATACCTAAATGGTCATAATTCACTTCTTGACATGTTGGAATGGCAGGGAGTTGAGTTGACATGACTCAACATATTTCTAGCTATAATAAATTATGAATTTGGACAGGCCTATAGACTTCAGATAGTAAATTGCTATAGTTATGTGCTAATATGGTTATTTTGTTGTAGGGAGATTGTTATCGCAACTCTATAAGGGTAGGACCCTATGTCTAATTGGTTGTTTATTTTAATGACTATGCACTAACAACTTATATTACTTGAATCATAATTAATGCATGTTAAGTATTGAACATTATGATTATGTTAATGTGGTTCTCTTTCCATAAAAGGGATCATCATGGCAGCGCCATGAACATGAAATTCATTTCCATAATTATGTCTATTTATTTATCTATTTGCATTATCTAATTATGCGTGTGATTGACAACTCATCACAAGAAACATAAGACAAAGCCAAAGAAGAAATGAGGAATGGAATGGTGTAGTACAATTCTAACAAGTCTCGGCATTGAACTGGAGAGGTCATGGCCAATGAAGAGGAAAGATCTGTAGACCAAGGGAGAGGGAGTCACTCCCCAGATTGTATGGATACCCTTAGAAGGCTAAGGGTCGAAGTTATAAGATTCAAGGTAGATAATGAGAGGATGGAAATAGCCTAAGAAAGGCAAGCTCAGATAAACATAGTCATTATGAAAAGTCTTTTAGATTTACAGAGGCAGAGGCAATATGAGATGAGACCAATCATAGATAAAGAAGGATCCCTTGAGGATTAGAGGAGTGTGCCAATGAGGTAGATGGTGGTACATCCAGGAATATGCATAGGCCTAAAAGTGAGGGCACCGTGAAGGGAGATGCACCATTTAGCACCCTAATAGGAGGAACTAACATTGATGTGCATCGTTCCTGGAAACCATCTAGTTTTGTTATTAGGAGGCACTATCGTTACTCCCATCATCACCATCATTATCTTCTAGGAAGAAAGGAAAATTAATAAATGCATAAGGATTTTAATAAATCAAATCCACCCACATTTTATGGGGATATGAGAAAGGAAGAGGATGTAGAAGCTTTGTTGTTGTGCATGGAGAAGTTTTTTAGAATACATAAGTATTCTAAAAATATGAAAGATAGTGTTTCCACCTACAACTTGAAAGAAAAGGTGTACATATGGTGGGAAGATTTGAAGAGCATTAGAGGGATTGTTGAGAGGGAGTTGACTTTGAAATAATTTGAAAATATCTTCAGAGAGTAATATATGTTTGAATGTTATTATGATGGCAAGTCAAAGGAGTTCCTTGAGCTTGAGATGGGTCAATTATCAGATGAGGAATATGCCAGCAATTTCCTAGGGCTATTAACGTATGTACCATATCTCAAGCATGAGAAATCAAAGATTGAAAGGTTCATCATTGGGCTACCTATGGAATTCATAGATAAAATTGAGTTGTCGGAACCACTGAATCTAAATGATGCCATCGAAAACTTGAAGCATTGCTATGAGTAAGAAAAAAGTAGACCAGAGATTAAGGGAAATTGGTAGGAAAAGTAGAGAGTTGGAAATAAGAGAAATTTTCTCAAGAAAAACTTAGAAAAGAGGGAAGTTAAGCAACTAGCCCCTATAAACCAATTTTAGTAGAAATCTAATGTTGTTGTTTAGAAAATAGAGATGACCAAGTCTGAGGAATAAGAGCCACTAAAATGTTAGATTTATGGTGAAAACCACTGAAAAAGGGGATTTCCCATATCAACAAAATGTTGTACCAAAGCTCTAATGTGCGCAAGAAGCTCGTATAGTAGGTGATGTAGCTCATAATGCGACAATAATATATGCAACAGTGGACAACCACTAAGAATACCACCGAGCATTCATCATTGAGATATACGGTAAGATGCATGATCAAGTTATTTGCATTTTAGTTGATCTGGGTTATAATTATAATTATGCCAGCCCAAAGCATATTGATAAATGCAATCTAGTTAGGGAATTACATGAAGAACCATGGTTGGTTTAGTTAACAACTGGAATAAAAAGGAAAATAAGTCATTGGGTAAGGCCATGTGTATTCAAGCTCAATGCATATGAAAGCTCACTTGAATGTATTACCATTGGATGCATATGGCATACTATTGCGCATGGACTAGTTGTATTTACATCAAACCAAGGTAGATTGTTTTAACAAGGAAATTAAATTCCTAGATGAACAAGGAGAGAGCATATTCCTATAGGGAAAAAGAAATCATACGTCAATTAGGATGATCATTGTTGTGAAATCCAAATGCAACAGTAGAAAAGGATGCACATTGTTTATATTGTAGGTTTCTAGTGATGAGAATGTTGAGAGTGACGATACAAATAAGTGAAGGGAACTGTTGAAGAAGTACCTTGTATTTCAATAGTATCCAAATGTCCTTCTATGCAAATATCCTGGATTACCTCCTCACAGAGAGATATTTCTCTATCGATTTGGCACCTAAAGCAACAGGAGAATCCAATGCACCATACAGAATGAGTACCCCTGAGCTAGTGGAGCTAAAGTTGTATATGAAGGAAATGCTTGATAAGGGTTACATAAGGCCAAGTGTGTCCCCATGGGGAGCACTTATATTTTTTGTAAAGAAGAAAGATGGAACCCTAAGATTTTGCATTGATTACAGACAACTAAACAATGTGACCATAAAGAATAGCTACCCATTACCAAGGATTCATGATCCCTTTGATTAGTGATAGGAGTAGCAGTCTTCCCCAAGATTCACTTGAGGTAAGGATATCATCAAGCGAGGATCAAGGAGGAGGATATTCGTAAAACAAATTTCAAGACAAGGTATGGGCACTATGAGTTTGTAGTGGAGTTGTTTGGTGTTTGATCCAGGTGGATATTTGTGGCCATTCGCCTATTCATCCTAGACCCCCCAGTCAGTTTCATTTGTTTCCTTAATTGTAGCATAATTTACTATTTTTGGCAACTTTTTTGGTACTAAACTTCCGGAGCTATTTTGAGGCCCTAAACGACATTTCTTTTGGAAAAATTCCTCTACCAAATGCTATTGAAACCACATCAGTAGTTGTAGTCCTCGGAAATATCTTTCTTATGAGGTATCATATGCGTCAAATGAAGATAATATGACCAAGTTACGACCCCGGGAAGTTGGTTGCCCAACTAACTCCAACGGGGCCCATAAACTCTTGGTGTTACATCTCCTCAGGTTAGGGTTTTGGCTGTTTAGGGTTTTATCTTATTGTTCAATAATAAAAATGCCCTTAATCTTCATTGTAACTCATTTAAGAGGCACATATCCACCACATCTCTTCTTAGAGATAAGCTACCATCGCTCGAGCTATCTTGTTTCCATTATGTTCGTAAGCATAGTTTAGTATTTTTCTATTAATGAAGGAAAGTTTTTTTTTGCTGCATCTCTGTGTTTATAATTATATCTGTAAGTTGTTGCATTCCTGTTTATGTTTGGATCAATGGTATTAGAGCGGTCTGCTATTTCTCTGTTTTTCTTTGCATGTCCCCAATAATGTTAGGGTATAACGAATTAGGGCTTGATCTGGTTGAACCATTGTGGGATTAACCTCGCAATACTCAACAACCTCCCATGGCAGAAGAAAATAAAGACAAGGGGTCATGAGATCCTTTGAAAATGTTGCTCAAGGAAGCCCTCGAGCGAACGAGGGACACAATGATGAATAACTTTGCCTAGATCCTTTAATGGCTACCCACAGGCTATGCATCTTCATCCATTAGCCAGTATGTAGGTGCCACTCATTTTAAGGTACAAGTTAACTTCGATATTCCCATATTCGAAGGCCTGATAGATGCATATGTCATAGATAAATGGTGAAATATATTGGAAGGATATTTTTTAGTTCATGACTTCTCCAATTCAGAAAATATTACGTTTTCACTTCTCAAAGCCACCCCACACGTCAAGGATTGGTGGGAAACCTACTATGAACAAAAGGACGAGACTGAAACCTTGTTGTTTTTAGCTACACCCACTTGGAATTCTTTCCAAGAAGCCATCAAGGAACAGTATTACCCTCTCGGGAGCTATGAAGATAAATACACAAAGTGGACCAGGCTACGACAGGGAAGGGACTAAGATGTGTCAGAGTTCACAAATACTTTCCATACCCTTCACACAAACTTGGGTATCAAGGATATTGAGTGGCATTTGGTGCTCAAGCACTGCAGTTTTCTACAAAAATGGATCCAAGATGAGATGAAGTTCTTGGACATTTCCTCGCTCAGTACGACGTATCGGTACACTGTAAAGATTGAACAGAAGTTTAAACAGAAGAAGAAACACTTTGGATCGGTGAATCCAAAGCAAGGAAAAGGCACCCTAAACTACAGAACAAGGGACCAAGCCATGGCAGCGCTACCCAGGACAGCCCGCTGAAGCCACAAGAAAAGAACAACAACACGAAGATGAAGAAGGAAACGAGAAAATGGTGTCAGTTCCATAAGAACTCCACTCACAATACAAGTGAGTGTTGGGCGAAGCAATCACTAGTGGCCGAGCTAAAGGCTTCCGAATCAGACACAGGTTCTGATTATGAATTAGAACCCGATAAAGGGATCGACAAAGGGAAGCAAATCATTTAGGTGGAGCCCAGTGCCACTGTGGCCCCCACAAAGATCCATAAAATTAAGCCTAAATATATAGAGGAGGAGGAATGCCTCTTCCACTCGTAGATGCAGGTGAAGGGTTCTCTGTTGCAGTTCATTATCGACTGTGGGAGCCAAAAGAACCTCATTTCAACAGAACTTGTGAAGCGGGTGGGCCTAAAGACCACAACACATAAACAATTGTACAACATCAGGTGGCTTCAACAAGGATGAGATCTTCACGTTAGACAACACTGTCAGCTTCCCTACAACATCAAACCCTTCACGGATGAGGTAGTGTGTGATATTTCTCCTCTTGAAGTTTCTGATGTATTGTTAGGAAAACCATACCTGTGGAGGCAACATGTTGTTTATGAGTCTATAACTCGCTCTGTGATTATTACTTTGGCTAATAAGTTGTACAAGATACTAGAGGTAGCCCCACCTATTGCAATCTCTCTGATCACTGCAAGGAAAAGTAGTAAGATCATTTCTCAGACCAAGAAATATGACTTCCTTATGATTCCCCAGCAAGGCACAAAGAAGGTTATGGCCATGGCTTCAAGTCAGGGCTCCTCTGCATAGTAACAATAGATGGAGAATGTCATGGAGGAGTATAGGGATATTTGCGCCTCACCCACACGGGTACCTCTGCACTGTCAAGTCAAACACTCCATCGATCTAACCTTGGGCATGACGTTGCCCAATGGACCGATTTATGGACACTCTATTCTAGACAACGATGAGATCAAGAGGCATATTCAGTAACTAATAGAGAAAGGGAGCATTATTCCAAGCTCATCACCCTGTGGGAGCCTGACTGTATTAGTACAAAAGAAGGATGGGACCTGGAGGCTCTTTATTGACTATCGGGTGCTAAACAAGATCACTCTTGGGAATAGGTACCCAATCCCGTGGATTGATGACATTCTTGACCAACTCAGGGGGCTAAATATTTCAACAAGATTGACTTGAAGTCAGGTTATCGCCAGGTGGTTATCGAACGCTCTGATGTGTGGAAGACTTCCTTTAAATCCAAGGAGGGCCTTTTCGAATGATTGGTCATGTCATTCGAATTAAGGAACGCCTCTGCATCCTTCATGAGACTGATGGATGACATCTTGCATCCCTTCACCAATGAATTCGTGGTGTTGTATTTAGATGACATCTTGATCTTCTACCAAAGTTGGGAAGAGAACCTCCACCATATTCGACAAGTCCTTCAAACCCTTCAACAACACAAGTTGTGTGCTAACTTGGAGAAATGCACCTTTTGCCTGAGCCATGTTCAATATCTAGGGTACATAATTGATTAGCAGGGTGTACATGTGGACCGATACAAGATACAAGTCATTCGGGATTGGCTAGCCGCAACAACTCTAACAGAGCTCCGTATCTTTTAGGGTCTTTCCAATTTCTACTGTAGGTTCGTGTTGGGGTTCTCTCATATCACTTTCACTTTAAGTCAAGTTGCCAAGGGTGGAGTGAAAGCAAAGTTCTTTTGGTCAGAAACCCAACAATGAGTGTTCTTTGAGTTGAAGAATCACCTCTGTTATGTACTAGTGCTCACATTACCAGACTTGCAACAACCATTTGAGATTTAGACATATGCCTTCAACTATGCTATTGGTGTTGTTCTTACTCAACATGGGCATCCAATGGCTTACCACAGTGAGACATTTTCAGAGACAATCTGAAAGTACCCCAATTACGACAGAGAAATGTATTCGATTATGCAATTCTGTTGTCAATTGAATCATTACATTCTTGGGAAGGATATAGTCATCCACATAGACCACTTGCCTCTATAGTTCATACAAACACAAGCGAAGTTGCAAAACGATCACCATTAAAAATGGTCAACCTATCTACAACATTTCCATTTGAACATTAAGTATAATAAGGCCATCACTAATAATGTCACTGATTGCCTCACCTCGACCAATGGTTATGCCTCTAATTATTGTGCTTGAATCTAGTGGGCACGAGACATCGGGGTGGCCGCATCTTTACAAGAACGATCTAGAATTCGACAACGTATACCAGACACTCCTGGAAGGGAAGAGAGTTCCAAATTTTCAACTTAAGGATGCACTGTTATGCCACTCGAGACACATGTGTTCCTTCAAGTGTGTGTGCCAAGATGATTTTGGAGGTGCATTACAGTCGGGTTTCTGGACATTTTAGAGTAGAGAAAACAATGGCGATATTGCAGAAGTATTTTTATTGGACGAAACTTTGTGAGGATGTTGGGAAGTACATTAGATCCTGCACTACTTGCAACATTCCTAGATCAAACCTCAAGAAGCAAAGCCTACATATTCCTCTACCTACTCCTAGTCGGCCTTGGGATTTTGTCTCCATGGATTATATGTCGGGCCTTCCTTCTACTAAGCACGACAGTGATTGTGTTTTCTTGGTTGTCGACACATTCTCTAAGATGGCCATCATGGCAGCCTGTAAGAAGAATATCATAGTAGAGGCCCCTGCAAAGCTCTTCTTTGAGCGAGTGTGGGTATACTTGGGGAACCCACTGTCCATTATCTGAGATTGGGACAGCAGATTCCTAAGTAAATTTTGGTCAATTCTTTGGTTGATGCTGGATACAAAATTTACTAAGTCCACGACTTTCCATCTTGAAACTGATGGCCAAACATAGGTTTTCAGCAGGATGATTGTACACATTTTGTGCATGTACAACTTAAAGCATCCACACACATGTCATGAAAGCCTCCCCTATATCCAACACAACTACAAAAGAGCTCTCCACAGCTCAATAGGCCACAACTCCTTTCAGGTAGGGCTAGGATTAGAGCCATTATGCCACATTGATGTGGCCATGCCATTTGCAGTGAGTCAGGTAGATTCGGCTCACATGCAGTCCGAATCTGAAAGGTCTAACAACTTCATTGAGTGCATTCAACACATCCACCAATAGCACCACAATATATTGGATAGAGTCAATGCTAAGTACAAGCAGTGCCATGATCTGCATCAAGTGTCGCATAAGTTCCAGGTGGGCGACAAAGTTCGGCTTCATTTGCAGAAGGAGCGCCTTGCTGACAGGGAAAATTTTAGGGGCTAATATTCGCCCATGGGCTAATTTTCTATACTTTTTCAAAAGAAAATATTCACCAATTTCCATTTTTTTGTAAAAATGATTCGCCCAAATTTTATAGAATTAAATTTTTTTACCATAAAAATCGCAAAAAAATGATAAATAGACTATATAAAAATATTATAAATTTGAATATTTTTACAATATTATCTCTAAATATTTTATAGATTTCATATTATGGACTAGTGGGATTTGCAAAGGTTTCTAAACTTTAAGATAAATTTCCATCCTTAATATTTTCTCTACTTGCTAGACCCCACCGCAAGCTTTTCTTGCTCTGATATGGTCCACACAACATCCTTACGGCTATCAGTGACAATGAATTCAAGCTCAGCAACCCACTTTTGCTTGGTCTGCACCCAATATTCAATGTAGATAGCCTTTGGCCTTACTTTCCACCATTGTTGGACACATGTGACATTGTAGAATAGCTCACACCAAAAGAGCTCAACCCAGACTACATCGAACAAGGCACAACTAATCAGATCATGGACACACAGATCAAGAATACTCAGTAAAAAATTATACAAATATATCGATTTTATAAAGCAAGCCAGCTCCTTCACCAGGGCAAGCGGTTCACTAAATACGACGTTCAACAAAAATTTCCTCACCTCATGCAGGCTCTGTATGCAATGGGGACCATTGCTTCCTAAGGGGGGAGAAATGATCCAAGTGGATATTGGTCGCCACCCACGTATTCCACCTAGACCCCCTAGTCAATTTCATATGTTTCCTTAATTGTAGCACAATTTACTATTTTGGTAGTTTTTTGTGTCCTAAACATATGGAGTTTTTTTGAGGCCCTAAAACAACGTCTTTTGGCAAAATTCATTTGTCTATTTCTACGGAAATCACATCGGTACTAGTAGTCCTCATAAATTTCTTTCCAACAAGGTATCATACGCGTCAAATGGACATAATATGACCAATTTACGACCCCAGGAAGTTGGTTTCCCAACTAACCCCAACAGGGCCCATAAACTCTTGGTGTTACATCTCCTCGGGTTAGGGTTTTGGTTGTTTAGGGTTTTCTCTTATTGTTCAATAATGACAACGCCCTTGAGCCTCATTGTAACTCAATCTAGAGGCATGTAGCCACCATATCTTTTCTCAGAGATAAGATATCATCGCCCGAGCTATCCTGTTTCCATTTTGTTTGTAAGTGTAGTTCAATATTTTTCTATTAATGAAAGGAAGTGTTTTTCTACTGCATCTCTATGTTTATAATTATATCTATAAGTTGTTGTGTTCCTTTTTAAGTTCAAATCAATCTAACTAATGCCTTCCTCGTTCATGTCTTTAATGAACAATGTAATACATCCCTATTTGGACATGTTTTTCATTCTATTTATGGATGACATATTGGTGTACTCAAAGATAGAAGAAGACCATGTGAATCATTTGATGGTAGTGATGAAATTTCTAAGCAAGCACAAGCTCTACATAAAGCTCAACAGGTGCAACATTTTCTAGTCACATATACAATACTTGGGACATGTTGTCTCTAGAGAAGGGATATCAATTGATCTAAAGAAAATCAAAGCTATAATGGAATGGTTAACACCATGGAATGTGAATGATATTAGGTTGATTATGGGATTGGTAGGTTATTACAAGAAATTCATCATGAATTTTACTAAGATAGTCCACCCTATCACATCCTTGTAGAGAAAAGAGAAGAATTTTGAGTGGATAACTAACTGTGCAACAAGTTTTGAGAAACTGAAGTAGTTTCTAACCAATGCACTAGTGTTGATTATTACAGACCTTGATAAGGATTTCATTGTATGCAAAAATGCCTAAAATGAATGGATCAATGGAGTCTTCATGCAGGAAGGGAAGGTAGTGTGCTATGAGTCAACAAAATTAAATGATCATGAGGTGAATTATGTAACTCATGAATTAGACTTAACTGCCATCATCCATGCATTTAAGATGTGGAGGCATTACCTCCTTGACAAAAAATCCATACCTATGACAAACCATAGTGGGCTCAAGTATTTTTTTGAGCAACCCAAGTTGAATGACAAGCAAGAAATATGGCTAACTACACTAAGTGAATTTCAATTTAAAATCAAGTACATAAAAGGAAACGAAATTTGAGTTGTTGATGATTTAAGGAGAAGAATTCAGGTAAATCACTTGGCAGTTGTAAGTTCTTATAAAATAGACCCAGTAGAAAGGGTCAAAAGTGTTGGAAAACAAGATGATAAATATTAGCAAGTGAAAGAAAAAGTGTTGCAAAGTGGTGAGGATGAAGAATATCACCTCACTGAGGATGGCATAATCAGGTTTAAAAATATAATATATGTGTCAAATTTTGATGAAATAAAAAGAATGACAACGGAAGAGTTCCATGTTAAACCCCATTCAAGCCATCAAGGGTATCAAAAATCCCTCCCAACCATTAAAAAATACCATTACTGGCTAAATTTTAAGAAGTGGATAGTTTTGTGGAAAAATGCATAGAATGTCAGTAGGTAGAGGCTAAGTGCAAGCACCCAGTAGGGTTGTTATAGCCTATTCCCATTCTATAATGGATTTGGGAGGTAATTTATATGGATTTCATTATAGGTTTGCCTAAACTATCTAGGCAACATGATGAAATCATGTTAGTGATTGATAAGCTTAGCAAGGTAGCTCATTTCGTAGCAGTTAAGTCCATTAATTCTACTAGTGAAGTGGCACAAATATTCATAAAGGAGCTTATGAGTTTCCATGGTATTCCCAAGAAAATTATATTAGAAAAATATGCCAATTTTACTTCATGGATCTGGAAGGAACTATTTTCAGGTTTTGGGACAATTTTGGCATTAGTACAATGTATCACCCATAGATAGATGGAAACATAGTGAGGAAAAAGAGGATCCATGAAGACATGTTGAGGATGTATGTAATGCATTAGCCCAAGAAGTGGGAATAATATCTTCTACTTGTATAGTTTTCTTACAACAAAGGATACCAAGAATCCATAAAGATGAGCCCATTTGAGGCATTTTATGGTAGGAGTTGGAAAAATCCTATCAGCTGGAGTAATCTTATGAATATGGTCCTTGTTGGGCCTGATATTGTGAAGGAAATGGAATAAAATGTTGAACTCATTAGATAGAATTTGAAAGTGGCATAGGATAAGGAGAAAAGGTATGTAATCCAAGATAGGGCACACAAAGAGTTCCAAGCTGCGGAACATGTTAATATAAGGATTAAACCCAAGAAAATTTCATTTAGAATTAGGTCATGTGCCAAGTTGGAACCACATTATTTTGGGTATTTTGAAATCCTTGAGAGGATTGGGCGAGTGGCCTATAGGCTAGCTTTAACTCCTTCGATTAAAGTTCATGATGTTTTCCATGTTTCCTTGTGTAAAAGGTATGCGCAGAATTCTAAAAATGTGATTGATTTGTCTATGTTATAGGTAGAACCGGTGGGAGAGGTCCATCCAAAGACATTAGAAATCCTAGAATGGAGGAGTCTCATGCTTCAAAATCAAGCCATAGAGAAAGTCAAAGTGTAGTGGAAGAACTTTGGGCTAGAGGAAGCCACATGGGAAATGGTTGATGTCGTGAAGGCTAATTATCCCCTTTTATTTGTTGATTAAAGAACATATGTATATGTATATAATTGTGAATATTGTATATAGTTTTGTATATATATCTCCATAAAACAATATGTGTTTACATTTTATTTCTAGTATTTCATATGAGCAAAATAACGTTGAGGGCGGTGTTCCATCAAGGGGGGTAGGTTTGTGACAAACCCAACCATGGTTCTCTTGTAAAATGCATTGTAAATAGTTTTATAGAAATAAAATTTAAAAGGGGAGTGAGTCAAAGGACATTGATTCCAGAGCTAAGAGGAGGTTGCTTTCTTGGGATGTCAATGGGTTTCTTATGTATAAATATAATTTTTTTTTGGGATAGCCATTAAAGGGCTGGTTGGTGAGCCTTAATGGATTGGTTAGGATACTAATTTGGGCTACAAAGAAGTACATAGTCCATGTTTCCTTTAGAAACACCTACAATTCAAGGAGAACTAAATTAATGAGGTTGAGTGCGTTGCCACTAGGGAAAAAAATCAATCCTAGTGCAAAAGAGAAGACAAGAGAGAAAAGAGTGGAGTCGATCTTATTTAGAGACACTCATTCTCATTCACTCAGGCATAGATAGAATTATCCACTCACTCGTTCAACCATATAATATTCAACATTCAACAAGAAGAGAGAAGAAAGATAGTGACCTTTTTTTGGTTGGAAGGATTGGTAGATAGGCAGTTTCCTTGGTGATGAACAATGTCTCTCGAGTCCCCGTAAATCCATACGGTGGATATGATTTTCTTAGGACTCCCTTAGTGGTGTCGGTGGAGGTTTTTGTCCTTTTAGTATTGGAGGGAGAGCCTCTAGAACCTTATTTCTATTTATTTACAATGGTTTTTGGATTCCCTTAAGAGGTTGGAACCATTGTGTTCTTCTTTTAAGGGTTGAGGGGATACTCTTTGCATTCACTGATCTCTTTGGGGTGGATGTGGTTGGCCTCTAGATTCCCTGTATTCTATTTGATTATTTAATGGCTAGTGGGTGGAGGAAATAGGTATTTTGGATTTATTGTTTCAATTGGAAGTTGATGTTTTAATCCCTGTAGCAATCCCCTTAATCTATGGAATTTTTCACGAGGGTGACAACTACAAGTGATCTTCGATGTAGTTGTCTATGGTTGGGTGGAAAGTACTTGTCGCTGACTCAGTTTCCCAAAATATTATAAGTATAGTGTTCTTATTCCTTTAAACGTCATTAAAAATATGTTTTCATTCTTGGACTGAATGGTCTACACATGAGAAATGAGTTTGTGTTGTGTTTTGGATTGAACGTTTCTCATGAATGTGCTAAAAAACATTTAATGCTTCATTGCTTAAATTATTATACTATTGGGTGCAGTGCGTGATAATTTTCTTGACTTATAGGTCTTATTTTAGCTGGGTGTATACCTTAGGAAGAATGTACACCCCTCCACACGGGGGGGACTTGTCCCCCACATGGGGGTCCTATGGCTGGTAGGCACCCGCAGGGAGTTCGGGTGGAGTGCCCTCGAAGCTAAAAATAGATGAAAATTTGTCTTCTAAAATATTGGAATTTCGTAGTTAATATGGGACGTTCATTAGAAGGATGATCTAACGTTAGAATTTATGTTAATTTAAGGTTTTGTTCCCTAGAAGGAAATCCTTAGTTTATATTAGGGAATTGTATTACATCTATGTATTATTATTCTGAGCGAGAAAGAGAGAGGATACTGTGTGAGAGTGAAGAGGAAATTAAAACGGATATTATATAGGTTATATCTCTTAATTTTTCTGGATAATATAAAAGGAAGTATTTGTTGTTTCTTTGCAGACACATTAGCCCAAATTGGGTGAACCACGTATATTTGTGTCTCTTTTTTTATGTGTTTTTTTTGTTTTTGTATCCATAATATTCTATGTGTTTCATTGGTCTATTAATTTTTTTCTAACAACTGGTATCAAATCCGAAGGTCTATTTGGATGATAAACTTATAGGAGAGAAGGGTTCTTGGTTCAAGTGGGAGTAATGGCGGAGGATGGTTGTTTTAGGGTCGAGAAATTTAATGACCAAAACTACTAGCTATGGAATATGAAAATGGAAGAATTGATGTATCATAAAGATTTGTGCTTACCATTGAGTGGAAAATCAAAGAACCCGACAAGTATGATTGATGGAGAATGAGACATTCTCGATAGAAAGGCACTAGGAACAATAAGTTTTTTCCTAGCACTATTGATCAAATTCAACATTTCAGAGGAGATGAAAACATAAGGTTTAATGATGACATTGGCCAAAATATATGAAAAACCTCAGCCTCAAATCATGTATTTCTTGTGAAGCATCTATTAAAGATGAAGATGCTAGCTGGTGGATATGTTGCTAATCATTTAAAATAGTTTAACATTGTTACCAGTCAATTAAATTCTGTAGGGGTAAATTTTGATGATGAAGTTAGGGCTTTGTTATTTATGTTCTCATTGCCAAAAAGTTGGAATGGCTTAGTTATGGTTGTTAGTAACTCTGTATCTGGATCTAGTACTTTAAATTTTGAAGATGTTGTTGGTGTCATCCTTAGCGAGCAAATGTGACATAAAAGCTCTAGTGAGACATTGGGTAACGCTTTGACTATAGAGAATAGGGGAAGAAAAATGGAAGGAGGAAGGAGCCCAGGAAATCACAATAATTCAAGAAACGGTAGATCCAAATCTATATTAGGGATAATCTGCTGGAAATGTTGGAAGAAAGGAAACTTGAAAAAAAATATGAATCTGTTGAGGGTGCTAGACCCACCAACATTCAGGGGATCTCCCTCGTCTGAATTCCCCACTAGACCTCACACCATTTGGTGTAGGGGTGCCATCCAGTATGATGTCCCAGTTGCCATTGTCTTAAAGGTTTGCCTTAGCTCTTACTTGTCACCACATGAGAGTGCTCTTCTTTTCCTTCGAATAGTAAGGTTCGTGCGTGTGGTGAGTGCATAGTGTTACTTGTGTCAAGGTTCTTTCACCACAGAGGGAGAAGGTGGTAGTGAGTCTCAAGTCAAAAGGGAATAGTCCGAGCTCTGTTAGAGACACACAACACAACAAGACATGTTCATCCTCCATTGCAGTAGTCCAAACAAATGCGGTAGACACAAACACACAGTGAATGGATAGCATGTACAACACCCAACAGAATAGTGCACATGAGTGTGATGGTCATTATAACAAATTTATGAGAATGGTTTTATCGAGTGTTGGTAGGATAACCCACATGGGTGAGGCAACTTTAGCAACTTATACAACATATTTTCATAACAATATGTATTAGAACAATCGAAATAGTTCAACTGTCTTAATACAGGTTTAAAAAACATGCATTACAAGTGTCCAAAGAATAGTCTTACAACCAAGTACAATACATGTCTAAAAATGTGATAGCATGTTATCAGGCTTCTAAATTAAGAAAAAGTTCCAAGACACACCGGTACACTATTAAATCACTAACCCCGATAGCGAGGCATTGGAGCCACTTCTCGCTCCTCAAAGAAATGACTATAGACTCTCAAGGCTATGTGGGAAGAGCCAAGTTGAAAATTCCTTTGCATGTACAAGTGAGGAGTATATATAGCCAAGGGTGAAACTGACCATTGTCATTGTTTGACTTCACTCATGACTGCTTGAATTACATGACTCTTCAACTTTACATGACTCTTCATATTTACATGTCTGTCTCTTGGACTTCCACGTTACATTACATTGGTTCCAACACTGTGGCCCACAGTAGTGATGTGGCCGAGATGACCCATGACATGACTCAACATGATAGAGCTATTATGTTAATGTTGTTGTTGGTGTACATTTCGAGTTACAATGCTGCTGAGTGATGGATGTGCTCTTGGTGCATCATAGATTCACCTTCGCATGGCAAGGTGTGCGGTGTCTTGGATGGTCATGGTGTTTGCTTGGTTTTTCACTTGGATGTCTCTCCTTTTCTTATACTTGGCATGCTCCATGTGATCGTCTATTCACAAACAAGTATCCTTGCATGTGCTCCTTGTTCATCCCATTGGTCGTCACACCATATTTCATCCATGTACCTATATCTGCAATCACTCATGATGAGACAAAATCAAATCCAAAAATATTCTACTCTACCATGATGCATTATTTTCTCTTTCAGATGCACGTGACCAAGAGAGAGGACAAGGCTCTTAAACTATGCCAACACATTTCAGTCCAGGATGCATGCTCCGAGAACTATCCATGAAAATTGTGTAGAGGTCACTAGGAGGTTGAGATGGGCAGTGTCGATCAGAGGAGACTATCTCTGGGATCTTATTCGGCTGGAGGGCAGATCTTTGCAAATTTTCCAAGGAGACATTGCAGGAAGTTGGGGGACACTGGCAGTGAAAACTATGCAGATTCTTCAGGGAGGTTGGCAGCAGGCTGCGGGAACTTGCTGGCCAAAACTACACAGATCTGGGAGGCTGGCCTGTAGGGCATTCTTGCGTAGTTTCTAGGCTAAGCAAGATGTTGGGCAGCTGGGAGACTGCTCATGAAAAATGCAAAGTTTTTGGGAGGAGCAGTAGGTAGGCTAATAGGGTTACTGGTTAATAAAATTGTGCATGTTTTGAGGGTAGTGCAGTGACAGGCACCAGGTACCTATGTGGCATGTCTGTGCAATTTCTTTAGTCAGCGAAAGTGGGTATGTTTGGTATCTTCTGCGTAATTGTTTGGAGGAGTGAGGCTTGAAGTCACTATTCAGTCAAACTCTCTGGCTGACCAACTGGAGGCTTCATAGATGTTCTTGTGGGCATCGCAGATTGAGATGGCTTAATGAGAAACTTCTGCATTGTCCTAGGTGATAGTCAGTCTAGTTGACTCCAGGATTGCACAGTGCAGACTACCCTAGGACGCAGCCTCAAGCTCTACACAGTTATGGGCAACAATACATGATCACTGAGGGCTGAGACTGCATGGTGCAGCTCAGTGGAGGGATAGTTGTTGGGGGGGTGCTCCGGTCGACAGAGTTTCAGAAAAATGACTAAGTGTATGACCAAATGAACTTGTGCATTAATGACCTTGAAAACACACTCTCAACATGACTTGATGACAAGACAAGTCAAACCATCAAGACAACATACACTTAGTGTGACTAACCGACGGGTGCAAACGATAAGCACAACACTTGAGATAGACATTTGGATGACCATGATGACACTTGCACGGTAGTGCTTACGAAATCGTGTGTGAGTGTGATATATGCTTAAATAGCAAGCACAACTCAAACAAAACCTTCAACATCACTAGAACGAGGTTGCTAGAATGACATAGAAATCAACATGCTGAAGATGACAGTTGGTCAAACAAGTGAAAAGCAAGAAAGACATGTAGAAGAAACACAAAATGACTTTTTGTGTTTGTGCATATGCACGTTACTGAGGAAAGGATTATATGGCAATGAAAATAAGTCCTACAAACTCAACTAACAGGTGTACTTCGAAAGGTTTTCTTTAATCACCTATTAATGGTGTTGGACCTGCCAACATTTAGGGGATCACTCCGGTATGAACTCCCAATTAGACCTTACATCATTTCGTGTGGGAGTCCCATTCGGTATGATTTCCCAGTTTCCATTGTCTTAAGTATTTTCCTCAACTCTTGCTTGTTAGCAAAGGAGAGTGGTCTGCTTTGTCTTAGAGAAGTGAGGTTCGTGTGCCTATTGAGTGTAAGTGTCACTTGTGTCAATGGTTTTGTCACTGTAGAGGGAGAGGTCGGGAGTGAGTCCCAACTTGGTTGGGATGAAGTCCCAACTTGGCTAGGAATACACAACATAATAGGACGTGTAAAGCTTCCGGAGGAGCAATCCACATGGATGCGTGAGTCACAACACACAAGGTAAGATAACCCATACACCACTCAATGGATGAGTCCGAATGAGTGCAACGGTTGTCATAGAATGTTTCATGTGAAAGGTATGTATGGTTTCGGCGAGTGTAGTCTACATGGGCGAGACAACGTTAACAGCATATACAACAAATTTCCATTAATATATTATGTATTACAATGAGTGAAATAGTTCAGATGTAGAACACAGGTTAAAGAAACATGCATCATAAGTGTTAAATATTAGTCTTACAACAGTTACAATACATGTGTGAAAATATTCTAGCTTTTTTATAGGCTTTTGAATTAAGTGAAAGTTCCAAGACACATCGTTGCACACCATACATCACTAACCCTGAGTGCGGGGCATTGGAGCCACTACTTACTCCTCAAAGAAAATATTATAGACTCTCTTCACTATGTGGGAGGAGTTGAGGTGAAAATTCCTTTCATGTACAAATGAGGGGGTATTTATAGCCAAGCATGAATCTGACCCTTGTGGTTGTTCAACTACCCTCATGACCACTTGACTTCCATGACTTTTCAACTTACTTGACTCTATGTTCAACAAGTGGGTCTCTTAGACTTTCAAGTTACATCACATTGATTGAAAACATAGCCCATATTGGAGATGTGGGTGACATGACTCATGAAATGACTCAACATGATAGTGTTGGTACATTTGTGATGCTACTAGAATGCATGTCAAGCTATAGTGTTGTTGGGTGATGGATGTCTTCATGGTGTATCACATCTTCACCTCTACATGGAGAAGTGCATAGAGTCTTTGATGGTCTTTGGTTTGCTTGATGAAGCTCTGGCATGTTGCTCCTTGCTTGCATGTTAGAAGGATTGACAGCCTCATCTGTTCCTAAAGGTGCATGTTTGTCTGTTCGTCTGTTGGTGAGCACATCTCTTCACATGTATCATTCATTCGTCTGTTGGTGAACTTGTCCTTCTACATGTGCTCTATTCGTTCATCCCATTCATTGTCTTCCCATGTTTGTTGGTGTACCTGTACGTGCAGTCACTCATGACGAGACGACATCCAATCCAAAATCTCCTAGTCTACCATGACACATGATCAATTCAGATGTGACTAAGGGAGGCAGCAAGGTTGTGAAGTGGGATGAAGGCTCCGGGCACTACTGATGAAAACTCTGTAAGAGTCATTGAGTGATGTAGATGGACAGTCTAAGTCGACAATGACTGTCTATGAGGTCTGGCTTGGATGGAAGGCAAAATTACACAAATATTGGGAGGGATAGTCTGGGCTGCAGGAAGGCAAGGTAGGTTGGATCTGCCTAGCTTCTGGAACGAGTGGGTAGCAGGGGCTGGAAGGCCAAATTTGTGCAATTTTCTGAAGGAATAGCTGAGTTGTAAGGGCGGTCAATAGGTAGGGATTGCGCATTTTTTGGGAGGAACTACCTGAGAGACTGGCAGCCAAAACTAAGCAATTCCTAGAGGGAACTGGCAGTTGGCTGCTGGGGTCACTGGTAGCCACAACTGCACAATTCCTAAAGGGAACTTGCAGTTGGTTGCCTGGTCACTCACAATGAAAACTACACAATTCTTGAAGGAATTGGCAGTCTTTTGTTAGGAGCTGCTAGTAGGGGAAGCTGCACTGAGGTCGGTAGGTCGGCCTATTGATCATCTCTGCGCAATTTCTGAGCTGAGCGGACTGCTGGGCAGCAGAAGGCCTACTCATGAAAACTTCACAATTTCTAAGATGAGAAGTTGGTCGATTGTTGGGATGGCTAACTAGGAAAACTATTTAATTTTCTGAGGGAGATAGAGATGGGAACTTGGTGTCTATCTGACCTGTCTGCACAATTTCGTCAGTCAAATGAGCAAGTAAGGTGAGTGGCCTTTGCACAATTTTTTAGGGGAGTCAACCACGGGGTGAATGTTGAGTCCAGTTATCTACGTTCCCAGTATGAGAGTCGATTGAATCGCTTGCAAGCAACACGACTTGGAAAGACTAGCTTGGTGCTTTTATGTTTTTCTAGTTGATATTCAATCAAGTCCAAAGGAATGTGATGGTCTACACGTCAGAGTGGATTCTGGTCATCATAACTTCAACAAAAATGACTAAGTGTGTGAACAATCAAAGGGTGCATATGTGATCATACAAAACACACTCACATGAATTGACGACGAAACGACTCAAGAAATCCAGACACATGTTCAACATGACTGACTGATGGTGCAATTGACAAGTGCGACACTCGTGATTAATCATTGATCGACCATCACAATGCTTGTGTGACAATGAATGTGACTCCATGTGTGATGCGATATATGCTTTCATAACAAACATAACAAATAGACACGAAGCGAATACTTTGAGCATAACTAGAACATGGTGTCAAGCATGACTTAGACACTAGCATGTAGAAACTTGGGTGAAATGGACAAGCAAGGTAGATGCCAAGACTCCCACGGGCTCACGGAGTGAACCTGAGGGTATGCAGCTATCAAGCACTTATATTTTTTGTAAAGAAGAAAGATGGAGCCCTACGATTTTTCATTGATTATAGACAACTAAACAATGTGACCATAAAGAATAGCTACCCATTACCAAGGATTGATGATCCCTTTGATTAGTGACGAGAGTAGTAGTCTTGTCCAAGATTCACTTGAGGTAAGGATATCATCAAGCGAGGATCAAGGAGGAGGAGGATATTCATTAAACAAATTTCAAGATAAGGTATGGGCACTATGAGTTTGTAGTGGCGTTGTTTGGTCTTTGATCGAGGTGGATAATGGTGGCCATCCACCTATTCATCCTAGACCCCCCAGTCAGTTTCATTTGTTTCCTTAATTGTAGCATAATTTACTATTTTTGGCAGATTTTTGGGTACTGAACTTCCAGAGCTATTTTGAGCCCCTAAACAACGTTTTTTTTTTTTTTAAATTCCTCCCCCAAACGCTATTCAAACCACATTATCAATTGTAGTCCTCAGAAAGATATTTCTGACAAGGTATCATATACGTCAAACAAAGATAATATGACCAAGTTATGACCCTGGGAAATTGGTTGCCCAACTAACCCCAATGGGGCCCATAAACTCTTGGTGTTACATCTCCTCGAGTTACGGTTTTGGTTGTTTAGGATTTTCTCTTATTGTTCAATAATAAAAACCCCCTTGAGCCTCATTGTAACTCATTTAAGAGGCACATATCCACCACATCTCTTCTCAAAGATAAGCTACCATCGCCCGAGCTATCTTATTTCCATTATGTTCATAAGCATAGTTCAATATTTTTCTATTAATGAAAGAAAGTGCTTTTTTGCTGCATCTCTGTGTTTATAATTATATCTTTAGGTTGTTGCATTCTTGTTTAAGTTCGGATCATTGGTATCAGAGCGGTCTGCTATTTCTCTATTTTTCTTTGCATGTCCCCAACGAGGTTAGGCTATAATGAGTTTGGGCTTGATCTGGTTGAACCATTGTGGGATTAGCCTCGCAAAACTCGACAACCTCCCATGGCAGAAGAAAATAAAGACGATGGGTCATGAGATCCTTTCAAAAAGTTGCTCGAGGAAGCCCTCGAGTGAATGAGGGACACAATGATGAATAACTTTGCCCAGATCCTTCAACGGCTACCCACAGGCTATGCATCTTCATCCATTAGCCTGTCTGTAGGTGCCACTCATTTTAAGGTACAGGTTAACTTCGATATTCCCATATTCGAAGGCCTGATAGATGCACATGTCATAGATAAATGGTCAAATATATTTTAAGGATATTTTTCAGTTTATGACTTCTCCAATTGGGAAAATATTATGTTTTCACTTCTCAAAGCCACCCCACACATCAAGGACTAGTGGGAAACCTACTAGGAACAAAAGGATGAAATTGAACCCTTGTTGTTTTTAGCTACACCCACTTGGAATTCTTTCCAAGAAGCCATCAAGGAACAATATTACCCTCTCGGAAGCTATGAAGATAAATACATAAAGTGGACCACGCTACGATAGGGAAGGGACTTAGATGTGTTAGAGTTCACAAATACTTTCCATACCCTTCATACGAACTTGGGTATCAAGGATACTGAGCAGCATTTGGTGCTCAAGTACTGTGGTTTTCTACACAAATCCAAGATGAGATGGAGTTCATGGACATTTCCTTGCTTGGTACGGCATATCAGTACACTGTAAAGATTCAACAAAATTTTAAACAGAAGAAGCGACACTTTGGATTTGTGAATCCAAATCAAGGAAAAGGCACCCTAAACTACAGAACAAGGGACCAAGCCATGGCAACCCTACCGAGGATAGCCCACCGAAGCTGCAAGAAAAGAACAACAACATGAAGATGGAGAAGGACACGGGAAAATGGTGTGAGTTCGATAAGAGCTCTACTCTCAATACAAGTGAGTGTTGGGCGAAGCAGTCACTGGTGCCCAACCTGAAGGCTTCCGAATCAGACGCAGGTTCCAATTATGAATCAGAACCTGATAAGGGGACTGACAAAGTGAAGCAGATCTTTTATGTGGAGCCCAGTGCCACTGTGGCCCCCATAAAGATCCAGAAAATTAAGCCTAAATACCTAGAGGAGGAGGAATGCCTCTTCCACTCATCGATGTGGGTGAAGGGTTCTCTGTTGCAGTTCATTGTCGATAGCAGGAGCCAAAAGAACCTCATTTCAGTAGAACTTGTGAAGCGAATGGGCCTAAAGACCACAACACATAAACAACTGTACAACATCAGGTGGCTTCAACAAGGACGAGATCTTTGTGTCAACCAACACTGTCAGCTTCCCTACAACATCAAACCCTTCACAAATGAGGTATTGTGTGACATTTCTCCTCTTGAAGTTTCTGATGTATTGTTAGGAAAACAATAACTATGGAGGCAACATATTGTATATGAGTCTATACCTCACTCTATGATTATTACTTTGGCTAATAATCTTTACAGGATACTAGAGGTAGCCCCGCCTATTGCAATCTCTTTGATCACTGCAAGAAATGTAGTAAGATCATTTCTCAGACAAAGAAATTTGTCTTCCTTATGATTCCCCAGCAAGGCATGAAGAAGGTTATGGCCACAGCTTCGAGTCAAGGCTCCTATGCATAGCAAAAACGGATGGAGAAGGTAGTGGAGGAGTACAGAGATATTTGTGCCTCCCCCACAGGGGTACCTCTGCACTATCAGGTCAAGCACTCCATCGATTTGACCTTGTGTGTGACGTTGCCCAATGGATCGATTTATCGACATTCTATTCTGGACAATGATGAGATCAAGAGGCATATTCAGTAACTACTAGAGAAAGGGCACGTTAGTCCAAGCTCATCATCATGTCGCAGCCCGACTCTATTAGTACAAAAGAAGGATGGGACTTGGAGGCTCTTTATTGACTATCGGGTGCTAAACAAGATCACTCTTGGGAATAGGTACCCAATCCCGTGGATTGATGAAATTCTAGACCAACTTAGGGGGGCTAAATATATCAACAGGATTAACTTGAAGTAAGGTTATCACCAGGTACTTATCGAATGCTCTAATGTGTGGAAGACTTCCTTCAAATCCAAGGAGGGCCTTTTCGAATGATTAGTCATGTCATTCGAATTGAGGAATGCCTCTGCATGCTTCATGAGACTGATGGACACCATCTTGTGTCCCTTCATTAAACGAATTCATGGTGTTGTATTTAGATGACATCTTGATCTTCCGCCAAAGTTGGGAAGAGAACCTCCACCATATTCGACAAGTCCTTTGAACCCCTCAACAACACAAGTTGTGTGCTAACTTGGAGAAATGCACCTTTGGCCTCAGCCATGTTAAATATCTAGGGTACATCACTGATCGACTGGGTGTACATGTGGACCCATCCAAGATACAAGTCATTCGGGATTGGCTAGCCCCAACCACTCTAACAGAGCTTCGCAGCTTTTTGGGTCTTGCCAATTTCTACCATAGGTTCGTGTTGGGGTTCTCTCATATCACTTTCACTTTAAGTCAAGTCACCAAGGGCAGAGTGAAAGCAAAGTTCTTTTGGTCAGAAACCCAATAGTGAGTGTTCTTTGAGAACAACCATTTGAGATTGAGACATATGCTTTCGACTATGCTATTGGTGCTGTTCTTACTCAACATGGGCATCCAGTGGCTTACCATAGTGAGACACTTTCAGAGACAATGCAAAAGTACCCCAATCACGACAGAGAAATGTATTCCATTATGCAAGTCTGTTGTCAATTGAAGCATGACATTTTGGGGAAGGAAATAGTCATCCACATAAACCACTTGCCTCTACAGTTTATACAAACACAAGGGAAGTTGCAAAATGATCACCATTAAAAATGGTCCACCTATCTACAACATTTCCATTTGAACATTAAGTATAAGAAGGCCATCACTAATAATGTCACTGATTGCCTCACCTTGACCACTGGTTATGCCTCTAATTATTGTGCTTGACTCCAGTGGGCATGAGACATCGGGGTGGCCACATATTTACAAGAGCGATCTAGAATTCGGCAGCATATACCAGACATTCCTGGAAGGGAAGAAAGTTCCAAATTTTAAACTTAAGGATGCATTGTTATGCCACTTGGGACACATGTGTTCCTTCAAGTGTGTGTGCTAAGATGATTTGGTAGGCGCACTACAGTCGGGTTGCTGGACATTTCAGAGTAGAGAAAACAATGGCGATATTGGAGAAGTATTTTTATTGGACGAAACTTTGTGAGGATGTTGGGAAGTACATTAGATCCTGCACTGCCTGCGCCATTCCTAGACCAACCCTCAGGAAGCAAGGCCTGCATATTCCTCTACCTACTCCTACTCAGCCTTGGGATTCTGTCTCCATGGATCATATGTCGGGCCTTCCTTCTACTAAGCATGGCAGTGATTGTGTTTTCTTGGTCATTGGCACATTCTCTAAGATGGCCATCATGGCAGCCTGTAAGAAGAGTATCATACTAGAGGCCCCTGCAAATCTATTCTTTGAGTGAGTCTAGGTACACTTGGGGATCCCACAGTCCATTATCTGAGATCCGGACAGTAGATTCCTAAGTGCAATTTGGTCAAGTCTTTGGTCGATGCTGGATACAAAACTTACTAAGTCCACGACTTTCCATCCTGAAACTGATGGCCAAACATAGGTTGTCAACGGGATGATTGTACACATTTTGTGCATGTACGACTTAAAGCATCCACACACATGTGATTAAAGCCTCCCCTATATCCAACACAAGTACGACAAAGCTCTCCACAGCTCAACAAGCCACAACCTCTTTGAGGTAGGGCTAGGATTAGAGCCATTATGCTACATTGATGTTGCCATGCCATTTGTAGTGAGTCAGGTAGATTCGGCTCATGTGCAGTCTTAATATAAAAGGTTTAACAACTTCATTGAGTGCATTCAACACATCCGCCAATAGCTCCATGATATATTGGATAGATTCGATGCTAAGTACAAGCAGC
The DNA here is from genome assembly GCA_031772625.1 of Pinus tabuliformis. Classification (NCBI taxonomy): domain Eukaryota; kingdom Viridiplantae; phylum Streptophyta; class Pinopsida; order Pinales; family Pinaceae; genus Pinus; species Pinus tabuliformis. Next base: position 257,339,824 of record CM062818.1, on the reverse strand, counting down.
GCCATGATCTACATCAAGTGTTGCATAAGTTCTAGGTGGGAAAGAAAGTTTGGCTTCATTTGGAGAAGGAGCGCCTTGCTGGCAGGGAAAATTTTAAGCGCTAATATTCGCCCATCAACTAATTTTCTATACTTTTTAAAAATAAAATATTCGCTAATTTCCATATTTCTGTAAAAATGATTCGCCCAAATTTTATAGAATGAAATTATTTTACCATAAAAATAGCAAAAAAATGATATATAGACTCTATAAAAATATTATAAATTTGAATATTTTTACAATATTATCTCCAAATATTTTATAGATTTCATATTATGGACTAGTGGGATTCGCCAAGGTTTCTAAACATTAAGATAAATTTCCATGCTTAATATTTTCCCTGCTTGCTGGACTCCACCGCAAGCTTCTCTCGCTCTGATATGGTCCACACAACATCCTTATGGCTATCGGTGACAATCAATTCAATCTTAACAACCCACTGTTTCTTGGTCTTCACCCAGTATTCAATGTAGATAGCCTTTGGCCTTACTTTCCACCATCGTTGGACACATGTGACATTGAAGAATAGTTCACACCAACAGAGCTCAACCCAGACTACATCGAACAGGCCACGACTAATCAAATCATGGACACACAGATCAAGAATACTCAGCAAAAAATGATACAACTATATCGATTTTATAAAGCAGGCCAACTCCTTCACCAGGGAAAGTGGTTCACTCGGGCAGGTGGTTCACCAAAGACGAGGTTCAAAAAAAGTTTCGTCACCTCATGTAGGGTCTGCATGCGATGGGGAACATTGCTTCCTAATGGGGGAGAAATGATCCAAGTGGATATTGGTGGCCACCCACCTATTCCACCTAGACCCACCAGTCAGTTTCATATGTTTCCTTAATTGTAGCACAATTTACTATTTTGGTAGTTTTTCAGGTCCTGAACATCTGGAGTTATTTTGAGGCCCTGAAACAACGTCTTTTTGCAAAATTCATTTGTCTATTACTATGGAAATCGCATCGGTACCAGTAGTCTTCATAAATATCTTTCCAGTGAGGTATCATACGCGTCGAATGGACATAATATGACCAATTTACGACCCCAGGAAGTTGGTTTCCCAACTAACCCTAACAAGGCCCATAAAATCTTGGTGTTACATCTCCTCGAGTTAGGGTTTTGGTTGTTTAGCGTTTTCTCTTCTTGTTCAATAATGAAAAGGCCCATGAATCTCATTGTAACTCAATTTAGAGGCATGTAGCCACCATATCTCTTCTCAGAGATAATATACCATCGCCCAAGCTATCTTATTTCGATTTTGTTTGTAAGTATAGTTCAATATTTTTCTATTAATGAAAGGAAGTGTTTTTCTGCTGCATCTCTATGTTTATAATTATATCAATAAGTTTTTGCGTTCCCTTTTAAGTTCAAATCAATCTAACTAATGCCCCTTCCCCGTTCATGTCTTTAATGAACAATGCACTGCACCCCTATTTGGACATGTTTCTCATTGTATTTATGGATGACATATTGGTGTACTCAAACACAGAAGAAGACCATATGAATCATTTGGTGGTAGTGATGAAATTTCTAAGTGAGCACAAGCTCTATGTAAAGCGCAACAAGCGCAACATTTTCCAGTCACATATACAGTACTTGGGACATGTTGTCTCTAGAGAAGGGATATCAATTGATATAAAGAAAATCAAAGCTATAATGGAACGGTCAACACCAAGGAATGTGAATGATATTAGGTCGATTATGGGATTGGTAGGTTATTACAAGAAATTCGTCAGGAATTTTACTAAGATAGTCCACTTTATCACATCCTTGTAGAGAAAAACGAAGAATTTTTAGTGGATAACTAAGTGTTCAACAAGTTTGAGAAACTGAAGTAGCTTCTAACCAATGCACTAGTGTTGATGCCTATAAGGAATGGATCGATGGAATCTTCATGCAGGAAGGGAAGGTAGTGTGCTATGAGTCAACAAAATTAAATGATCATGAGGTGAATTATGTAACTCATGAATTAGACTTAATTGCCATCATCCATGCATTTAAGATGTGGAGGCATTACCTTCTTGACAAAAAATTCATACTTATGACAAACCATAGTGGGCTCAAGTATTTGTTTGAGCAACCCAAGTTCAATGTCAAGCAAGAAATATGGCTAACCACACTAAGTGAATTTGAATTTAAAATCAAGTACATAAAGGGAAACAAAAATTGAGTTGTCGATGATTTAAGGAGAAGAATTCAGGTAAATCACTTGGCAGCTGTAAGTTCTTATAAAATTGACCCAGTAGAAAGGGTCAAAATTGTTGGGAAACAAGATGATAAATATTAGCAAGTGAAAGAAAAAGTGTTGCAAAGTGGTGAGGATGAAGAATATCAGCTCACTGAGGATGGAGTAATTAGGTTTAAAAATATAATATATGTGTCAAATTTTGATGAAATAAAAAGAATGATAATGACAGACTGCCATGTTAAACCCTATTCAAGCCATCGAGGGTATCAAAAATCCATGCCAACCATTAAAAAATACCATTACTGGCTAAATTTTAAGAAGTGGCTAATTTTGTGGGAAAATGCATATAATGTCAGTAGGTAAAGGCTGAGTGCAAGCACCCAATAGGGTTGTTATAGCCTATTCCCATTCTATAATGGATTTGGGAGGTAATTTATATGGATTTCATTATAGGTTTGCCTAAACTATCTAGGCAACATGATGAAATCATGTTAGTGATTGATAAGCTTAGCAAGGTAGCTCATTTTGTAGCAGTTAAGTCCATTAATTCTAGTAGTGAAGTGACACAAATATTCATAAAGGAGCTTATGAGGCTCCATGGTATTCCCAAGAGAATTATATCAAAAAAATATACCAAGTTTACTTCATGGTTCTGGAAGGAACTATTCACAGGTTTGGGACAATTTTGGCATTTAATACAATGCATCATGCATAGATAGATGGAAAAATAGAGAGGAAAAATAGGATCCTCGAAGACATGTTGAGGATGTATGTAATGCATTAGCCCAAGAAGTGGCAATAATATCTTCTACTTGTAGAGTTTTCTTGCGACAAAGGATACCAAGAATCCATAAAGATGAGCCCATTTGAGGCATTTTATGGTAGGAGTTGGAAAAATCCTATCAGCTGGAGTAGTCTTATGAATATGGTCCTTGCTGGGCCTGATATCATGAAGGAAATGGAATGTAAATTTCAACTCATTAGATAGAATTTGAAAGTGGCATGGGATAAGGAGAAAAGGTATGTAATCCAAGATAGGGTGCACAAAGAGTTCCAAGTTGTGGAACATGTTTATATAAGGATTAAACCCAAGAAAATTTCATTGAGAATTAGGTCATGTGCCAAGTTGGAACCACATTATTGTGGGCCTTTTGAAATCCTTGAGAGGATTGGGCGAGTGGCCTATAGGCTAGCTTTACCTCCTTCAGTTAAAGTTCATGATGTTTTCCATGTTTCCTTGCGTAAAACATATGTGCAGGATTCTAAAAATGTGATTGATTTGTCTATGTCATAGGTAGAACCAATGGGAGAGGTCCATCCAAAGACATTATAAATCCTGGAATGGAGGAGTCTCATGCTTTAGAATTGAGCTATAGAGAAAGTCAAAGTGTAGTGGAAGAACTTTGGGCTAGAGGAAGCCAAATGGGAAATGGTTGATGTCGTGAAGGCTAGTTATCCCCTTTTATTTGTTGATTAAAGAACATATGTATATGTATATAATTGTGAATATTGTATAGAGTTTTGTATATAAATATTCATAAAACAATATTTGTTTACATTTTATTTCTAGTATTTCATATGAGCAAAATAACATTGAGGGCAGTGTTCCCTCAAGGAGGTAGGTTTGTGACATACCCAACCATGGTTATCTTGTAAAATGCATTGTAAATAGTTTTATAGAAATAAAATTTAAAAGGGGATTGAGTCAAAGTACATTGATTCCAGAGCTGAGAGGAGGTTGCCTGCTTGGGATGTCAATGGGTTTCTTATGTATAAATGTAATTTTGTTTGGGATAGCCATTAAAGGGCTGGTTGGTGAGCCTTAATGGATTGGTTAGGAAACTAATTTGGGCTGCAAAGAAGTACATTGTCCATGTTTCCTTTAGAAACACCCACAATTCAAGGAGAACTAAACTAATGAGGTTGAGTGTGCTGGCACTAAGCACAAAAATCAATCCTAGTGCAAAAGACAAGACAACAGAGAAATGAGTGGAGTCAATCTTATTCAGAGACACTCGTTCTTATTCACTTAGGCATAGATAGAATTATCCACTCGCTCGTTCAACCATATAATATTCAACATTCAACAAGAAGAGAGAAGAAAGATAGTGACTTTTTTTTGGTTGGATATATTGGTAGATAGGCAGTTTCCTTGGTGACAAACAATGTCTCTCGAGTCCCTGTAAATCCATAGGGTGGATATGGTTTTCTCAGGACTCCCTTAGTGGTGTGGGTGGAGATTTTTGTCCTTTTACTATTGGAGGGAGAGCATCTAGAACCTTATTTCTATTTATCTACAATGTTTTTTGGATTCCCTTAAGAGGCTAGAACCATTGTGTTCTTCTTTTAAGGGTGGAGGGGATACTCTCTGCATTCCCTGGTCTCTTTGGGGTGGACGCAGTTCACCTCTAGATTCCCTATATTCTATTTGATTATTTAATGGCCAGTGGGTGGAGGAAATAGGTATTTTTGATCTATTATTTCAACTGGAATTTGATGTTTTAATCCCTATAGCAATCCCCTCAATCTATGGAATTTTTCTCGAGGGTGACAACTACAAGTGATCTTCGATGTAGTTGTCTATGATTGGGTGGAAAGTACTTGTAGCTGACTCAGTTACCAAAAATATTATAAGTATAGTGTTCTTATGCCTTTAAACGTCCTTAAAAATGTGTTTTTATTCTTGGATTGAATGGTATACACATGAGAAATGAGTTTGTGTTGTGTTCTGGAGTGAACGTTTCTCATGAATGTGCTGAAAAACATTTAATGCTTCATTTCTTAAATTATTATATTGTTGGGTGCAGAGCCTGATAATCTTCTTGATTTATAGGTCTTATTTTAGCTGGTTGTATACCTTAGGAATAATGTACACCCCTCCACACAGGGGGGACTTATCCCCCACATGGGGGTCCTGGGGCTGGCAGGCTTCCACAGGGAGTTCAGGGGGAGTGCCCTCGAAGCTAAAAATAGATGAAGATTTGTCTTGTAAAATATTGGAATTTCGTAGTTAATCGGGGACGTTCATTAGGAGGATGATCTGACGTTAGAATTTATGTTAATTTAAGGTTTTGTTCCCTAGAAGGAAATCCTCAGTTTATATTAGGGAGAAAGAGAGAGGATACATCCTTAGTTTTGTATTACATCTATGTATTATTATTCTGAGTGAGAAAGAGAGAGGATATTGTGTGAGAGTGAAGAGGAAATTAAAACGGATATTATATAGGTTGTATCTCTTAATATTGTTGGATAATATAAGAGGAAGTATTGGTTGTTTCTTTGTGGATGCACTAGCCCAAATTGGGTGAACCACATATATTTGTGTCTCTTTCTTTATGTGTTTTTTTGTTTTTGTATCCATAATATTATATGTGTTTCATTGCTCTATTAATTATTTTTTAACAACTTGTATTAGATTTGAAGGTCTATTTGGATGATAAAATTATAGGAGAGAAGGGTTCTTGGTTCGAGTGGGAGTAATGGCGGAGGATGGTTGTTTTAGGGTCAAGAAATTTAATGACCAAAACTACTAGTTATGGAATATGAAAATGGAGGAATTGATGTATCATAAACATTTGTGCTTACCATTGAGTGGAAAATCAAAGAAGCCAACAAGTATGATTGATGGAGAATGAGACATTCTCAATAGAAAGGAACTAGGAACAATAAGTTTTTTCCTAGCACTGTTGATCAAATTCAACATTTCAAAGGAGATGAAAACATAAGGTTTAATGATGACATTGGCCAAAATATATGAAAAACCTCAGCCTCAAATCAGGTATTTCTTATGAAACGTCTATTAAAGATGAAGATGTTAGTAGTCGGATCTGTTGCTAATCATTCAAAATAGTTTAACATTGTTACCAGTCAATTAAATTCTGTAGGGGTAAATTTTGATGATGAAGTTAGGGCTCTGTTATTTATGTTCTCATTGCCAAAAGTTGGAATGGCTTAGTTATGGTTGTTAGTAACTCTATATCTGGATCTAGTACTTTAAATTTTGAAGATGTTGTTGGTGTCATTCATAGCGAGGAAATGTAACATAAAATCTCTGGTGAGACATTGGGTAATGCTTTGACTATAGAGAATATGTAGGTTTTAACCCCGTATAAAAATTACCTGCATACAAATTCTATAACATAGAAAATAAATAATGCGAGAGCAGAACACATAAAACACATATGCACAGAGATTTTCCCCTGGATCCCAAAATCGGGACTACCAGCTTGATTTTTCATTTCGTTCCTTTCAATGTTATAATACATATTTGTACATGCTGAAGCATCCAATACCATGGACTGAAAACCATCACGTCCAATACCATGGATCGAAAACCATCGCGTCCAAAAAACATGTGCGAAAATCATGCACAAAACCATAGGTGGGTCTACCCAACCTAACACAGGGTCCAAAACCAAAATTTTCCGGGGCGTTGCCCCGAACCCCATAAAGTGGGCTTACAGGTGCCCCTCGAACCCCTTGTTAACTACGTGGAAAGAATATAACACAACCTAACAAAACAGGGGAAGAAAAATGGAAGGAATAAGGAGCCGAAGAAATCACAATAATTCAAGAAATGGTAGATCCAAATCTATATTAGGGATAATCTGCTAGAAATGTTGGAAGTAAAGAAACTTGGAAAGAGACTACAAATATGTTGATGGTGCTAGACCCACCAACATTGAGGGGATCTCCCCAATCTGAACTCCCAACTAGACCTCACACCATTTGGTGTAGGAGTGCCATCTAGTATGATGTCCCAATTGCCATTGTCTTAAAGGTTTGCCTTATCTCTTTCTTGTCACCACATGAGAGTGCTCTTCTCTTTCTTCGAATAGCAAGGTTCGTGTGTGTGGTGAGTGCTTAGTGTTACTTGTGTCAAGGTTCTTTCACCGCAGAGGGAGAGGGTGGCAGTGAGTCTCAAGTTGAAAGGGAATAGTCCCAGCTCTGTTACAGACACACAACATAGCAGGACATGTGCAGCCTCCATTGCAGTAGTCCACACAAATGCGGTAGCCACAAACATACAATGAATGGATAGCATGTACAACACCCAACGGGATAGTCCACATGAGTGCGATGGTCATTATAACAAGTTTATGAGAATGGTTTTGTTGAGTGTTGGCAGGATAACCCACATGGGTGAGGCAACTTTAGAAACTTATACAACACATTTTCATAACAATGTGTATTAAAACAACCGAAATAGTTCAATTGTATTAATACAGGTTAAAGAAACATGCATTATAGGTGTCCAAAGAATAGTCTTACAACCAAGTACAATACATGTCTTAAAATGTGATGGCATGTTATCAGGCTTCTGAATTAAGAAAAAGTTCCAAGACACACCAGTACACCATTAAATCACTAACCCTGATAGCGAGGCATTGGAGCAACTTCTCACTCCTCAAAGAAAAGACTATAGACTCTCAAGACTATGTGGGAGGAGCCAAGGTGAAAATTCCTTTGCATGTACAAGTGAGGGGTATATATAGCCAAGGGTGAAACTGACCATTATGATTGTTTGAATTCACTCATGACTGCTTGAATTACATGACTCTTCAACTTTACATGACTCTTTAGATTTACATGTCTATCTCTTGGACTTCCACGTTACAATACATTGGTTCCAACACTGTGGCCCACAGTAGTGATGTGGCCGAGATGACCCATGACATTACTCAACATGATAGAGCTAGTATGTTAATGCTGGTGGTGGTGTGCATGTCGAGTTGCAATGTTGCTGAGTGATGGATGTGCTCTTGGTGCATTATAGATTCACCTTCGCATGGCAAGGTGTGCGGAGTCTTGGATGGTCATGGTGTTCACTTGATGTTTCACTTGGATGTCTCTCCTTTACTTATACTTGGCATGCTCCATGTGTTCGTCTGTTCACAAACAAGTCTCCTGGCATGTGCTCCTTGTTCATCCCATCCATCGTTGCACCATGTTTCATCCATGTACCTATATCTGCAATCACTCATGATGAGACAACATCAAATCCAAAAATATTCTACTCTACCATGATGAATTATTTTCTCTTTCAGATGCAGGTGACCAGGAGAGAGGACAAGGCTCTTAAACTGTGCCAACACATTTCAAGCCAGGATGCACGCTCCGGGAACTGTCCATGAAAATTGTGTAGAGGTCACTAGGAGGCTAAGATGGGTAGTACCAATCAGGAAAGACTATCTTTGGGTTCTTGTTTCGCTGGAGGGCAGATCTTTACAAATTTTCTAGGGAGACATTGTAGGAAGTAGGGAGACACTGGCAGTCAAAACTATGCAGATTATTTGGGGAGGTCGGCAGCAGGCTATGGGAAGTTGTTGGCCAAAACTACATAGAGCTGGGAGGCTGGCCTGTAGGACATTCCTATGCAGTTTCTGGGTTGAGCAGGATGTTGGGCAGCTGGGAGACTGCTCATGAAAAATGCACATTTTTCAGGAGGAGCAGTAGGTAGGCTAAGAGGGTTACTGGTTAACAAAATTTTGTAAGTTTTTAGGGTAGTGCAGTGACAGGCACCAGGTAACTATGTGGCATGTCTGTGCAATTTAGTAATTCAGCGAAGGAGGGTATGTTTGGTATCTTTTGTGTAATTGTTTGGAAGAGTGAGGCTCAAGGTCACTGTCCGGTCAAACTCTTTGGTTGACCAACTGGAGGCTTCATAGATGTTCTTGCGGGTATCACAGATTGAGATGGCTTACTAAGAAACTTTTGCATTGTCCTAGGTGACAGTCAGTCTAGTTGACTCGACAATTGCACAGTGCAGACTACCTGGGATGCAGCCTCAAGCTCTACACAATTATGGGCAACAATATATGATCACTGAGGGCTGAGACTGCATGGTGCAGCTCAGCGGAGGCGTAGCTATCAGGGGGGTGCTCCGGTCAACAGATTTTCAGAAAAATGAGTAAGTGTGTGAGCGAATGAACTTGTTCATGAATGACCATGAAAACAAACTCTCAAAATGACTCGATGACAAGATAAGTCGAACCATCAAGACAACATACACTTAGTGTGACTAACTGACAGGTGCGAGCGACAAGCGCAACACTTGAGATAGACATTTGGATGAAGGTGATGACACTTGCATGGTAGTTCTTACAACATTGTGTGTGAGTGCGATATATGTTTAAATAGCAAGCACAACTCAAACAAAACCTTCAACATCACCAGAACGAGGTTGCTAGAATGACATAGAAATCAACATGCTGAAGATGACAGTTGGTCAAACAAGTGAAAAGCAAGAAATACATTTAGAAGAAACACATAAAATGACTTTTCGTGTTTGTGCACATGCATGTTATTGAGGAAAGGATTATATGGAAATGAAAATAAGTCCTGCAAACTCATCTAAGAGGTGTACTTCGAAAGGTTTTCTTTAATCACCTGTGAATGGTGTTGGACCCACCAACATTCAGGGGATCACCCTGGCATGAACTCCCAATTAGACCTCACACCTTTTAGTGTGGGAGTCCCATCCGGTATCATAGCCTGGTTTCCATTGTCTTAAGGATTTTCCTCAACTCTTGCTTGTTAGCATAGGAGAGTGGTCTGCTTTGTCTTCGAGAAGTGAGGTTCGCGTGCCTGTTGAGTGTAAGTTTCACTTGTGTCAATGGTTCTTTCACTGTAGAGGGAGAGGTTGGGAGTGAGTCCCAAGCTGGTTGGGATGAAGTCCCAACTTGTCTAGGAATACACAACACAACAGGACATGCAAAGCTTCTGGAGGAGCAATCCACATGGATGAGGGAGTCAAAACACACAAGGTAAGATAACACATACAACACTCAATAGATGAGTATGAATGAGTGCAACAGTTGTTACAAAATGTTTCATGTGAAAGGCCTGTATGGTTTCTGGGAGAGTAGTCTACATGGGCGAGACAACATTAACAACATATACAACAAATTTCCATTAATAGATTATGTATTACAATGAGTGAAATAGTTTAGATGTAGAACACGGGTTAAAGAAACATGCATCACAAGTGTTAAATATTAGTCTTACAATAGTTACAATACATGTGTGAAAATGTTCTAGCATGTTGACAGTATTGTGAATTAAGTGAAACTTCCAAGACACATTATTACACCATACATCACTAACCCTGAGTGTGGGGAAGTGGAGCCACTACTTACTCCTCAAAGAAAATATTACAGACTCTCTTTACTATGTGGGAGGAGCTGAGGTGAAAAGTCCTTTCATTTAAAAATGAGGGTGTATTTATAGCCAAGTGTGAATCTAACCCTTGTGGTTGTTCAATTACCCTCATGACCTCTTGACTTCCATGACTTTTCAACTTACTTGACTCTATGTTCTACAAGTGGGTCTCTTAGACTTTCAAGTTACATCACATTGATTGAAAACATAACCCATATTGGAGATGTGTGCGACATGACTCATGAAATGACTCGACATGACAGTGATGGTACATTCATGATGTTGTTGGAATGCATGTCGAGCTATAGTGCTACTGGGTGATGGCTATCTTCATGGTGTATCACATCTTCACCTCTACATGGAGAAGTGCATAGAGTCTTTGATGGTCTTTCGTTCGCTTGATGAAGCTTTTGCATGTTGCTCCTTGCTTGCATGCTGAAAGGATTGACGAGCTCATCTGTTCCCGAAAGTGCATGTTCATCCGTTCATCTGTTGGTGAGCACATCCCTTCACATGTATCATTCGTTCATCCATTGGTGAACCTGTCCTTCTGCATGTGCTCCCTTCGTTCATCCCATTCATCGTCTTCCCATGTTTGTTGGTGTACCTATACGTGTAGTCACTCGTGATGAGACAACATCAAATCCAAAACCTCCTAGTCTACCATGACACATGATCAATTCAGATGTAGGTGACTGGGAGAGGCAGTAAGGTTGTGAAGTGGGATGATGGCTCCAGGCATTGCTGATGAAAACTACATAAGAGCCATTGAGTGATGTAGATGGACAGTCTAAGTCGACAATTATTGTCTTCGAGGTCTGGCTCGGATGGAAGGCAAAATTGCACAAATTTTGGGACGGATAGTCTGGGTTGTAGGAAGGCAAGGTACGCTCGACCTACACAGTTTCTGGAATGAGTGGGCAACAGGGGCTGGAAGGACAAATTTGTGCAATTTTCTGGAGGAACAGGTTGAGCTGCAAGGAGGGTCGACATGTATGGATTGCACATTTTTTGGGAGGAATTGCCTAAGAGACTGGTAGCCAAAATTATGCAATTCCTAGAGAGAACTGGCAGTTGGCTGCTGGGGTCACTGGCAGCCACAACTGCGCAATTCCTAGAGGGAACTGGTAGTTGGCTGCCTGGTCACTGGTAGCAGAAGCTATGTAATTCCTAAAGGAGGTGGCAATCTATTGTTAGGACCTGCTGGCAGGGGAAACTGCACTGAGGTCGATAGGTCGGCTTGTTGATGATCTTTGTGCAATTTCTAAGCTGAGCGGACTACTGGGTAGCAGAAGGCCTACTCATGAAAACTTCACAATTTCTGATATGAGAAGTCAGTCAATTGTTGGGATGGCTAACTAGGAAAGCTGTTCAATTTTCTGAGGGAGATAGAGATGGGAACTTGGTGTCTATCTGACCTGTCTACACAATTTCGTCAGTCAACTAAGCAAGCGAGGTGACTAGCCTTTGCACAATTTTTTAGGGGAGTCAGCCTCGGGGTGAATGTTGAGTCCGATTATCTGGGTTCCTAGTATGAGAGTCGATTGAATTGCTTGCAGGCATCACAACTTGAAAAGACTAGCTTGGTGATTTTGTGTTTTTCTGGTTGATATTCGATCGAGTCCAAAGCAATGTGATGGTCCATGTGTCAGAGTGGATTATGGTCGTCAGAACCTCAGCAAAAATGACTAAGTGTGTGAATGATCAAAGAGTGCATATGTGATCATACAAAACACACTCACATGACTTGACGATGAAACGAATCAATAAATCTAGACAAATGTTCAACATGATACCGATGGTGTAATTGACAAGTGCGACACTCATGATTGATCATTGATCGACTATCACAATGCTTGTGTGACAATGAATGTGACTCCATGTGTGATGTGATATATGCTTTCATAGCAAACATAACAAGTAGACATGAAGCAAAGACTTTGATCATAACTATAACATGGTGCCAAGCATGACTTAGACACCACCATGTAGAAACTTGGGTGAAATGAACAAGAAAGGTAGATTCCAAGACTCCCACAAGCTCACGAAGTGAACTTGAGGGTATGCAACTATCAAGCGAAACTCCAAGGGAGGCTCCGAAATTAGGTCCGGGCCAAAATTTTGGAGGGTGGTTGTAGCCGCTACAACACCAACATACTTACCCTCAACGTGATGATGCATCCAATAGAGTTTGCATGCGGTCTTGGTCTTTTCCCTTACTTGGTTCCTTGGTCCTTCTATTCAACTCCTTCAATGCGATTTCAGCATGTCACCCTTCCCTGCTGATCTGATAATGAGATCTAAGACAATAATAAGGTATTACAGACTTATGTGCATGGATTTGTCTATCACATTTTAAGCAATGGATCGATAAGATTGAGAAATGCATAGTTAATGAAGCAGTCAACAAAACATAATAGAAAACACATGACACAACAAATTTAATAAGTAGTTCACCCAATACTCCTGGGCTACATCTCCTGGTCTAACCTTCTGTGGTGGCCTCTCTATTATGTCTTCAAGCAGAGTTCCTTTTACAATAGTGAGCTCAATCTGAGCCTCACACACAATAGAATACAATAACAAGAGCTTTAGTTGAACCTCTCAAGTTTTCTCTGAGTACACAGACTCCCTCAATGCTCTTTGTCTCTGTCCTAACTCTGTCTCGGCATTTTCTTGCAATACTGCCTCTATTTTGTTTGCTCTCTGTCTGTGGCTTTAAAGTCAATGTTGCTTGTTCATTTCAGGTTCCTGTCTCTCAGTCTCCCCAGCCTTTGTCTGCTTTGAATCCCTCTTTCAGTGTGATACAATCATTTCTTAATGCATAGAGAGGAGGTGGCCACCCATTTTGAAACGTAAGAGTGTCGCGTGCCTCTACAACTCCTGAAATGGCTGCACTCTGTTTCCATAGTGAAAATGTATTTTCACAGAGAAATTCTGCCAAACTCAATGTATCGGACTTCAAAAGTTCTTAAATCCTCCCTATTCTCCCATTGGATCCACCTATTTTCGTTGTCGCAAATCGCAATGGCTCTGTCCCTCTATGTTTCATAAATATTTAAAAAACTGTGAAAATGCATTATAATTGACTTTCCTTAGGACTTGAAACTATATCTAATAACCTTAAGGTACCCTTTTGGGTCTGGCATATCACATCGGCCTTCATCCTTCACTTTTCGTTTAATAACCGAAACTGCAAAAAATGCATTAAAACTAGCTTTCCAACGGACCTCACATCATATGAAATATTACTGATAAACCCATCAAGTCTGGTTCATTGGATCGCACCTCATGGTTGATCCAATTGAAATATCACAATCACTCATTGCAATACCCCTGGGCCATTGTAAGCGCTCCTGCAATCCCCGATTGCGATCCTGCTATGTAATATGGGTCGTCGATCAATCACCAACTTGGAAGTTGTGCTCCACCCGGTGTTTGTCATGCCTTGCCTTGTACTTGGCTTGGCTCTTTTCCAGCTGTTCCTGCACTGCCTGGTGAATTTCTTGGATCTGTTCAATGAATCTAGTTGCTTTGTCCACATCACTATGTCCAACAATTGCTATGTCTTTTTCAAAGACAAAATCCAATGGAAACCTTGGTATGAAACCAAAACATGTCTCAAAAGGAGATCTCTGTGTAGAAGAATGTTTAGCATGGTTGTAAGCATGTTGCACATAACGTAAGTGTTCATCCCAAAGCTTGGGATGCTTGTTGCAATAACCCCTGAGCAACTGGATCATTGTCCTGTTGACTACCTCTGTTTTGCCACTTGTTTGTGGATGAAAGGCTATGCTTTTCTTCAGTATGGTGTCCATTAATTCCCATAGACTTAACAAAAAATTCCCAACAAATCGGGAGTCTCGACCAGATACTATGGAAGTGGTTAACCTGAAATGCACCCAGACATGGTGAAAGAACAATTTCACTATTTTTTCAGCTGTAATATTCTTATTACAAGGTATTAAAATGCACATCTTGCTGAACCGGTCCACAATAACATATAAATAGTCATTTCCCTTTCTAGATTTTGGCAATCCCCCAACAAAGTCCATGGAAACACTTTCCCAAGGATGAGAAGGAACTAGTAGTAGAGTGTACAGGCCTAGTTTTCTATTGCTGGGCTTGCTTTTAGCACACATGGTTCACCCTCTTACATATCTAGAAATTGTTTCATGCATTCTTAGCCAATAGCAATATCTTTGCAGCTGTGCAACTATTTTACTTACACCAAAATGACCTGATATCAGCGAAGTATGTGCCTCCCTAATTATGTTAATTCTCTTTATTTGTGGAATGCATAACTTTCCCAAATGATACAAGAGTCAGTCCTTAACATAGTAATCCAATTCTTCTACCCTTTTTCCATTACTTAAAGCTCAATATACATCTTTAAAGTCTATATCTTGAGCATATTGTTCAATGTAACTTTCATGCATTACTGAGTTATGCTTAAGTATAGTAGATGTATTTACGATTGGTCTGGACAACATATCTGCAACTTTATTGTGTATGCCCTTTTTATATCTAATGACTAAATGAAATTGTTGTAGGAAATCCATCAGTGCAAGTACAGAAGTGGCTGATGATCAGTATGTATTATTGTCTCTTTTCCAATTAAGTAATGTTTCCACTTCTTCACACTTTGAACTAATGCATACAATTCTTTATCATATCTAGGATAATTAACTACTGCAAAATTAAAAGTATCATAATGGTAGCATATGGGTTTACCATGTTGCATCAACACTGCTCCCATGACATAATCATTGGCATCTATTTCGATCTCAAATGGTTGTTGAAGATTTGGCAATGCTAGTACTCGTGTTGTACTAATTTTTTCTTTCGAGGTGTCGAAGGCTTTTTGTTGTTTGCCTCCCCACTGAAACACCTTGTTCAATCCTGTCAAAGCATGTAAGGGAGCTGCAATTAAGGAAAGTTATCAATAAACTTTCTCCAATATTGTGATGCCCCTAGGAAGCTTCTAACTTCTGTAGCAGACTTGGGTTTAGACCAGTTTACAATGACTGCAACCTTAAAGGGGTCTATCTTCAGTTGACCACCCCCTACAATATGACCCAAATAATTCGAAGATGTTTTACCAAATTCACACTTGGATAATTTAACATAGAGATTTTCTTTTTTCAAAACATCTAGAGTCTGCTTTACATGCTTCAAATGTTCTTCCCATGTTTTACTGAATACAAGAATGTCATCTAGACATACAATTACAAAATCATCAATAAAAGGCCTGAGTACATCATTCATTACTCTCATGAAAGTGGTAGGAGTGTTAGTTAAACCAAAAGGCATAACTAGCCATTCATACAGCCCTTGCTTTGTTTTGAAAGCAGTCTTCCATGCATCTTGCTCTGCTACTCTGACCTGATGATAACCACTATGTAGGTCCAACTTGTAAAAGTAAACAACCTCTTTCAGCTGATCCAATAGATCATCAATGAGAGAAAGGGGATAACGATTCTTGATTGTTATTTTATCCAGTGCTCGGTAATCAATGCACATCCTCCATGAACCATCCTTCTTTCTCACCAACACTCTTTGGGATCCACATGGCAATGTGCTTGGTCTTACGGACCCTTTCTTGAGTAGCTCCTGTACCTTTTTCTTGATTTCTGCATTCTCTAAAGTGGATAACCTGTACATTCTGATGTTAGGCAATGGAGCATCTTGCTGCAAATTAATACCACGTACAATTTCGCTTTTGGGTGGCAGACCTTTAGGTTCTTGAAATAAGATATCATACTCTGAAACAACTTTTTCTAAATTATCTTGTTGTTTAGCATCATAGCCTTCAAATACATTGGTTTTATCAAGTTTCTTTTCCTTTACAACCATTAGTAAAAATTACTTGCTTGAATTTACAATCCTTTTCATCTGCCCTGAGTTTATGAGAGTATAATTATTTTTGAGTTTGTGAGCTCTTATAGTATATTCTATTCCATCTTTAACAAGTTGATACTTATTTTCAGCTATATAGAAAATGGATTTTCTATCATACAAGTAAGGACTTCCTAAAACGATTCCACATATATCCAAGGGAACAATATCTAACTCAACCTCATCTACAAATGCTGACCCAAAAGAAAACCTAAGTTTACATTGTCTAGTCACTTGTAGCTGCTATGGGATAAAATGTATGGGATGAAAACTACCCTCGAAAGTCTTCCCGGGACTTCCGACAGACCGTAAGGTTATTTGCAAAAGGTACCTGTCACACACATGTTCATCTATTTGACATATATTAACAGGATATGGATAAAGGATCACCTTTGGTTCTTTTTAGATTCGCTTGGGGATCTTCGGGCGGTAAGAAGAACTCCTCTTGACCGGCTCCAAGACGATTCCTGGACAAAAGAATGAAGCAAACCAATCATAGCATATACTTCTGACAATTATTGAAAGAATCCATAACAAACATGTATAAATGTGTAACTTATCTACTCAACACAACAAGCATCAGAATGGACAAATAAATGCACAATATCACCAACACTTTGAGTAGTGGAACACAACCGCAGTCCTATATTTAGAACAAAAGAGTGATTATAATAACCCTATTGCATCTGCCTTCCTTATCCCTTCTTCCTCTCTCTCTCTCCTTCTTTCAGCTAGCTCCTTCAAGAATATGACAATATCACAACAACACCATGTACTATCCTTCTAAATGCTCTGACCATTGTGCAATGGCCCTCTCGTTGCTTAAATAGCAATCGAATTAGGGCTTCCCAATTCCACCTGTAGTTCATTTGGGTAAAAACCATGAACCTGCCTCTTTTACCAGCTTTTTCCCATTTACCTATATTTCTGGAATAGAATTTCTCCAAATATCTTGATTTTTGGAGTTTCCCTACTTTTCATGCACAAATTTAGGGAAATGATATCCAGATATTTTATGGCAGATTCATTGGCATAACCACTTGAGCAGCACTAAATTTCACTAACACTCCCTCTGGTCTAACAATGTGAGTTAGCAGCTTGACTAATGCTCCTTTATGCTTGTAAACAAGCTTTATAGAGCAAGTTATCAATGTACATAAAGCATTAGTGTGGATCTGGCCCTGCAACTGTGGTCAAACTTTCAGTCATATTGTCCTTCTCCTCTGAGTTGATTAGGAGGTCAATTTGTCCTATAACAAATGCCCCCTAAAGTATGAGATCAAAGGTAGAGATGATGGCCGAAATACTTTATGAAAATACTATAGTTTCCTATCAGAATCTTTGTAGAGAGAGCAAAGTTTGGGGTGATAAGGAAAACCTGATACAACAAAAGTACATATGTATGAACTGCTAACATCATGTCCCGAGTCGAGCATTCCCATGCTCAATAGCTATGTCAGAGTAACTTTCTCAGAGATATAACAATGCTAGCCACCAATATGGCACAGGGAAGATCCAGTGTCATAACAGATTACCTGAAATGGCTGTCTTCAAAAAACAATATCGCAGCTTGGGAGAGGAAACAATGCTGAATGATGCAAGCCTCTACCCAAGGTCTTGATTCCTGCTTCACCGAATAGCATAGATCGGTACATGTGATAAAATGAGTTGAAGTCAAACATGCATGAAATCATCTAATTACCAGCCAATAATGGAGACTGTTAACAGATGCGAGGAAGGCCATTGATAATGGTGATGGTCTCCAAGATGCATACTGCAAACTAGTGAGTGTGAAATATTTTTTGTCGTCGAACACTCGTAGAATTGCTTAACCAGGAGCCAATGATGAAAAACCGTAATCAAGCACAAGGTAACCTGCCACTAATGTCTGCAAGCACCAAGGCACTAAATGTGTTTCTGGGTTATCTTCCTGGATAGAGTGTTGAAGTCAATAGGAAGGAACCTGTCGAAAGGTAGGCAATGAAGTGTCCTACATCAACCGACATGAAACCAGACAAGGATGATTTTGTTTTCTAAAGAAACTTTTGAGCTTTTGGGTCTAAACGACGGAGGGCATGATCAAAGGATATGTAGGGTAAGTTGATCAAGGAAACAAGTAGGGATCCTTGAAAAACAGAAGGCATGACAACGGTTTTAACCAGACAACACTAGACTCATGAACACTACTGAGTGTTTAAGATATGGAGATGCAATGGCATCAGGGTATATAGGGTAAAAACTCATAGGTTGATAGGGTTCATTTTGAGAGGCTATGAAAATGGCGGTTTATCTGAGGGAGTGCCATGTTCAAGGGAACTTTTGTTGCCAAACCACGCTTCAAAATACGGTTGTATTTCCACTTTTCCCCATCTGATTTTTAATGAGTACAAACGGGTAAACTCATCGATATTTTCATGTTTAGAGAGTCTGAAAAGGATCGCAAAAGGAACGACTCTTTGACCTATCTGATTAGTTTAATGACTCCACATAGGTAAACTCATCGATTTTTTCATCTTTTAAGAGTCTGAAAAGTATCGTAAAAAGAACGACTCTATATCTTGTCTGTGTATTTAAAGAGTCTAGACTAGACAACTCAGTGATCTTTTCATCTTTAGAGAGACTGAAAAGATCGTAAAGAGAGACTCGATGGTGGTCGCTTTGTCATAGTTGTTAAATGGGTGCGACAAAAGGTTAATGGTATACCCGTATCAGTTACTTTTTCGTATTTAATCTACTGGACTCGGATAAAGAGAAACCTTTTTCCAATAGATGTCGACCTCATTTTGTTACGAGTACGAGGCAGTGGACTAAACTCAAGTTTTATCGTGACACTTTAATGAGCTCAGTAACAAAAAATTGGGATTTTTCATTTTTTAATGAGCTTGAGAAAAGTACCTGAAAGAATGGTCGGGTCATCTTTAGAATGTTTAACGAGCAACAAGACATAGCTCGGGATTTTTCAGTTTAGAGAGCCAGCAAAAAGTGCCTAAAATGGATGCTTTGTTGGTATTTTTCAGTTTATGAGCTGGAACTAGATAAAAAAAGAGGTGCTCAGAGCATCATTTGCATATATTTAACGAGTGAAAATGATGAAAAAGTTAGGGATGTTTATATTGTTTAAAGAGCGATAAAATATCCCACAAAAGTGCTTTACGGATTGTGGTATATATGTTTAATGAGCTCTACTACAAAAACTCGGAGGTGTTTATATTTTTTAAAGAGCAATAAAATGTCTCCAAAAGTTCTCTATTCATCGTTGCATAGATTTAACGAGCGCAAGGACAAAAGCTCGAGGATGTTTATATTTTTTAAAGAGCAATAAAATATCCCTAACAATGCTCTATTAAGTCTTGCATGTAGCTTTTACTGCTTTTCATTCCTGAAGTACTTTCATCAAAAGCAATAAAAAGGAAGCAATTCCTATTATCTGGGTTCATGCATGATAAAAAATCATGTAGAATGGACTATTCCTCTTTAATGATTTTTTCAAAAAATCATGTCTCTCATAGTTATATAAAGAAATTCTTTGAGCTTTCACATGCATCATTTTCACTATTTTGAAGTTTGTGAGAGCTAGTTGGAGCTAAAGAGGAGCAGATTTTCCGTGGACCATTGCAGGAGATCCGGGCAACCATTCAACGTGCCGTCAGTCCCAGTAGAGAGCTAAAACCTTTCTCTATGCTTTATTAAACCTTTTTTATCAGTTTTGTGGGTGAAAATTTGCAGATTTGAGGTGTGCTAGAGCCATATTTGCACACTAATGCCCTCCAGCAGGCCAATAGGGAGTGTTAAATGCTTTGCACAAACCATGGAAGGGCGTTAATCCTCCTTTTGCAGCACTGGGAAGGGTGTTAAGGCAGTAGGGCACATTTGAAACCCTCATGTAAGGATTCCTTAAGTGATTTTGACCCATTTTAACTGATTTTAGGGTTATTTTGTGTACGTTTTGAGCTGAAATGACTCACCTATGGAGAGAACGGGCCCATGACAATGAGGAATTGCTGATGCGAAATGATCCAGCTTGCATACTTGCATTGTGCCACTACAGTTTATTGAAGTATGCAAGGCTAGAGCTGATGAAAGGACAGGAGGAGCTACTGATATGGATCATATAGTGCTGGGATGAACACGAGCAAGTGTTCAGGATTGGAGATCAAGAGCTAGCCATTGACTGGGATGACATTTACTTTTTGACTACTTTGTCGTGCCCTGGGGAACATGCAAACCTTACCGGTGGTAGGTTAGATCCATGATCTACTTCAGAGCTGGTAGATATCTACAACATCCCTGCGAGTGGATTAGTTAGCAACAGAGTCCCAATAGAGAGGATTCGATCGCGGTCTATGAGGGTAGTTTTATGGTTGATTGTGCACTTGGTGGGGTCAAAAAGTCCCCACATGGAATCAAAGGCCCAACTGTTGCTTTTCATTGACTGTGTCCAGCCCCAGATGTTCAACTGGTGTGAAGCAGTGCTTTGCTAGTTGAAGGCAGAATTGACAGCATGCAAGACCCATACCCAACATAGTTTTGGGTACGGTACTATCATAGTCTCATTATCCTTGAGAGGGTACCTGTCATGCATCGATGGGTGAGCCTAGGTCCTTTTGATCCAAGGGAGCTGAGGCAGGGTCGCTGGTCATCACTTGATCCTCGCACAGGACGAGGACTACTCCGACATTTCTTTGACGAAGACTTCTTCCATTGGCTTCACAGCTAGATCGTGATTGTTGATGACTATGCCTATGAAGGCATGGACTCTACCAGCAACCCATACTTGATGCTACCGCCTGAGACCAACTGGGGTCCTCTAGGTGTGAATAATGTTGATAGTACTTAAGTATTTTTGTACTTTTGAATGTATATGTAATGTTTTTTAACGATGAGATAAGAACTGACATGAAACTTTTATGCTTAACACAAATGTGGTGCCAGTACGAAATGCAGGCCAACCTCGCTACGTGTGATGAGGCGACCAACTACATGCTAGAGGGGGTGATGTCGATAGTCTCTGTGAGGTTCTGAGGAACCTGGAGGGTTTGACTATGGGTGTCCCTCCCGTTCCTATGAGGGAGATTCTTGCTCATATGCAGCGACACACCGTTGGTGTACCTAAGCGGTTTCTGGTTCCTCTTCGGAGGGTAGTTAGAGTTGTTTTAGCTTTTATGGAGCAATAGGCTTATTTTAGCAGGTGTTCTGTTATAGCCATATGAGCTTTTATAGCTGGGCTTTAAGTCATTTTGTACTTAACTCATCCAATTTTTGGAATATTTTTGATGTAAAAAACTGGATTTCTATATATATATATATATATATATGTATGTATGTATGTATATATAGATATTTTTTGGTATTTTTGGTGGTGTAAATGTGTTTTTTAAAAATGTTTTTTTTGTGACAAATTCTTAACTTTATTAAATGTTTTTACTTCTCATGCATGCTATTATAAAAAATGTGACAAATGCCAATCTAATACATAGTTAGCTAACGAACCAGTGACAGTATTTAATTCTTGAGGAACGTGCTCATATGTGATTGTGTCAAATCAGCGTTCCAAGAGGTGTACCCTTAGATAGTTACGTAACAAGGTTGGATTGTGGATGCCACAATGATTGGTCAATTGCATAACAACTAGCGGGGAGTCTAACTTGACCACCAGATTGGAGATACCCCTTGATGATGCTTCCGTGAGAAGCAAAATGATGGACATGTACTTAGCAATGTTGTTGGTGGCAGTACCAAGAAAGACTCCCCAGAGCAAAATAGTTCTGACTTGGGTGTATAGATGACCCAAGAAGCTGATGCAATGTGCCATGTGTGATGATTGGCACCATCCATGTATCCTACATATGGTAGGGGCAACGACGACATCTGCATTGTGAACATAATGTATGAGACAAGCAATCCATTACATAACAAAAACAATCCAATCACATCAATAAAGGGATGCAAAACTTATGAATACATAAAATTACAAAGTACCTACCCAACATGACACTAGGCATAATACCTTTTCAAATAGAGCCCGCATGTGGTCTCCTTGAGTGGGTTTCCGTCCCAATCCTGTAGTTCATATGCCCCCGAGGGGAGGACTTTAGTTATGACATAGGGACCTAGACAAATGGGTCGAAGCATGCATGCCTCCAAGAGATTATCTTTTGGATGATAGAGTGATATGACGTCACCCTCTTGGAAAGAAGAAAGCTTAAACGCTTGTTCAAATCTAGCTTGTACCCGCTCCTTGTGAGCTGTGAGTGCTAAATCAGCAGCTCTACAGGTTTTATCCAGTTGTTTGAGGTATAGTAGGCATTCTTCTTCAGCCGTAGGGTAGGGCATGGGTTCAACGGTGATATCAAGGGAAGGAAGTGGCCACCCATTCCGTTTTGCTTCGTCGTAAATTTGGATCTCATGCGCGACAAAAGACGGGTTAAATTTAGGCATTTCCTCCTGAGACCAAACAAATTTTTCATGGAATTCCTTATCTAGGCAGGCAGAGTTTGCAATTTCCTTAGGACTGCAATCTACGCTTATTGAGGTGTCTTCCGTGGTGCCTGTCGTGACTAAACTATCTATGGGCATTGACCTGGAAGTGTCGTCCATATTTTTTTCCACCCCATAACTTTGAATGATTGTATAGGGTGGGGAAATGATTTCATTTGTGTAAGAGGAGAGGACTTGAAGTGGCATCATGTCCGAATCAGATGCCGAACCTTGAATATGCCATTCTTCCCAATGTTGCTCTCCAAAACTCATGATTTCTCTAACAACTTCATCCGTTGAGGGGAGTTGATCGCATGGATCTAAGGGAAGAGTGATTATGGGAAGGGGGTGGTACCGTCGGCTATAGACAACTTGACCGGAGATGTGGATACTAAATGAATGCCTTGGTAGGCTGATTTAGTTGATGACAATCGCATCTGGTCTCCGAATGTGTCAAGGTCTGAAGGCGCCGTTAGGATCCAGGGATCGGTTAGTTCATGAGGAATTGATGAAAGCATGTTGACCGATTGTCGAACCTGTAACGATAGAAGAGGAAAACAACCCATCAAGGAGGAAGCCTTCAATAGATCGGTACCGATATTGACAAAGCTGTCAGCTACACCTCCTACTAGGGGTACGGAGCTGTGTGGTAATGGTGAATAATCAGAGGTGCAGAAAGACAACTGATCCACTGTTATGACCTTTCCATCCAATGGAAATAGGATGATATGAAAGACAGTGGATACGACAGCTATCATGGCATATGTCCAACTGCGACCTAGCAATAGATTATAGTCGAGTTTTCAGTCTATGACTTCTACATCCACCATTACTATTTTCCCAGCCAAAGTGATGGGAAAATTGGCTAAGTATCCTTTTGGGACAAAGGTGTGGCCATCGAAAGCTTTAAGGGAGTTCAACGATGGTGAGAGGGTTGGGGAACCCAAGGCAAGCCAACATGAAGCCGACATGACGTAGGTTGAAGCACCTTCATCGATGACAGTTCGATGTATACCTTTCCCTTTCGAAGTGATATGCACCTGAAATGCAAGTTGGTGTGAAAGGGGAGGTTTACATTTTTCCATGTTGAAAATGGAAAGCATGGAATCTGCAGGGTCAATACCTCCGATAGCTGAAAGCAAAGCTTTCCTTTGGCTAGGGCATGTTTATAATACTTCGAGTGCCAACATAGGCTGACGGTGCTTGCGTCAAATCCTCTATGATGTTGTAGTGTTGAGTAGCACGTGAAGTTGTGTTGTGTGTTGTGCGTCAAAGTGCCCCCTTGGGGGGTTAGATTACAAAGCCCTCAACCGGCCTTTCGATTTGCAAATCGTTGGGCGGCAATGCGTTTTGACCTGCAGATGGTTCTACTACTAGAGAAATAGGAGCTTCATATGATTTGGCTCTGGTTGTTAGTTCTACCATTTCAGATGTGTAAATGATAGAACTTCCTTCACCAGCTGAAGGTTGTTGTGAACTATCGTTGCCCCCTGATGTGGGTGGCATTTGGTTAGATACGAGATGTTCCTACTATTGATTAGGAAAACGATTTCTAAGGATAGCAGGTGCCTTACCAGAATCTTTCTTGGTAAGGTAATCTGTGCATTCTTGAAGAGGCAGACAACATCAGGTTACGTGATCTTCCAGACAGAGTTTGCATGAATAGTTTGTGCCTTTATCCTTCTCCATATTAGTAGGTGCAACAACCTTTTGTTTCAGGTTGGGCTGCTTAGATGACTGCTCCTCAGAAGGAGCGCTCTTGTTATGTTTCTTCTTGTTCTTGCTATTGGATTTCTATGTAGACTGCACAGAGTTAATCGCAGTGGCAAGAAGAGCAGTCATTTTGGTAGAGGGGTCCACTGCCAACTTGGCAACAGAGCCACTGAGTTGTTTTACAGCACCCATGGAGGTTGTAAAGACGATCCCGTCGGCATGCGCTCTAGGGCGCTGAGTGGTGGGGGGATTGGGGTTATCGAGAGCATAGGGGATAATGTCATAGAGAGTGCCAGACTGTGAATAAATTAAATCCAAGTGCTAGGCATGACGTATGCATTGGTCCTCCATGACCGCACCACCTAGAGCGACATCTCTAGCGATTTGCGGGAGCAATGACTTACAGAACCAATTTGTTAAGAGAAATTCAAGGATGGGGGCTTCGACTAACCTCTGCCCCTGCGTCTCCATTCATGGATATGATCGAAGATGTGGGTGGCAGTATCCTGATGAAATGAAGTAAGGAGCTCTGTCCCTATCTCATAATGGATAGGTAATTGAAAGTGCTTTAGGAACTCCATCGCTAAAGCGTCAAAGGTATTCACTGACGCACATGGTAACTCAATATACCACATTGCAGCATTGCCAGTGAGGGTGCAGGGAAATAGACACAACTAGACACTGTCATCCACCATGGAGTTAGAAACACACCACAGATGGTAGGTGGTGACGTGAGTGCCTGGATCCTCCCCTTATTTTCTGTCAAACTTAGGAATATCTGCCAGTATTTTATGCGGGATCGGCGGCCATCGTAGGTTATGGTAGATGGGGTCGTTATTCAACTGGTTTAAGTTTTGGATATTGAATGTTGCCAAAAAAGGAAAATTGTTGGGTGCCACTGACTCGGACCATTGTGATGACGGATGACCTGAGGAGCTCTACGCTTTGCCCATCGTTTGGTTCCCTATGTTGTACATGGGCTGCGAGGTGTAGCAGTTGCTTTGCATTACGGTGTTGTAAAGTGGATTACCATGAGGATTTTGATATGGGTATGAAGTTGCCTCCAGTATAAGTGGTGCCCCTTGAATCATCTAAGCTTGTGAGTAGGGCACCCCCATGGATTGAGTGGGGATCGCTTGTGGATTCCCAATCGACACTGACATGACCATATGGGAACTGTGACATTCCCCATTGCCATGTGCATATTGGGGACCACTCCAGATATCTGAATCTGGGGGTTATAACCATACATTGGCAGCTGTCCTTAGTTTTGGTAAACTTGAACTGCGCCCATAGTGCCACATTGAGTGTTATATGGGGCACTATATGTGGCACTAGTCGAAGGTATGCTTTGGTGCACCATAGGAGTGGAACCTGGCATCTGCTGGGTTCCACTGATAGAGGGTGTGATGTGAGTTGCAGTACCTGGGACAAATGGGATTGTGGGGATCCACATTGTCGGTGTTGTGATGACCGTCGCCTGGGGAAGTGGTAGAGAACTCACAATGTCTCTATAATTCCACAACCCTTGAGGTGCTGACTGAATAGATGGGAGAGTTCCTCCCAGTGAAGACTGAAGTACTGGTATGACGGGATCAATAACAGGATCCGACAAATTTTTAAGCAGAGTGTTAAAATGAGGAAGAAATCCTCCAGCAAATCAGAATCATTGGTCATCTAGGACGATCCCATGTGTGATTTAGGACACTGATTCCTCAAAGATGAGGAATTCGAGTTAGTGGATCTCGGTAGATCCTCCACAGTGAGTGCAGGAAGTCCTAACAACCATCTGGATTGATGGTGAGGGCCGGATGTAGCCACAATGACTCGTAAATTTTATCAGATAAATTTTTATGGTGATATTCTTTAAGTCTCAAGAACGATAGCACTTAGGTACCTAAAAAGAAAAAATACACTAAAAATTACAATTAGCAAACAAAGTGAAATTACCTTGTCTGATAAACACCGATTACTGGAGATGAAACCCAGTCTCTCAATGATTAATAGAGAAGGATGGCCAAATGTATGGTTACGGTTACTTTTGAGCTTCGCCTGAACCTCATATTAAGGGGCCAAGTACTCTCGTGAAGACGAGCACCCTCCCAAAAAATGAAGACAAAGTAGGTCCGTCCGTTTGAGGTACCAGGACAGCCCATCCCAGTCACCTTAGGTAAGTACCTAGAAGTATTGGCCACTAGAGATACCTCAAATCACAGACATTACTGGGGGGGCATAGTTGCAGATAGCATGTTGTGTGGGCAGGATACCTGACTCCCCGACTCTGTTCCAAAATCCCCGAAGGGACCCCCATTACATAGAATACCCAAAGGATTTGTAAAAGAAGGTGGTTACCTTCGATTAAAATCCGATGTTGTCTTGTATTTAGCTCCATTGTGAGTGGAGTGGTCCCAGTAATATGAGTGTAGAAGGATTTTTCACTCTTTATCAACACTAGTTTGATTTTCAACCATGGGTAGTTGACTCACTCTCTTATCCCAAGGTTCTAATCTATCTAATGTTGGTTTGCTCTAAAAAAGAGTATCAGATTGATTTTAGTGCAAATTTTAGTGTACTTTTTTATTTGTCTTTGGAGGGGGTGTTGACGTATGAATATTATGAGACTCTTGACTCGATAAACCATGCAGAACAATGCTTTGAGAAAAAAAAAATCAATTTCTTATGCAAGCAAGTTTTTTTCTACACATGTATTATTTCACATATTCAAGTATTCGTCAGTGCATCTAAAAATCATTCAACACTTTGCATAACGAAAAGTTCCTTTTTTCAATATTCCCTAGCAACTATTGAACAAAAAAAAATTAGCCTATAATTAATTTAACAGAAGGAGATGTACAGTCTATTAGAGATTCTTTCAATAAAAATTTCTTTTATGAGAGAAAAAATAAAGCATTTTCTTAAAAAATAAATTTTAAGACACCAAATTTGCTAGCATGATACTATTGCAGATCTTGATTCAACCCCTGGGACAAGCTTCCCCCCCTTTTGGTCCACAAAATCTCTTGAAAAACATGGAAATGGGTCACTAACTCTCTATCTATGTGTAAACAGAGCTTTAGTTTGGCCACTAACGCTCCCTGTGCATAGTCAAAGAGCTTCATAAAGCTCTATGTAGACCAGCAACCTACATTAGTGAGGGAAAGAGCTAAAAAAGTGGGCTTTTGGGATCAGTTTCTGAAGAGAAAGCAACTTTGCAGGATGAAACAAACTAGATGGTGGATCAGAGAAGGATATGAAGAAGCGGGAAGCTCATAGAAGAGAGGAGAGATCTGAAAGGAGTCCAGATAATCAGGAACTAAAGTATATTCCCCAGCAGAGTCGCTAGTTCTGCTATGGGGTAAAATGCATAGGATGAAAACTACCCTCGAAAGTCTTCCTGGGACTTGTGACAGATCGTAAGGTTATCTACAAAAGGTACCTATTACACACATGTTCATCTATCTGAAATATATTGACAGGATATGGAGAAAGGATCACCTTTGGTTCTTTCAAGATTTTCTTGGGGATCTCCGTGCAGTAAGAATAACTCCTCCTAACCGGCTCCAAGATGATTCCTGCATTAAAGAATGAAGCAAACCAATCACAGCATATACTTCTGACAATTAATGAAAGAATCCATAACAAACATGTATAAATGTGTAACTTATCTACTTAACACAACAAGCATCAGAATGGACAAATAAATGCACAATATCACCGACCCTTCGAGTAGTGGAACACAACCACAGTCCTATATTCAGAACAGAAGAGTGATTACAACAACCCTATTGCATCAGCCTTCCTTATCCCTTCTTCCTCTCATTCTCTCCTTCTTTCAGCTAGCTCCTTCAAGAATATGACAATATCACAATAGCACCATGTACTATCCTTCTAAATGCTCTAACCATTATGAAATGGCCCTCTCGTTGCTTAAATAGCAATCAAATTAGGGCTTCCCAGCTCCACCTATAGTTCATTTGGGTAAAAACCATGAACCTGCCTCTTTTACCACTTTTTCCTATTTGCCTCTGTTTTCGGAATAGAATTTTTCCAAATATCTTGATTTTTGGAGTTTCCCTGCTTTTCTTGCACAAATTTAGGGAAATGATATCTATATATTTTATGGAAAATTCATTGTCATAACTACTTGAGCATCACTAAAGTTCACTAATGCTCCCTCTAGTCTAACAACATGAGTTAGCAGCTTGACTAACACTCCTTTATGCTTGTAAACAAGCTTTATAAAGCAGGTTATCAATGTACAGAGTGCATTAGTGTGGATTCTGGGCCTACAACTGTGGTCAATCTTTCAGTCATCTTATCCTTCTCCTCTGAGTTGATTAGGAGGTCAATTTTTCCTATAACAGTAGCTTTTCTTTATCACATACCCAAGCTAACGGATATGGCCTCTTGTGAGGTGTGGTTAGTAATCCCAACTTCTTTACAATTGCTTCAAAAATTAAGTTTGCTTGTGAGCCACTATCAAACAAAGTATCAATCTTTTGATGCTTGGAAATAACTCTAATATGAAAAAGCTCATGTCTTCTTCTCTCATTTTCTTCACTATCAATAGTTTGGGCAGAATTACTAGTAGATGCTTCAGAATTTTTACCTTGTATACATGTGGCTATGATGGTTGTTTCATCACCTGAGTCTGACCCCAAATCTCTCTGAGCAATAGTAGTAGCCTTCTTCTTCTTGCCATCAAACTTATTTGGTTGTAGCTTCAAATGCAAAGACCAACAATGTTCATCATCATGTCCATCCTTTTTGCAGTGAGTCCATGAAGGTTTGGCCTTCTGTGCAGCATTTTCCTTCCTCTCTTTCCATTTTTGCTTCCTCTTTTCCTTGTTCTTGCTTGAAGTGGGTCTTGATGATCCCAAAATCTTTGGGTTCACATTCTTGCCTCTAGCCTTTAGATGGGTAGCCTAAAAAGATACCTCATCTATGTTAGTAGGGTTAAACATGAGAATTGTGTGCCTCAAATAACTATGTAGGCCACCTATATACTTCAACAAAGTTTTAGTTGAGTCTAAAGAAATGCCTAGAATCAAATATCTTTTTCTAAACTCTTGGGTGTAGCTTTGTACACTTTTTCCTTTTATTTGGTGAAGAGTTTGCCAACTCATCATAGCTTGCTGCATATAATCTAGTGGATAGAATTTTTTTTTAACTGCAGAAACAAATTCACTCCAGACAGAAAGAGTTTTACCATGCTTCTCCCCACCATACCAAGGAAGTTCCTCCGAGGTGTAGGCTGGCTAGCTGAATTTTACTCTTGTCGGAATCAATGCTTTGCACCCTGCAATACACATCAATCTGTCTAATCCAGTTATCTAACTTCTCTGCATTTAACTCTCCATCATATATTGGCAAATCAAATTTAACATCTAATTTAATCAAAGATGTTTTCTTCTTTGTATTTTCAGGGCTATCAGGAGGTGTGGATAGAGGAGTCTCTTTTCCTTTCCCTTTGCCTTCAGAATGGCCATCTATAAGAGATTCTTTGGTTCCTTTGTCTTGTTTGGAAGTGGAAGAATCTTCACTTCGACCTTTCTTAAATTCTCTATACATTTATTCTACCATGGCTCACATGGTCATGAAACTGTCCATGAACTAAGAGTCTGATTCCAAGGGATTTTCTTTTGCCATTTTCCTTCTAGGATAGAATCTACCAATTTCTAGGTTAGTTTCAACCAATTCTCATTCTCCTAATTTAAGCTTTGACCTAGTTATCATTCACCAATCCAGCACAAGCTTGTCGAACCTTAGTAAACCTAAAGCTCTGATACCACTTGATCTCATAATGAGATCTAAGACAATAATAAGGTATTACAAACTTATGTGCATGGATTTGTCTATTCCATTTTAAGAAATGGATCGATAAGATTACAAAATCCATAGATAATGAAGCGTTAATCAAAACATAATAGACAACACATGGCACAACAAATTTAATGAGGAGTTCACCCAATACTCATGGGCTACATCTCTTGGTCTAGCCTTCAGTGGTGGCATCTCTATTATGTCTTCAAGAAGATTTCTTTTTACAACAGTGAGCTCAATATGAGCCTCACATGCAACAAAATACAATAACAAGAGCTTTACTTGAACCTCTCAAGTTTTCTCTGAGTACATAGAATCCCTCAATACCCTCTGTCTCTGTCGTAACTCTGTCTTGACATTTGCCTGCAATACTGCCTCTGTTCTGTTTTCTCTGTCTATGGATTTATATCCAACACTGCCTGTTTATTTTAGGTTCCTATCTATCAGTCTCCCCAGCCTCTGTCCGCTTTGAATCCCTCTTTTAGCGTGATGCAATCATTGCTTAATGCATAGAGAGGAGGTGGCCACCCATTCTGAAACGTAAGAGTGCCACGGGCCTCTGCAACTACTAAAACAGCCATGCTCTATTTTCACAGAGAAATTTTACCAAAATCAATGTATCGGACTTCAAAAGTCCTTAAATCCTCCCTATTCTCCCATTGGGTCCGCCTATTTTCGTTGTCGCAAATTGCAATGGCTCTGTCCCTTTATGTTTCATAAATAGTTAAAAAACTAAGAAAATGCATTATAATTGACTTTCCTCCAGACTCGAAACTATATCTAATACCCTTAAGGTACCCTTTCAGGTCCGTCATATCACATCGGCCTTCATCCTTCACTTTTCATTTAATAACCGAAACTGCAAAAAATGCATTAAAACTCGCTTTCCTGCAAACCTCAAATCTTATCAAATATTACAGATAAACCCATCGGGTCTGGTTCATCAGATCACACCTCATGGTTGCTCCGATTGCAATATTGCAATCACTCATCACAACACCCCAGGGCCATTGTAAGCACTCCTGCAATCCCCGATAGTGATCCTGCGATGTAATATGGGTCGTCGATCTCCACACTTGATTGACGATCCATACTAACCCCGCCAATCCCCATTGCCATATATATGTGTTAAGCGCCGATATCCCTGTTTTACAAGTGCCAATTGTGATTCACCAATTGGATCTAGGTCGTCGATCAGCCAGATCCAACGACTTTGATTCTTCTGTTTTAAATTGCCAATATGCCTGTTTCTGTTATGTTCTCAGTCTTTTTGCTTCCCGATAGTGATTTCCAGCCATTTGAAGGGCTCTTGGCATGTGGTTTTCTCTTGTCTTGGCATGATTTTCTTTAATTTTTGAAGACAGAGAGTGTTTCTTGTATCCATTTGGATCACCTGTATTCACTTAGAGGTAAATCTACATAATTTCAGTGAGCAGTGACTCCTGCTGGAATGAGGCCCTGGGAGGCTCATCTCCACAGTTTCTTCATGCATGACAGACAAGGGAGCTTAGACAACATTCTGCAGTTTTGAGGTGTAGGACACTACTCCAGGATGGGGGTCCTGGGAGGAGACCACTATGCTATTTCTGAGTGCAGTGTAGTTGGACTTCTTTGCACATTTCTGGAGAGCACTCTTGGCTGCCTAACTGTTCTGCACATTTTTGGAGAGTACTGTTGGTTGGGTTTTGTGCAGGTTGTGGGGTTTCATCAAGAAACGGAGGTTGGTGTCTCTGTGAGGTATGGAGTTTAAGCAAGAAAGGGGGTTTGGTGTCTCTGCACACTATGGGGTTTCAACAGGAAAGGGATGTTGGTGTCTCTACACACTGTGGGGTTTCAATAGGCAAGGGAGTAAGCTCGATGGTTGCAAAACCAAAGCACACAGTTCCGGAAAGTTGGATGAGGCTAGGTTTCTTAGGAAAATGGCTAAGTATGAGATTAATGAAAAATATGTAAACATTAATAGGACTTGAGCATGATCGAAAATAGACACTTGGTGACACAACATAGACCATCTAGATTACATAAGACATACTTTTCTTGATGCAACAACCTTTTTGACAAGAGTGCATGAAGTGAGTGTGAAAAATTTTAATGTGATGACAACCACTCATGCGCACATACTTTCCCTTGAAGAAAAACAACATTCCCTTTTCATGACAAACAAAAACCCCTATGCTCGAAAATTATTCATGTTGCATAATGATGAGAATGTGAACAACTCTTAGGATCAAGGAGGGGAGCTTGAAATCCTCAGCTTATGAATAAGTGACCAAGGGTGATTGATTGTAGGATCCAAGGAAGGCTCTGAAATTTTCATGCACGCCAAAATTTTCGAGGGTGGGTGTAGTTGCTACAATACTTGGCGACATACTGGTAGAACTCTAGCTCTGTGAATGGAGCTTATTTTGTGAAAAGAAAGTCTAACCCTTCTGCATGTATTTCTCGATTCTTCGATCGTGATGGCTTCTTCATTAAATTATGTGAAGGATGTAGTCCCTAACATTCCCTTGATCAGTCAACACACATTCCAAGCCAAGTAAATTAGTTATATCAATTGGGGGTGAGGGGTATGTTGGTGCACAAGTAATATAACTGTTAGAGTTTAAGTTTCATCTCTGGTGTTGCTCTCTTGCCACCAAATCAGGAAAGTACCCAGGCGAACTAACGCAAGAACACAATCATCACTTTACTGCCAGTGATCCTCGTTAGTACCCTGGCGAAGTTACTTGGATCACCTCTTTATGCAATAATCCTTTCTCTTCTTTTGCCTTATTCATTTTTTCATGTTTTTATTTTTTGTCCAGGGATTGTGGATAGGCACTTATTTATTACAGAGGTGGAAGAGGGATCCCAACTTTTTTGGAGTAGATGAGGTTTTTCCTTCAAAGAAGTATGTTATGTCTACCTCTGGCATACTTTTTAAGGTTATCCCCCTCACCTTACTCTACTTGACTGAGTTGACAAGGGTTAACCCAAAATAACCAATTAGAGTAGGTGGTACTAGTTAGAGCACAAGTGTTGTGTTTTCACCAAGACTCACTCTGAACAGAACACATTTTCCATCAAGGCATCATTGACTGAGGAAAACAAGCTCTTCGTAAAGAGAGAGGGCAACAGATAACCAAGTGTTGATAGTTTGACAAGTCCTCTTAGATTTTCCCATCTTGTCTCGAGACCCAAACACAGCTTCACGAGAGGCTAACCTATTGGTACAAGCAAGAAAATAAAGGAAAAAGAAAAAATAAGAAGTAAAGCGAGATAAAAACAAGTAAGAAAAGAAAGAAGGAAAGAAAACCAGACTAGGTAAGCAAGCAAACAAACATGCAAACTAGAAAGCAAATAAAAGCAAGAAGCAATGTCTACTCCTACTACTATGCTAGACAGTGCATGGGCCTACTCACGTGAAGTGATATTTCCAATGCAGCCACTGACCCATTGGTTGGCCCATGTTAGTGAAGGCATGGTTAACAAGAAAGATATGCATGTAAACTAGTGGACCAGAAAGATAGACCAACGAAGACCAACACGCTACAAGTTCTAAAACATCCATAAAATAGAAAATAGTGAATGCAGAAAAAAACATTCTAGAGACATACCATAGTGTTGTGAGACATTGCGTGTAGACGGAAAACATACACACTCTTTGGACTATGACATACAAGCGAACATGAGAAATACAAAAAGCTTATGCTTAGGAAGTGCCCTCGTTTTGTAAGATTCCTCCAAAGCTTGAGCAATGGGATCATGTGATTTGAGTGGAGGAAGCGAAATTTGGGTGGTTGGTTGACCTTCAATGTGAAACAAAGAGTGGTGAGGAGCCTTGGGTGTTTTGAAAATTTTCTGATCGGAAGTGGAAGTAACCTCAAAAAAGCGAGGGCCTAACATAACCATCAATTAACGCTGAATTGCCTCGACAGTGTGTAGGTTTTCCACTCAGTCAATAGGTGGATCATCAGAGACCAATGGCTTAGAAAAATTAACTACGAGTAAATCAACATCGTGACCAAACGAAGAAGTACAAAGATCATGACAACCATGATCAGAAAATTCAAGATGTTCATCAACATCATCATGATTTGATGAATAATACAGAGGGGTAGATGAGAATCAAGGATGTTCACCGTCTATGTTTTAAGAAATGATAGATGACAAATGGGACAGATTTTCAGAGGAAGATTTTTCCTCTCTGCAACAATGATAGACTGACATCCAGTGTATTTTGTGAATGATAGAAAGTAGAAAAATCTAGAAATGAGTTTTCATAGGGGAAATCAAAAGTGGGAGAATCACAAGGGATGCCATGATAGAGTAGATGAGGCATGGATGGAAGGGAGTCATCCTTCACCATGGGTTCTTCTTTAGATTCCTGGAAAAAATCATCATGAATGATAGTGTAGGTTGGATGCACAACACTGACTCCATCGAAAACTTGATCCTCGTTGACAACGATTGTGGAGTCCGGAATGGAAGAACACAAGACAGTAAAATCCGAAGGATCAGCGAAACGTGGGGATGGAGGTTGAGGTAACAAGTCCACATGAGAACTAGCATGCTGGAAAGACAAATCTGTGTAGATATAAAGAGAAGGTGGGGTAGGAGGATGTGATAGTTCAACAAATGTGTGTGCACGCTCTCCCACATCACTCTAACGGAGTGGAGTTGTTTAATGAGGGGAAGGCAGACAATCGCTTGTGACAGAAACCATGTCTACTTGTAATTGGGCAACTCCATCACCGAAGTATATTGTAAGGGGTTCGAACAATTATAAGTGTTATGGATCTTTAGATATGTGAAGAAGATACTCAATTCTTCCACCGATGAATTCCCAATCAATTTCATCTTCAGGAAATTGATATGAAATATTACGAAAGCGCATGTAAAATTGTTCAACGGATTCATCAGGTGCTTTCTGTAATTTCAAAATTTCTTTATTTAGCACTTTACGGTCAAAATGATTGAAAGCACCATCTATTTGTGTGATCAGATGATGGAAATAGTGAATAGACTTTTCAGGTAGCATGGCATCCCAATGCGGTGGGTTCCCTCGAAGCGTGTATGCAAACAACATGTAGGTCATGTAATTTTCAAAGATTTCATGCCTTTCACAAGAGCCTACAAATCCAATCGTGTGTCTAGCCAAGGAAACTTAGCATCCACCATTGTATGTTTTACGTGACAAGTTATTCTAGAGCTCTTCTGAGATTTCAAAGTTGTTTCCATAAGACATACACTATGGAAGAGAAATTTTGTGTTTTGTCATGATAATTATGAGGAGATTCAAAACAAATTGTGATGAATGAGATTGTCATTTGGCCCTCCTTCTAGCACTAGAAATGTTGATGATGTCAGACCTACCAACATTTAGGGTATCTCCCTAGTATGAAGTCCAAACTTGACCTCACACTGTTGGGTGTAGGAGTGTCATTCATATGTTGGCTAGGTGGTCACTGTCTTAAATGTTCTCCTTAGCTCTTGCTTGTCAGGACATGAGAGTGGTATGCTTTGTCCTCAAAGAGCGAGGTTCACGTGCTGGTGAGTGCTTAGTGTTACTTGTGTCAAGGTTATTTCACTGTATAGGGAGAGGGTGGAAGGGAGTCTCAAGTCGAAAGGGAATAGTCCGAAATTTGTCAGAGACACATGACATAGTATGACGTGCAGATTCTAGTGGAGTAGTCTACACAGATGTAGTAGTCACGAACACAGTGAATGGGTAGCATGTACAAAACCCAACGGAATTGTCCACATGAGTAAGACACTTGTTATAACAAGTTTATGAGAATGGTTTTGTCGAGTGTTGGTGGGATAGCCCAAAGAGGAAAGACAATGTTAACAACTTATACAACACATTTTCGTAAGAATATGTATTATAAGAATTGAAATAGTTCAACTACATTAATACAACTTAAATCAACATGCATTACAAGTGTCCAAAGAATAGTCTTACAAACAAGTACAATACATGTGTGAAAATGTCCTGCCCTGCTATCAGGCTTCTGAATTAAGCAAAAGTTCCAAAACACATCAGTGTATCATTACATCACTAACCCCGATAGCAGGGTATTGGAGCCATTTCTTTCTCCCCAAAGAAAAGACACAGACTCTCAAGGCTATATGGGATGAGCCAAGGTGGAAAGTCCTTTGCATGTACAAATGAGGGGTATATATAGCCATGGGTGAAACTAACCGTTGTGACTGTTCAACTTCCATCACACTTTTTGACTTACATCTCTCTTCAACTTTACATGACTCTTTAGATTTACATGTGGGTCTCTTGGACTTCCACGTTACATTACATTGGTTACAACAGTGTGGCCCATAGTAGTGATGTGGTTGACATCACCCATGACATGACTCAACATGACAGAGCTAGTATTTCCATGCTGGTGGTCGTGTGCATGTCCAGCTACAGTGTTGCTGAGTGATGGATGTGCTCTTGGTGTGTCATAAATTCACCTCCACATGGAAAGGTGTGCAGAGTCTTTGATGGTCTTGGTGTTCATTTGATGTTGCACATGCATGTATCTCCTTTGCCTGTACTTGGCATGCTCCATGTTCATCCATTCACTAACAAGTCTCCTTTCATGCCATCCTTGTTCATCCTGTTGATCATTCAACCATGTCCCATCCATGTACATGTATCTGTAATCACTCATGACGGGACAACATCAAATCCATAAATATCCTAGTCTATCGTCATGCATTTTCTCCTCTTTCAGATGGAGGTGACTAGGAGAGCGGAGAAGGCTCTAAAATTGTGCAAAGCACATTTCAGGTTGGGATACGGGCTCCAGGCACTATCCATGGAAATTTCACAAAGGTCACTTGGACACTGAAATGGGCAATCCGGATCACCAGTGACTGTCTATGGGATCTGGCTTGGCTGGAGGGCAGATTTGCACAATTTTTCAAGGGATATAGTGTCGGAATGAGGGGGACACTGGCAGTGAAAACTGTGTAGATTCTCTTGGGATGTTGGAAGTAGGCTGCAGGAGATTGCCTTCCAAAACTACACAGAGGTGGGAGGTTAGCCTGCAGGACATCCCTATGAGTTTTTGGGCTGAGAGAGATGTTGGGAAGCTGGGAGACTGCTCGTGAAACTTCCGTAGTTTTTAGAAGGAGCAGCAAGCTAGATAATAGGGTTCTTGGCTGAGAAAAGTATGTAATTTTTTATGGCAGTGGAGTGACAGGCAACTGGTGCCTATCTGACATGCTTGTGTAATTTCTTCACTCAATGGAAGTGAGCATGCTGGGCAGATTTTGTGTAATTTTTGGGAGGAGTGAGGCTTGGGGTCACTGCCCTGTTAAACTCTCCAGTTTTCCAACTAGATGCTTGGAGATTTTCTTGGGGGTAGCGC
This sequence comes from Pinus tabuliformis, assembly GCA_031772625.1. Classification (NCBI taxonomy): domain Eukaryota; kingdom Viridiplantae; phylum Streptophyta; class Pinopsida; order Pinales; family Pinaceae; genus Pinus; species Pinus tabuliformis. Next base: position 257,302,159 of record CM062818.1, on the reverse strand, counting down.
AAATTGAGATGGCTTGCTGAGAAACTTTTGCGCTATTCGGGTGACACTTAATCGGGTTGACTCCAGGATTGTATAGTACAGACTGCCTACGAGGTAGCCTCAGGCTCTGTGCAATTCTGGGAAGAGGTACATGATCACTAAGGCATGAGACTGTGCGGTACAACTCAACATAGGTTTGGCTATTGTGGGGGTGGTCTGGTCGACAGAGTTTCAAAAAAATGACTAAGTGTGTGAGCAAGTGAACTTGTGCATGCAACCTTGAGAAAACACACTCAAAATCACTTCATGACAAGACACCTCGAACCATCAAGACAACACACACTCAGTCCGACTAACCGACATGTGCGAGCAACAAGTGGGACAGTTGAGATAGGCATTCAGAGGACCTTGACGACACTTATGTGATAGTGCTTACAACATTGTGTGTGAGTGTGATAGATGTTTACATAGCAAGCACAAACTCAAACACAACTTTCAACATCACCATAACGAGGCCCCAAGAATGACATAGAAATCGACATGCTAAATATGACAATTGGTTAAACAAGTGAAAAGGAAGAAATAAATGTAGAAGAAACACATAAAATGACTTTTCGTGTTTGTGCACATGCATGTTACTAAGGAGAGGATGATATTACATTGACAAGAAGCCCTACAAACTCAACTAAGAGGTGTACTTTGAAGTTGTTCTTTACTTACCATACTTACCCTCAAGATGATGATGCATTTGATAGAGTTTGCATGTGGTCCTGATCATTTCCATTACTTGGTTCCTTGGTCCTTCTCCTCAACTCCTTGGAAGTGATTTTAACATGTCACCCTTTCTTGTAGTCACTGAGAGGTAGATGTAGACAATTTTAGACGATAGTGGTTGCTTCTGGATGAGGCCCTCAGAGCCCTATCTGCACAGTTTCTGCATGCAATACAAACAAGGCATGTTGGACAACATTGTGCAGTTTTGAGGCATATGACACTGCTGCGGGATGGGGTTCTTGGGAGGACACCTCTATGCAATCTCTGAGTGCAGTGTAGCTAGACTACTCTGCACATTCTTGGAGAGTAGTGTTGGCTGCCTAACTATTTTGCACATTTTTGGAGAGCAGTGTTGGCTAGGGTCTCTGCAAGCTGCGGGGTTTCATTAGGCAAAGGAGGTTGGTGTCTTTGTGGCCTGCAGGGTTTCAACGGGTAAGGGAGGTTTGTATCTCTGCATGCTACGAGGTTTCAACATGCAAGGTAGTTTGGTGTCTCTATGCACTGCAGGGTTTCCGCAGGAAAGGGAGGAAGCTTGATGGTTGGAGAAGCAAAGTGCATAGTTTTAGGAAGCTAGATGAGGCTAGGTTTCTTAGGAAAATGGCTAAGTCTGAGACCAATGAAACATATGTAAACATTGATACGACTTGATTGTGATTGCACACAGACACTTAGTGACACAACGTAGACCATCCTGACATAATTTGCTTAATGAAACAACCCTCATGACAAGACTGCATGAAGTGAGTGTGAAACATGTCTATGTGATGACAACCACTCATGTGCACATGCTTTCCCTTGAAGCAAAACAACATTCCCTTTTCATGGCAAACAACAACCCCTATGCCTGAAAATGACACATGCTACATAAATATGAGAAGGCGGACAACTCTAAGGATCAAGGAGGGGAGCTTGAAATCATCAGCTTACTAATAAGTGACCAAGGGTGATCGATTGTAGGATCCAAGGTAGATTCTGAAATTTGCATGTGAGCCAAAATTTTGGAGGGTGGTTGTAGCCGCTACAATAAAATCTCAAAAAGGAAGAGAAAGAGATGGATAGCAAGAGAACAATCATGAGGTGGATGTGAAAAGTTATGTGTTGTAAGATGTTTTGATTCTTTCATTATAGAGTAGTATTGATGCCTGAGTGGTAGATTCAAGGGCTTCATTCCATTCCACACCTGATAGGAAACATTTTCATGACAATGTTCAAGGATATGTTGGATAAGTTCGTTTAGGTGATGATAAACCCTATAAACTCATTGGAATGGGTAATTTTTTTATAAAGAAACAAAATGGAAACCAATGGCTATTGAATGAGGTAGGGAATTTTCTAGTTCTAAAGAAGAATCTAATTTCAACAGGGAAGTTAGGTAGTGAAGGCTATGTAACTACATTCACAGACAAAACCTATAAGGTCACTAAAGGAGTTATAGTAATATCAAAAGGAGAAGAGGTTGTTATGTTTTATATTTGCAACATTAATTCTAATTTTGTTAATTATTTAACCTCCAAAAGAGAAAATATGACATTGTGGCATCATAGGCTCAGGCGCATGACTAAGAAAGTGATGCAGATTCTTAAGAAATTTGTTACTAGGTTTGAAGCATGTTGATTTGGATTTTTGTGAAAATTATGTTTATGGAAGACAAAATAGAGTCATATTTGTCAGAGTTTGGAAGGAAAATAAAACTGAAAAATTAGAGCTTGTGCATATAGATGTATGGGGACCTACTCAGGTATCATATCTCGGTGGCTTTCACTATTATGTTACTTTTATGGATGTTGTAGCTAGGAAAACCTACATTTATTGTATTCCAAATAAATCTAATATATATGATACTTTCAAGAAATGAAAATATTTGATTGAGAATGAGATATGAGCGAATTTGAAGTGTCTCGTATTAGATAATGGAGGTGAATATGCATCAAAGAGTTTGATAACTACTATTCGGGGCATGGAATTCACAAAGAGAAGACAGTTGCAGGAAAACTATACGAAAATGGTGTGTTAGAAAGGATGAACATGACAATCATGGACCATGCAAGGTAAATGAGATTGCATGCAGGATTTCGGTTACAATTTTGGGTAGATGTTGTAGATACTATTGTTTATCTAACAAATAGACAGAATTCAAGTTCCTTAGATAGTGGTATTCTACAGGAGACATGGACAGGTAAAAAGTAAAATAATTCATTTTTAAAGACTTTCGGTTGTGAAGCCTTTTTCCACATCAATAAAGAAAATAAAACAAATCTTGAGGAAAAATAAAAGAAATGTACCTTTGTTGGATATGGTGTTAATAATTTTGGTTATTTCTTATATGATTATGAAAATCACAAAATCATTAGGGGCAAAGATTCCATATTCAATGAAAATTTCTTCTATAAGGATCAGATGCAAGAAAAGATATAGGAAAAAAATATGCGGGGCTTGATGAGATCAGAAAAAAATTAAAGGTTCTTAAAAATCATAATGATCAGTAGCCACAACAAAAATAACAACCATAATAGAAATAGGCACCTTAAACACCTGAAAGTGGTGTTAGAAGATCTACCAGGATAAGTAAATCCCTTGAATGATACTCTCCTTCATTATATTATGTATTTTTGATTGATTCTAGTGAACCGTAAATATATGAATAAGCAATGTAGGTAGAAACTAGGAAGAAGTGGGACAAAGCCATGGAAGAAGAGATGGACTCCTTGATGCATAACCAGAAGTAGGAAATAGTCAAGTTACATGTTGGTAAAAAAACAATGAAAAATAAATGGGTTTATAGGTTGAAGGAAGAACATGGAGGTAAGCAAAGGTATAAGGCTAGACTTGTGGTGAAGGGTTTTTCACAAAAGAAAGGTATATATACATTGATGAAATTTTTTGTCCTATTGTTAAAATGGTTTCAATCAAAACTATTTCAAGTCTAGTGGTAGCATCAGATGTGCATCTTGAGAAGTTAGATGTAAAGACATCCTTTCTCCATCGGGATTTAGAGGACGAAGTATATATGCAACAGCCACAATGGTATGAGGTCAAAGGGAAAGAGAATTTAGTGTGGAAATTGAAGAAGAGCTTGTATGGCTTAAAATAGGATCTAAGGTAGTGGTATCTAAAACTTGATAGGTTTATGTCTGAATAAGGTTATACTAGATGTCACTCTGACCATTTTTTTTATCTTAAAAATAAAAATGACGACAGGTACATTATATTGTTATTGTATGTAGAGGACATGATTGTTGGAGGGTCTAACATGCGAGAAATAAATGTGTTAACAGGAAAATTTTCAAATTCATTTGCAATCAAGGATTTGTGTGCTACAAAAGAAATCATTGGTATGAAAATAAATAGAGACAAGAAAAATAGAAAATTAACATTGTCTCAAAGTGAGTACATAGGAAAGGCGTTGGAAAAATTTAATATCTAGAATGCAAAACTAGTTAGTACACCTTTGGCTAGCCATTTCAAACTAAGGAGATGTGTTCGAAGACTTAGGAAGAAATGGATTATATGTGTAAATTTCGTTATACATCAGCAGTTGGAGGATTAATGTATTCAATGGTCTTCAATCTAGGTATATGAGCAATCTAGGAAAAGAACATTGGATAGCAGTGAAGTGGATTCTCATTTATTTGAGAGGTATCACAAATCAGGCATTATGCTTTGGTGGTTCAAAAATTTCTCTATAGGGACATGTTGATGCAGATATGGTAGGTGATAGAGATAACAAGAGGAGAACCACAGAGTATGTGTTTACTGTAGGTGGAATAACTATCAATTGGGTTTCAAACTTGCAAAACATTGTTGCACTTTCAACAATGGAAGAAAAGTATATTGTTGTTAGAGAGGCTAGTAAATAAATGATTTGGTTACAATTTTTTATGGATGAAGTGGGAAAGAAACAAGAGATGGGAGGGTTATACAATGAAAATTAGAGTGACATTCATCTTACAAAGAACTCAACATTTCATTCCAATACTAAACATATACAACTCAAGTAGCATTTCGTATGATCGGTTTTGGAAGATGGATAGTTGAAGGTGGAAAAGCTACACACTAGCCAAAATACTGCAGATACGTTAACAAAGGTTGTAACCAAGAAGAAACTGAGTTTCTTCTTAGTTTCAATTGGTACTGAAGAATGATAATGAAGATGAGAAACAATTAGGTCCAAAGTAGAAGCACTGTCCAAAAAGTGAAGCAATGGTTATAATCAATCTCCAAGTGGGAGATTGTTGGGTGTGGAGCCTGATTATCTTCCCAATTCAGAGGTCTTGTTTCAACTAGGTGTATACCGTAGGATGATTGTACACCCCTTTAGCTGGGACTATCACCCCTAGCTATGGGGTCTAGGGGCTAGCAAGGTCTCGATGAGGGTTCAGGGGAAGCACCGCCGAAGCTAAAAATAGATGAAATTTTTCTTTGTAAAATATTGTAATTTCGTAGTCAATCTAGGATCTTAATTAGTCAATGTTCTCACAGTATAATTTATGTTAATTTAAGGTTTCATTCCCTCGAAGGAAACCCTTGGTTTATATGAGGGGATCGTATTGTGGTTGTGTATAATTATTTTCAGCAAGAAAGAGAGAGGAGATTGTGTGAGAGAGAAGAGCAAATTACAACAGATCTGTTGTAGGTTGTATCTCTTCATTTCACTAGATAATATAAAGGAAGGACTGGTTGTTTCTCTATGGATGTAGCGCAAATTGTGCAAACCATGCATATATTTTTCTCTCTTATTTTATGTATTTATATGTTTTTTTCTGCAATATTGTACGTGGTTCATTGCTCCATTAATTGTTTTCTAACATATACCTATAAAATATGTAATAGTACCATTGTTAAATATGAATGATTAGCATGTTATGAAAAAAGTTAAAGCATTGGAAGTAGTTGATGAGCTCTTGTATTGCAACAAGAATACTACAATTCCCAAGACTACCAACTTAAATTATCAACCCGGGGTTCATACAAAATTAAGGGGTGTCGACGCTATATGTGCAACATGTAATGTGTCCTTCTTTCATTGGTCTGATGCAATGAAGTGAATGGCATGAAATCCAAGCCTAAAATAATTTCAGAAATGAAAATGTTACTCTATTTCCAGAACGGAAACCTAATTACTTTTGCAGAGAGGAAATCCTGGTTACTTCTATAGAAAGGAAAGGCTATTCTATTTTGCATGAATATAAATGTTAATCCTATTTGTAGAAATGTAAACATTAACATATTTTTAGAGTTGGAATAGAGTCCAAAGAAAAATTAAATCATTCTTTAATCACTTCATTCAAGATATATTTTTTCAACAAATTTCACAAGGTTCTCCATAAAGTAATCATGAAAATCTTCATTATGCTCTTCAAGTCATAAATATGTCCACTAACCATAACTGTGGAGGTGAATTGAAGTGTAGAAGAGGCAAGGATTAAGAGGCTTTTGGTGTTACTCAATAACATTTTTGTAATCTAGGGTTAATTATTCAACCCTAAGGGACAAAAACCAAGATTTTGGACCAAATCTGGTCAAGCTTACACGTGCTACAGGAGACCCTCTTTTGATACAAGAGCGATATAACTTATCAAATGCATAATAAATGAAATGAAAATGGGATGGAAATAATCTTTTTATTAATTAGGATGTCTTAGGATTTAATTCCAAGTGGAACCAGTCCAAAATACCCCTATTAACATGTGCCAAAAATAACATAATATTAATATTCTAAAAACTGGAAATTCAAGAACTAATGAGCTAGTTAACCTAGCAAATGCCTAACCTAATAAAGTGGAAATTTTTTATGATCCAATATAAGTGGAATAAACTCAAATGAGGCTCATTAACACGTTATAAAATATAGCATAAAATTACTTTTATTTTGCTACAAGGGACTTCTAGAAATTCAGGATTTCTGAACTAGTAAACCAATCCAAGTAGCTCAATGATGAAGATGAACTTTCAAACTTTTTATAGTATGCATAATACTTGTGAATCTGTAAATAACCTGAAAAGAAGCTCACTTCAATCATTTAACCGATGTAACCTACAACAAATGAAGCATGGACAGCAAATGCGGAAATAAGAGATGAAAGTGAGAAAACCATTCAAAGGAAATAAAGAAATTGTACAAGATGGCTTTGAGGCTCATAGGATAACCAATCTTAAGAAAAATCAGAGTCCTATGAAGGAAACCAAGTTGTAGAAGCTAAAAATGGCACCAAACTTCATTACTTGAATCAATCCAAGTACATCCCTACAAGAAATGAAAGTGGATCTGCTAGATAACAAGTTTTCTCCAGAAGAAGACTAAGAAATATGTTTTGATAGAGGAAAATTCGAATTTGTAGTCATCAAAATTTATGTGGAAGTATTCTTCTTGAAAGGCGGAGGATTTCCCCTCCAAAATCCCTCAAATGTTGGATCTGGTTCCCAACATTGCGAATTTGCATTAAATGATAGAGAACACATTCCTAGATTTTCTCAATCACTGGAGCTCCAAAATTTTTCAATAATGTGATAATATTTTGTTGATTTATTATCCAATATTGATCCTCCTATAGTAGGGAGAAAGTCCCTAGATTATCTCATCTTCCAAATATTCATAATCTGCACAATATTCTCATGATATTCTACAAAAATAAATAATATTACGCCCAAATATTAAATTATCTCTAAAGCATCCTAATGAACATATTAAAGCTAGAAGTATGTCATCTAACAGAAAAAATAGAGGTTTAATGTGTTTAAGGATGGTTATATGGGCCTTAATTTATGTCTAATTTGGAGGCCCATAATACCCCCTGTTGAAAGTGTTCTTCATCCTCTAAGAAACTCACTAACCTAATGGTGTCACATTCATGGTCCTGGTGGAATGCTTAACTTCCCAAGATACCTCATAAGGAATTTTGGAACATATTATCTTTCTTGATCCTCTTCCTCTTCTTCTCTAGCTCCTTCTTCTGTAGATCAATATTTTCTTCAAGTTATAACAAGGCTTTTTCTTGTGTCTTAAGAAAAGTCTTTCTTTTAATGTTTACAATGTTTTCCTGTGATACAAGTTTCAAAACATTCTCCACAACATATGTGATAATTAGCATCCTTGATGAGTCTGTGGACTCTCTTCAATTGAAACTAATCCCCCCATGTTTTGTCACTGTGATTTTCCAAATTTTGGAAAACCAGTATTCCCAATCTTATACAGGGGTAAAAAAGTAGTTTTATACATACTGGTTAGAGAAAGGATTCCATTTCTTTTCTTATCTTGCTTAACTCAAAAGAAACATTCTCATTCAATTTATTTTATTCTCAAACTACGATTAGAATTTTGGGTTAAGTAATGAGAGGTTTTGCAGGTTTCTTGTCCCCAGATGGCGGAGACAAATGTGTAATTACCCTTATGATAGATGTACCTCTTCAAATCTAAGGCAACTTTTCTCAAAATTAGGCTTTTTATAGCTCTGTAGGCTTTCCTATATGTTGGATTGAGGGGGCCTGACTTAGGTACAAATTTAATTAGCCAAACACACCCCTGTACTACTGGTCCTTTCGGCAACAGCCCGTAGAGCACGGACTAAGGTCTCACCCAAGGTAGTATGGGGGGATGTTGGAACCAAGTTTCCGCACCCTTGAGATGACTAAGGGGTCAGTTTAGTCCAACTGTAAACACCTTTGCATGCATTGCTTCGTGCACTATCCTAACCTGCGAGGCCTTCACGATTTGTTATAATCGCCTTCACATAGCCCTCACCAAGGGTTGAGGAGCTTTCGTGCTACCCTAGCAGTGATCTGCGCTACTTTCCCAAGTTACACCACGTAGCTTACTTAACTTCTTATAACAGTTAGTTATCTTTGTCTAAACATATACTTTATCTGATATTCACTTTACAACACATTCATATAAGTTCGCACATCATATAAACAATAGAAATTCAACTTATACCTGATATATTCAATGCACAAAACAGGAAAATGATACACAGAACTGATGTAAAAATTCACTTTATTACTTCTCCAAAGGTTGTAGACTCGACCCACCCTATGCACTTAGTTGCAGCGTACACGCACTCATCTGTGGACTACTAGGCCTTTCCGCACTCAGCTATAGAGCATTCTCCTACTCTATGACCCAAAGACTCCACTCTACACATAGATAAGACTCAATTCTCCATCTGTTACTTCCACTTCTCTTCGTTGATTTACAACTTAGAGCCTCGCTGTATTTATACAATCCCATGGTCCACAGACCATGGGTAGATTTCTAAAGCTGAAATTACATTACAAAAATGAGGGCAGACAACCCTATGACTTATTTACAATCAATTTTCTCCGCAACCACAAAACACGGAGTCTTTACATCGGATTTGGTCAAAATATGGGCTTTAAGCCCAAAAACTTTCCTTGGGGGATCCTCTACCCAACAGGCCCCCAACAAAAACATCACGACTTGCCTTTGAGTCACTCTGTCGGTGTAGAGATCTTTACACAGAGACCTCCCAGCTTTGTCCAAACTGTTGCAAGATAGGTAGCGCATTGAGCAGCTACCTACCGTATCTCCCACACACAATGTTTAGAGACTGTTGTATCTTCACTTCTTCCTTGTATTTGCTCCTGCGTTCCCTACATCTGTTTATAGTCTCGCGCCTCCTTTCAGCTACTTAGAGTTCTAAGACTGTACTTCGGTGGGCTAGTCAGATAGCCGGGCCAGCTGTGTGTGGCTTCAGCCGACCATCATTCACTCTTCCTTGGAAACATTCTCCATTTAACTTTACCAACTATACTGCACATTTTTCCAACTGCATCACGCCACCATCTGCAATCCCCTTAGTAACATATTGTCCAATCCAAGGCAACAAACTGATCAACTCTTGATGGTCATCCCCAAATTCATCAACGTAATCATGTGCATCTTATTTTATCACCATGGTTTTCTTCTCAAGAATGTCCTTCTATATTCCTTCCTCAAGCTTCTTGACTTCTACTTCCATCATGGCGCTTTTTGCCCTTAACAAAACTTTTTCCTTCATGAGTTCTTGGAGCCTAAGATCACCCTGCTAGATCTCTTCATCAAGTCCCAATCATTCTTCTTCAAGTTCTTCCAACTGCTTGATCCGTTCCTCCAAGGCTCTGTGATCCTTCATATCCACGAGTGCTATTATGCGCAAGTTAGGCATGATATACTCCATCGGCATTACAGTGTTCAGTCCATAGGCCAGCCTAGAAAGCATCTATTCCGTCAGTTTCTTGCGCGTCGCCCTATAAGCCCATAAAACTATTGGTACACGCAGGTCCCAATCACTTCGCTGCGCACTACATACCTTGTTTAGCGCTCCGTGCACCTTGTTAAATGCTTCTGCATGGATAGCCTTCTGTGTGCTTTTTCTCTCCACACCTTCTCATTCCAACATGAGGAACCATTCACACATTTGACCCCCCAACACATGCTTATTGACCATATTTCCTAACGCAAAGCTCATGTACATCCACGTAGGTTGTTTACCATATGCCTATGACCACTTGGATAGATGCATGTGTGGACCATTCCATCCATTGTATTTATTTTCCAATCACACTATAGGTTTCCCAAACCATGTGCACATCATCCTCCTACATGTGTGCCAGTCCTCAAAGCTTCCTTTGTGCATACCCCACCACCTTGCATGCATAGCGCGCAGTACCCAATTCAAGGTCTAGAAATGTTTCTTTTCTGGCACGTCCCTTTCAAATCTATCCAAGAAAGCATCTACCTCACCTAAACCATCACACATAGGCAGATCTCTCACTTCTATTGATACACAGCATAGTGACCTTGTCATCATGTTACAATTAAGCATTGTTACCTCTTGTAACCGGTTCTACCATTGTTCTATCTCCTCATTCGAATCTGAAGTACAGGAGCTTTTGCGATCCCATGAGATCCGTCCGTCCGCGGTGGGATTTACCCAATCTTTCTCTTGTGTAGCTAGTTTGTAGATGTAGTTCAAATCATCGTCACTTTCATAGTCGTGCACCTGATCTGTATAGCGCGATCCTTCTGTAGGGTCAAAGGGTATAACTACACACAATGACTTTTTTTCAAAAATCATCTTGCGCTTCTTCAGATTAGTCACCCCATTCATTTCAGTGACCTAATCAACTCCTACGAGCGTGGGGTAGGGGTTACTGTCATCAACAATCTCTATTACTTCAAAGTCTGCTAGGACACTCGCTCCCTTAATATCCAATGTGATTCCCTGCAATCTTCCCATAGGTAGGATATTTTGTTGATTCACCATTTGTAGTTGGATAGGAGACCATTACAGCGCAGGCCTCCCGATGCGCTCCCATGTCTACTTTGGCAGAACGTTCGCATCCGATCCTAAATCCAAAATTGATTGGTCCATCTCATATTCTCCAATCTATGCAGTTAGCCTCATTTCTCTTCTTGTCCTCATTGCATGCTTTCCAATCTTGCTAACTACGTACGCTTCTCCTAGCGCAGTCCCAACGCATCTGTTAATGAGTTCCTACAATCCTTTTACAGCCTTACTATCGATTAGTAGCTTCATTCATGTTTCCAGGAACATTGTAAGCATATATGGGTCCATTTACGGCTCCGTTCTATCTTTTCTTTCTGAAGTGGAGGCATCATCAAATCTCTTCTTAGATTCCATGAAGGTTTCCTTAGCACACTCCAAATCAAGCTCTACTTCTTTCATCAGAGCCTTGTGAACCCAAGTACTATCTTCGGGTTGTTTGTCTCTATCATCTATCATCGTGATTCCACTTCGAAGAACAATGTTCACATTTGGATCTTCCTTGCGTGGCTCAGACCTCATCATATGCAGGTTCTAAGTCAAGGGAGGTCGTAACGCTCCCTTATTGTGTATCCTAGCTATTAGCATAGGACAATCTTTCGTTTCATGATGAAACAAGGTACATTAGATACATGATGGGTGTGTTGGATTTGTACAATCATGAGCATAATGTCATAGCCCTCTGCAATTGTAGCATATCAGCTATCCATGACCTCTCCCAGGTCCTCCTCCACCTCAGCCTCATTCACACCCTGAAATCTGGTTCACACCACTCCTGCGTTTGGGTCTAGGGGCTATGTTTTAGCCTAAACTCTATACGTGGGAGTTCTATCCATCATCAGCTCATATCTTTGACAAGTGTGTTGATCATGTCCAATCAATCTACAAAAATTACAGAACAACCGTTGTGAATTCTTTTTGTAATTCTATAACGAATGGTAGTTTTCTGTAGCATGCTTTCCTCCTATTTGAGAAATCATGCACCATAATGGAGTTGTTGCAGTAGGTCCTACTTGTGCTTCCAACCTTAACGACATTGATCCTCCTCCCGAGAGGTAATTCACAAACATAGGGCAATGGTCCTTATCATGAGCCTGACCCTTGCATTTTATGCACCGCACCTCTTCGCACACTTCTGGTTGGGTTGTCCTGTCTTGTTTCAGACTTTGCATCTCAAGGCATAAGTTCTTCAACTGCGCATAGAAATTTTGAGCTCCTAAGTTAGGATCCTACATTGAGGTTTCATGCAGCCTCGTCGCAATCTCCAAGGCTTCTGCCTGAGTCGTTAACCTCTGTTATGACAACAAATTCCTCAAATGCGGCGTTAACGATGCTACAAACCATTCATGGTGTTTTCCATCCGTGAAAGTCATATCAGCTTCACGAATCATACACTTCAGTCTCGATCTAGCTCCCAAGGAGTCCCACCTAGTAGCACTTTGATCTCTTTGAATCCAATGATCGACTATGCTTCTGACTTCGGCCTACTAAATTCTCTATTTAGCACAATTTGGAAATCCGTGATTCCTGCATTCGAATTGTCATTGGAATGCTTAATATACTAGGTCAGCCTACGATCCTGCAGAGTGCTAACCAGTGTCACTTTCTTTATATTGTAATCTATAACTCACTACGCTTCCCATATGGCTCTTATCATGAACCAAAACTGATCCGAATCTTCATTTCTTACTCCCTTGAACACATGCAACTTTATTGCACTTGCCATATTGACTTGCGGTGGTAGCTGAGGTGTTATGGCTAAAGATGGAGGTGAAGGGGGTGAAACTGGTGGCAGTGTGGGTGGGGGTGGTATGTGTGGAATTGTCTGCCTTATCAAATTGATCGCACTTCATGGCAAGAACTTTGCGAGCTCTTCTTCGTTCCCTCATGGAGGTGAAATCGGAGGTTATTCTCTGATCCATTATTTCGTTCATTTCTGTAGGTTTTTCCACTTTGCATAGCTCCGGACATCAAGGTAATTGCATAACCCTCTTTTCACACAATAGAATTTTAATCCAGGTATTTAGAGACTTTACATACTTACCTTGCAGTCCTTTGAGAAAGCGTCACTCTGCTTCGCTATAGCTAGCTGAGGTATCTATCGCGAACTCAGTAATGAATTCTCCTATAATCTGATTGAGCCAGTGATCAACAACGCACGCAATCTTATCCTCCGATGCTTCCAATCTGCACACCAACTCTGGGGTCCACATAATAGGATTGTCGAGTTTCCACCTTCCTTGTCTATCTCCTAGCTTTGTGATCCACTCATACAACTCAATAGGGAAATATGCGAAAAAGATTTCATGGATCTCTGTGTATAGGTAGTAGTCTAACCACTCTTCTTTTTTCAATCACAGATTCTTATTCTCTTGCGTCGCAAAATCGTGAATTCTTCTGTCCAACCAACCTTCAATTTCCTTCTTCATTATATTCCAATGATATGACATCAGACATATCTATGCAAATCCTGGTCCCGATAACGGAACTGTTTGTTGGCTTGAGGGGGCCTAACCCAGGTTGAAAGTTCATTAGCTAAAAAAATCCCTGTACTACTAGCCCTTTCAGCAACAGCGCGCGGAGCGTGGATTGAGGTATCACCTGAAGTAGTATGAGGGGATGCTGGAACTAAGTTTCTGCACCCTTGAGATGTCTGAGGGGTCAGTTTAGTCCAATTGTAGACACCTTCGCGCAGGTCGCTTCGTGCACTATCTTGACCTGCAAGGCCTTCACGATCTATTATAATCACCTTCATGCAACCCTCACCAAGGGCTCAGGTTCTTTTGCACTTCCCTAGCAACGATCTGTGCTACTTTCCCAAGTTACACCATGTAGCTTACTTATCATCTCATAACAATTAGTTATCTTTGCGTAAACAGACACTTTGTCTTATATTCACTTTATCAACACATTCATATAAGTTCGAACATCATATAAACAATAGAAATGCAATTTATATCTGATACATTCAATGCACAAAATAGGAAAAAGATACGCAAAACTGATGTAAACTTCTCTTTATTACTTCTCCAAAGGTCACAGACTCGACCCGCCCTACGAACTCAGTTTTAGGGGTCTGCGCACTCAGTTGTGGACTACTAGGCCTCTGCACACTCAGCTGCAGAGCTTTCTCCTACTCTACGACCCAAAAATTCGACTCTATACTTAGATAAGACTCAGTTCTCCATCTATTACTTCCACTTCTCTTCGTTGATTTGTAACTTAGAGCCTCACTCTATTTATATGGCTAGATTTCTAAAGCCGACATTACATTACAAAAATGAGGGCGGACAACCCTATGACTTATTTACAATCTTCACGCTTTGCGGCCACAAAACATGGAGTCTTTACATCGGATTTGGTCAAAATCTGGGCTTTAAGCCCCAAAAAATACCTTTCAGGATCCCGTGCCCAACACTGTACTACATTATCTTCTCCTCTAGCAAATATGTTTCTGCTATAGCACAAAGTCTGTCTCTCCTATAATAGCCATGTTTCTCTTGTAGAAACTATATTTTCTCTTGTAACAGGGTAGTTTATGCCTTGAGCCTCTTAAATGTGACTACCCTAGTGGTGGGCCTTCCCATAGGTAGCATAGGTTGCTTTGTTTTGGCCTTAGAGCAGTCTCAGTTGTAGAGACATCGTCAAATTTATCTTCTTATCTGAGGAGGAGAAGGATGCTAATATGTTTTATCAAAACAAACTTTCCTTTGTCCCTATCTTGCCTTCACATATAACAATTTCCCAAGGGAACTACTACACAATTCTTTGCTACAGGGTACTTATTTCAAGAAGAATTCTCCATGCAAATGTATGGTAATTAAAGATGGAGAAATTCACTTACTCCTTTCAAGATAACTTTGTTGTGTGCATGAGGTGTTGAGGAAAGCATTGCGTAGTTTTCGCTCACTTTATCCCTTTAATTGTCTCTTGTAGCTACCTTTCAGGCCTCCAATAGTAGTTCAGATCCTTCTGTAACTCATCCTGTATCTCCTACAAACACAGTTCGAAGCAACTCGATGGCACCCTAGGCAGACTTTGGTAACATCTAGTTCCTCCTTTTATACCCTGATCGGTTTCTCCAATTGTTTCTTGGCAATGAGCATCAATACAGCTGAAGTTGAGCCTTGTTCTTTTATTTATTTATATGGTATTGTTGTGCCTCATAATTGTCATATTTACTTTTCCATATTTCTTAATTTTCATATTGTTTTCCAAGTATTTCTTGTTATTAGGATATGTTAATTTGTGTCATATGGATTTCAGAAGTATTTTATATGGATTTATTACTTCATTATTTTATGAACGAATTCAATCATTAAAGAATTATTTCCTAACAAAATGGACCTTTATTATTGGACAAGAATCTATTGATACATTGATATTTGATGTTTCTTCCTAGAATGATCATGGGAGATCATATAAGCCTCAGGCTATTGCACTCTATTTGGAGAAAATTAGTTAAAAACGACCTTTCAACATGGTCTTCTGTATACATTGATATCTTTCTATCTTAAATGAGCATCCTAAGAATATTTAGATTCTCAGGATTTCTCATTATTAAAAATAGATTCTTTTATCTTTATCTTTTACTGATATAATGTAAAAAAGTGGCAGTAAGCCTCGAAAGGGGTTGTTCAAATTTGGAATATTATTTTTACACAAGATAACTTGTAAATACAATAATTGTAACTGGTTCTCTACAATCGAATGGATGCGTTTATTATTGAGATTTAGCTTGTTTGTTGTTTCCTTCATAAGGCAATTTGATTCTGGATTTGGGCTCGATCTTGGAAACAACATTTCCTTCTCTTGTATCAGTAAATTGGTGTTTGATTCTACTAGTCCAGCTATTTATATTTGTGCAGTTGTTCTTAATTTCTTGCTTCCTGCTTGTTATGTTGAATACTATGTTTCGAATCAGGTTTATTGCAATTGCTATAGAATAGATTTGTTGTAGTTAATATGTTAACAATAGTGCTCTTTCTCTCTATTTCCTGCATTTTATCATAGATTTCCATTTTGTTTTCTTAATCACTTTCAACAATATGATTCTTTAGTGTTGTATTTCTATTAGGTTTTTTTTGTTCCCTAAGAGACAATTTGATGTTCAGAATGTTTCCTTTTGTTGTGTCCTTTTGAATCCTGTAGAAGTTAATGTTTTGAATAAGTTTGTGATAATTAGAGATTGCATATTGAGTTGATTCCTTTTCTATTGTAGTTTTTCTTTTAAATGGGATCATAGTAACTAGTCATTTCCAAATTTCTCTTACATAAAATGTGTTGATAAACTTGAAATAGAAAAATGAAACCTCGAAATGATAAACGAATGGGTAGTAGTTAGTTGGTCCTTTTAGGAACAATTATTTGGCTCAACATTTTGGCATCATTATAGGGGAGGTTGTCAAAGAGAGTGCTAGTTGTATCCTTGGGGATGGGTGTTAAATATGGAAGGTAAGAACCTGCGCATGCGCTTAAGTAAGAATCTTGCAACAATGCCTTCCCTTACCTGATACGTTAAGATTTTCTAGTGTGTATGAATAGAAGGAAGCCTAGAAATAGGAACCACATAGAGATAGATCATAAATCCACTCTGAAAATTACTAAAAGCAAAGGTCAATGTTGCCTTGGAAGAATGACTTTTATAGATGAAATCATTCATCTATCATAATCTCAAGAATCAGTAGGTCCTTGAGCAGTGTCTAGGAAGGGTTCTACTGTTATTTCCCCTCAAGTAGCAGGGTCATCTCCTACATATAACATCGAGATTCATGACAAAACTTTAGGATATGAGCAGCACTTCCATGACATATATGTTAGGTATCTCAGTCCTTATGATAAGTGTGAGGTGCACTCTTCCAATTTCAGGGAAGGTGGGCGTGAGACGAGCCAACTATACCCACAACATTCGGAGTAGGAATTCCATAAAACACCCATTGTGAGGCAAAAAACTGAAGTTCCAAACTTAAGTAGTGCTGTGAGACCTGGTCAAGGTCTGAAAACCTGTCATCATATTATTTTTTAGATAGTATCTCATGATTACAGGATCCATGAAGATTACTGGCAGATATTTGACCAAATGGAAAATTTAGTAAGAGGAACATAAACCTCAACCATAGAATATCTTATTTTTTACCCCCAAGCTAATGCACCAATGAAGGCTATCATGTTGCAAAATCTTCTAAACTTTTATAGAATGGCCTGTGAAGACCCCAATGCCATTTTGTTTGAGTTTTATGTCTTATGCCAAGGATATTATCATATTAATTACACCCAAAAATTAAATTTCTTTCCATCTACCTTAAAGTGAGTAGCACTATGATGGTTCATTGGACTAGGGGGTGGTATTATAACTACATGGGACCAAATTAAAAAATCGTTCCTTACTAAGTATCAGGAGAATTTCCGATCTAGGGATCTAAGGGAAGAAATATTTAAGATGATGTCAAAATAAGATGAAAATTTGGAACAATATGTTGAAATATTTCAATATAATTTACAAAGATCACCATACACTACTTTACCCAAGGATGTGTTGAAAAATGCTTTGTTTTTCGTATGAAGTATGAATGGGTAGAAATATTTAATTTAATGGATCAGGGTGACATTTCTAAAGAAAAATTATGATCACATTATAAAACTTTGTATCAGGTGTTCAGAAGGGGGTACATGAACCAAACTTGTGACCCGCGATCCTCTCAGCAGATCAAGCAAAATTACAACGAGAGGAGTTACATGAGAGAACATTGGTAATCTTTTAGAATGTTTTAAAAATGATATTTTAAGTACATTGACAACAAAGTTGAATGATTTACAGGTAAAACAGAAACATGGTGAAACTAAACAAGCATTGCCAATTTTTTGTCCTCTCTATCAGAAGGAGGAGAGTCACAAAGAATGTTAGTTGGATATAGTCGTGATATGTGCTATTTGCACCAAATATCATTTGATTGATCATTATCTTTCACTTCCAAGGTTGAAAGCTATATTTAAGGAAGCTGAACAAGATCTAGAACCAACATATTTTGTGGAACAGTGATGAAAATGGTAGAATCTCCCATCAGGTATGCCGCGAGACGCTTCTATGTTTTTTTCTCAACAATTTTCTCAACATCAATTTCCTAGATTAAATTGGCAGGGCCAAAAACATTATCCTAATAACTGGTAGTTGCATCCATACAGTTTATCAAACTGGACAAATTAGTGATTCCTTGGCACTTCTTGGCCGAATCAACAATATCCTACAACTTCATGGCATAATACACCAAACAATTTGTACGCTATGTAATGGGGAAATCAACCTACTCAAGGGCCAATGTGGTCCCATAATTGACAACACCCCACTGGACCATTTAATCAACCTTCTAAGAGTGATGCCTTAGCCATAAAATCAACTGATTGGAGTGATGCCTCAACCCAAAAATCAACCGCCATTATAACCTACCTCCACTTCAATTACCTCCAAATGCTCCACCTCCACTTCCACCTCAGTTACATGCACATCCAAATTTGAATCCAAATAATAGACCTGTGCAATTTTTTTAAAATTATGGAAATTTCGGATTCTTTCCCTTCTTCTTTGGAATGCAATGAATTACCTCTGAGATCTGGGAGAACCATCTTTCTAGAAGATCACTCAAAAAATCAAGAGAAACCAAAAAATGATAAACCCGCTAAGGAGCAGTCTTTGACAAAACATTCTCATCCTATCGTAATCATTACTGAAGTAGTGATGTCTAGTAAACCAACTAAAAAATAAGAAACCACTGAGATTACAGACACTCCTCCTCTATTCCCTGAGATATTAGCCATAGTAAAATCACATGTACACCCTAACTTTGATATCATTGTGGAATTACAAAATTTATATGTCAAAATTCCTCTCGTACATGATATTAGAGAAATACCCATTTATGCCAAAACAATCAAATAATTATGTGTTAAGAAGCCTTGTAGGAAGGAAAAGGACTCTCCTAAAATCCATGTTTTAGGTAAAATCTCTAATCTTATCCTAGGAAAACAAACACCTATTAAATATGATGACCCTAGAAACCTTGTAGTTACTATCCAGATTCAGGGATATACTTTCCCAAATACTTTGGTGGACTTGGGAGCAACCATAAATATTATAACACTTGAAACTTGTGGACTCCTTGGAATAACTAGATTTAAACTGACTCCAACCATGTTGGAACTAGCTGACAGATCCATAGTAAAATTGGAAGGGACATTAGATGATATCATTGTCTCTGTAGATTCCTAGGAATACCCAATGGATTTTCTGGTCCTCAATCCTAAAGAAAAACTAGAAGGACACCCTTTTATATTAGGAAGACCATGTCTTTCCACTACATACACATACATAGGCTGTTGAACTTGAAGTGCGACCATTGCTAAAGGACCAAATATCAAGAATATTATCTTATATCCCCATACTAAACCCAAAATGTCGACTGATGATTTTAGATGTTCCCCACCTGAATATCAGGAAGGTAATTTACACTTTCCTCTCACTATTGACAAAGCCTTTATCTTTGAAATACAGGCCAAGGATGATGTAATCAATGGATTTATTAATCAACCTTCCATGAACCCAACTTCTCAAATGCTAAAAGTTATGATTGATAATGAAGCCCAATGAGATCTGCTAGAGCACTTGAATGATGAACATATACCCACAACTACAGTTCGCAATATCATTCCTGATGAAATTGAGCTTGGAAAGACCTTTAATATTAACACCAAGCTTAATGAACTTTAGCGTGAATGCCATCAATCCAAAACCCTACACACATAATATTTATATTGAGAAAGATGCCCAAACCATTTTCCAACCTCAAAGAAGACTAAATCCACACCTCAAAGATATAGTAAAACAATAACTTCAAAAAATTCTTGATGTTAGTTTCATATATCTTATTTTTGATAGTTAGTGGGTTTCACCACTAGTGGTAGCCCCTAAAAATAATGAAAAATGGAGAATTTATGTCGACTATAGAGAATTAAATAAAGCCATGTAGAAGGATCATTTTCCCTTTCCATTTGTGGATAGATTTCTTAACACTCTTTCTAGAAATATATATTTTTCTTTCCTAGATGGGTTCTGTAGATATAATGAAATTCAGGTTTCCCCTCATGACCAAGATAAAACCATGCTCACTTGTCTACGGGAAACAATTGCATATAGAGTCTTATCATTCATGCTATGCAATGCACCGCCCAACTTTCAAAGGATGATTCTCATAAAAAAATTTATTTGATTAACGAGGAACTTGAATTATATATGGATGATTTTACCCCTTATGGTAATGATTTTGACCAAGCCTTTCACAATCTTGATAAGGTTCTTGCACGATGTATAGCTACCAAGGTATGCCTTTGTCATGAAAAATTTCATATGAATATGATAGAGGGCATAGTTCCGGGACATTTTGTTTCTGTTGCAGGCATTCAAGTGGACCCAGCTAAGATCGGGGTACTTCTTAAAATCCCTATCCTTCGAGCAAAGATAGAGGTACATAGTTTCCTCAGTTATGATTGTTATTATCGTCGTTTTATAGCAGAGTTTTAAAAAATTATGGCACCTCCATATGTATTGAATGCACATGTGGAATTTGAGTGGATTGATAGATGTGACACTGATTTTGTAGATATGAAAAGGTTGGTCTAAAAAACCCCTATGTTTCAAGGACCAAACTAGAATCTATCATTCCATATATCCTTAGATGCATCAGGTACAGCGATAAGAGCAGTCATTAGATGAGAAGAGGATAAAAAGCCTTACTCCATTTATTACATCAGCAAAAATATTGCGCGGACTGAGTTGAATTATACTATGACAGAAAAAAAAAATTGGTTGTTTTTATGCCATAAATAATTTCTCCATTACATAAAAGGATATCCAGTTTTTATATGCACTTATAATTCTTCCATCCATTATTTAGCTAACAAACCTATTACTAATGGTATAATAAGACATTTGTTATTTTTGTTGCATGAATTTGACATTACTATAAAATATTGATGATGAAAAGAAAATATTATCGAAGATTTTTTTATCAAGAGTTCCAACTACAGTCAACTCTTCCCTAGTTGACGACCAATTCTCAAATGAAAAATTATTTGTTGTAACCGTTAAAACATCCTCGTAAAAATTATCTTGAATCTCGAAAACTGTTAACGTTTACAAATCTGGTAAAATTTCACTTGTGAAAGCTCAAATTGCTTGGGTAAATATTGCATTATATTCCTCTTTTCAAGAGGACCAAAATCGACCTAAAGTTCACCCAATTTGGTTAAGTGGAAGTTGAGTTATGAATTTTTTTATTCATACACATATTATGGAATGGGTTGACCCTGTCCACATGAGTAACTACTTGGGTCAGTCTTAACCCCATGTGAACCCTTACGAAATACTATAAATATAAGAGACCTCAAGATCATTTGAACACATTTTCTCTTCTCTTTTATACTGTTTCGCATAGGTTCGATGAAAGATGTTCGCTCAAGGGTCCGAAATCATAGGTGAAAAGTTCGCTTTGGTTTAGGGTCTTCTGGATCTAGGTCGCTGACATAGAATATAGAATTCTGGTCCGTGGACATTGCCACACAAGGCTATGATAGCAACAAAAGACCCATAGTTGCTAGCAGAGAGGATTATGGAAGTGACTATGGCTTCAGAGGCAGATCTGGAGGTTTCTATCCCCGCTCGCTACCATAGAATGGTCTTGAGAGCGACCAAGACATATCGGTCACTCACAAAACATTAGTAAGGGAGTGACTTTAGATTTTAAATTGTATTTCACCATAGTCGCATGGATAAATATTCCTGAGAGTGACCCCGTAGTCACAATCGCCTGCATATAGTGGCCGAGAGAGCGACCAATGAGTTTTCGTTGGACACAGACAATCGCGATGAGGGTGACCAGAGTTCAAATCTAAGATTTGACATCTTAACTTTAATTGACTTCAATGATCTAGTAGATCTGGGTTTCTCTGTACTGCTATACAAATCTATAGATTTGATTTTCTAGTATCCACTGCAAACATATGTATTGGGATCATTGTCAGTGAAAACAACGTTCAACAGTGTTTGTCACAGTAACAACATTATACAATAATTGACATCAGTTTGTGATAGCACATTACAACCATCAATATGAGGGTTTTGATTCCCAGCATGATTAGATTTGTTTGATGGACATCGTTATTGATTTAGTGCATAGGTAAAGTTATGGATCATTGTAAACACTTTTTTTACATCATTTGATGATGATCTAAGAAGAAGATTTGCAAGGTTTTTCCCCATAGTGGGTTTTTCCCTAGTCTCCAACCAATATCAGTGTCTCTATGTGTGTGCACTCTTTGTTCTATTGTTCCCTTTATATTTTACTACATTGATGATGATGGTGATGGCGTTTATTTCTATGTAATTTTATATGCTAATTTATAATTGTGTAGATATGAATAATGTAATGATTATATGGGGTGAACTTAATGTATTAACAATGAAATGCAACTATCGTAGCAAAGAACAATGACACCCTAAGAAAAATTAGGATGGTTTTATAGCTTGGATGAAGAAAAGGCATGGAGATCACCTCGATGATGACACCATTAATGGAAGCAAGAAGAGGATGGTGGAGACCTAAAATATTTCTAGGGTTTGAAGAAAACCCTAGGTAGCTTGGTTATTAGGGTATTATAGGTTATATGGGGTTACAATTGGATAGAAAACCCTGGTTTATGGAAAATATTTGAGATTTGATTTATGTAACTCTAGCATGGTCTATGTGAAGCACTTGAGCATGATTCGATGGAGCCCTAGATGGGATAATCCATAGAAGACATGGTTGGATACTTGAAGGCAACATTGGTATGTGGACCATGGATTTTGATCACTATTGGAGATTGTTTCAAGAGGCAGATGATCACCTCTCATTGAAGATACAGATTTCTTGACTTATGATGCTTCTTAATTGTTAGACTTATAGATTTGATTATTATGTTTATTGCTTCTACTTCCTGCATAGGTATTTGAGCATATGGATGTTTCTATCCTCCTTGATGAGATGTGGTGAACAGATCGTACTTAATGATCATATCGAGATGTAGGTCTAGAAAGATATAAAAAGGTACTTCATGAAAAAATGACAAAGTGCTTCAGCTGGCCTATGTATAATGAGAAGATGCACATGTATTTGAATACCACAAGGTATTCATGACATGTTTTAGCTATTCGCTCGGTAAGCCCTAAGGTATGATAAGGATGTATCCTTCCTTGATGGGTCATACATGCATATTAAAGAAACTTGGATCTATAATGAAATGTTTCTCCTAGTGTTGAACATTTTCATCTTCTTGAATTGTATGAGGATATGTAATGTTGATACGATGACACACTTGATGTTTGGATAACATCTATGATCTATCTGATGGATATCTTGATCCTAGAAAGAAGGCTATCACCTTGACTCTAGTAAATGATACTCTTGATACTTGGCATGATGGATTTCATGTAGAAGGATAGCTCATTGACTCATATACATGAGTTTGTTGCTAATTCTTGTGATAAGCATGATGAAAGCATATGGAAAGATTGATTGACACTCTTGTGGTTTTGATAAAAAATTATTGAATGACCTAATTTGATCTTAGTGGTCATGAAGAGTAGGGTAACCTTTATGTGAGAGGTATAAGTGTAATATTGACAAGTAGATCTCTTACTAACTATGGCCTTGTCTTGATTGCATATGGTTAAATTGAATAAACTAAATTGATGGACTAACTTGATAGAAAGTGTTATTATGTTTGAGATCTATTTGCTTCTTTTAGTCTACACCTTTGATGAAAGATTGATGTCATGATGTTGATAACCATGATAGATATATGTTTATAATCTAACAAGATCTATTTTTTCTTGAATCTAGTAGAGACAGGATGATGATGTGAATAAAGATGAATGATGTAGATCCCCAGTCACAGTGAGAACCTCTTTTCAAGACTCTTACTCATACTATTATTTTCATTATGTGTTTCTGAAGTATGATTTATGTGCATCTTATTATCACTCATAAATTTTCCCTAGAAGTTGCCAGAGGAAGGAAAAGACCGAGGTAACCACAAACCAATCTTTTAAGTATAGGCTGTAGCCAACCTATGACTCAGAGAGGGCTCTATCTATATGATCTAGAGTTGTTTGTTGGAATTTTAGGCTAGTTCTTAAAGTTCAGGGGGTTTTGGATTTCTATTGGAGGTTGGATGGTGGAATCCTTAAAACAGTGGACAGAATGAAGTCTCTGGACCATTGGGCTATGGAGTCAGAGAAGGGCAGCAAAACTAGGATTAACTCATTAAAGGGAGTGTTCAAAGGGCAAGCTAGCAGAGTGAAGTATAGGTGTCTAGGTTGAAAGGGTGAAATGATCTTAACCATGGTGAGAGGGCACTTAAGAATCCTCAAGCCAGGATCAAAATGAGGAACAAAGGATAATCATGAGCAAAGGGCACTTAAGAATCCTTCACTATAGATCAGAGGGAAACTACCTAAACTAAGGAGTAATGAAGAATTCCTTAGCTCAGATAATTAGCAGAAAACATTAAAATGCATAATAGTTAAAATAGAGTGCAATGAACCAAATTCTGAGATATCATTCCATATTATAGCATTCAGATTTCATATACATTAAAGGTTGTGGAAAAAACTTTTAAAAGAAAGATAACAATCACAAGAGAAAATACTTGTTTTCACTTCGCACTACACATGAATCCAGTGAAATGTCTTGGCTTTATTCATTAATCCAACTTGCTGGTCCAAATAGTGATTACAATAGCTTATAGTCTTTGGTCAAGAAAGTCTATATAAATG
Source organism: Pinus tabuliformis (assembly GCA_031772625.1). Classification (NCBI taxonomy): domain Eukaryota; kingdom Viridiplantae; phylum Streptophyta; class Pinopsida; order Pinales; family Pinaceae; genus Pinus; species Pinus tabuliformis. Next base: position 257,277,259 of record CM062818.1, on the reverse strand, counting down.
TCTAATAATCCACCCTACATAATTCGAATTGTGAAGTATTTATACAAAAAATTATTACAAAATATCTCAAAACAAACTTGAGATTTATTATAGGAAATACAAATATCTTCTTGCAAGAAGATAGAGATAGCTAATGAACTGTTTCATGTTGTCCCTTTTTATTTGGTACTGCTGGATTTTATGGTTGAGTTTGTAGCCCTTTATGATGGCTTGTAGTTGTGATCTTTCACCTTGGAATCTTCTTCAATTTTTATCTTTCACCTGATACTCTTTGACCATACTACTCTGTCTTCATCTGTTTACCTGGCTATTTTTACTTTTACTGTGCATTAACCTTTTGTTATAAATTTATCACACTAAATCAGTCATTGTCTCCCACCATTCTACATCATGTAACTTTATATTCATCATTCTCCTATAGATCTCATCAGCTTCAGTATATTTGGCAAAATTGGACTTGGTGAGGAATAAATGTTTGATCTCATGCTCTGGGAAAAGCAAGTTTTCAAATGTGTTGTGCAAAACATTATCTGTTGGCAATGCTTTTATGGATGAAGAGCTGGCTTGTTCCTTAGCCAACTGTCTGAGTATATTACCATAGTTCAACTGTGTCATGAGTTTTTCATTGATAACTAAAGGACTGGGCAGACCTTCTTCCCTTAAAATCTGGAATTTAGCCATTAACCTATCAATGGCTACCTGCATATTGTGGCACTTTTCTTCTAAGTTAAGCATAAGGTTCCTTTTGGAAAGGACCTTCCTTATTTCTAAAATGGCCTCGGTCCTATCTTCTATATTTAGCTGATGGAGGTCATATCTATTCTAGCTATTGCAGAAGTGGATGAGTCTATTGGCATCCTCAGGCTTATCTCCCAACTCCTCCATTACTTTCTGGATAGCTTCTGTAGCTATCTTTATTAACTCTGTCTGCTCAAAAATAACTTGAATTGATGGCCAAATATCATTGACAGAGTCAATGATATTGGCCCACAACATTTCCTTGGTTTGCCCAAGGGGTTTCTCCAGTGTTACGTCTTTCTCTAAGACATTGATTCTTTCACTCATTCTTTGGGCTTTCTGTGCTTCTTATTTTTGCTTGATCTAGGTGGCTCTAGAGACACACACAGGACAAGGAGGACTCAGGGAAGCTCAAAAATCAAAGTGTTTGGATTATGCTTGAACCAGGACTAGAGATTAGATCTCATCTTCCTGATTGCAGCAGTGTGAACGGTTCGTCAATCAGAGTCCGGATGCGAAAGTTAGAAGCAACCAAAGTTGGGTTGACTTTTTGATGACTCAACAAGCTTAAGGAGGCCACAATTTGGACTTTTTCTGGCCACCAGATTCTGGCCAACTCCAGTTAGATTCTGGGCGAAATTGTGAGGTCGTTAAAATCACTCCTACCACTAAAAATTCGAATTTTGTAAGAATGGCCCTTTTGTTATTGAAAACAAAAAATTAATTAAAAAAACGGGGGTGGGGGCCACCAACCCCACCACCCCCAACTATGCCATACGTATCAAAATTGGTGAGGCCGGCGGGAGTTGAACTCACCTGGCCACATGGGCTGGCCCACCGAGCGTCCTCATGAATCATAACCAAAAACCATATAACGTACACCAAACAACCCACGAAAAATTATGGAGTATGACAACTGTTGGAAGTGGGTACGGTGGGCGTGCTCGACCCAACCAAAAAAAATAATTTTAAATTAATTTTTTATGGAATATATAAAATGGGAGGAGGCACTATTTGGCAACCTGACCTCCCCCTTAATAAATGGAGCTCTAACCAACTCAGCCAAACCACTTTCTTGTTAACTCCACCCACAGAAATTTATATAAACCTAGAATTTATTCAGTGCATGGACAGATGGAGGAACCAAGAGTGGGCATGCATTTTGAGGCAGTAATTTTTAATTATTTTTTAATGCAGATGGAAGCATGAATTTTGTAGGAGGGCTAAATTTTCACTTTGTTAGAATTTGACAAATTTTATATGGATTCAACACCTCTCGTTGCCACAAATGCAATGGCACTATCCATTTCTCCATCAGAGTTCTGAATTTTTTGGTCACTTTGCAATATGGACGTGGGACCATGATTGTTGCAAAAACAAGGAGCAGAACCATGAGCCTTGAAATTTTCCTGAGGAGGTAATTTTTCTCCATGTCGGAATATAGTCAAATTTATACTCATTTATCATGGATTTCTACAGGGATCGCAATGGCAAGGTCATATTCACCATTTGATTTGTAGATTTCTAGTCCACCCATGGAGCAGAATCTTTGACGAATCTAGGGGGAATCTAAAAGATTCCTTGAGCCCCAGATTCTCAACTTCTCAGAATTCAGATTTTGGACAATCGATTTTGCACTAATCGATGCCACAAATATGATGGTGCATTTAGATTTGTCATTCTCTCATTTCATTTTCCAGCCACTTTTCTAAGTGCCAATGCAGATGACCACATTCATGTACAAGCAGTTATTTTCATGCGATTGATGCCATGTGATTGATGGTCCGAACAGCTTCAGCAATTTGACATCCACTTCTTCAGATGGACCCTGGTTGTGAGGTATATGATGTGTTCAAATACTTCTTCTTTATGCATTATGATACACAGATCCTTGATTGATGTTGATGCAGGATGTTGTTTCTTACATGTTTTCATGATTCCTTGCTTGATGTGATGCAGAATCATCTATGTGATGTACTTGCTGTCATGATTCATCATGTTATGATTCGAGATCCCTTTGCTGTATGTTGTTGGGATAATCTTGTTGTCGTCATGCATGTTTTTCATTAAGATCCCTTTTATGCCATGTTGGCGGGTTGCTCATCATGCATGAGTTTTATGTCATACTGGTAGGAGTCTTTTGATTAAGAGTTCTTGTAGTGAAACATCTCTTAGAGCCACTCCTGCATGAGGGCATTTTTCCTTGTATGATATCGATGTCACTTCTATGTACATCACCACTATTGACAACGCTTAATGCAGTGGCCTACACCATCTTGACACCGGGGCCCGGAGATGTAGTCCCTCCTAGACAAACTCTATTATCAACTCTTTTGTTTTTATGTTGTTGATGACTGACATGTTCCTCTTCTTTACAACATGAAGATGTATTCGTTAATGTTCTTTTAAAAATGAAATTTAACACATCACGAAAGTAAAAGGTCTTGGAAGGGTTCTTTGCCACACCCGGACCTGGATCAAGTGGTATTAGAGCAGTCTTTGCGTTGATGTGAATTGCAATGTGAACAATGGAATGTGCAACAATAGAGGATGAAAAAGTGATGTACAAGACCATGCTCAACATTTCCAAAGGAGTGGAAATCATGTATGAAACTCTAGAGAAAGAGAAAGAGGAAAAGGAGTGATTGCAACTTCAGTTGCGAGCCACAAAAGAGGCCATGGAAGAACTTAAGAAAAAAAAACATAATCTTCAAATAGAGAACATTGAATTGAAGATGCACCTAGATGAAGAGAAAGAGGAAAAACAATGTTTGGTACGACAGCTGCAAGCAAAGGATGAGGCCTTGGTAAAGCTGCAGCATGACCCATGCGAGATAAAAAGTATTTCCCCATCTTCATGTATGTTTCTTGATGATGATTTCGCTGTTTTTGAAAATCATACCACAGGAATTGGCTCCAAACTATTGAAGAAAATGGGGTATGAAGCAAAAGGCTTCAGCGCTAATGGCCAAGACATTGTCAACCCCATAAAAGTAGAGGAATTATTGTGTCAAACAGGACTTGGGTGTGTAAGAAAGGAAGTTGGGGAATGCACTGAGACAGTTAGTGAACCACCAACAACGGATGATGAGGGTACCTCATCAGTTCTTTCCAAATCAAAAGAGGAGGTAAAAGATGTTGATTTACTTTCAGTTTTTTCTTCACATCGTATGAGTTCTATTGAAGATTTGGAGATCCCGATTACAGGGACAAACATGAGGCTCCTTACAAGGATGAGGCACGAGGAGAAAAAATAACTTGGTATTAATAACCAAGGCATAAATCAACCTTTGAAGGTTGTGCACGAACATCGATTTGCAGGCTCAAGATACACTAAAGGAGAGTGTTCAAAGGTGTCAGAGTCATCCAAGACATCGTTGAAATCATCGAGGAAAGAGAATGATGGGAACACATCCGCATCATCCCATGGAAGTTTCCATTGCAGGGAAAGAGCTGAGGCAAGCTCTCATCGCCATACTTACACCAGAGACAGCAAGGGAAGGTATAACCACTTTCAATCTTCGAATGTTCATTTCGATTATGATCACGTTGTTTATAATGAATGTAAAACATGGCATTGAAAAGCATGCACCTTTTGTGGATTACATAACCATTCATTTTGTAACTGTTGGAAAAGAATGGTAGCACAAAAAAGGATGAGGCATGGAAAACCATCTCAACATCATGTAAAGAAACAAGTTAAACAAATCTAGAGGAAGAAGATGTATTGCAGTCATTACGATAGAAGTGGTCATCAAAGAGCCACTTGTTGGAGGCTCCATCCAGAGAAACGCCTTAAAGACAAAGTGTTAGTGTGTGAACCAGGTGAAGCAGTTGTTCAACAAGCAAAACTACCTCAAGGAGGTGACCCATTCACATTGATAAGTGAAAAACGGTTTCTAGACATGTTGTCATTTCATGGTCGTTCTTTTGTAAATCATTTGTTGCATTTTAAAATGTAAAAGTGATGATGTTTTTTCCATCACTTGGTCAGCAACAATGATGTTTGGTCTTATTTTGAGTTGCATGATAAACTGTGAAAGTGATGTCGTGTTTCCATCACTTGTCAAAACAATAGTTTTTGGTCTTATGATTGTAAATCATGTGTTGCAGTGATGATGTGTTTTCCATCACTTGTTGAAGCAACAATGATATGCTGGCCTTGTCGTCGTAGCTGGGGTATTGCGTCCATCTTGTTGTAAACATGACCACTGAGCATGTGTTATAAACTCGTGGCAAGTGTGGGATGCTTGGATCATTAGTAGGTCATGTCAATCAAGCATATAATTTGCAGAAGTAGCAGGTGTCAGCTCGTGGCTTAAGGCTACGAAGAACAAAGGTGAAGGAGATGGATGCAAGACCTTTCAGGACACTTGTGATGTAGACAAGGTACAAAGAAGTTGCAGATTATTTTTCATGATTTTGGAGCACTAAAAGCTCCTCTGTTGGGAGGATTGATCCAGGTGGCTCCAAAGACACACAGGATAAGGAGGACTCAAGGAAGCTCAAAAATCAAAGTGTTTGGATTATGCTCGAACTAGGACCAGAGCGTAGACCTTGTCTTCTTGATCGCAACAATGTGAACGGTTCGTCAATCAGAGTCCAGATGAGAAAGTTAGAACCAGTCAAAGTTGGGTTAACTTTTTGATGACTGGGTAGGCTTAAGGAGGCCATAATTTGGACTTTTTCTGGCCAATAGATTCTAGCCAACTTTGGCTATATTTCGGGTGAAATTGTGGGGTCGTTAAATCACTCCTACAGCTAAAAATTCAAATTTTTTAAAAATGGCCATTTTGTTATGGAAAACAAAATAATAATAAAAAAGGGGGGTGGGGGCCACCAACCCCACCACCCCCAACTATGCCATATGTATCAAAATTGGTGAGGACGGTGGGAGTTGAACCCACCCAGCCACGTGGCCTGGCCCACCGGGCAGCCTCATGAATCATAACCAAAAACCATATAACATACAACAAACAACCCATGAACAATTATGGAGTATGACAACTGTGGGAAGTGGGTACAGTGGGTGGGCCGCCCAAGGTGGGCCTGCCCCAACCAAAAAAAATAATTTTAAATTAATTTGTTATGCAATGTATAAAATGGGAGGAGGCAGGATTTGACCACCTAACCTCCCCCTTAATAAATGAAGCCCTAACCAACTCAGCGAAACCACTTTCTTGTTAACTCCACCCACAGAAATTTGCATAAACCCAGAATTTATTCAGTGCATGGGAAGATGGAGGAACCAGGAGAGCACTCATTTCAAGGCATTAATTTTTAATGCAGGTGGAACCATGAATATTGCAGGAGGGCTGAATTTTCACTTTGTCAGAATTTGACAAATTTTATATAGATTCAACACCTCTTGTCACCACGAATGCAATGGCACTGCCCTTTTCTCCATTAGAGTTCTGCATTTTTTGGCCACTTTTCAATATGGATGTGGAACCATGATTGCTGCAAAAACAAAGAGTGGAACCATAAGCCTTGAAATTTTCCTGAGGAGGTAATTTTTCTCCATGTTGGAATATAGTCAAGTTTATACTCATTTTTCACGGTTTTTCATAGGGATCGCAATGGCGAGGTCATATTCGCCATTTGAGTTGCAGATTTCCATTCCACCCATGGCGCTGAATCTTTGAGGAATCTAGGGGGAATCTAAAAGATTCCTTGAGCCTCATATTCTCAACTTCTCATAATTTAGATTTTGGACAGTCGATTTTGCACTACCCGATGCCACAAATCTGATGGTGCATTCAGATTTGTCATTCTCTGATTTCATTTTCTAGCCACTTTTCTAAGTTCCAGTGTAGATTCACACATTCATGTGCGAGAAGTCATTTTCATGCGACCGCTGTCATGAGATTGATGGTTCGAACAACTTCAATAGTTTGACATCCGCTTCTTCAGATGGCTCCTGGTTGTGAGGTATGTGATGTGTTCATGTACTTATTCTTTATGCATTATGTTGCACAGATCCTTGATTGATGTTGATGCAGGATCTTGTTTCTTACATGTTTTCATGATTCCTTACTTGATGTGATGCAGAATCTTCTATGTGATGTACTTTCTGTCATGATTCATCATGTTATGCTTTGAGATCCCTTTGTTGTATGTTGTTGGGATACTCTTGTTGTCATCATGCATGTTTTTTCACTAAGATCCCTTTTATGCCATGTTGGCAAGATGCTCATCATGCATGAGCTTTATGTCATACTGATAGGAGTCTTTTGATTGAGAGTTCCTGTAGCGGAACATCTCTTAGAGCCACTCTTGAGTGAGGGCATTTTTCCTTCTATGATATCGACATCACCTCTATGGACATCACCACTATTAACACCACCTAATGCAGCGACGCACACCATCTTGACACCAGGGCCTGGAGACATAGTCCCTCCTAGACGAATTCCTTTATCAACGCTTTTGTTTTTATGTTGTTGATGATTGACATGTTCCTATTCTATACAGCATGCAGAAGTATTCACTAGTGTTCTTTTAAAAATGCAATTTAACACATCACAAAAGTAAAAGGTCTTGGAAGTGTCCTTTGTCACACCCAGACCTAGATCATTACTTAAGTTGGGCAAGTTTGTAGTCAGTTTCCAAAATTGCAACCTTTTTTCTTAACCTATTCATTTCAGTAGCCTAGATAGACATCTCTTCCATGGATTTGACTAGTTCTGTTGCTTTCTCTCCTGATGCACCTGTTGGTGATGTAGATTATGTTGTTACTAGCAAGGCTCTTTCCAGTGGAGTTGTAGGTGCCAAAGATGCTGCTAATGTGGATGGCACTGCTTTGGAGACTGCAGGGATAACATGTGTTGCAGAAGTGGCCACATCCACTTGTTTTAATTGGATTAAAGCATCCAATTCCTTTTCTGTCTCTTTTAGTTGATCATTCAGTTTTAAGACTAAATTCACGAGTTCTTCATGCCCCTGCTAGGTATCTAGGACTTCCAATGTTTGTGGATGTTGTGGCTGAGGTATTTTTAGTTGTTTCTTCAATGCAGAGATATCATCATTCTTATTTTTAATAAGCTGATATGTGGCTTTTATATCCTTGGGATCATGTCTCAATTCAATCACTAAGTCCTCTAAGGACTTGATCCTGGTATGCTTGGCCTATGAGGAGGCCTTCTCTAACTGAAATTGTGCTGAAATGTTGTTTAAAGAGTTTTGTAGCTGATGAGCAGCTATGGCTTTATCTGTCAGGGTGGAGTATATCATTTCTCCAGCCTGTTTGTGCAGTTCAATCTACTCTATGGGATGAATATCCCTTGCCAACACTTCAAAGTTTACCTTTTTGAAATCAGATGATGTCTTTGGCTGCTGGGCCATAGGTTTGATGAAATACATATGCAGCTTCCCCTCTTTAACGTCAAAGGTTGACATTAGCCATGTTTGTGTTGGCATTATGATTCAGGTTTGGCGCTATGGCACAGGTGTTGTACTTGATGGCAACTCAGTCAAGTGGCAGATCTCTGTTCAAGCTCTCAAAATCATGGAAAATGAGATACCCGGAGGTGATCCTAAGAGAAGTTGCGGACCCGCAGGTACGCCGACCAAGAAGTGCGGACATATCCGCAGGTGCTCTGTTTAGAAGGTGCGGACCCCAGTTCACTCACTCCAATGTAGAGAAGCGCACACATGTAGGGTTTCTTATGTTTGGCCCTTGGTATTTAGCCCGTCGATCATGATCCTATGGTTTTGGTCCGTGGTATAGGATCTAAAGTATTGAACCCCAGTTTGGATTCCTTGTATTGGTTTTCGATGGTTTTGTCCCATGGTGTGAATAAGGGCTTGCCTATAAAAAGGAAAGGAGATCACTTGGCTAGATACTGGTGAAAAATTGAATATCTTAAGATCTGAAATTTTGGGTGATCGGTTCTAAAAGCTAGATCTAAATCAAGGTGAAGGCGAATCTATTGATAGGTCGTGATCTCTTGGCCGCATGATCAGATCTGTGGATCTGACTTTCTGTGGCACATTGGAGGACTGTTAATTTGGCTCTATTCAGAGGTCCGCAGGCGATCCATAGCGCAGGTGCGGGGGTCTGCAGCGCAGCAGAAGGCACAGGTGTAGGGATCTGCAGTGCAGCAGAAGGTGCAGGTGCAAGGTACGCAACACAGAAGAAGGCACAGTGCGGAGGTACGCAGGGGAACAGAAGGACCAGGTGCAGAGGTACGTTGTGAGGTAGACAGTGCAGGTGCGGATCTGAGCAGAGGTACGCAGGGCAGCAGAAGAAGTAGGTGTGGAGGTACGCAGAGCAGGAGAAGGACCAAGTGCGGATCTACACAGTTTAGACACAGAAGAGTTGCGGATATTCGCAAGCCTCTATTGGTAAAGTTGCGGAACTTTCTTGAAACATTTGTTGGCTATATTTTATCTATTGCTGAAGAGTTCTGGGTTTAGATTACTGGTATTGCTGATCTAGCTACTGCATTCTGAGAAGTTATTGGTTGATTGAAAAAGTTGATTTTGTGATTCACATGTACTTGATGATTATTTCATGTTCATGGATCCAGTTTGAAAATTTATGAAAAGTGATCCTTAGACGAAAAGAAGTAGGGGGTTGTAGCTCCCTTCCAGGAGAGACTGGAAAACGAGAGAGGGTTGTAGCTCTCTGCAGGTTGTAGCCTGCGTACTGGTAAAGGACTGCACCAGTACAAAATCATTGTAAAATAAGTTTCTAATTGAAATAAGATAGAGACATATTGCAGCAGGTGGTTTTCACCCACATTGGGTTTCCACATTATTTCTGGTGTTCTTTGGTGTGATTATCTGTTTTTCCTGTTCTTGCTCATTATTATATGGTACTGACATACAAACTAATGATCAATAGCTAAAGAATAACTTAAAGTGTAAATCTAGAAGATATATTGAAAAGAATTTGATAATACTGATTTACCCCCCCTCTCAGTATTATTTCCAACAGTGGGTATCAGAGCAGGTCCTTCTGAAGAAGCTTGATCGCTTGGAGGAAGATCCATCATCATGAGCAACTACGAGAGAGAAGCATCTATCAGGCCACCAATTTTTGATGGGAAAAACTTTGTATATTAGAAGGTAAGAGTTACTGCCTATCTTCAATCACTTGGTACAGAATTCTGGGATATCATAGATACAGGGTACACTTTTCCTTCAGAAACTCCTACAGATTCGGCTGAGAAGAAGAAATATGAAACAAATGCAAAAGAAGTTAATACTCTATTAGGATGCCTATCTCAATCAGAATTTGTCAAGGTAATGCAATATAAATCCGCAAAAGAAATATGGGACAAGATTGTTCTGAGCTATGAAGGAGATGAACAGGTAAAACGAGCAAAACTTCAAACCCTTAGGATTCAGTATGAAAATCTTAGAATGCACAATGATGAAAGTGTGGCTAACTATTTCCTTCATGTAGATGAGATTGTTAATTGTATGAAAAATTTGGGTGAAGAAATAAAAGAGGCTGTTGTGGTTGAAAAGGTTCTAAGATCTTTGTCCCCTAGGTTTGAATCTAAAGTTTCTGCAATAGAAGAAAAGGAGAATCTACGAAACCTTACCATGTCACAGCTACACGGGATTCTAACTGCTTATGAAATGAGGAAGGGAGGACCATCAGATAGGAGAGAAGCAGCTTTCAAGGCTTCAGGCAAAGGAGACTACTATGAGTTAGGACATGCGTCAAAAGAGGAAGAAGAATCAAATTTTGTCAAAAACCTTCAACGGGGTACTGGAAGATTCAGAGGTAAGTTACCTTTCAAATGTTTTGCTTGTGGGAGAGTCGGTCACTATGCTACCAAATGTCCTCATAAGGATAAAACTGACAAAGGGAAGGAACCTGTTAGATGGAACAAGAAACAGAATGCAACTAAGAAAAGTTACTATACTCATGAAGATGGTGATGGTCTTTCAAATAGTGATGAAGATGAACGAGGTAATGACTATAAAATTTTGATGGCTTTTGAAGATGATGATTACATGGATGCTATAGATGTGGATGGCTTTTATGAAGAGATTTCTAGACTCAAAACATGTTTAGAAGAAAAGAATGTGATCATTGATAATCTACAATTCCAACTTGATGAAAAAGAAAAATTTCTTGAGAAGTTAGAATGTGAAATTTTTGGCCTTAGAAAATAAATTGAGAAAACAAAGGCTCTTAATCTTAAATTTGTTAAAGGATCTAAAACGCTAGATGAGATTATCAATGTACAACATTCTCCACTAATCAAGACAGGTCTGGGGTATAATGGAGAAGCATCTCAAGCATCCACCTCAAAGAGTTATCTCAATGCAGCAAGGAGGGATGAGCAAAAGCCCAATGGAGATCACCAAGTAAAAGAGGGACGAATTACATCAAGAATAAACAAGGACTATCAGGTAAATCATGGGCAATCCACCTTAAGGATGAACAAAAGCTACAACCAGCCACAGGTTAAATCTTCTCAATTTGCCTCAAGAATGGATGGCAATAGAAACTACAATCATTTGGCAGGTAGATTTGATAATCGCAGAAGCTTCTTCAATGGCCAATGTTTCTCTTGCCATAACTTTGGCCACAAAGCAGCTCAATGTGTTTCCTATAAAACAATCATGACTAGAGAAGCTCAAAGAAGTATGACTAGGATCATGAAAAGGACCTATAACAACTTTTCAGCCCTTGAAAATGAAATTGAATGTTCTATTTGTAATAACTTTGGTCATGAAGATTCTGAATGCAAGAGCAGGTTTTGGCAGACAAAGGAACAAGCCTCAAGTACCAGAACATGGAGAATAAAGGAACCACAACCAGAAAGATGTGGGATAGCCTTTTATGTAGAAGGACAGAAAAATCAATGGTACATCGACAGCGGATGTTCGAAACATATGATAGGTGATAAAGAAAAACTTGAATCATATAGTGTTTTAGAAAAGGGAAAGAAAGTTTGTTTTGGAAATGATAGCCCTGCAGTCATAAAAGGAAGAGGCACTGCTCAGTTGAAAGAAAAGGTCAAAGCTGGAAATGTTTTGTATGTTGATGGCTTGAAGCATAATCTTTTGAGTGTCAGTCAGATGTGCGCTCAAGGAACCGAGGTAATATTTCGATCAAATGGATGTAGTGTTCGTGATCTTGATACAGGAAAAACAGTGATCAAAGGCAGAAGAACTCCAAATAACTTATACATATTTGAAGAAGGACAACAACAATGCTATTTGAGCAAGGATGATGAACACTGGTTATGGCACCGGCGGTTGGGGCATCTAAGCTTTTCACAAATAAGGAAAGCATGCAAGTACTAGGCAGTTCGTGGTCTTCCAGATATCAAAATTCCATACAACACCATATGCAAATCATGTCAGTTTGGTAAGAAAACCAGAACTAACTTCCTTGAGAAGGAAGGATCAGCAAGCAGGCCTCTTGAACTAGTCCATACAGATGTATGTGGTCCATTTAGGACAAGGTCACCTCGAGGAGAAGAATACTTTATATTATTCATTGGCGACTCCTCTAGGATGGTTTGGTTAGGACTTATGAAACACAAGGATGAAGCATTCAAAAAATTCAAATCTTTCAAAGCCTTGGCTGAAAACGAATCAGATCACAAAATTTAGTGCCTCAGGTCTGACAGAGGTGGCGAGTTTACCTCAAATGAATTTTTCTATTTCTGTGAAGAACATGGAATAAGAAGGGAATTATCTACAGCTAGGACTCCTCAACAAAATGGAGTGGTGGAAAGGATGAACAGAACGGTTCAACAAATGGCTCGTGCTATGCTTGATGAGTCTGGAACCCCCGCAACCTTCTGGGGTGATGCTGCATTTGGTTGTTATTCTCAACAAAACAAATGTCCGAGTGAACAACACTCAAACTCCTCACGAGCTCTGGTATGGTGAGACTCCTTTGGTAAAGCATTTCAAAATTTTTGGAAGCAAATGCTATATTAAGAATAATGATGAACAGCTTGGCAAACTTGAACTTAGAGCAGATGAAGGAATTTTCCTTGGTTATTCTCCTCACAGCAAAGCATATAAGTGTTACAATAAGAGACTTGGAAGAATTGTTGACGGCATTGATGTGGTGGTTGATGAAAAAGGAAACATTCCTAGGCAATTAAATCATGAAAATATCGAAGAGGATGAAGACTACCCTCCAAATCAAACTGAAGATGAAGAAGAACCTCAAGAGGCACCAGAGGAACAGACAAGGATAGAAGAGAAGACTCCATCTAGGTATTTTCAAAAGAATCATCCAGAATCTCAAATCTTGGGGCAAAAGGAGGCAGGCGGACAAAAAATAAGAACAATTGCAGAAGCTTCAAGCTATTTGGCATTACTCTCCTCCACTGAACCACAAAATGTAAGAGAGGCATGCAAAGATGAATGCTGGTTCAAGGCAATGGATGAAGAACTTGAGTAGATTGAAAAGAAAAATACTTGGGAGTTGGTTCCTAGACCAAAAGATAAGAATGTCATAGGGACAAAATGGGTCTTCAAAAATAAGTTGAATGATGATGGGGAAATAATTAGAAACAAGGCCTGACTTGTTTGTAAAGGGTATGCTCAACAAGAAGGAATGGACTTTGAAGAAACTTTTGCTCCTGTTGCAAGACTTGAGGCCATCCGAATGTTCCTTGCTCTCTCAAGCTTTCAGAAGTTCAAAGTATTTCAAATGGACGTGAAATCAGCCTTTCTGAATGGAGACTTAGAAGAAGAAGTATACATTGAGCAGCCAGATGGTTTCATTCTTGGGAATGATCCAAATCTTGTATGCAGACTGAAAAAGTCTCTCTATGGTCTTAAATGGGCTCCAAGGGCTTGGTACTACCGTTTGGACAAATACCTTCATCAACAAGGTTTTTCAAAAGGATCAGCAGATAACAATCTTTATATAAAAATTGAAAATGACAAATTGCTAGTACTTGTTGTGTATGTAGATGATATTATCTTTGGTAGCAATGAAGAAGCTATGAGTCAAAGCTTTGCCTTGGTGATGCAGAAAGAATTCGAAATGTCTTTGCTTGGAGAACTAACATACTTTCTTGGTTTGCAAATCCAACAAAATGAAGACAATATCTTTTTGTCTCAAACCAAGTATCTCAAGCAGATCTTGAAGAAATATTGCATGGAAGATGCAAAACTAGTATGTACCCCCATGGTTATAGGATGTAGCCTTAGTGCAAATGATGAATCAGCAGCAGTGCATCAATCAACCTATAGATATATGATTGGGAGTCTACTTTATTTGACAGGTACCTGACCAGACATTATCCATGCAGTGGGAATAGTTGGAAGATTTCAGGCAAACCCAAAGGAAACTCATCTTCAGGCAATGAAGAGAATTTTCAAGTACCTTTAAGGAACTCAAAACTATGGCTTATGGTATCCTAGAAATACAGATCTCACTCTTCAGGCTTATACAGATGCAGATTGGGCTGGAAGTGTGGATGACAGAAAGAGCACAAATGGTGGGGCATTCTTTATGGGTTCCAGATTAGTATCTTGGTTTAGCAAGAAACAAAGTTCGATTGCTTTATCTACAGCTGAAGCGGAATATGTGGCTGTTGCATCTTGCTGCACTCAACTCCTTTGGATGATGCAGTCACTTGTACACCACCTATCTCCATCCTATGTGATAATACAAATGCTATCAGCATTTCAAAGAACCCAGTCATGCTTTCAAAGACCAAGCATATACCTATCAAATATCATTTTCTTCAGGAACAAGTGCTTGAAAAAAAGGTCAAGTTGGAGTATGTTCCTTCTAAGGAACAAGTTGCTAATATACTAACCAAATCATTGCCCAGAGAGACCTTTGAATACCTCAGGCAAAAGCTAGGGGTAGTTGATGCATCATCTTGTTGTTGAATCTCATCGATTTCAGAGATTGTTGGTTGTACGCGAGTTTCATATGGGGTATACGCGAACATTTTGCTGGGTTATGGATTGGTCGAAGATCGAATGGCACAGGTTCAGGGGGATCATATATTCTTCTAATAATGCATTGTTGGCATTATGGTAGAAGATCATGGAGGAGAAAGTACAGAAGGAGAACATGGATGTTGATCTGAATATTGCTGCTAATATGTCTCTATCTCTTTTGTCAAAGTCATGTATGGTGTATGGTAGTTTGTGGTTCTTCTTGAAGAATTTTTCTTTTGCAGATCTGGTCTATAGTCAGGGGGAGCTCATTCAGAAGTTTCAGTAGGCACTCAGGGGGAGTATGGACAGCAAAGGAAGAGAATATCTTGGTCCACCCTTTGCCCTTGATGTCGAAGGGGGAGAATGACTTTGAGGATCTTGGGGCTGCCATCAAGTCCAAAGGGGGAGATTGTTGGCATTATGATTTAGGTTTTGCGCTATGGCACATGTGTTGTACTTGTTGGCAACTCACTCAAGTGGCAAATCTCTGTTCAGGCTCTCAAAATCATAGAAAATGAGATACCCAGAGGTGATCCTAAGAGAATTTGCGGACCCGCAGGTATGCCGACCAAGAAGTGCGGACATATCCGCAGGTGCTCCATTCAGAAGGTGTGGACCCCAGTTCACTCACTCCAATGCAGAGAAGTGCGCACACGTGGGGTTTCCTATGTTTGGCCCTTGGTATTTAGCCCTTCGATCATGATCCTATGGTTTTGGTCCATGCTATAGGATCTAAAGTATTGAACCCCAGTTTGGATCCCTTGTATTGGTTTTCAATGGTTTTGTCCCATGGTGTGAATAAGGGCTTGCCCATAAAAAGGAAAGGAGATCACTTGGCTAGATACTGGTGAAAAATTGAATATCTTAAGATCTGAAATTTTGGGTGATTGGTTTTAAAAGCTAGATCTAAATCAAGGTGAAAGAGAATCTATTGATAGGTCGTGATCTCTCGGGCACATGATCAGATCTGTGGATCTGACTGTCTGTGGCACATTGGAGGACTGTTAATTTGGATCTATTCAGAGGTCTGCAGGCAATCCACAGCGCAGGTGCGGGGGTCTGCAGCGCAATAGAAGGCGCAGGTGCGGGGATCCGCAGCGCAGCAGAAGGCGCAGGTGCGAGGTACACAACGCAGAAGAAGGCACAGTGCGGAGGTACGCAGGGGAACAGAAGGACCAGGTGCGGAGGTACGCTGTCAGGTAGACAGTGCAGGTGCGGATCTGAGCAGAGGTACGCAGGGCAGCAGAAGGAGTAGGTGCGAAGGTATGCAGAGGAGAAGAAGGACCAGGTGCAAATCTGTGCAGTTTAGACATAAAAGAGCTATGGATATTCGCAGGCCTCTATTGGTGAAGTTGCAGACCTTTCTTGAAACATTTGTTGGCTGTCTTTTATCTATTGCTGAAGAGTTCTGGGTTTAGATTACTGGTATTGCTAATCTGGTTACTGCATTCTGAGAAGTTATTGGTTGATTCATTGGTTGATTGAAAAAGTTGATTGGGTGATTCACATATACTTGATGATTATTTGATGTTAATGGATCCAGTTTGAAAATTTATGAAAAGTGGTCCTTGGAAGAAAAGAAGTAGGGGGTTGTAGCTCCCTTCCAGGAGAGACTGGAAAACAAGAGAGGGTTGTAGCTCTCTACAGGTTGCAACCTGCGTACTGGTAAAGGACTGCACCAGTACAAAATCATTGTAAAAGAAGTTTCTAATTGAAAGTAGATAGAGACATATTGCAGCAGGTGGTTTTCACCCACATTGGGTTTCCACCTTATATCTAGTGTTCTTTGGTGTGATTATCTGTTTTTCCTGTTCTTGCTCATTATTATATGGTACTGAAATACAAACTAATGATCAATATCTGAAGAATAACTTAAAGTATAAATCTGGAAGATATATTGAAAAGAATTTGATAATACTGATTCACCACCCCTCTTAGTATTATTTCCAACAGTTTGATTGGTAGGAGTCAACTTTAGAAACTGAGCATAGGTTTGGGCCTTGAGCCTTTCATTTCTTGCTTTGATTTCCTTGTATCTTTCCTTGATGTCCTGGTCTCTGTCAGCAGGCCTGCGGAATGAAGACACTTCGACAATAAGCTACCTTTCCAACATCTGAGTCTTTGATGTGGAAGGCTCTTGCATGCCTTCAGATGGAGTGGTAAGCCTACTTCTATTTCCTTTTGTGTTTGTGACCTCAGTTGAGCCCTCTATATCCTCCTTTTTAGAGACAGGATTGATTTTCTGCCTTTTTGCTTGGCTTGTTTCTAGTTGAGCATATGAGTTTTCTCTTGCTAATGTAGTGGCCTCCTTCCTACTCCTCTTTAAGATATTCTCCTCATTTTGAGGAGTCTGCATAATTGGAGGGGTACTCATGGTTGTCTCTAGTTGGTCTGATTACTCTGATACCTGTAGGAAAGAACCCTCATCAAGTTAGCTTTCTAGATCAATGAGAGTATTCTCTGTGTCTACCTTGGTGCTCTCTTGGTCTACTAGGGTACCTTGCACCCGTTCTGTTTGATTGGCATAGGCTTCAATTTCAGGGATGGGATGGTGAATGAAAGGTCCTAGTTTGACCTTTTGTCTCTTCTTGGTAATGAATTCCAAAGGGTCATATCTCCAATTGAAACTTCTTTGGAACTTCATTCTTTGCAGGATTAGGTCAGCCTCTTTCCCTGCCTCCCTAGAATTGCAGATGAAGGGACCTAATTGATCTTTGATTTTGAAATTGGATTTATTCTTGGCATTGACGAAGTTTACTTCATCTGTATTGATGATTTGTCTATAATATTCTAAGGCAAACAACCTCATGGTGAGGTATCTAGGCAACTTATTTGGTGCAAGCATGTAACCATATATTCTTATTTTTGTATGGTTCTAATAAGGATATGTTGAAAAGTGTGCAACAAGAAATGCTTGTTGAGAATGCAACAAGATGATGGAGCTTAGTGAAAATAGTCGCCTTCACTAAGTGGGCCCGCAGGAAAATTATGGCGCAAGTTCCATTTTTTATCCCAGCTGGAGTGATCATAGTGTGAGTGATCAAAGTCTATTTTTAGACTAGCTGTCAAAAATAGAAAAGTCAAATATTATTGTCTCATAATAATATTTGGACTATAAACTTGATCTCATTCTCTTGGAGCACTTCAGGATGAGCTACGGATGTGGTACATGCAGATCCCAGAAGGAAATACGTGGTTACCTATGGGATGACTAATATTTTCATGCAGGACTTTAGTTAGAACTCAAGTGAGTTGAGTTTAGTGGACTGAAGGTGCAGTTGATGGAGTTGTGTTCAGTTTAACTTTGTTAAACTAGTTGTATTTAGTCTAACTGATCAATAGACTAGAGATGAGTTGGGTGAATTAGTTATTAATTAATTCACAAGTTATTAACTCATAATGCAACTATAGAATACATCAGTTAACTCAGTTGCATGTCAGTGCATGTTCAGTTCAGCAGGGACAGGTGTTAGAGGATCAGATTGCTATCAGTTGTGACTATAGCTGTGCATGATGATTTGCACAATCAGAGGGATTGAGTATGCCAATGAATTGGCCAATATCAAGAATTGTAGCTTCTGCTCACGTCCAACAGAGTGTGAGTGATTATTTGCAGGTCAAATACGAGTTTGGTAAGCCATTCTCATCAATTCTTGAGTAGGTATTGAGCTGTGGAGGCAGGCAAGCAGCGGGGGAGATTTGGAGATCAAATCTGAGTTGTATTGTGTGTAGCATGTGGAGATAGTACTGAGTACTTGTGAGGAGTATTGTACTATGTATTGTTACATGATTCAATCACTATAATATACAGATAATTGGGGTTTTTAGCGAGATGCTTTCCCCGAGAAAATACTGTGTTGATATGTGTGCTTGATGCTTCTATGTACGCCTGTGAATGTTTCTGCTTCTGTAAATCGATGATCAACGTAGAGGAGGTTGTGTATTATGCATGTTTCGCTTATAAGTGTATAATTAGGATAATCTCTGTGAATATGTGTCATATTATTCAAAATTTCTATAGGATACCAATCACCCACTTTGGTCTGCTTGGAAATTTGGAGGAATCTCTTTATCTCTGGACTGATTCTAGGAGGAGGGCTTCCAGTGAACATTTCCATGACTGGGTGTACAAATAAATCAATGAGATTAGAATAAGAGTATGGAGACTGATATTGGTGGACCAATGGGGTCCAAAAAATGACTGACCTGGGCTGACCCTTGTTGTCTAACTTCTGAAGGGTGAATGGTAACTTATTAGGTTGATAATACAAGAAAATATGGTATAAGATTGAGGAATACTTGAAAACTCTTTCATTGCTCATTCTAGGAAATTGATCATGCATCCTATCAGCTATAAATTGGGCATAGTCATAAACGATAGTAGGAGACTGTCTTGGAGTGTAGATGGACATGAAGCCAATGATTAACTCATCAATTTATTCACTAGTGGTGTACCCTAAAACACAGGATATCATGGCTACAATGTTCTAGCCCCATGGGGAAAATATAGCAACTACATATGGAGGGGGACCCTTAGGGATGTGCTTCTCCCCCTGATGAAGGTTTGGAATAACTGGGCCAACTTTACAGGGCTAAGCTTGGGGTATTGGTCCAATAGGTCTCCAATTGAGAGGGGAGTTAGGTTCGGCCCTGGTTGGAGCTGCAACATTTCATTTATGGACTCAGCAGAGATGGTGAAAGGTATGGTTTGGTTTGGGGAAATGACTGCTCTCTGACTAGGGATGTAATTGGCATGATAGTAGTGGACAACCTTTAGGAAAATGTGGACATGGGGGAACTGGTACTTGGGCAATTTTGACTCCCAAAGGAAAATCTCATCAGCATGGTTGAGGTATCTATCCCTACTTTGGCAATGTACTTTGAGCAGGGACTCTAGGGTAGTTGTACCTTTTATTTCTAAATCTTTATCAGGTAGAGGAAGGTGGTCCAGGTCTAAATGAGGTGTAGATATGGGCCTTACATCCATTGCAATTGGGGCAGCCATACTCAGTTCTTATGGATTTGAGTGTGGGGTGTAATTCAAAGTTTTAAGGGAAACAGAGGTTTTGCAGATGGTTATGTCTTACAGTGTAAAAATCAAAGTAAATTTGATATTTTTTACTTAATTAACAGTGTTATGAGGGTGAATTTACTTGGAATTTGACATTGGAGTTGGTTTTCCATGGTTAAATACCTGGAATTGGGTGAAATTGATTGTAAATGGTGGTTGATGGAGGCTATAGAGGTCCGTACGGTTCTAGTACAAACTGATGAATGAGCTAGACTATCTGCAGCGTTTGTGGAGCAATTTCGGAGGTCTGTGAGTGAATTCTTAGTTCGCAAGGATCGAAACAGCTTTCTGATTTCTCAATAGCAAATGCGCAAAAAGAGTGAAAAGACGGGTAATTGGGCTTATATAGGAAAAAACGTTAATTTTGGCGGGTTCATTAAATGACGAACAGTGATGGTTTTCAGTTAAATGGGGAAATGGTTTTGGAGGGCCACCGCACTGCTTTTGTTGTGCGGGCAGTATTCGGGAGGGGTTTCCCGATTCCATTCATTGTTTGACACGTAACATTGGGGGTCAGGAGGAAAACCACCTTATCGGGCAGGTAAAGGATGGACATCAGGCACGACCGATATGGCTATGGGTCATTAGATGTGGGGAAGGGGCGATTAACGGTGGTCGAGCGATGGAGTTGCACGGTGATTTACACATAAAGTTTTTGGGGAGGCCACGGGTCTAATGACTAGCGATATAGGATTAACTTAACACTTATTCTCATCAAGGGCACCTTAATATAGGATTGAGGACTGAGGGCAAGATTATTAATATATTTTGTGGGATATTGGGTAGTGATATAGTTTATAACTAAACTAAGGGGTGGGGTTATTTTATATAAAGGAGTTAAATATATATGGGCTATTGGGTTTTTTAGGAATTTCATATATTTAATTAAAAGTTAATATGAGGTGGAATGATCGGAAGGGGTGTTGTACTTAGGTATAAGAAATATTATGTGCATTCCATACATTTAGTACTTAGGATAAATGTAATTTTCTGGGGTTTTTCCATAAAATATGTTTATCATGGGGTTTTCCTAGGCAAAAACAATTTAACCTTTAGAAAAAGGGGTTTTGTGAGGGGGATGAATGAATTGCAAGTGAATTTAGCATCTTTCCTCCATAAGTCATCAAGCCGAGGGCCCGATCCCACCAAAATTTAGATAAATGCTCTGATGCTTTTTGACTTTTTTTTTTCCAAGGAAAAAAACGGTAACCTTTTATTAAAAAATTTAATGAAAAGTTACACTAGCACATGCAATGAAGCATTCAGTATGTTGCCACATGGGCTCGCAGCGTTAGTAAACTAACGTGCACAAAGAATAAGAAGGAGAAGAGAAAAGAGAACGAGAAAAGGGGAAAAAACCTGACTTCCGGCAGTGAGAGAAACTCACGCATCAGGTTTTTCGCCCCTTTTTCTTTTAAACCTTGCGCCACTCTCCCACAGTGGGCTCGGTCGAGGCAATGACTAACTGGGTTGTTTCATTCTGTTGTCCTGTTTCTTTATCTGAATCTGAGGTATCTGAGTGATGCTGCCGTTTGATGCCTCCCATGTTTTGATCCACGCTTATCATCTCTGACTGATTTTGCTGCTCTGCCTGAAATGAATGAGGTTGTAGCTCCTTGTTGACTGCTGTATTTTCCTTCTGGATCTCCAGATCAACCTCCTCTATGGTGGTATCATCCTCCTCTGCTTCTGTTTCTGCGTCTTCTGATACTGTGGGGGCTTTCTTTTCCGCGGTTCTCTTCTTTATGACATTGTCTATATTCTGCCATCCTTTGTGCTTCCTTTGTTGTGGCTTGCTCTTGTTAAGGCTTTTGCATGCATTGAACAGATGACCTGTTTGTTGACATCCCCTGCACCTGAATGCTGTGTTCTCATAGTCCAAAGGTTGTTTCCATTGAGAATTGTTGAAGTTCAGGATGATGCTTTCTGGTAACCCCTGACTGAGATCAACCTCGACGCAAATTCTAGCAAAAGTAAAAATTCCTTTTAAATGTCTTTCTGTATCAATCTTTAACATTCTGCCGAGGGCATTCCCTATTGCTGCTAAGGATGAAAAGTGCCAAAAATGCATCGGAAGATTATGTAACCTTACCCATACCGGCATTTTTGACACTACCATGGTGTTTGGATCAAACTCCGGGAACCAGGGGGTAACAAATAATCCCGCACTGCCCCAGAACCATGGTCCTTCGGTAAGAGCTTTTTCCCTCTCTTCTTCAACGCGGAAAACTACTATGAAGAAGCCTTTCGAGCATAGGTGGATCCGGCAGTTTTTTGTCCATGCCGTGTGTATCCATTGATACAAAGCATCCGATCTAGGCCAGAAACCGTTAAATCTACAAATAACGGCGTTTTTTTGTAGATCTGTGAATATGCCCTTTACCTCTGGGATATCCAACGGAATGGATGGGCTCTCTGGTACTTCATCCACAATATACTGCCCTGGTGGGATATTAACAGTTGCATGTTCTTTCCCCTTTGGCATTTCTGTCCCTTTTGCTGCGTCTCTGTAGGATCCTGTAGGTTTTGATGTAGATCCCTTAGATCCACCTCGCAGCCGGAGATTGAGGATAACCGTTGAATCTTTTGCCACCCTGTAATGCTGGAGAGTGTGTTGATTCTGCATGCATAGCCCTGAAAACAAAAGATTTTGTAATGCAACTGGAGTGCCCAGTTTGACCTGTATCTCTTTTTTTAAATCCAATACTGTCATCCAATCCCAGATCTGTACACAAACGTGACTTCCTTCTGTTGATCTGATAAAAATTTGTTTCAGATCTGCAATGTCTGCCTTGTTCAGGTTCCATTTTACTGGTTTGAGTTCTGGATCTGGCTGGCTTTCAACTGTCTTTTGCCTAGATCTGGCCAGATCCGATCGTTCCTCCCCGGGTCTATAGCAAATGGCCCGTTCTGGTGAGCCGTTTCCCCGATCATGGCATCTGAAATGATGCTGGTGGCTTTGTGTCATACGCCAAGAAGGCGTCTTGAATATGGGATTCTCGTGGCTAAAATTTCCGACTGTCAATATGGCCGCCTCCCAATCCAGAGCCACCGAGAACTGAGTAGCCTTAAACCTTTGAAGTACCGGCTCTCGCTTTCCGTCCCGCAATAGATCTTTACCCAGATCCATTGGAAGCAGCCGTATTATGGATCGAGATCGCCGAAGTACCAGAAAAGGTAAAGGGAAAAGCGATTCCTCATTTACGCAGACCGGGTTAGCTGTCCCGGTTAAGTCACCAGCAGTGGAGGTCTTATCACTCCGATATTGAGAGAAGGGCGATAGATCTGGACCATATATCCTCAGACAGTGAAACGCCTTGCCCCGATTCGCCCTGAGGCAGTCAGATCGAGCCAAGGTGGGAGAAAAAACCTCGAGAAAACGATTATGTTGAAACGGATCCTGCTGCTCCTCTTTGTTTATGGATCCGGGCCAAAGCCTCCAGGTGCTATCGAGAGCTATGAAGCCCGCGACCAGGTTCCAATCCGATCCTGCATCCAATGAAACAGTGGAGGCGGCGCCGACGATCAAAAAACCTGCAGAAACCCTAACTTCTACTTCGGCCATTGCTCTCCAACCGTATTTCCTCTTTGCTTTAATGTGATACATCTGATGCTTTTTGACTTAAAGAACTATAGGTATAAATTTTTTAATTATGAAAGGGAAGTTAGTGAGTGTCATAGGGGTTAAAATGAATAATGGGGATGTTAAATAATTCATATTGTGAACCATTGCCTTTGCTTTGTTTACCACTTATGCATGCTTGAAGGATGCATTTGGAACAATGACATAAGTGCTTTTTTCTATAATCGCATGATGTTTCTACAACCTTTCTACTACTTACCCATCTACTTACCCAACCATTTTTTCTTCACTTTATTTGGGTGCATTTAGGCTAGCAAATCCTTATCAATATTTTTCTTTTCTTTACATAGCAAACTATCTAAATCTAACCTTATATAATCCATGGGCTCAGATTAAACTGATGAGCTCCTTTTATTCACTCTACCTATCAAATGATCTACCAAGATTATATTGTTTGTTCAGATTTTATTCTCTAACTATAAACAAAAAAATTAAAACATGAAATAGCTAAGTTTAAACAATTTGACTATCATGGATTATGGCATGAGTAACAAGCTACATACAAACATTTATTATGCATAAAAAGTAAATAGTAGTGGCATTTTGACTTGCACATTTTCATGGTCTTTTTTTGTCTTCTGGGGTTCATATATTCTCATTTTTTTGACCTTCTCATTCTTTTTGTCCTTTGATTGTTCTTTTAGGACATACTGCCTTTACATTTTTTAATTTTTTTAATATGGAAACATTTGCAAAAAGTGAAGGTATGTACAATATTATAAGGCTTAACCTTAGTCATTCAAAATTATGACTCCTATTGGTATAGGAACCTAATAGTGGCTCCACTTGGGGATGGAATTTCCTGGTGAAAGGTTAAGAACTTTGTAGATCAGTAGCCTTTGAATTTCCGTTGATGTTACCTTGCAATAATTCTCTCCATGTCTCTGCATTATTGATACCTATGACAGTAAATCCTTAAAGCTTAGGGCCTTCTCTTCGGGCTTCAACTTCAAAAATCACCATCCAATCCAAACTAGACATTTTTGAAAAATGAACTATGTATAGTGGGAGATAAAAATCAGTAGTTAGGTTCAAAATAATGTTTGAGCATTCGATCATTCACTGATCCACCTTCTACTTATGTACCATCCATTTCCCTTAGGAAGAAAGCATTATTACCTCTGAAAGCATAAATGGCATATGGGCCTTTCAATAAGAATCGAATTTCCCATGTTTACCTTTATCTTCCCTCCTTGAATCCCACTTTAGGAATTTGTCACCAAGGTAGAAATCTTTAGCCTTGGTTCTCTTATCAAAAATATTTTTAATCCTTTCCTACACAACCTGATATCTGATATATACTTCCTCCCTGGTTTTTTGAAGATGTATTGTTTAGTTGATTCTTCTTTGGATAATATTTGGTTAAACCTGCAATTCTTGAAGCAACTTCATCATTGGTGTTCCCAAGGAGGATGGAAAAACAACTTCCATCCCATAAACTAGATGGTAGGGAGAGCTACAAATTGATTTTTTAGTGGTTTGTCTATCTGCCCATAAGGCATTGACTAGCTTTTTGTTCCATGTTTTCTTATTGTCCTCTAACAACTTTTTTATGATGCTTACCAAACTTTTGTTTGAGGATTTTGCCAGTCCATTTCCTTGAGGATAATAGGCTGTGGAATGGCCCAAGGCTATATGATACTTGTTGTAGAAATCTATCATTCTTTTGGATTTAAAGGTTGCTGCATTATCAGTAATGAGCTTAGTTGGACATCCAAATCTTGATAGAATATTAGTTTCAAGGAAGGTTATGATAACAGTGTCAGTGGCTTGCCTTGAAGGTATGGCCTCTATCCATTTTGTGAAATAGCCTATGGCAGTGAGGATCCATTTGTGTTGGGAAGAGGAAGGTGGGTGAATTTCACCAATGAAATCTAAACCCCATTGTTGAAAATGTGCTTCAGCAAAGATTGGCTTGAGGGGTAAAGGTAAAAGCTTTTTCTTCCCCTCAAAAATTTTACATTTGTGATAGTAGGTCACATATTTCTTTACATCAGGGAATAAGGTAGGCCAGTAGAAACCAACTCTAAGAATTTCATCTGCAGTGGTCTTCCAGTAAAGGTGTCCTCCACAGTCGCCTGCATGAAACTCTTGCAACACTTTGTCAGCTTCATCTTTTAATAGGAAACTGAGAAGAATTCCTTCATGATCTCTCCAAAACAAGGCATTGTCTAATATATAAAATTTAAGGATTTCATCTTTAAAAACATACTTTTAGTCCTAGATAATTCTGGGGGAGCTTGTCATTTCTATAAAACATAAATGATATCAGCATGCCATGGTGATTCAATAAAGGCCTAGCTGATTAGTGGATTTGCCATCTCCTCTCCATCATCTATTGTTGCAATAAAGTTTATATCCATGGCCTAACAATTCGATTCAGCCATGAGTTTGGCTAAACCTTGGCTCTTGATTAACTTAGTTAGTTTGATTTCTATGTCATATTCTAGAATAGTAGCAATTCACTTTCCTCTCTTCCATCTAGACCATCCTGAGTTAGGATGTCCTTGACTACTGAATTGGGAATGTATGCCACTATATGAGAATATAAAATGTATATCCTAAAATCCTTGATGGCTTTGACCAAAGAAAAGGCTTGTTTTTCCATTATTTTATATTTCAAGGGGGCATCTCTCGGGACTTTGCTAAAGAAAGCAATAGGTTTTTCATAGACCTGGTCATTTTTCTGCAATAGGACTACAACAATTGTGTGCTTAGAAGAAAAGGAAAATAAGATGAAATCTCTATCAAATTTTGGACTGATTAACACTAGTGTTTTAGTTAAGGCCAGTTTAATGTCTTGAAAGGATTTCTTAGCCTCAACAGTCCATTTTATGGTCGAATCTTTTTTTAGCTTATTATTTAGTGATCTAATTAATTATGGTAAATTAGAAATAAATCACCTAAGAAAATTAATTTTCCCTAAGAAAGCTTGCAATTCTCTAATGTTCCTCCGATGTTGTATCTGTAAGATGGCTTTTATTCTTGTAGGGTCTATTCAGGTACCATATTTTGAAATTATATGACCTAATAACTTTCCTTCTCCTAACACAAACAAAGATTTCTAGGGGTTTAAGGAAATTCCATATTTTTTGCATTTAGTAAAGACTTGCCTTAGATTATCCAAATTTTGACTATCAGATTTTGAAAACACAATAATGTCATCTAGATATATCACAAGGAAATAATGAATTTCTTTGGCAAAGATTATGTCCATAGACCTCTGGAAAGTGGCTCATACATTTCATTAATCCAGAAGGAATTTTCACATACATGAATGTGCCCCAAGGAGTAGTAAAGGTAGTTTTAGCTTGGTCGTTAGGATGAACTAAGATCTGATTTTAACCAGAAAACCCATCCAATTATGAGATTCGAGTTGCTCCACCTACTCTCTGTAAAATGTTGTCCATTTTGGGGAGAGGGTAATTTTCTTTCAGTGACACGTTGTTGAGGTTTCTAAGATCCACATAGAGTTTGATCTCACCAGTTTTCTTCCTAGTTGGCACCAAGTTTGAGAACCAATCAGAAAATCTGATTGGTGCAATTATTTTAGCATCATACATTCTTTGGATATCCTTTTCAATTGAAGGTAATACGACAAGATTAATCCTTCTAAGCTTTTGTCTGAAAGGTTTTTTATTTTCTTTTATAGGGATTGTGTGTTGTATGATGTTGGTGTCATAGGGCTTCAGGTCCTCATAACTCCAAGCAAAGACATCCTGAAATTCTTTTAATAATTCAATGTATTTCACTTTTTTAGTTGGAGGTAATGATTTCGAAAGTTTGATCAATTTTGGATTTTCATCAGTGCCTATATTACACTCCTCTATATCAGATTTCAAAGGTTCCATTTTAGTCTTCCTAGGAACATCATTTGAATCAAACAAATCTTCCAAAGGGGTTAATCCCTTAGGTAAGAAATTATCTTTGAGATTAATTACTTCAGTGTCTTCGTTAATTATTTCATCAATCTCAATTGGATCTAGGTTTTCTACATCTGAGTTAGTAAATTTAGTAGGATGAAATCTATCTACTTCTTCACCTTCTATTTGATTTAGTTCTATCTCTTTTAGGATCTATTGAGGTATCAATATCTATATTGCTATTTACAAATTCTTCTTCCAATATTAAAAGGTTGTTTATCTGCTTGTCATCAGAAAATATTTGCCAGTTCTTCAAATTATTTGGAATTGCGGGTTTGTGCCTAACTTCAGCATTGTACTAATGGTTAGGTTGAAAAGGTAACTTGCAAGTGTTGGCAAACATTTCTAAACTATGAGCCTGCATATTATGATTTCTATGAATTACAACAAGCTTGGTTTCTAAGAAAGTGTTTAGTATTTCTACAATGGTTCCTTTATAACAACCTAATCTAGGCCCTTTAGTCATATATATAGCATCAATATGTTTTATAACTAGTTCAGAGTCTCCCATGACGTAGTCTCTTTTAGCTCCTAGATTTCTAACTAATTTAATACCTAAAATTAGTGCTTCATACCCGACCATATTATTAGTACATTTAAAATTCAGTCTGTATGCATGGCCTTCTGAGTGATTATGCTCCAGATTGTATATCCATATTTCTGCTCCTACTCCAAGCTTATTGAATGAACCATAAAACTCAAGATGCCATAATATCTCATGCTCATAATTTTCATTATCTGGTGCAAAAAACATTTCCTCATTTATAGCAATTTGACTACCTTGTTTAGTGGAAAGTTCTAAAGTTTGGACAGTTTCTTCTTATTTTGAAACTGCAATTTCTTTTGGTTCTGTATCAAGACCATCTAAAATAGTTTCTTGTGTTTGTTCAACATTGTACGAAATAAAAGAATCAATTTCTGAATGTATGGAGTATATAGGAATGTTTTGAGGCCGATCCTATCTACTTACCATATATTTCATTAAGGTTTCTTAGTACAACTTCTTAAGTTGTCCAAAAACAAAGATTGTTGCATAGGACATATCAAGTTGTAAAGATCCCTGAAGTTTGGCTCCCCATGATCTGGATAATAACATGCCATACTTTGGTGGGATTTTAGCAACCACAATATCCATAAGGATGCTCTTGGAAGGATATTGAACTAAGGTAACACACAGGTCTTTAATCAATCCTAGACACTTTACTTGACTTGAGTCAAATGAGAATAAGTCCTTGTAAGGGCTTGTAATGTCTAGGTTTAATTTCTCGATTACTGACTTGGACATTAAGTTGTGGGAGGCCCCAGAATCCAGCATTGCATTGTGTAGAATTTTGTCATGGATGCTAAGGATAACTTAGAAAGGTGGTATTCCTCCTTCTGGTGGTTTTCCATTAACATCTGGACCAAATATGAGTTCTGGTTAGTCATCAAACAGGTTAACAGAATCCTCATTTTCAGCAATGTTTAAGGTCTGGTTTATCTATGTCTTATAGGTTTCATTCTTGATTAATTTTGTTAAGGGGACTGAAATCTTTAGCTTAGCTATCTCTGCTCCCAAATTGAATGACAAGGGGGATTTCTCTGTTTGAGAGTTTTGAATTTTCACAGCAAGGATTTGAGTAGGATGGTCTTCTTTTCCCATATTGGGGACCTCTTTCTATTGGTTTTCAAGTTTGGTGCTTTGAGGTGTTCCCACTGGTTTTTTAGGGGGAGTTGAAGTGGATGGATGATCATCCGAAGGCTGATTAGGGGTTATATCTACAATGGTGCGGCCAGAAAGATTCTAGTTTTCTCTGGGGAGAATCTGGAGGATTTTAGAAACCGAGGCTTCTTTGATTTTCTTGGGTTGATTTGGCTCTGTTTTCTTGGCTTGGTCAGGGATATTATAATTCTTTTTACTCCTTAGGTTATACTATTTATGCAATTCAAAGATAATATAATCATAACCTTGTTTATAATCAAATGACTCTCTAGACTAAATTTGCAATTGCTGCAACATATGCAATTCCTGATCATCTTGGGTTAGAAAAACAACATCTTCATCATCTAATCCCACAAGGTTAATCTATGTGTCTTGCTCTGGGTCTTTAGGATGGGATGTTTTTGCATAATTTTCTTGAAAAGGAGACATAATATTCTGATCATGTCCATTTTTCCCAGTGTTGTGGTTTTGGTTTTTGTTAAAGTTCGGTTTTCTAACTGGAAGTGCTGGTTGATTATCCCATTTGGGTTTCCTTTCTATGTTATCTATTCTATCCATTAGTCTTTTGATACTTTTGGCTAAACTATCTATTTTGATGCATGATGGCGAAGCTTCATATTTAGCAATTCCTCTCTTCTCATTTCTAACTCTAGCTCTTTTAGCTAATAAATTAAACTCAACACTAATAGCTACACTTTGCATTTCTTCTAATGTTGGGGAGTTTCTTTCCCTAAGTTGGAATGCCATATCTGTGTCAAAACCATCAGGGAACTTTATTAAGGCTAAGTCAGGTGGGGGTCTAAGATTAACTGGCATTGCGTTATATATACTGTTAAATCTAGTGAAGTAATCTTGAACAGTTTCATTAGGTCCCCTTCTAATAATTTCATATTCCGAAAGGATTTGTAGGAGATTCTTCTTCTTTCCCATCTATTCAAAAATTGTTTATGAAATGTTTCTAAACTATCAATACTATTATCATGAAATTCTCTGAACCATTTCCTAACATCACCAACTAAAGTCTGAGCAAATAGTCTCATTTGAACATCCACAATATCAATTTCATGTAGTTCAAAGTAATCTGTCATCTTATTAACACAATGTTGTGAAGCGTAGTGTCCTGAGCCATCAAATTGAACAATTTTTCTCTGGTAGTCTGCTGGCATAGCACCAAGTGGGGCAGGTAAAACAAGAGGAGCATATCTATTTGCCATGGCTGTAGGCTGGGTGGGGTTAAGCTGTGGATGAAGAATGGATGAAGAACTAGGACTAGTAGGTGGTAACTAGGATATGATAGGTTGGTGAGGGAGTGAAGGTATAAATGGTGGTGGAGAATGGACTTCAGAAGTTGAAGGGAACAATGGTGAACTGAAAGTGGTAGATAATTCTTCAGAAAGCTCAGGGATCTTAACAATACTTATGGATGATTGTGGAGAATTCAGAATGTATTCATCAATTGACTGGTTAGCTTTTTGGACTTCAAGGTCTGAAATGAAATCAAGGTCTAGAAAGGTATCATATATTTCACTTTCAGACTTTGATTTAAATAATGACAAATCAAATTTCTCATCAAAGGGAAGATCTTCTAAAAACAACCAGTCTCAGGACATGAATTTACTTTAATCAATGGTGTGTGACTAGATGAACTTTATTCTTTCTTGGATTTTCTTGAAATCAGGTTAGGATTATCAACTACTGGGGCAGGTTTTGGATCTGGGTTAGCCCTAGTGTAATCACTTCTCCTTGAAGTTAGAATTTCAACATTTTTCTAATTGTTTTCTTTTGTGAGATTTTCAAATTAACTTCTAACAAATTACTTTAAGAGGTTCAAAATACAGATTTAAAAATTCTTAAAGATTTATTGGGACTGAGGGTTTGAGTCCCCAGTATGGTCGCCACTATGTTATCACTCAGAAATTTTCCCTAGAAGTTATCAGAAGAGGGAAAAGGTTGAGGTAACCACAAACCAATCTTTTAAGTATATGCTCTAGCCAACCTATGACTTAGAGAGGGTTATCTCTATATGATTTAGCTTTGTTTGCTAGAATTTTAGGCTAGTTCTTAAAGTTCATGGGTTTTTGGATTTTTATTGGAGGTTGGATGGTGGAATCCTTAAAACAAATGGATAGAATGAGGTCTCTGGACCATTGGGCTATGGAGTCAAATAAGGGCAGCAGAACTGGGATTAACTCATTAAACGGAGTGTTCAAAGGGCAAGCTAGCAGAGTGAAGTAGAGGTCTCTAGGTTGAAAGGGTGAAATGATCTTAGCCAGGGTGAGAGGGCACTTAAGAATCCTCAAGCTGGGATCAAAATGAGGAACAAAGGATAATCATGAGCAAAGGGAACTTAAGAATCCTTTACTATAGATCACAAGGAATCTACCTAAACTAAGGAGAAATGAAGAATTCCTTAACTCAGATAATTAGCAGAAAACATTAAAATGCATAATAGTTAAAACAGAGTGCAATGAAGAAAATTCTGAGATATCATTCCATATTATAGCATTCATATTTCAGATACATTAAAGATTATGGAAAAAACTTTTAAAAGAAAGATAACAATCACAAGAGAAAATACTTGTTTGTACTTCGCACTCCACATGAATCCAATGAAATGTCTTTGCTTTATTCATTAATCCAGCTTGTTGGTCCAAACAGTGATTACAATAGCTTATAGTCTTCGATCAAGAAAGTCTATAGAAATATCTAATAATCCACCATATATACTTCGAATTGTGAAGTATTTATACAAAAAAATATTACAAAATATCTCAAAACAAACATGAGATTTATTATAGGAAATACAAATATCCTCTTGCAAGAAGATAGAGACAGCTAGTGAACTATTTCATGTTGTCCCTTTTTATTTGGTACTGCTGGCTCTTATGGCTGATTTTGTAGCCCTTTATTCTGGCTTGTAGTTGTGATCTTTCACGCTGGAATCTTCTTCAATTTTTATCTTTCACCTGATACTCTTTGACCCTGATAGTTTTTGACCATGCTGCCCTGTCTTCATCTGTTTACCTGGCTGCTTTTACTTTTACTGTGCAGTAAGTTTTTGCTGCAAATTTATCATAGTAAATCAGTCATTGTCCCCCACCATTCAGCATTAGGTAACTTTGCATTCAATATTCTCCTATAGATCTCACCAGCTTCAGTATATTTGGAAAAATTGGGTTTGGTGAGGAATAAATGTTTGATCTCAGGAAAAAAAAGTTTTCAAATGTGTTGTACAAAACTTTGCCTGTTGGTAATGCTTTTATGGATGAAGAGTTGGCTTGTTCCTTACCCAACTGTCTAAGTCTATTACCATAGCCCAAATATGTCATGAGTTTGTCATTGATAACCAAAGGACTGGGCAGACCCTTTTCCCTTAAAATCTGGAATTTAGCCATGAACCTATCAATGGCTACTTGCATATTGTGGCACTTTTCTTCTAAGTTAAGCATAAGGTTCCTTTTGGAAAGGACCTTCCTTATTTCTAAAATGGTCTCAGTTCTATCTTCTATATTTAGCTGATGGAGCTCATATCTATTCTTGTTGTTGAGGGAGTGGATAAGTCTATTCGCATCCTCAGGCTTATCTCCCAACTCCTCCTTTACTTTCTACATAGCTTCAGTAGCTATCTTTATTAACTCTGTTTGCTCAAAAATAACTTGAATTGATGGCCAAATATCATTGACAGAGTTAATGATATTGGCCCACAACATTTCCTTGTTTTTCCCAAAGGGTTTCTCGAGTGTTAAGTCTTTCTCTAAGACATTGATTCTTTCACTCAATATTTGGGCTTTTTGTGCTTCTTCTTTTTGCTTAAGTTGGGCAAGTTTGTATTCAATTTCCAAAATTGCAACCTTTTCTCTTAACCTGTTCATTTCAGTAGCCTACATAGACATCTCTACCATGGCTTTGACTAGTTTTGCTACTTTCTCTCCTGATGCACCTGTTGCTGATGTAGATTTTGTTGTTACTAGCAAGGCTATTGCAAGTGGAGCCGTAGGTGCCAAAGATGTTGCTAATGTGGATGGCACTGCTGTGGAGATTGCAGGGATAACATTTTTTGAAGAAGTGGCCACATTCTCTTGTTTTAATTAGATTAAAGCATCCAATTCCTCTTCTATCTCCTTTAGTTGATCATTTAGTTTTATGATTAAGTCCATGAGTTCTTCATGCCCCTGCTGAGTCTCTATGACTTCCAATGTTTGTGGATGCTACAACTAAGGTATTTTTAGTTGTCTCTTCAATGCAGATATACCATCATTCTTCTTTTTAATAAGCTACTCCGTGGATGTTATATCGTTGGTATCGTGTCCCAATTCAATCAGTATGTCCTCTAAGGACTTGATCCTGGTATCCTTGGCATGTGACGAAGCCTTCTCTAACTTCTACAGCTTCCCCTCTTTAATGTCAAAGGGTTACATTAGCCTTGTTTTATTGGTAGGAGTCAACTTTAGGTACTAATCATAGGTTTGGGCCTTGATCCTTTCGTTTCTTGCTTTGATTTCCTTGTATCTTTCCTTGATGCCCTGGTCTCTGTTAGCAGGCCTGCTGAATGAAGACACTTCCACTCTAAGCTTCCTTTGCAAAATTTGAGTCTATGATGTGGAAGGCTCTTGCATGCCTTCAGATGGAGTGGTAGGCCTACCTCTGTTTCCTTCTGTGTTTGTGACCTTAGTTGAGCCCTATGTATCCTCCTGTTCAGAGATAAGATTCATTTCCTGCCTTTTTTCTTGGCTTGTTTCTGGCTGAGTGTATGAGGTTTCTCTTGTTGATGTAGTGGCCTCCTCCCTACATCTCTTTAGGTTCTTCTCCTCATTTTGAGGAGTTTGCATAATTAGAGGGGTACTTATGGTTGTCTCTGGTTGGTCTGATTGCTCTGATACCTATAGGAAAGAACCCTCATCAAGTTGTCTTTCTAGATCAACGAGAGTATTCTCTATGTCTACCTTGGTGCTCTCTTGGTCTACTAGGGTCCTTCCACCCATTCTGTTTTATTGGCATAGGCTTCAATTTTAGGTATGGGATGGTGAATGAAAGGTCCTAGCTTGACCTTTTGTCTCTTCTTTGTAATAAATTAAAAAGGGTCATATCTCCAAACAAAACTTCTTTGGAACTTCATTCTTTGCAGTATTAGGTCTACCTCTTTCCCTTCCTCCCTAGGATTGCAGATGAAGGGACCTAATTGATCTTTGATTTTGAAATTCGCTTTCTTCTTGGCATTGGCAAAGTTTACTTCATCTGTATTGATGATTTGTTTATAATATTCTAAGGCAAACAACCTCATGGGGAGGTATCTTCGAAACTTATATGGTGCAAGAATGCAACCATATATTCTGATTTTTGTATGGTTCTGATAAAGGTACTAGTCACCCACTTTGGTCTACTTGGAATGTCGGAGGACTCCCTTTATCTCTAGAATGATTCTACGAGATGGGATTCCAGTGAACATTGCCATGACTCGGTGTACAAATAAATCAATGAAATTAGAATAAGAGTATCGATACTGATATTGGTGGACCAATGGGGTCCAAAAAGTGACTGACCTGGGCCAACCCTTGGTGTCCATCTTCTGAAGGGTTAATGGGAACTTAGTAGGTTGATAATATAAGAACATATGGCATAAGACTAAGGAATACGTGAAAAACTCTTTCATTGCTCATTCTACGAAATTGTTCATGCATCCTATCAGCTATAAATTGGGCATAGTCATAAACGACAGCAAGAGGTTGTCTTGGAGTGTAGATGGACATGAAGGCAAGGATTAACTCATCAAGGTATTCACTAGTGGTGTACCCCAAAACATAGGATATCATGGCTACAATGTTCTGGCCCCATGGGGAAAAATAGCATCTACATATGGAGGGGTACCCTTAGGGATGTGCTTCTCCTCCCTGATGAAGGTTTGGAATAACCGGGCCAACTATGCATGGTTAAGCTTGGGGTACTGGTCCAACAGGTCTCAAATTGAGAGGGGAGTTATGTTTGGTCCTGGTTGGAGTTGCAACATTTCGTTTATGGACTCAGCAAAGATGGTGAAAGGTATGGTTTGGTTTGGGGAAAAGACTGCTCTCTGACTAGGGATGTAATTGGCATGACAGTAGTGGAAAATCTCTAGGAAAATGTGGACTTGGGGAAACTGGTATTTGGGCAAGTTTGACTCCCAAAGGCCAATCTCATCAGCATGGTTGAGGTATCTGTCCCTAATTTGGTAACGTACTTTGAGCAGGGACTCTAGGGCAGTGGTATCTTTTATTTGGAAGTATTTATAAGCTAGAGGAAGGTGGTCGAGGTCTAAATGAGGTGTAGAGATGGGAATTACATCCATTGTAATTGGGGCAACCATACTCAATTCTTGTGGATTTGAGTGTGGGAGGTAATTCAAAGTTTTTAGGGCAATGACGGTTTTGCAGATGGTTATGGCTCAAAGTGTAAAAATCAAAGTAAATTTGATATTTTCTACTTAATTAATAGTGTTATGAGCATGAATTTATTTGGAATTTGACAATGGAGTTGGTTTTCCACGTTTAAATACCAAGAATTGGGCGAAATTGACTATAAGTGGTGGTTGATGGAGGCTGCAAAGGTCCGTACGTTTTTGGTACAGACTGATGAATGAGCTAGACTGTCTGCAACATTTGTGGAGCAATGGCAGAGGTTTGTGAGCGAATTCTCAGTTTGCAAGGGTAACAATCGCTTTCTGAGTTCTCAATAGAAAATGTGCAGAAAGAGTGAAAAGAGGGGTAATTGGGCTTATATAGGAAAAAACGTTAATTTTAGCTGGTTCATTAAATGATGAACAATGACGGTTTTTGGTTAAATGGGGAAATGGTTGTAGAGGGCCATCGCACTGCTTTTGTGCTGTGGGCGGCATTCGGGAGGGTTCGCCTGATTCCATTCATTGTTTCACAGGTAGCATCGGGGTCAGGAGGAAAACCACCTTATTGGGTGGGTAAAGCACAGACATCGGGTGCGACCAATATGACTATGGGTTATTAGATGTGGGGAAGGAATGATTAATGGTGGTCGGGCGATGGAGTTGCACGCTGATTTACAAATAAATTTTTCGATGGGGCCATGGGTCTAATCACCGGCGATATAGGATTAACTTAACACTTAATCTCATCAGGGGTGCCTTAATACATGATTAAGGACTGAGGTTGGGATTTTTAATATATATTTTGTGGGATATGGGGTAGTGATATAGTTTATAACTAAACTAAGGGGTGGGTTTATTTTATATAAAGGAGTTAAATATATATAGGCTAATGGGTTTTTTTAGGAATTTTATATATTTAATTAAAAGTTAATATGAGGTGAAATGAGCGGAAGGGGTATTGTACTTAGGTATACAAAATATTATGTAGTTCCATACATTTAGTATTTAGGATAAATGTAATTTGGCGGGTTTTTTGCATAAAATATGTTTATCATGGGGTTTTCCTAGGCAAAAATAATAATTTAACCTTTAGGAAAAGGGGTTTTCTAAGGGGGATGAATTAATTGCAAGGGAATTTAACACCATTCCTCCGTAAGTCATCAAGCCAAGGGTCTGGTCCCACCAGAAGTCAGAGAAATGCTCTAAGTCTTTTTGACTTAAAGAACTATAGGTATTAATATTTTTATTATGAAAGGGAAGTTAGTGAGTGTCATAAGGGTTAAAATGAATGATGGGGATGTTAAATAGATCGTATTGTGAACCATTTCCTTTGCTTTGTTGACCACTTATGCATGTTTGAAAGATGCATTTGGAACAATGAGATAAGTGTTTTTTTGTGTAATCACATGATGTTTTTGCAACCTTTCTACTACTTACCCATCTACTTACCTACCATTTTTTCTTCGCTTTATTTGGGTCCATTTAGGCAGGCAAACCCTTATCAATATTTTTACTTTCTTTACATAACAAACTATCTAAATCTAACCTTATCATCCAAGGGCTCAGATTAAATTGATGAGCTCCTTTTATTCACTCTACCTATCTAATGATCTGCCAAGATTATACTGTTTGGTCAGATTTTATTCTCTAACTAAAAACATAAAATTTAAAACATGAGATAGCCAAGTTTAAACAATTTGACTATCATGGATTGTGGCATGAGTAACAAGCTGCACACAATCATTTATTATGCATAAAAAGAAAATAGTAGTGGCATTTTGACTTGCACACTTTCATGGTCTCTTTTTGTCTTTTGGCGTTTATATATTCTCATTTTTTTCACCTTTTCATTCTTTTTGTCCTTTGATTGTTCTTTTAGGACACACCCTCTTTACATTTTTTAATTTTTTAATATGGAAAACATTTGTAGAAAGCAAAGGTATGTACAATATTACAAGGCTTAACCTTAGACATTCAAAATTATGACTCGTAATTGTATGGGAACCTAACACATTTGACAGTATTGAGCTAGAGCAGGGACTCAGGTCTGAAGCCCATAAAAAAATTAGGGTTTCTTCTGTAGACATAGTCACGTATCTATGAGATATCATCATTGGATGCATGCATTCTAATACCTAGACAACATCCAATTAACTACAGTTGTTCACATGCTAACCTCAAGAGAGCGACTAGAGATGGTCACCTGTGTTATCACCCAGTAATTTCCTAAGGTTAAAGAAGGAGATCACTAGGGTAACCACAAACCAATCTTTTAAGTATAGGCTCTAGCCAACCTATGACTCAGAGAGGGCTCTATCTATATAATTTAGCTTTGTTTTTCATGGGATTTTAGGATAGTTCTTAGTGTTCTTTGGGGTTTTGGTTTTGATTTGATGTTTGGGTGGTGGAATTCTTAGAGCAGATGCCAGACTTAAATAAATTGATGAATGTTCCAATTAGATACAATCTGTCTTGGCCTCCAATCCCAACTAAACTTCCCTCAAATATTCCAAAGTTTGAAGGGAAGAGTGGGCAAGACCCAGGAGACCATGTGACCACATTTCACTTGCGGTGCTCATCCAACTCCCTGATAGATGATTTGATCAGGTCGAGGTTATTTTAGCACACCCTAACCGAAAATGTGGCAAAATGGTATATAGAGTTGCCAGGGAGCACCTATACTTCTTTCTCTAATTTGGCTAATATTTTCTTGAACCATTTTCAATTACTTGTTTACTTTGAAGCCTGAACTGAACTTTTGGCTAACTTTCAGCAAGACATAGTAACTCACATTTCAGATGACATCCAAGAATGGAGAAGAAAGAAAAGGCTTATGAGAGCTGAAATTCCACCAGAGTTTCTTCTCAAATGGTTTCTCAAATAATTAGAACCTAAGATCTCAAAGGATGTTTCTCTTTCCAGTGTTTATTTAGAAGAGTAGGCTATTTTTCGAGCCCAACAATTAGAACTGATATATTCTCAGTCTGGGACTCTTCAGAAAATCCTACTTGATGCTCCTAGATCTAAGGTTGATTTAGCGAAACCGAAGCCAGACCCTCACGCCAATGGTAGTTGGATCAATTGACACAAATACGGTGAACCTTTTGAAATAATTGCAACAGTTGTCTCTACAAACCACTTCTTCTAACCAGGCAGCACCATCTACACATTCACCTTCCAAGCCTACCTCTATAAGCATTGTCTAGGCCTCTAACCGCAAAGGAAATAAACAATCTAATGGGAAGAGGAAAGGATGAGGTAAGAAAAAAACCAGGAGGGTAAAGGCAATATGAACAAACCCGACAATGGTGCCAGTGAGGGTAGAAAAGAGTCCAAGAAAAAGGTTAAGTTTCCATGTAGGTTATGCAATGGAGATCATTTGACTCACCTATGCCCTAAGATACAAGATGCTCAACACTTGTTAGTGCAGTAGGGTCCTCTAGCTCCCAAGCTATTCTGACTAACCCTTTTCCCCAAGGGGAGCAATTACTGGTTGACGTGAACTCGAACACAGGTACCTCCGCAGGGGGCAACCACGAAGGGGAAAATTACTCAAATGTTTATATGATGAACTCTCATGTCAACGCTGCTACATGTGCACACGATTATGGCAAAATAGAAACATCTAAGGCTACATCTATTCCTGAACCCACAAACCCACTTCATATTTAGCGACCCTCTACTGAGACTATACCTCAGATACTCAAAGGTTCCGCAAAGCACTCAAATATTAACCCTAATGCTAGGGCAGCCCAAAACTACTCGATTGTAGAAGATCTGGCTCAAAGTCCTTGTGCTCTGTCTGCTTTGGAGGTACTCCAGTCATGTCCTACTCAGAGAAGTTCTTTGCTTTCAGCAATTGGTGAAGTAGATCCAAAGAAATCTTTAGTGCTCACTTTTGATATGTTGAATGTCAAAAAGAGAATTCCTCACCATATCGCTTTCCAGATAAAGTCCACTTACTGAAAAACCAATATTTTTCGAACAGTTATAGATGAGGGAGCTTCCATGTACGTAATGTCTATGTCATGTTGGAAGGCCATTGGATCATCTTTAGTTGTTCCTTCACCGACTCTCTTGACAACATTTGATGGAAATTCTCATAGGCCACACAGAATTATCCAGACCTTCCCTATATGTGTTGGGGGAAAGGTTGTTACTATTGAGGTGGAGATTGTTGATGCCAACCTAGATTATAACCTCCTCTTAGGAAGGAATTTGATTTACGAGATGGATGCCATAGTTTCATCTTTATTCCGCATCCTCTATTTTCATCATGAGGGGAGACTTGTTAAAATTGATTAGTTAGATTATTCTCCAGGTGACTCCCACACAACTTTGCTTTCTACCATTCCATTGGTGGATAATTCCCATCAACCTATTGAAAATTTAGAAGTTGTAATGTACTCTTCGTTAATGAGTATATTTGAACTTCCTCCTCCTACAGCTAGAATCAATGCAATTTCATCCTCCATGGGGCCTTCACAGAAAGAGTCCTTTCGAACTCATCATTTTTCAGACCCTTGGACCTTACCTTCATCTACCACCACATTAGATGGAGGGCAGGTTGGTAGAATAGCATTTCGCATGTCTACAACGGAACTTAGTTATCAATCTATCATTAATTCTACAAACAACCATCCCACTCCCTTTTCACAAGAGGAGTTAGATGGCAATGTGGCTCCACTTGGACTCTCAACTCTACTTCTTCTATGGATTTCTTGGATACAGTTTTACCATCTGAAGAAGCAATTTTGGAGGCAATGATGGGTGTGGATCGACCATGGGAAGATTTACATCGTCGTTCATATTTTCTTCCTCCATTGCATGAAGTTCAATCCAGGTTCTCCAATATGCTTACTGGCAATGTTTGTATAGTTTGAAACCCTTTGGCTCCAGCACAATTATCTATCGAAGGTAATATGTCAGTTATCTGAAGAACTATACCTATAAACATCTCTAGGAATCCTAACGTTATAGAAAATTTCTTCTTGGGAGCCGATTGTTCCCTTGAATAAATTCAAATTTACACTGACCTCTTTAAAGAGTTTTGAGATATGTTCATTTGGTCTTATGAGGAAATGCCTGGAATTGATCCATCTATAGTCTAGAATGAGATCAAAACATATGAAAATGCCAAACCTATTCGTCAGAAACATCGACTGGTCAATCCTCAGAAGGCAGTAGCTATTAAAGCTGAAGTTGAAAAGTTGCTTAAGGTGGGTTTCATATA
Source organism: Pinus tabuliformis (assembly GCA_031772625.1). Classification (NCBI taxonomy): domain Eukaryota; kingdom Viridiplantae; phylum Streptophyta; class Pinopsida; order Pinales; family Pinaceae; genus Pinus; species Pinus tabuliformis. The sequence continues at coordinate 257,236,686 of CM062818.1, read as the reverse complement.
CCCCGTTCCTCTAACGGAGTGGGTTTCCAGTCCAGTCCCGGTAGATAAAACGCAAGGAACAATCTGAGTATGTATCAACTTTATGGATTTGAGTAAAGCTTGTCCAAAAGGCAACTAACCCATGCCTTTTATTGATCAAATTTTTGATGAATGTGCAAGTAATGAAATTTTTTCATTCATGGATGGATTCTTTGGTTACAATCAAATTACTATCCGTCCAGAGGACCAGCACAAGACAACCTCTATTTGTCCCTGGGGCACATTTGCATACAAGAAGATGCCTTTTGGTCTTAAAAATGTTGAAGCTACTTTTTAGCAGGCCATGTCTTATGCTTTCCATGACATAAAACATGTTATCGAAGCATACTCGGATGACTTAGCTCCTTGTTCTCGAAAGAGAATCATCATCCTAGCCACCTTCGGTTAGTTTTTGAGAGATGACATTTTTATAAAATCTGGTAGAATCTGAATAAGTGTGTTTTTAAGATCACATCTGGTCGGTTGTTAGGATTCACCGTATCAATTGAAGGGACCTAGATAAACCTCTAAGTCTAAAAGACTTCATATAAGAGGTAAAAGGTTCCAAAAGGCACAAATCCTTTGTAAATCAGAGGAAAATGAATGACACAAGCTGCTTTCAGAAATAGTCTCATTGCAGAGATCCCTTCATTCTGAATCCAACGCAACTTGAATGGGCAAAAATGGAATTTAAACAAATAATTTATCGCTTAAGGAAGAAGCCCTTTATTCCTTAGAAAAAGAGGCAAAATCCTTTAAAACGGAAAAAAGCCCATCAAAAGGGGAAATTGCATCGGACCAGGGCAAAAGAGTGGATTAAATGAAAAGGGGAAGCCACCCTCGATCACCGATCCCTGACATATCATGTTGGAGGAAGGCACATATGATATAACATAGGGATCGTCCTGAGTGATATGCCAATCGCCATATCACCGGATTGCAATCGGCGTTGGCATCAGTCATTCCATATTGGAACCCCGAGCCCATCCGATACGCGATTGCGATATTGTAATATCGTGTTGGGGTCATGCGACAGAGTGGGCCACATATATATGCATAGATGTCATGCAACGGACCTGAAAGGGTTTTGTAAACGCCAATGCATAAATATTTCAGATTCGGCCAAAGAAATTTTTATGGGAATTTTAGTGTTTTAATATATTTTCAAAATACAAAAGAAAACCATGAAACGTGGGCATGGCGACTTGGGATAGCAATTTCAAGTGGACCCGATATGAATATAAGGTGGAATTCAGGATATTTGAAGTCTGATAAATGGCAAAGTGGTGGTTTCTCCTATGTATGAACGCATCTCTCTGTGTAAACAGAGAATGGCCGTTTCAGGGATTTCTAAGGCTCGAGGCCCTCATCCATTGCAGAAACAGGTGGCCACCTCCCCTGAATGTGTTATGTAATGATTATTTAACGCAAGAAGAGGGATTCGAGCAGACAGTGGCTAGGAGACAAAAAGCCGAGAGGGAAAATGAATAGGTAGAGTTGATTTGGCTTAAAAAACCAAAGAATGATAGAGATAGGGGTTGTTGAAGGTTATTGGGGGTTTTTGTTGAAAGCAAAGCCAAAGTAGGAAGCTAAGGAAGAAAAGAGCAGAAAGAGGTAGCGCAAAAGGAAAAAGAACAACCAAGGGAGTCACTTGGAAGGCAAGTGAAAAAGCTAAGAGAGTTGTAAACTAATAGAGGGCCAAAGAAGCCAAAGCCAAAGAGCCAGAGCCGAAGAACCAGAGCTAGAGCCAAGAGCTAGAACCAAGAGCCAAGAGTGAAAGTCAGAGCCAAGTGCCAGAACCAAGGGCCAAGAGCTAGAGCCAAGAGCCAGAGCTTCAAGAGCTAGGGAATGACATGGTGTCTGAACCCACTGTTTGTGTGTAAAATAGTAGGAGTTGAGCCAAGAGCTTGTAAAAAAGACTTATACCATAATCCCAGAGAGCCTAGTTGAGTTGACTAGAGCTCACGGATACGTAGCCCAAGAGTTTTTGGTGAACTCCAAATTAATATCATTGTTATGTGTGTTTTTTATTATTGCATTGTATCTATTGCTTATTCACTGTTATATGTGTTTATATATCAATTTGAGCACATTAAATCATAGCTCATAAACAGTTTTAATAAGAAACACCAGCATACACGTTTTGTTCAAGCACATTTTTAATTCCGCATTGGTTAATCAATAAGACATGGGAAAATTTAAAGCTTTGGAAGTGGGAGAGGTTCTTGTAAGTTAAACAAGAAGCATAAGTGCCCCATTTTCATATCAGGTGGTATCAGAGCTTATGTTTCGTTAACCCCACCTTCAAAAAAGGTTATATAAGAATGCTTCATTGATAAAGCAAAGATTTATTTTCTAAAAGGTGTTTAAACAGTCAGAGGTTGATTGTATGCTTGTTGCAGACTAACTATTTTCTGAGTTTGTAGAGGTAAATGGAAAGCTTTTGATAGCTCAATCTAGGAAGGACAAGAAGGAAAGAGATTTGATGGCACTCTTCTTATCCCAAAAGACCTGAAGGAAATCTTTGGAGCACAAGAGGTTTGTTGCGAAAGGTTGTTGCATAAGCTCTTTATTTATCTTGTTGAAGTTTTTTTTGTTCGTTGACATAATGACAACTTCTACAAGTGGGTCATCAAATTCTGTGTTCTTCACAATATTCTTTGATGAAGACATGAAGCAAGAATTATCCATCATCATGGATATGGCAAGAGAAATGTATGAGGATGGAAGGAAGAACAACATGCTTAGAGAGAATTTGAATTGTGGAGGAAGACAAACAGTTGCTTTCTGACAAATTGCAAGAAATGGAGAGGCAACTTCATATTGCAAATATGAACCTGAAAAGGATGCATGAGTCTAAGACACAACCCTTTGTTGCCCAAGAAGCCTTAGTCAAGTATCAACTTGAAGAAGAGGTAAACCATTCCAGTTTGTCTTCAAATTCCTCTAGGTATGCTTATAGTGGTTCTTTTGAAAAACATAGTAGAGGCATAGGTTCCAAGTTAATGTCCAAGATGGGCTATGAAGGAAAAGGCTTGGGTAGACAGGCACAAGGTATTTTTGAGCCAATAATAGTTGAGGAAAGGCCTAAGTATTTGGTTCTTGGCTATGGAGAGTCCTATGGAGAAAGTTCGAAGGCTTCCATGAAGTCCAATGAAACAATTCCAAGGAGTTGCATTACAGAGTGTGAAGATTCTATTAAGGAGGAATGCAATAGCTTGAAACATCATTTTCAGGATGTAGGTGTTCAGAAGCACACACTTGAACTAGAGAGTTGGGGAGACTCTAACAACCATGAAAAGATTGATGGTGTTCCAAAGGGAGCCACCTCTTCATTTGCTTCACCTCCTCACAAAGGCAATAAAGGTGAAAGAGAAAGGTATAAATCTGGTTCTAAATATTTTCCTTTTGATTTTTCAAAGCATGATAAATTTCCACATAAGTATGGGCAAAGAATTGCATGTTCCTTTTGTGGTTTGGATAACCATAATGTTTCTAGATGTTAGAAGAGAATGGCCACATACAGGAAACTTTTCAAGAAAAAGAGAAAAGAAGCCAAAGATCCATTGGACAAGGCAAATCATGTTGTCAAGAGGATGCACATATGTTGCACTTACTGCCATAAGCAAGGACATCTTGCTACAAAATGTTGGAATCTGAATCCAGCAATGCTTCCACAAAAGCTGAAGAAAGTGGAAAGAGAAGATGGCAGAAATGGAAGTGAAGATTCCATGACTGATGTGTCTCAGGATGATTCACATGTTGATGCTGATATGCAGATAAAGGTAGTACCTTTGAAAGGGATTGGTAAGAAATGGGTAGAGTTCTTATCCGATTAAGATTCCATGTCTATTTATGCATCTACATTATATTTCATTTCAGCTTCGAAAGTACAATGTGCTTAAGTGAAATTTGAAGTATGAAATACATGCATGAGCAAGAGATGCATGAACACGGGGATGTTGATGATTTCCTTGTTTTTGAACATGTATGTGTAATTAACTTGCAGGGTTGATTTCTTTGACATACATGTGATGCCATGTTGACTTGGGAGAAGTTAACTTGGTCTCCAAATGGAGATAATGATGAAGCGTTTCATCTTTTGAAAAGGAGTCCTAATGGTCTTTTTCTACGTGCTTGAATTGAAGGGTCATTTGTTTAAAGGCATGGTTTGTGGGCTTGTTATCTAGTCCATCATTTGTATGCAGATTTAAGACATGGAGGTGTTCGCAAGATGTGGAAATTTGTTTCTTTTGTTGAAATAGGAGTTTAGGCCATCCAGTTGTTGTTGACAGCTTTTCAAACAGGTACAAATGAAAGTTTTGTGGAGCAGGTGTACTTTACATTTGTTTGAGCCACCTTGGATCAATGATCAAGGCAAAGAAGTTCAAACCACCTTCTATGACTATTTCAGTAGAAGTTTTCCAGGAAGGCAAGGAGGAAGATGGTTCTTCCCATAAATGCCAACCCATCCAAGAAGGGAAGTGGTTGGAAACCTTGGTTCAGAGGAACTCTGTAAAGGTAAGTGCAGGGATGCTGAAAGAAGAGGGTGAGTCACTCTCATTTACTTCTCAGATCAGTATATCAGTGTTTTGGAGGCCAAAAGTTCTCTTAGTGGGAAGGTGTGATCCAAAAATGGATCCTGGATAAACCACTAAGTCTAAAAGCCTTCATATAAGAGGTAAAAGGTGCCAAATGGCACAAATCCTTTGTAAATCAGAGGAAAATGAAAGTCGCAGGTTGCTCTCAAAAATAGTTTCATTACAGAGATCCCTTCATTCTGAATCCAACGCAACTTGAATGGGCAACAACAGACTTCATACAAATAAATTATCACTTAAGGAAGATGCCCTTTGTTCCTTATAAAAAGAGGCAAAATCCTTTAAAAAGGCAAAAAACCCTTCCAAAGTGGAAATCACATTGGACCAAGGAAAAAGAGTAGATTAAGTGAAAAAGGGAAGCCACCCTAGATTTCCGATCCCTAACATATTGGGCCGGAGGAAGGGACATATGATATAACATAGGGATCGAGCCGAGTGATATGTCGATCACCGATATTGGTGGTTCACAATCGGCGTTGGCATCAATCATGCCATATTAGAACTCCAGGACCATTATGCAATTGTGATATTGCAATATCGCGTCGAGGTCATTCGACGGAGTGGGCCACATATATATGCACCGATGCAATGCGATGAACTCGAAAGGGTTTTGTAAACGCCACAACATAAATATTTCAGATCCGGCCAAAGCCATTTTACAAGAATTTTAATGTTTTAACGTATTTTCAAAATACAAAAGAAAACCATGGAAAATGGGCGTGGCAACTTGTGATACCGATTTCAAGCGGACCCGATAGGAATATAAGGCGGAATTCAGGATATTTGAAGTCCGATAAATAGCAAAGTGGTAGTTTTTCTTGTGTTCGAACACATCTCTCTGTGTAAACAGAGAATGGCCATTTCAGGGATTTCAAATGCCAGATGCCTTCATCTATTGCAAAAATAGGTGGCCACCTCTCCTAAATGTGTTATGCAATGATTATTTAACGCTAGAAGAGGGATTCGAGTGGACAGAGGCCGAGAGACAGAAAACCGAGAGGGAAAATGAATAGGTAGTGCCGATTTAGCTTAAAAAGCCACAAAATGATAGAGACAGGGGCTGCTGAAGGTTATTGGGGGTTGTTGCTGAAAGCAAAGCCAAAGAAGGAAGCTTAGGCAAAAAGAGCAGAACGAGGCAGTGCAGAAGGAAAAGGAACAGCCAACGGAGTCACTTGGAAGGCAGGTGAAAAGCCAAGTGAGCTATAAACTGATAGAGGGCCAAAGAAGCTAGAGGCAGAGAGCTAGAGCCGAAGAGTGAGAGCCAGAGTCAAAGAGTTAGAGCCAAGAGCCAGAAACAAGAGCCAAGATCCAGAGTCAGAGCCAAGAGCCAGAACCAAGAACCAAGAGCCAGAGCCAAGAGCCAGAGCTTTAAGAGCCAGGGAATGACATGGTGTCTGAACCCACTGTTTCTGTGTAAAATAGTAGGAGTTGAGCCAAGAGCTTGTAAAAAGGACTTATACCATAATCCCAAAGAGCCTAGTTGAGTGGACTAGAGCTCATGGAGGCATAGCCCAAGAGTTTTGGGTGGACTCCAAATTAATATCGATTTTTTGTGTGTGTTTTATTGATGCATTGTCCCTACTGCTTTATTCACTGTTATATGTATTTATATATCAGTTTGAGCACATTAATTCACAACTCATAAACATTTTTAATAAGCAACAGTAGCATACACCTTCTGTTCAAGCACATTTTTAATTCTGCACTGGTTAATCAATAAGACTTGGGAAAATTTAAAGCTTTAGATGTGGGAGAGGTTCTTGTAAGTTAAACAAGAAGCCTAAGTGCCCCATTTTCAGATCAATCATATTGACTGAAGGGATTTGACTTGATCCTTTCAAGGTTGAGGCAATAATTAAGTTGCCTCCCGCTTCTTCCATTCGTCAACTTCAAAGTCTCCAAGGAAAGGAAAATTTCTTGAGAATATTTATATCAAATTATGCTGTGATTACCAAAGAATTTATGCATTTGCTTAAGAAAGGAGTTCCATTTTTATAGGCCAAATTTGCACAACGATATTTTGATGCCTTGAAATAGGCATTAATCTCTGATCCATTGTTGAGTCCACTAGATTATGGGAGATATTTCCTTTTACATCTCGCAGAATCAACCATATGTATGGTTCTGGTTTACGAGGATGATGCTCTCAGTGAGCATGCAATCTACTACTTGAGTGGAGGTTTAGTAGGACCTGAGTTACACAATTCTCCTATCAAGAAATTGGGTTGGCAGAGGTCCATGCTATCCAGCGGCTTCATCATTATATTCTACTATGCAAAACATTCATCTTAGTGGTTGTCAATCCTTTTTAGTTTTTGCTTAGTAGGCAAGTGATTGGGGGCAAATATAATCGATGGATTTTTATTTTGCAAGAATTTGATCTCAAGTTCTTGTCAGCCAAATCTAAGAAGTCATTGGTTTTTACGAAATCAATTTTCGAGCTGCCTTGTGAGGAAGCCATTGTTTATGAGAAAAATTTCCCCAACGAACACTTATTCCTCATTTCTTCACAAGATCCCTGGTACAGAAATATCATTATATATCTCCACACTTTGAAGTTCCCTCTTGCTTCCTCCAAAGATGAGCGTCGAAAGTTATGTCACCTAGCCAAAAACTATGTTATCATTGCTGATACATTATATTGCAGAGGGGTTGATTCAATCCTTAGTCATTGCTTAACTTTGGAAGAAGCAAAATCTGTAATTAATGATTGCCACAGTGGAGCTTGTGGTGGTCATCTATCAAGGCTTACAACAACCAAAAAAAATTTGCTTGCCGACTACTTTTGGCCTTCAATTTTCAAATATTCTATTGAAGTGGTGAAACATTGCCACCCTTGTCAAATTTATAATCAAAAAATGCATGTGCATCCAGCTCCACTTTTTCCTGTTATCACTGTTGGGCCATTTATGAAGTGGAGTATTGACTTCACTACTTGTAATCTGCCTTCGGTGACGAATCACAAGTACATCATTGTGGCCGTAGACTACTTTACAAAGTGGGCTGAGGCCATGCCTACTTACAAAAATGATAGTGAAATGGTAGCATTGTTTCTCTTCAATCAGGTTATTTCATGATTTGGTATCCCAAGATAGATTGTCACTGATCATGGCAGTCACTTCCAGAATCAACTAATGACCGAATTGGCTCTCAAGTTGGGCTTCCGGTAGGAGCATTCGTCCCTGTATTATCCTCAGGCCAATGGACAAGCTGAAGCCGTGAATAAGTCCCTTAAGACTATCCTACAAAGGAAAATTGACAAAAATCACTCCAATTGGCACATCATGTTGTACCTGGCACTCTGGGCATACCAAACCTTGGAGAAGACTACCACCGGTTTCACTCCTTTTTAATTAGTTTACGAGATGGAATATATTTTTCCTATCGCATGTGAAATTTTGTCCCTTAAGCTAGCTCTAGAACTTCTTCCAGAGACGTCTAGTCTTGAAGAATGCCTCATTCATTTGGAACATCTCGATGAGCAACGTCAAGATGCCACCATAATAAACAAGGCCCATAAGAAGAGGGTTAAAACTAAGTATGCTAAAGCTATCTGTCCTTGGGTTTTTTCTGAAGGCGACCTTGTCTTAGTCTATGACCAAGACAAAAATGCCCCAGGGGCAAGTAAATTCAAGTCTATGCAGTATGGTCCCTTTGTAGTCAACCGATTTTTGGGGAAAGGGGCTTACGAATTAATTGATTTTGAAGGGAACAAGCTGGCGGAGCCCCAAAATGGGCTTTACCTTAAAATGTATTTTGCTTAGGTTTCGGCAGAGCAATTGCTTGTTTGTATATATTGTATTTTTGTACATATTTCTTTGGAATTTTTTGATATCAACATTTTTTTATCTTCTTTGGCAGGTGTTGATGGATGATTTGATATATTTCGGATTCGCTGATGGTGCTAGTAGACACACTCAGAATCTTGCTTCCACAACTTGGGTGATTTATTATCCATCTGGCCAGTTGATGGTGTCGAGTGGAGTACGTATTGATCTTGCTTCGAATAACATTGCCAAATATACTGCCATTATTAATTTACTATCCAAAGCAATTTCTTATGGGATTGATTCGTTGGTAGTTTATCTAGACTTGTAGCTGGTAGTGTCACAATTAAATAATATTTATCAGGTTTGTGATCCTTATTTATATCGCCAATTTTTGAGAGTGAGAATGTTGCAACGATCATTTACTTATATTACATATGTTCACATTCCACAATCTAACAGTTCATTAGCAAACTCTATTTCTAATCAAGCATTAGATTAGCATATTAATCATTCATCAAATTAAACAAACATCAAAAAATTTGAATCTGTATATATATCATAAAATCGCTTGTATATAGATAAAGTGTTCAAAAAATAATATACAAAATTGGGATGAAATGCCATCAAAATTTTGGTTCATGCCCATAATCATGTCCAGTCAATCTATCGACCCGGCTCAGGATGAGCGGCTAAAAAGTTAACTACTACATTAGCTACATGCCGAAGTATGCGGACCCAGCCTTGTGGTACTCCTAGCACGCGGTGCTGCATCTCCTCAGGTAGATCCTCTATGGCTATCATAGGTACCTGGTGAGTCAGTCTCACCAAGTTTCTTTGAATTGCATATAGGACTCTCTCTATCTCAGCTTCTGCCTCTTCGGCACCTCTTCTGCGATGCCTGTGCCTCGGAAATCCATCTGGTCTCACTGGACCCACATCTGCAACATGTTCATTTTGTCAGTATTTTGTCTCATAAAAAATATTTCTAAGCTCATTTCATATAAAAAAAAAAATCTTAAAAATTTACGAAAACTTAAAAAATTGTTACATATGTCTCCCCATGCTACGTTTGGTAGCAACACCAAGTTTGGATCTCCTCGGAAATCCATACCAGCATATGGGTAGTTGTCGACTGGGATGATCTGTTGGTCCCACCAGGTGAAAAACTCATCATCAAAAGTTGTCCTAGGTATGTCTCTGGCTCCAAGGCGTTTCATCAAATCAACCCATCTACACATCCGAGGATCTCGAGGGCTACTGATGGAGATAGATACTTTGGGACATAGGCTAGGTACCTTCTTGAAGAAGAATGAGCATAATATAGTCCCATATCCAAAGTTCTTTGTCTGACCCTTCTGAATAGAGGTCAATTGGCTCTTCATGTTGGTTAGAAGAGGTGTGCACTAGTCGAAAACTGTGGTAAGGCATTCAACTACTAGGCTCATGGACACTCGTGAAGCCTAATGCAGTGAAGCTGATCCATTTACCCTCGCAATGGTAAATAGCAGAATCCTCAGAGATAAACTTTCCACATGTTTGATTGGAATCTGACTTCCAATATTCTCTAGGTGTCCAGGACAGTATATATGTACAGAGTCTTCTACTAAAAGACTACTTCTTTTCTTAGTAATCAAATGCACCACCTCCCCTCTTCGGGAGAGACCTGCAATAAAGTAGATGTCTTCAACCTCAATCCGTAGAGGCATCTAGTCTATCATGAAGGCATCATCCTACACACTCTATTAGTGGATCAGCAGTTCGACTAGGCATGTGTTGGCTTTCATGTTTGGCATTTTGAAGAATTTCAATAGGTCACATCCTCTCAATGTGTCTAGTGCATTTTGGTCATTCATTACCTCATTACCAATTGTGGTATGCTCTCTTTCTCTCCATGTGATGGTCATCCTACAAAAAATTTGAGTTTCAACCATTAGTTTTTGTGATTAAACTTTAACTCAAGCACACACGGGTTTGCGTTACACACAGTCGCGTGTAGGGTCGTCGTATACGCGGGTTGATCACATCCAACCCGCATTACGTAGAGTTGCATTTTTGGGCATAAATTCCCACGGTCAAAACTTTATGAAAACTTATAAAAACTATCACAAAACATTACAAGCATGATTTGAGGGTTACCTGATAACTTTGGTGTGATTTGAATGGTCCAATTGTTTAGAGGCAAGATTTCTCCTTTTTGATCCACAACTCTTTGCTCCAAATAGAAATAAAAAAAAACTGTGAGTCCAAAAGTCATTATATAACTTTTAAATTACAAAATATTTTTTTAAAATTTTATTTTTGTCTCATGAACTTCTTGACCTCTGGGCTTGGATTGTCGAGAATGGGTTATTTTGTAGCATATTTTGGACACTTCTTCGAGATGTTATTTCAGTCCCATGATCGCTGACCCGTCATGGCATGTATCCTTCACTCACTAGCATATAGGTTAGGGAAAGCCATTTTTTCCATTGCATCTTGCATACTAGCCTCCATTTAGCGATACATTAGACATAGGGTCGACCCCATTGTCTCTTGGTTAGCAAACCATGTTCACTCACTGATTTTTAAATCATGATGCGATGGTAGAGCCATCCTTTACATCAGCATCTTAGTTAGAACCTCGTTGACATTGGTTGCCCATGCTACTATACTGAGTAGGCTCGGGAGTCCTCTTTAGTTACGCCATGACTTGTGCATTGAAGACACATTCTCCTTTATTTTGTGCTGATTTCTAGACTTATACCCTAGAGGCTCCTTTGTGTTGTGTCGTACTGCTGCATTTCATTTTGACTAATTTTCACCTTTTGGCCTTGAGCCAGCTTCACTTGGATTCGTGTTTAAGCCACTTATTTGACCATGTCTTCTGCAAAATCAACCATGCAATCACTTAGCTTCTGCAACTTGATGCATCGTTTGACCCGTTGAAAGAACATCCCTTTGAGTGTCCTTGACCAGTTTCGCCTCCCTGCATTGAGCATAGGAATGTTCCCATCCCAATAACTAGATCATCTGTTTCTATGACACTTGTTCTTTCCACTGTATTATAGCATTCTTTTATCCTTTTTCTGGGTTAAATAAAAAGACAAAAAAATTATATATTCCAAAAATAGCGGAACAGGACAACATTTCCATATCTTGTTGGCAGCTAGAGTCAGTCGTGTCGCCCTTGAAAAAATCACTCAAAGGAAAGTCTCTCCTCCATTTGGGTGGGATTTAGTTTGACATAGGTACACCTTAACCTTGTTATTTAGTTAGTACTCCTCTGATTGGTTACCTCTTCCAATCATATGGAGAGTTTTCTCATGCCTCCTGCATGACAAACTTATATAGAGTTATTATATGCTGCCATGTAGTCATCATTGAGTCATGCTTTTTTTCAAGGGAAGTAAGCCTGAGTCAGCCTCTTTGTAGTGTCTCCTGACCTATTTTTTCAGTTGGCCACCCCTAGTTGTTACTATCATGTTTTTCATCACATCAGTTATATTGGTCCTTTGCTTGTGACAGTTTGAGAAGGTCCCCATTGACTTCTTGTTGGCGAGTCTTGTCCTTATCGACGATGACATATTGCTCTGGGGGAAAGCCTAGAGCCACACCCTGACCCTATTTTCATTATTGATAGGTCACCTTGTGCTCAACATCAATCAATATCATGGGTCTTTCACTGAGTGGTATCCCTTGTGTTTGACATCAACTTTCATTATCACACATTGGGATTCCTATAGTGGCTTGGTTTCCATTTAACCCTATTGGTGGATTCCTCGCCTCTGTGTCATCTTTCATTATTGGTTGGTTCAGAGGGCTTTTATCATGCACTAGCTACATCTTGTGTACGCTAGAAATGTTCTTTGGTTGGGTTACTACATATTTTTTTGTCCGATTCCTTCCATATTATTGGCTTGCGGGTTACACTCGTGCTAGATTGATGAATGATGCATTAATGCCTTCCTTCTAGCGGATCTTTTCCTATGGATTACAACTCATTTTCTCTAGGACAAAGATCTAGAGTCCATTTGACAGTACCTTCAGGTTTGTAGTCATCTGTGGTAGATTCCTTTGCTATTGATAGTGGGAAACCATCATTGTCCCCTGATTGATAGATTCTTCCAAGTGTTCAACTTCAGCGCATTTATTCACACTCGTTAGATTGTACTGGGTAGCTTGACTCTCATTTTCATTATCCATGAGTAGTCTCACATTTGTTAACGGTATACATCAATGACTGGTAATCAAACGATTTCTCATGCGGTTAATCTAAAATCATTTATTTCCATTGTGTAGAAATGTACTGTGGCAGTCGGTGGAGACCTCAGGTTGCATCAGCATGTCTTGGTTCACTTGTTAGTTGCTCTTGTTGCTGCTAGTTGACACCATCCACCGTATATGTTGCAGTTCTTCATAGCAACATCTTATATGCTGGCATCCGAGTTGTGATGTAGTATCATTTTATTCCATCATGTTCATTTGGTACTATTGGGATCAGTTTTTGACATCAGTGATCAACTTCATCTTTCAGCTTCATTGATCGTCTTCTTATATGTGATATTATGACATGTACTTTTTTGATCATGATCAGATGATCCATTATGTACTTTGAGTTCTTTGTACTTTTATACATATTGGATCCACTTCTAGTTCATATGCGAACATGCTTTACTTTCTTTGAGCATGGGTATGCCCGCCTCAGACAACATTCTCTTTCTGATCTCTTTTTGATGGCTTGGCAGGCTGAATTCTGGTGAAGTCCTTCTTAGTTTCAACAAGATTCTTTCCATACACTTAATTCATTTTGGCCATCATGTACCCCTTCTAACCTCATATATTAGGGGGCATCTATTATAGCACCATTTATCACCCTTGGTATTTGTGATGTTTAGTTTATGGCCTAGGGAAACCCCTCCTTCTAGACTTGGTCCAAATATATTAAAAACAATGTTTTATTCCTTATACGCTACTCTTCCCTGAGATAAAAGCATGTACATGTGGGTTAGTCAATACCCAACCCACGTATATGTGTTAAAACACCTAAAAAATTAAATTTCCTTAATTATGGGCAGAGTTCACAGGTTTTGCCTATTGATTACCTCCTATTGCACGTGGCCCAACTGTTTCCCAACTATTTCCCAACTAAAACACTAATTGGGAGAAGTATAAATAGACTTCTATGGGAAGGCCTTAAGGAGGAGAAAAGATAGAGTTATTATACTGAGATTATCCCTAACTGAGTGTAATGAATCCCTATGCCTCATGCACTTCCCCAAGCTTAAGGAAACCCTTGCTTCCTTGATTATATATGTTCTCCCTCTTGCTTGAGATATCATGGTGTTGGTTATGGAAGAAGATTGTTGAAGGCTGGGATAGGATGAATCTGGAGGACGGTTCCGCTTGGAGCCAGAAGAAGAAGACTCAGGTGAATTCTCTCCATGTTATCTATAGCTTACTACAATAAAAGAAATGTTGTTTTGTTTCCAAAAATAACTTTGTTTATGCATCAAATTGTGTTGTAATTCATGTATGAATGTTGTTTTGATGTATAACTGATCATTAGCTTATATGATTTTAAGTCAAATTTCGTGAATATGATTTACTTCTATACTGCTATGTATGTTTGAATTGAATGATTTTCAGGTCTGAAGAACATTAGGAGTTGTGGAGGGTCTGAACCCTATGGACCTACTCAAATGAAGGAAATCCAGTTATAGTCGATCTTACATAGTTTTTTTATATAATCATTTTTCCTATGTTGTATGAGTGTTTCCTGTTGTAGTCTACTTCTACTCTGTTACAGTTCTAACCCAAAGCCCTAGGCTACTTATTCCCATAACACTTCTCTACCTGGACTAAAATATGTGTATCAGGGAACTGAAGGGGTGACTAAATAGTTCTACTACATAAATCAATGGAGGCCTCATGGGCCTCGACCATACCAACAGGGCATGCAAGGGTCATCCTATGCATATTAAAACCCTAACCAAAAAACATCCATTCCCTCTTGGGGACCCCCTTCTCATCCTTCCTGGTCTACACCTTCTCCCTGGTCTTTTTCACCTCAATACCATTCGCAGCCATTTCAGCCATATACTCCTCCACAACCTCAGTGGAATGCACCACCCAAGGGGTGGAGGCCCCCATACAACAATAATCCATCTTTATTGCCTTCACCTCCTACTCATCCACAACTTTTACACCCTGCTCCAACTAAACAACCTTAGATTCCTACCCAACCAAACCTGAACCTGAACAATAGATAGGCACAACAGGTCTACCGTGGAGAGACATCCTACCCTTCTTATGTTGTGGAAATTCGAGAAATGAACATTAGATTTGGGAGACTACTCCCGGATAATCAACCTCCATCTCCACCTAGGGAGAGTGAGGAGGAAAGAGAGGAAAGTAGGCATAGAGTGAATCCACCACCATTTCCTAAAAGATTAACTCATCCAGTCTAGCATACCCCAGAACAAAATGATCTCTTGGGTGAATTTAAAAATATATGTGTCAAAATCCCACTTCTCCAAGCTATTAAGGATGTACCTATTTATAACAAATTGATTAAAGAGAAGTGTTTTAAACATCAAGGAGGTGAAAGAGAGACACCCCTACCATTAATGTCATTGGACTACTGTGTGACTTGATGCTGGGGTAGGTAATTTTCCCAAAGTATTTAGATCTTGGAATCCCTGTAGTAGATGTACACATCAATGGCACCATTGTCCCACATACCTTGATATATCTTGGCGCTGCCATCAATGTAATGACTAATGACATGTTGTAGCAGTGACAACCACCCTAAAAAATTTTGGCCTGTAGTAATTTTGGAGCCTCCCTTGAAGAGTTTCATATGATGACTACACACATTCGGGTTCACTCCATGAGCTCGTCTGAGTCTTTACATCTTCCTTGCTTGTTCATTGCATTCAAGTCTCTGCATGCTGATGCCTAAGTCATGCTTGCGACCATGTTCTGGTTATGCTCAAATTCTGTGCTTTGTATGTGCTTGTTGTGTTTGCTATGAAAGAATCTGTTACACTCACACATGGGGTCACATTCATTATCACGCTAGTGTCGTCTCAATCAATGAACGATCAATCATGAGTGTCACACTTATCACATACACCATCAGTCAGTCTTGTTGAACATGTGTATGGATGGCTTGGTCGTTTTGTCATTAAGTCATGCGAGTGTGTGTTCATATGATCACCTATGCATCTTTGATTGTTCACACACTTAGCCATTTTTGCTGAAGTTCTGATGACTAGACTCCCCTCTGACAGCCGAATCATGACTCTTCCATTGACTTTGATCTAATGTCAAATAGAACATCGCAGAAGCACCAATCTAATCTTGTCAAGTTGTGCTTCCTGCAAGAAATTCAATCAGCTCTCATGTTGGCCACATGGATAGTCAGACCCTACAGTCACCTCGGGAATGACTCCCCTCAAAAATTGCACAAAGACCATTGAGCTCACCCACTCAACTGATTGACGAAATTGCATAGAAAGGCTGGATAGATACCAAGTGCTCGTCCCTGTCTCCCTCAGAAAATTGCAAAATTTTCCCAGTGATTCATTCTGACAGTCGACCAACTGTTCATCTTAGAAATTCCACAATGTACATCAACACACCTTCCACTGTCGATCAGTCAGCTCAGCTTAGAAATTGCGCAGCGATTATCAATAGGTGGGCCTCCTAGCCTCAGTGTAGCTTTCCTTTCTTGCAGCCCCTAGTAGAAGACTACCAATTCCCTCCAAGAACTGCGCAATTTCTCCTACCAGTGACTAAAGCAACTAACTCGCAGTTCCCTCTGGGAATTGCACAGTTTTGGCTGCTAGTCTCCAAGGTAGTTCCCAAGAAAAACCACGTAATCCCTGCCTATTGAACCTTCATGTAGCGCCACCTGTTCCTCTGGAAAATTGTGCAAATATGGTTGTCCAACCCGCTGCCTATTTGTTCTGAAAAAAGCGCAAAGCATGCCTGCCTTCCCTTCTAACAGCCCAGACTATTCCTCCCAAAATTTGTGCAATTTTACCTCCTAGTGAAGCCAAACCTCATAGATAGTCACTAGCGACTAAGTTTTCCCCTCTCCATCACTCGGTGACTCTTGCACAATTTTCATCCATAGTGCTTGGAACCATCATCCTGCTTGACAACCTCCCTACCTCTCCTAGTCACCTGGATCCCAAATGATCATGTGATATGGTAGACTAGGAGGTTTTGGATTTGATGTCATCTCCTCATGAGTGACTGTAGCTACAGGTACACCAACAAATATGCCAAGACAACAAATGGGATGAACGAAGTGAGCACATGCAGAAGGACAAGTTCACCAATGGATGAAGAAATGAGGCATGTGAAGTGGAAGAATGTGATGAACATGAACCTTCAAGAACAGATGAGCCTTTCAAGCCTTCCAGCGTGCAAGCAAGGATCAACATGCTAAAGCTTCATCAAGAGAACCATGGACAATTGAAGACTCCACGCACTTCACCATGCAGAGGTCAAGCTATAATACACCATGAAGACATCCATCACCCAGCAACGCTATAGCTTGACATGCACTCCAATAGCAGCACGAATGTACTAGCATTGGCATGTCAAGTCATGTCGAGTCACGTCATGAGTTATGTTGCCCACATCTCCACTATGGGTTTGTTGTCAATCAATGTGTTGTAATGAAGAAGTCCAAGAGACCCACTTGTTGAACAAAGAGTCAGGCAAGTCAAAAATTCATGGAAGTCAAATGGTCATGAGGGTAGTTGAATAGCCACTAGGGTCAGTCTCACACTTGGCTATAAATACCCCCTCATTTGTACATGTAATGACTTTTTCACCTCAACTCCTCCCACATAGCAAAGAGAGTCTGTAATATTTTCTTTGAGGAGTAAGTTGTGCCTTCAATGCCCCACACTTAGCGTTAGTGATGTATGGTGTTACGATGTATCTTGGAACTTTTGCTTAATTCAGAATCCTGCTAACAGGGCAATGCGTTTTCACACATGTATTGTATTTGTTGTAAGACTCCTCTTTAACACTTGTAATGCATGTTTCTTTAACCTGTGTTCTACATTTGAACTGATTCATTTCTTGTAATGCATAATCTATTAATGCAATGTGTTGTATATGTTGTTAATGATGTATCGCCCATGTAGACTACTCTCCTAGACATCATGCATACCTTTCACATGAAGCTTGTTGTAACAACTATTGCACTCGTTCAGACTGCTCCATGAATGTTGTACTTTTTATCTCACCTTCTATGTTTTGATTGCCGCATCCATGTGGACTGCTCCACTCGAAGTTGTGCATGTCCTATTATGTTGTGTGTTCCTAGCAGTGTTGGGACTACTCCCAATCGACCTGGAACTCACTCTGACCCTCTCCCTTGACAGTGAAAAAACCATTGACACAAGTGAAACTTACACTCACTAGGAATGTGAACCTCACTTCTCAAAGATAAAGCGAACCACTCTCCTGTGCTGCCAAGAAAGATTTGAGGCAGATCCTTAAGACAATGGCAACCATTTAATCATACTAGATTGCACTCCCACACCAAACAGTGTGAGTTCTAGTTGGGACTTCATAGCAGGATGATCCCCTAAATGTTGGTAGGTCCAACACCGTCAACATTTATGGTGCTAGAAGGAGGGAAACCAGTTGTACATAGCTGAAATTCTCCTCACACTCACTCATCAATCATCTGGTCAAGGTATTAACTCACTCTCTCGCTCACACGACTCTGCAATTAGTTACTCCTCACCTCCCAGAATTGAACACGAGATTTCATATCAAAACCTTCCCTCCTTCCATCTAGTAACTCGCCAATTCACAAAAGAAGTCAGACTGATCTCAGGTATACAACATATTCCACACACATCGAGGAAGCCAAAAGTCACTCCCACAGGAGTTGTTGTATCATAAGTGGAAGAAGCAGTCCTTGCCATGCTTGAAGGTCTAGAGGAAGCTATTTAAGACAGAGAGGAACCTCCAATCTTCCTTGAATATGTACAAGACACTCTTGTGATTTTGGGATCGAACTCCGATATATGAGGCAGAGGGGAAGGTAGCGAAGGAGGTGTAGGTGGACATGAACCAAAAGGCTCGGATCCAGAACCACAAGACTCTGAAGGAGAGGAAGAAGACGAAGAAGATGAAGAGATGGCTGACCAAATCTTGAATGGATGACTCAAGGACGATCAACCCTCTCTGTTGTTCTGCATAAGATGCCAAAGCGAGCAGAGAGAATGACCATCAACTTCAACCCTGGCAATGCAGTGAAGGTAGAAGACCACTTAGACAACTTCTACCTATAGCTGCAGACCCTTGAGGTACGTTATGATGACGTAGCATGTAGACTGTTCCCATGTACCTTGGATGGGCACGCAGTTTCTTGTTATCAGAGCCTTCCACCAAATTCCATACAGAACTAGGGTTCTTTCAAATGTATCTTCCTTGAAAATTTTGTTGGTGACAAGACCCTAGCCATAATTGAGTTTAGGCTTCTGTGATCCATATCAAGTTAGAGAAAGATTTCGGCGAAAATCACATGGAATCTCATTTGTCGACGCATTTCGAACCAACAAGTGTGGTTCATCGTCACGACAAGATGAAGAAACGGATCTAGCTTCCCATGCTTAAATAGTCTGAGCAGAGCCTCCAACAGCTAGCAAATCTAACGGCTAGTTTGACTAAAGGACAAGGGTCAAAAATATTATAATATTTTAATTCGAGAAAAATAAATAAATTAAGGTGAATGGTAGGAGACCTAATAATTAAAAACTATAAGTTAATTAATAATTAGTTACAAAAATATAAATAATTATAATTTACCAGTATTAAGAATAAAAGTTAATAATTAAAAATTATAATTTAAAGACAAATTAGTTAATTAAGGGACCTAAGAAAATTATATGAGACCTAATAAATAAAATTTTATAAGTTATAAGTTAATTAAAATAGAAGAAGGTAATTAAAAAATATATATATATATATATATATTATTAAAAAGTATGTAATTAAGGCAAAAGGTACGAGACCTAATAAATCAAAACTACAAGTTAAATAATAAAAATAACCTTGAAAGGCCTAAAAAGTATAAATAATTTTATGTAAAAGTAAATAAGAATAAAAGGTACTAAAGAGAATCAAAGTTAATTATAATTAGTTGATCAAATGACCTAATGGATGAATAAAAATTATGATCGGCGTGAGACCTAATAAATAATTTTATTAATAATTTAAACAAGGAAATTGGTTAAAGGAAGAAAATATAATCTCATCTAAAAGTATTATTAAAATTGTAAGTTAATTACAAAAAATTTTATTAGTAAAATTAAATGTTATAAATAAAGTATTAATAAAATGAATGATAAATAATAAGATGTAATTAGAAAAGGATCAAAAGACCTAATAATAAAGGAAAGGCTAAAAGAAAAGAGTAAGGAAAAAATTAATTTTATTTAAAAATATTAGAAAAAGATGATAAGCAGTAAAGAAATAGAAAGGAAAATTAGTTTAAATTAATAAAAAAATAATAAAATAAAATAAAATAAGATAAAAATAAAATTAAAATAAAAAATAAAATAACAATAATAATAATAATAATAATAATAATAATAATAATAAATAAATAAATAAGTGAAAAATAAAGATACAAGACACAAAAAACCAAAGAGGACGAAAAAAGACTAGGAAGAGAGGGCTGGGACCCAACACCTACTGACTTTCCAACCATCATCTCTATTGAGATTGCTTGGTCTCTTTTCGATCTCAAGCGCTTCCCTGAATTTTCGACGATGGAAATGCGAAACCTTAGCAATAACACTGGCTTCTTCAATACAAACATGAAAATCGTGTTCCTGGTGTCCATCTTCCTTATGTTCAAGAGACCACTGATAGAATTGGTAGGATTCTCAGGAGACATAGTATCCCTGTGTCCTTCAGGCCCCTGAACACCATTTGTTCGTCCCTCAGATCGGCGAAGGATCCCCTCGACCCTAAAGATATGAAGGGTGTTTATATGATCCCTTGTTCTTGTGGGACCCCCTATATTGGGGAAACTGGTCGTTCCATTAATCAGAGGATTAGTGAGCACGCAGCAGATCTGAAGCATAGGAGATCTAAGTCTTCTGCTTTGGCTGAACATGCTGAGAAAACCAATCATCATGTTTGTATTGAAGAAGCCAGTGTTATTGCTAAGGTTTCGCATTTCCATCATCGAAAATTCAGGGAAGCGCTTGAGATCGAAAAGAGACCAAGCAATCTCAATAGAGATGATGGTTGGAAAGTCAGTAGGTGTTGGGTCCCAGCCCTCTCTTCCTAGTCTTTTTTCGTCCTCTTTGGTTTTTTGTGTCTTGTATCTTTATTTTTCACTTATTTATTTATTTATTTATTATTATTATTATTATTATTATTATTATTATTATTATTATTATTATATGTTATTTTATTTTTTATTTTTTTTTTTTTTTTTTTTTTTTATTTTTTTTTATTAATTTAAACTAATTTTCCTTTCTATTTCTTTACTGCTTATCATCTTTTTCTAATATTTTTAAATAAAATTAATTTTTTCCTTACTCTTTTCTTTTAGCCTTTCCTTTATTATTAGGTCTTTTGATCCTTTTCTAATTACATCTTATTATTTATCATTCATTTTATTAATACTTTATTTATAACATTTAATTTTACTAATAAATTTTTTTGTAATTAACTTACAATTTTAATAATACTTTTAGATGAGATTATATTTTCTTCCTTTAACCAATTTCCTTGTTTAAATTATTAATAAAATTATTTATTAGGTCTCACGCCGATCATAATTTTTATTCATCCATTAGGTCATTTGATCAACTAATTATAATTAACTTTGGTTCTCTTTAGTATCTTTTATTCTTATTTACTTTTAAATAAAATTATTTATACATTTTAGGCCTTTCAAGGTTATTTTTATTATTTAACTTGTAGTTTTGATTTATTAGGTCTCGTACCTTTTGCCTTAATTACATACTATATATATATATATATATATATATATATATATATATATATATATATATATATATATATATATATATATATATATATATATATATATATATATATATATTTTTAATTACCTTCTTCTATTTTAATTAACTTATAACTTATAAAATTTTATTTATTAGGTCTCATATAATTTTCTTAGGTCCCTTAATTAACTAATTTGTCTTTAAATTATAATTTTTAATTATTAACTTTTATTCTTAATACTAGTAAATTATAATTATTTATATTTTTGTAACTAATTATTAATTAACTTATAGTTTTTAATTATTAGGTCTCCTACCATTCACCTTAATTTATTTATTTTTCACGAATTAAAATATTATAATATTTTTGACCCTTGTCCTTTAGTCAAACTAGCCGTTAGATTTGCTAGCTGTTGGAGGCTCTGCTCAGACTATTTAAGCATGGGAAGCTAGATCCGTTTCTTCATCTTGTCCTGACGATGAACCACACTAGTTGGTTCAAAACCATCGACAAATGAGATTCCATGTGATTTTCGCCGAAATCTTTCTCTAAGACCCTAGCCATGTTGCTCAAGGAATTGGGAAGCCTTGGAATGGACGAAAAAGAGAAATTGAAATAATTCAATCAGAGATTTATGCATATTTTGAACAAATTTACAGCAAACACTAAACCTCACGACTCCATCAATGTTGACCATTACACATATGCATTGCCAACCACCATTGTGCAATTCATCAAGCGAGCTGTGAAGCCAACACTTTTAGAAAGCTGTGAAGAGGCTATTGCTGTTGAAAAAGACTTGCACGCAATTGGAGTCATTAAGGATGCGAGAAGAAAGCCCCAAGCAACGGAAAGTAATGGTAGAGACAAGGAAGTAACTAATATTGATACCCTCACTCACCTTGTCAAGAACATGGCCACCAAAATGTCTGAACTCAAGAAATGGAAAATGGACACATTTGCAAGTAGCCATACACCTAGACAGAGACATGCAAGTAGTTCATCAACCAAATCATCAAGCAACAACCATTTCACTTCCAAATTTGCATAGAAGCCTGTGTTCCAACTCAATCAGTGCATTGATCCTAATTTCTATTCCTTCCATGAAGAGTTCCACCTCAAGAACTCTTGTTCAGAGTGGAATCAAGTCGTTACCTCTGTCTGCAGTCATACACTTGATATGGAAGGTGATATGCAGGAGTAGCCAGAAGACGCTGATGATAAAAAAGAGGTTGCACTTGAGGAGACACTGAGTTTTGTGCATGTGGTGAACTCTTATTAGTGCTCGTAATTAATCTCAAAGAGGAATGCCGAGAAGCAGCACCAAAGAAAATAATTATTGTTACAATCTTCGGAGTAAAGGGGCTCTCCCTACACTTGGGGAAATGCAACAGAAGGTGAGACAACTGATAAAGAAGACAGATTCATCAGCTGACTTGAAGTAGCAGATATAAAGGAAGTCTAGGAAGACAGTGGTGGATAAGAGTACATCCATGAGCAGCAAGTTGTAGAACACTCCGCCGGACAGCACGAACATTCGTTCCACCCGTGACACCTTCGTGAGCCTACCCCCTTTGGACTACAACATAGTTGATGACATGAAGAAAACTTGGGAAAACATTTGTTTTCTCAAGTTATCCAAAGTCTAGAGTTAGCGAGATATCTTGTTGCATGCCTTGGGACAAACAACAATGGACAACGTAGCCTCTACCAGCAAGGGAGCAAGCACACCTCCCGGATCACTATCTATTGTGCTCAATAGACTTTGGATGTAAGAAGCAAACTCAAGTTACCCCCCATTCCTGCTTTCATTTGAAGTTTTCAACTACAATGTTCACAACCACTTGGTTGATTCTGGTGGGGCAGCCAACGTCATGCCATTCTCCATTGGTAAGAAGATGAATGCATGATGGAGTGAAATATTTGCTAGAATCATCCAACTTGACATATAATCAATACCAGCCATTGGTGAAATTAAAGATGTGATCATCCCACTATCTTATGATGGTTGAGTTCACCAATGCATCAACATTGTTGTTGTGGACATATCGGAAGCATATGGCCTACTCCTCAATAGAGATGGGTCCAGCAAGCTAGATGGATATTTTTCTATAGACTGGTCTCACATGTGGCTTTCCTACCAGGGTAGATGCAACCAAATCCAAGTGTTCTCTGAAAGGTATATGAATCACAATGTCACTCCCCTTAACAGTGAGAGTGAACCATTGGCCTTTCTAGAACTCATCTTTGGAAACTACCTCCTGGAGAAGGCATTGGAGTGTTATCTTGCATGGCTAGCTCCAACCTCATCAGACAAGCAGTTGTGGTTCCTTCCTCACCCAATTGATGATAATGAAACTTGTACAATTTGTTTTTCCCATAGTAGTAGTAGCTTAAACAACAGTAGTAGCAACACTACTAGTACACCAAACGATCCATGTACAAAGAGGTTGTGGCCCATGAGTCTTGACAAATCAGGAACACAAGATGGCTCAATGACTGAGTGTAGCTCAATCATCCAAAACAATGAACAATGCATGACTTCGAGCCTTTTGAAGTTTGAAGGCACAAATAACAATGTTGAGTATGAGGTACTCATGCTGAATACACAAAAGACCAACGCTACGAAAAAAAAAGCAACCTGGGAACCTACCACGATCCGAAGATGGCCAATCTCAGTACAAGCTACACACTACAACAGTGAGAAATCATTGAGCGCTTGATCAAACAATACTGGGATGGGTCTGCACGAGTGGATGATGACCTAAGTACAGACTGCACGTGAGTAATCCAATGTGAGATTCCAGGTAAAGGAGGGGACAAGCCATTGCAACAAAGAATAGGTAACACATACATGTTGTTTTCACTCCTTTCACCGAAAATATTGACTAACATTTTAAGTGCTTTGATTACTTCCAAAGTTCGTCATCATAATTGGTTTTCTAATTTAAATCCTGCACGTAAGAAATCTAAGAAAATCCACTTACAAATCAACTTTAGAAACTTGAACCCTTCCTCGAATAAAAACACCTACCTCGTGCCATCATTCAAGCCCATGTTGCACACAATACCTGAAACATTGGTGTTGTCTTCACTTGAAGGTCTTCCGGAATGCCACCAGGTTCAAGTAGCGGAGCTTGGTGGACTTGCACTAGTCTATGAGAGGCTTGGCCCACACACGTATCATTTTCAATCACTGGGAAGGAGGATTGAAAATATTCCTGCCAATGGCGAAGATATTAAGCAATATTTTCAGTACGTTGTGTCACGCTCGTGCCATGTCCATAGTCTGTTTGCTTCTTGTTGTTTCATTTCGTTTGGTTTGCTTATTATATTTTCTTTTGCTCTATTGATTTTGCTTACTATTTTTGTTCACATTCATTTTATTTGTTTGATATATTACTATTTTTGTTTTTGGAAATTTGTTCTTCCAACTACTACGTCCTGGCTTTTGAATAGAGTATGCGGCTGAAATTTGAGGAAACTCATGACACTACAGCACTCGACCAATCTTGTATATGTTTCCTCTATGCTTGGTTGTAACCTTTGGTCGATGAAGTCTTCACAGAAAATATGAACCATCTGCAAGGGAAGTTTTGGTCCAACCTTGAAGCTATGTCAACACTGGGAAGCCCGATGCATGTAATCAGCCTTCTGCTCTATGTTTTCAAGCTCATCCAACTAGTAGAAACAAAGAAGGGGAAAATCTAAATGAGTGAACCTATTTCAGAGGTCTTACATGCTTATTTGAAGGAATAACCTCTCCTGCTTAAAATAAGTTTGGATCCCTCTTCCACCCCAAAAATAAATATGTGCCTATGCACAGTCCTCTTGAAAAATATAAAGGTGAACGAAGAGAAAGGCTTCCTACGCAGAGAGGTGAAGCATGCAACTCCGTTGGGGTACTGAAAAGGCTCACTAGTAGTGGATCAATGTGTGTGTTCCTACGTGACTCCACCAGGGTACTATCCAGGCCTGACGGTAGTAGAACAAGACCAGAGATTGAAACTTATACTCTGAAAATCTTCAACTCCCAAGCTAAACTACCCTTCATGGATTCAAAACACTGAGATTCAAGCTGAACTTTTGATTGTTTTGACTGATTTGGCAAAGGGTGAACCACGTATGTCGATGGGGTAAGTGGAGAATCTGAAGTAACCTGCTTAATGATTCAATACTCCCCGAAAGACAAAGGCCCTATGCTAGAAATGAACTGAAATAGAGAAGCTAGAGTTCTACTAGTGTCACCAAGTGTTGTAGTGGCTACAACCACCCTCCAAAACATTGGCCTGCACTGATTTCGGAGCCTCCCTTAAAGAGTTTCACTTGATGACTACAGACGCTCAAGTTCACTTCGTGAGCTTGTGTGAGTCTTTACTTCTGCCTTCCTTGTTCAATGCATTCAAGTCTATGCATGTTGATGTCTAAGTCATGCTTGCGACCATGTTTTGGTTATGCTCAAAGTCTTCTCTTCATCTGTGCTTGTTGTGTTAACTATGAAATCATTTGTCGCACTCACACACGGAGTCACATTCACTATCGTGCAAGCATCTTCTCGATTAATGAATGATTAACCATAAGTGTCACTCTTGTCACATACACCATCAGCTAGTCTTGTTGAACATGTGTGTCTAGATGGTTTGGTCGTTTCGTCGTCAAGTCATGCGAGTGTGTGTTCATATGATCACTTATGCATCTTTCAATTATTCACACACATCCATTTTTACTAAAGTTCTGATAGCCAAACTCTCCCATTATAGCCGGACCATCACTCTATCATTGACTTGATCAACTGTCAAGTAGAACAGAGCAGAAGCACCAACCTAGTATTTTTAAGTTGCATTGCCCACAAGCAATTCAATCAGCTCTCATGTTAGCCACTCGGACAGTCAAACTCGGGAGTCACCCCGAGACTGACTCCCTTCAAAACTTGTGCAAAGGCCACTGACCTCACCTGCTCAACTGACTGAGGAAATTGTGTAGACAGGTCAAACAGACACCAAGTGCCCATCCCTGTCTCCCTCACAAGCTTGCGCAGTTTTCCTATTCAGTCATTTCTGCAGTCGACCAATTTTTCATCTCGTAAATTTCTTAGTTTTCATGAGTAGGCATTCCACTTTCCATCAGTCAGCTCAGCTCAGAAATTGTGCGGAGATGATCAGTAGGGTGGCTTCCTTGCCTCAGTGCAGTTTTCCTTCCCAGAAGCCCCTAGAAGCAGACCACCAATTCCCTCTAAGAATTGCATAGTTTATGTTACCAGTGACTCCAGAAACCAACTAGCAGTTACCTCTGGGAATTGTGCAGTTTTGGCTGCTAGTGACCCCAGCAGCCAATTAGTAGTTCCCTATGTGAATTGCGTAGTTTTCTCTACCAATCTCCCAAGCAGTTCCCCAGAAAAACTGCGCAATCCCTGCCTACTGACCCTTCATGGAGCCTGACCCATTCCTCTAGAAAATTGTGCAAATCTGGTTGTCCATCCCCACTGCCCGTTCATTCTAAAAAATATGTAGAGCATACCTACCTTGCCTTCCAGCAACCCGAACTATTCCTCCAAAAATATGCTCAATTTTTCCTCCCATCTCTACCAGACCTTGCAGACAGTCCCTGTCGACTCAGTTTGCCCATCTCCATCAACCTGTGACTCTCGTGCAATTTTCATCAGCAGTGCCTGGAACCATCATCTTGCTTCACAACCTTGCTGCCTCTCCCAATCACATGCATCCAAAATGTTCATGGGTCATGGTAGACTAGGAAGTTTTGGAATTGATGTTTTCTCATCATGAGTCACTATAGGTATAGGTACACCAACAAACATGGCAAGAAAATGAATGGGATGAACGAATGGATTAGATACAGAAGGACAGGTTCACCAATGGAAAAATTAACGAAGCATGTGAAGTGGATGAACGTGATGAACATGCACCTTCGTGAACAGATGAGCCTGTCAAGCCTTCCAACATGCAAGCAAGGATCAACATGCTAAACATTCATCAAGCGAACCAAGGACCATCGAACACTCTGAGGACTTTGCCATGCGAAGGTGAAGCTATGATACACCATGAAGACATCCATCATCTAGCAACACTATAGCTTGACTTGCACTCCAACAGCAGCATGAATGTACAAACATTGGCATGTCAAGTCATGTTGAGTCACGTCATGAGTCATGTCGCCCACATCTCCACTATGGGATTGTTGTCAATCAATGTGATGTAACATGCAAGTCCAAGAGACCCACTTGTTGGAAAAAGAGTCATGTAAGTCCAAAATTCATGGAAGTCAGATAGTCATGAAGGTAGTTGAACAACGACAAGGGTCAGTCTCACCCTTGGCTATAAATACCCCCTCATTTGTAAATGTAAGGACTTTTTCACCTCAGTCCTCCCACATAGCCAAGAGAGTCTGTAGTCTTCTCTTTGAGGAGTAAGTAGCGGTTCCAACGCCACGCACTCAGGGTTAGTGATGTATGGTGTAACAATGTGTCTTGGAACTTTTGCTTAATTCAGAAGCCTGCAAATAGGCCAGCAAGTTTTCAAACATGTATTGTATTTGTTGTAAGACTACTCTTTAACACTTGCAATGCATGTTTCTTTCACCTATGTTCTACATATGAACTACTTCATTTGTTGTAATGCATAATATATCAATGGAAATGTGTTGTATACACTGTTAATGTTGTCTTACCCATGTAGAATGCTCTCCCTGACATCAGACAAACCTTTCATATGAAGCTTGTTTTAACAACCATTGCACTCATCCTGACTACTCTGTGAGTGTTGTATGTGTTATCTCACCTTGTCTATTGCGATTTTCACATTCGTGTGGATTGCTCCACCAGAAGCTGTGCATGTCCTATTGTGTTGTGTGTTCCTAGTAGTGTTGGGACTTCTCCCAATCAACTTGGAACTCAGTCTCACCTTCTCTCTCGACAGTGAAAGAACCATTGGCACAAGCGATACTTACAGTCACCATGCACACAAACCTCACTTCTCAAAGATAAAGCAAACCACTCTCTTGTGCTGACAAGCAAGAGTTGAGGTAGATCCTTAAGACAATGGCAACCGAGCCATTATACCAGATGGGACTCCGACACCAAACGGTGTGAGGTCTAGTTGGGACTTCATACCTGGGTGATCCCCTGAATGTTGGTGGGTCCAGCATTGTCAACATGACACCATGATTAAGTTAAATCTCTAACGTTCATTAAGAAATACCATGATAGTCTTGCAGCTTGGAGATCAATCCACAGTATCTCCTGAGGGGATTGTTGAGGATATGATGGTCTCCATTGACTCCTGGGAGCACCCTGCAGACTTCTTAGTTCTCCAACCGAAGACAAAATCTAATGGTTATCCTCTCATGCTTGGGAGGCCTTGGTTAGCCACTGTCAATGCCTACATTAGCTACAGAGCTGGAAACATGACTATCAAAAATGGGCATATATGCAAGCAATCGGTCCACCCTCCTGCTTAGCCATCTATAGAACATGACTTACCTTTATGTCTAGAAGAGGAGGAAGAAGATTAATTCTACTCTGCCCAAATCTATACCCTAGAAACTACCATGGGAGGAGGACAACATGATGAAGATGATTTGATTAAACACATCCTCCAAATTCCAACTCCCAACACCTTGTCTGTGGAGGAAGTAGTGAAAGAAACCAAGAAAAACCATCGGATTGATCTATGCTGAGTTGACTACAACCCTACTCATGTCAAGACAATAGAATTCATCCCTTAAAGAACACTTAAAATCAACCCCTCTCCTTCTCTACACCAAGGAGAAGAGTTATGTAATATGCTAAGAGAGAATTTGGATGCCTTTGCTTGGAATTACAAAGAAATGAATGGAGCGCATCCATCATTGTGTACTCACCACATTTATATCAAAGAAGGTTTCAAACCATTCCGAAAACTCCAAAGGAGAATGAATCCAGTTCTCAAGGATATAGTCAAAGAATAGTTGCAAAATCTGTTGGATGCGGGATTCATATACCCTATCTCTGAGAGTAAGTGGCTATCTCCTTTGGTGTTGGTTCCAAAGAAAAATGGAAAGTGGAGGATTTATGTTGATTATAGCAAGTTGAATAAAGAAACAAAGAAGGACCATTTCTCTCTACCTTTCATTGACCAAGTTTTAGATGGCTTGGCAGGGAAAAAGTTTTTCTCTTTCTTATATGGGTTCAGCGGGTATGATCAAATCTAGAATTAGCCTAGAGGACCAGGATAAAACCACCTTCAAATGTCCTTGGGGTACTTTTGCTTATAGGGTCTTTTGTTTTGGTCTATGCAATTCCCCTACCACTTTCTAGAGGGTAGTCCTGAGTATCTCTGCATAGCTTGTCCACGATGTGGTAGAAATTTATATGGATGACTTTACTCAATATGGGTGTGATTTCCAAGAGGCTCTCTCAAACTTGGTCATGGTGTTGAACAAATGTATTGAAATGAACTTATCCTCTAGACCCTGAAAATGTGAGTTCTTGATGACTGCAGGGATTGTTCTAGGTCACTCAATATCCTAGGAAGCACTGCAGGTAGACCAAAATAAGATAGCCATCATCAAAAGGGTCCCGACTCTGCAAAATCAGAGGGATGTCAGAAGTTTTTTAGGTTTATTCGGATACTATAGGAGAATTATAAAATATTTCAACAAGTTAGCTTCTCCTTTATTTGGGTTATATTGGCCAAAGACTCCCAATTTTTATTGTCAGAAAGCTGTCAGGAATCCTTGGACACCCTAAAGAATAAGTTGACTACTGCACCTATTCTCTAAGGCCCAAATTGGGCTCTTCATTTTCATTTACATGATGATGCATCTCAAAAAGCCATAGGATCATCTCTAGGCCATACAGATGACAAGATACCTTATTCCATTTACTTCATCAGTAAGAATATGTTGAAAGTTTAGCTGAACTACATAGTGATTGAGAAAGAGCTCCTAGCTGTTGTGCATTCATTAAATAAATTTAGGCATTACATTACTAGTTACCAAACATCTGTACATAATGATCATTATGCAATTAAATACTTGATGAATAAACCTAAGCCAAATGCCTTGATTATTAGACAGTTACATTTATTGCAACAATTTGATTTAACTATTATTGACAAGCCTTATAAGGAAAATGTTGTTGCAGATTTTTTATCCAGATTGAAATTTCCTACAAGGGAGAAAGGAATGGTTGACGATCAATTACCAGATGAACATTTATTTTCCATTTCAGTTCTGTCTCCATGGTTTGATGACATAGCAAACTACTTGGTGTCTGCACAATTTCCACCAAACTTGTCCTCCAAGGAAAAGAGTGGGATCATAAGAAAGAACGTCCCATTCACTTGGATTGGGGGTAATCTCTTTAAGCTATGTCCAGATCAAATTATAAGAAGATGTGTCAGGGAGGAGGAAGTCTTCAACATCCTTCTGGCTTGTCATGATGGGCCTTGTAGAGGTCACTTTTCATCCAAAAGAATAGCAGTCAAGGTATTACAAGCTGGTTATTACTAGCCCAATGAGGAGGTATACTAGTCAGTGTGATCGATGCCAAAGGATGGGGAAACCTACCCCAAGGGATGAGATGCCTCTGCAACCTCAAGTGACTTTTGAGCCATTTGACAAGTGGGGCACGGATTTCATCGGGCCCATTGACCCTCCATCCAAATAGAATCAGTACATCATTGTATGCATTGACTACTTAACCAAGTGGGCTAAAGCCAAATCCATCAAAGTAGTAACAAAAGAAAAGGTGGATGAATTCTTAATGGAAAATGTGTTTTATAAGTTTGTATACCCTAGAGAATTGGTGACTGATCAAGGCAGTCAATTTACATCTCACGTGATTGAAAATATGTTAAGCCAGCACAAGATCAAGCACAGAACAATGAATCCTTACCACCCACAAGATAATGGGCAAGTGGAGGCAACCAATAGAGAATTGGAAGGAATTTTGACCAAGGTGATTAGTAGAAAAAAAAGGGATTGGGTAGACAGATTAGTTGAGGCCACTTGGGCCTACAATACCACCTGGAAGACCACCATTGACTTCACTCCTTATGAGCTGGGCTATGGGAAGAAAGTCCTGTTGTCCATTGAATTTGAATACAACACGTTAAGGATGGAAACACAACTAGATATGGATATTACCAAGGCACAACAAGAAATATTTCTCCAATTGAATAGGTTAGATGAATTTAGGATGCAAGCCCTCCTACACATAGAGGTGACTCAAGTTCAAAGGAAAATTTGGCATGACAAGAATATAAAATAAAAACAATTTCAAGAAGGTGATTGAACCTTTCGTTGTATGATTCTTAGTACAAGGATTTTAAAGGAAATTTAAGGACTAGATGGTTAGGGCCTTATGTAATAGAAAGTGTCATGATAATGTTGTTGTGCAGATAAGAACCATTGATGTATAGGCTATCCCCTTGCTTGTCAATGGGTATAGATTAAATATCTACAAGAAGCCCTTGTCAAAGGAAGAATTCATCAACAACATCATCAAGACAATGATGGTGGTAGATCAAGTGTCATCTTCCACCCCACCAAGTTCCTGAAGAAGAAAATAAGAATGAAATAAAAAGAAAAAAGGGAGAGAAAAAAAAATAAAGAGATTGAGGTGAAAACCTCCATGAGGCACCTAAGTCCCACTGTTGGGTTGAAAACCTCTTGAGGTGGCCCAAGGGTGTTATACAAAAAATAAATAAATAAAATGATATATGGTTGAAAACCGCTTTTGAGGCACCCAGGGCAAGCAACTAGGATGAAAACCTCCTTAGAGGTAGGCTAGTTGTTTTACAGAAAAACAAAAAAAAAGAACGATATAAAAGATGGAAATTTTGTCTTGCAAGTCAGCGAGAGGAGGATAAGAAAACCATGGGAAGGATATAAGGACCTGCAAGAGCCATGTATTAATCCACCCATCTCATATCTTCCACTATTCACCTAGTCTTTCATTTATAAACCCCTCCAACTCATCTCACACAAACTGTGTTTTTTATACAGGATTCCCTGTAATCCTACAGGAGTTTCCTATAGGAATGACAGTGACCTTGAAAAAACACAAGAAGATAATTCTGAGAACAAGGTGATGACACAAGCCAGTGTTTGGGTAAAAAAAAAAAAAACATTTACTTCACCTCACCATAGCCATTCCTTTCATTCACCATGTCGCCCCTGCATCCATCAAAGAAATCAATTCAAAAAATATAGATTACAAAAGAAAAAAAGGAAGAGAAGAAAGAGAGAGAGAGAGAGAGAGCGAGAGAGAGAGAGAGAGATAGAGAGAGAGAAGAGGGAAAGAGGAACCATACCCAATGGCAACATCCCTCAGCTACCATTCCCTACCACCCTTCTCCACTTATTTCAACATCCCTTATGCTTCAGAGTTGAGGAAAAATATGAAAGTTTAAGGGAGATGCAGCTACAGGACATCCTGTAGGCATCTTGTAGGAAATCCTGTAGTAGCCTATCCCACAAAGGAAGCCACATATATTGTAGCCATCTTTAGGACTAGGACTACAAGGATGAAGAAGTTCCTCCAGAGCTCAGTAGCAGCAAGAAGATCACCAGCAACAAGGTCCAGCACCTGCACATCAAAAGAGGAAAATACACAGTGATAATCTGCAGATTGAAAATCACAACAAAGAGGCACAACTCTCTAGCATGCATCAATAATGAAGCACCTTACCCACAAGCATGTCATGTTACTCATTCTCTCTTGTTATTATGATATGATCAAAATTGTAGGATTATGAGAGAGTTGATTTTATAAGTAAAGGTGGCTAGTTAACTTGGACAGCTTCAGCCAGTCGACGAGAAGAAAAGAGTTATACCACTCCACACGTGGAAAATGCCAAACCAAAAGAAAAATGGAATAAAGCCAAAAATGGTTAAATTATGGAGGATAGGAGTGGGAGATAATTACGAGGTAAGGTGGAATGATTGATTGATAGTGGGACCATCGGTCCAAAAGGAGGTGCTCGTACTTAGACAACCACCACCCCAATGCACACGATCATCCATATATGGAAATAAAACATTTATTCGCATACAAAGAAAGAAAGAAACAACTTTTAGAATTCATCGAATGAAGAGGTTTCTCTTGTCCTTCCTGAAATAGCACCTACAGGATACAATTAACATCTACAACATAGGGAACCTACAGGAAGCCTACAAGATACAAAGGAATCAACCTACAGAGCTATCAATGGGCACTATGGGAGGTCAAATCAAGGGTTATCCTCACTAGAACATAGAAAACTAAGGTAGGAACCATACCCTCCGTATTTTCCATTTCAAAAGAAAAATAAAATCGTCAATTTGGTTAGGAATTTGCAGTGCATCTCAGAATAGAATGACTATATTGCATGTCACTAAAATTAAAAATTCAAAACTTCCTCACGTACTATATTTCATTAACTATATCAACACAAGCCTCCACAATTACTAGGGAAATATTGCATGAGGTTTAAACAAGAGAGAACCCACAAACAAAGCAAGGATCCACCAGCATCCTCCTGTGGTGGAAATTTTCACAAGACATCAATGGATGGGGTTATTTGAGAGGATCAAAGGATACAATGATGATGTGGCTAGATAATTTGCCCTCTCACTCATACCCCTCACTAGGACCAATGCCACTATTGTGGTGAAAGATTTATCAGTAGAAATTACCCCTGAGGTTATAAGAAGAATCACTACACTCCCCTTAGGGTTACCATGGAGAAAAGAATACAAGGGAAACAACACCCTTGCAAAGAAAAGTTTCTTTTTGGAAGGAGAAAAACCAATGAAAGATAAAAATGGGGTTAGAATGGAGAGAATTCCATACCCTTGGAATGAAGTCAGCTACCGCCTCGTCAAATATATTTCATGTGAAGTGAGATATAGTGTAGTGTATGGATATCACTTCAGAATCCTCCAAGAACCTAGATTTGGAAAGAACACACCTCCTCATAACAGACTGAGTATACCCTACTTTCTTCTACAATCCATGATAGATATGAGCATCAAGGTGCATGAGTCAAAATATCAGAAACTAGCCCATCATGGGTTGATCAAAGCCATCCTTGAAGATGCACTACAAAATTTAAGATTCCCTATTTCATGGACAACATTTATAGACATGTAGGCAAAAGGATAAATTCAAGATATTTAATATGACATTAGCCCTACTTCTAGTGAGGGAGAAGAAGAAATAGTAGCAGGAAAAAGGAGAAGCAACAAAGGAGGATATCGAACAAGAAACAGAGGAGGAAAATGAAGAAGAGACAGAGGGGGAAACAAAAGAAGAAACGTATGAGCAGAGTGAATGAATAGAGGAATGAAAGGAAGAGGAAGGAGGAGACAAAGAAGAGGATGAGAAAGAGAATGGAAAAGAGGAAAAAGGACAGAATGATGAACAAAGGTCTACAACTCAAGGCAAAGAGGAAGAAGAATCACCAAGGGTATCTCCAGAGCTTACAGAGAAAGAGGCAAAATTTTTTATTACTAGCCTAAGTACACTTGTTAAATTAAAGGGGAAGAGGCAACGACAAACCCCACTGTACTTGAGGACAAGAAAGAGCACTAGGATTAGACAAGGAGGACCTCAACCGCCACCAAAACTCTAATTGTCATTGATGATTCATCGAAGCAACAAGAGAAGGCAGCCCCTCTAAAGAAAAATGATGGATAAGGATCATCCAAAAAATATTCTCCCCAGTCTCCAATTACCTATGTTAGGAGGCATGTCACAAGGTCAGCCTCATCAAAGGGAAAAGGTCTCCTATAGGAAACACGGGCAGATCTATAGGAAGTAGAGGCCATCCTACAGGAAAATTTGTCGAACCTACATGAAACACAGGAAAGAGACCAGGAAGGAATTACTCAACAAGAAACAAAGGAAGAAGGCAAAGAACTGAGAGAACCTAGCCTAGAGCCAAGCATCAGCTCCTACTATAGAGTCATTGAAGGAGGTAGGCTGATACCACAAAATTTTTCCATTCCCCGATTCTTTAAACTTGAAAACGAGAGGGAAAGGACACATAGGTGGATGAAAATTACTAAATCAAAAGTGGTAGAGGATGTAGGCCACATGGAGGACAAATTGCAGGAGATGAGTAGAGAATTGAGCAACATAAGAGACATATAAGCAATGATGAAATCTAAGCTAGAGGGTGAGAACACATGGCTAAGAAAGCAGCTACAAGAAAGTGAATGCAAATTGACAACTGTGACCAGTTTGTCGATGGAGGCAATCTAGTGCAGGATGCCAACAAAGTCTTATGCCTTGTACCTGAAGGAAAAATGGCTACAGTTCCATATAAAGACCCTAGCATAAAGAGGAACTGTTCCCTTCCAAGACTATACACAATTCATTGATCTCTGTGATCAAAGCACCTTGGAAGATAGAGAAAAAATATATTAGTTTTACCAACACAATATGTCCTTGACAAATTTAAATGTGTGGAACCCAAATCCAAAGCTAGGGGACTTGCAATTGATGGCCTTATCATCATGGATGAATAATGAGGAGGAAAGAGCTACAGAGATGAAAAAGGTAATGGAAAAAGAAGAGATAGAACCCCTTATGATCAGAGAAGAACAATCTAACCCAATATCTGTCATCGGCACCCACAACCTCATTGCAAATGATCCCAAGCTTGAACCAAGGTACCTTGTTGTACAAGAACAGGTAGTCACACACTTTGAACACATGTTCAGATTGCTAGGAGATGACAGCTAGCAAGCCTGCCAAAGGAGATAAACAACTTGCCTTACAACATAAAAATTAGAGAATATCATTCTCCTGACAGAATGAGAGAGGTACTAAATAGAACCCTAATGTATAAGAAAGCACTGCAAAAACTCAAAGTCAATTGGATTGGCTTGACGCTCAGTCCACTGTTGTTTTTGGGAATGTTGGAAGGAAGAAAATAACAAGAAGAAAGAAAGCAGTGGGAAGAGATAGAGAAGAGGGGAGGATTTTATTCACAAGAGGAGGAGACTACAACAAAAGCATGGGATGTCAGGGAAGCCACCAGAGCAATGATGGACATGGACATAGATTGAGTTTCTCAGAGGATGAACACCACTTTCATTAGGAGGTGATGATGATACTCATCATTGTGTAAAATATATGGACCTTAATACACCTCCAAGATTACTAAAATCTACTCTTATCATAATTCCTTACATGTTTTAATTATATTTTTCTTAATGAGATGAGTAAAAGTAAGATGTTATGTCTAGTGGTCTAATGTGCATTGATTGTAGGTTTTTGGGATAAAATTATGGAAAAATATGGATAATTAAGGTGCAGGAACTCGAATGAGACAAGAAGGAGAGATTATAGGAGAAGGAGATTCCTCATTAAATCCTCACTCATTCGAAGATCCCTCAATAAACTCACAACAACTCGAAGTTTCAAGCAACCGAGTCATGAGGATCATTGGTAGCCAAGCTAGTGATAGTTAAGAACAATTTTAGCTTGAGATTTGGAGCCAAGCCTCCCTAGACTTAAGGAATTTTTTGGAAACTTCAGTTGTATAAATAAGTAGGCTCAGAGCCTCATTAGGATTCAGATTTTTTATGGAAGATAACTAAGCACTTTCCAGTTGAAGGATTGTGACAAAACATTGTTATGTATTTTTTTATATGTTAATGAAAATGAGCATTCCCTTGATCCATCATTGAGTTGACTTAGAGGGATGAAGCTCTTGGGTTAGCGCCCAACTCTAGCAGTAGAAGTTCCTCTTACTATACCTGCATGCTTAGGTTATTTCATACATTACTTGTTGAATTTATTTTGGCATTGCTACATTGCAAGTATTAGTAAATTTGATTAGTTTGCTTCCATATTTTCATAGCTTTAACAATAGATTTAGAGAGATAAGGAAATATAAAAAAGGATGATAACAGGTGGATCTTGCCTTATTCCTCCCTTCAGGGACCATGGTTTGAGGAGAAAATCTCATTCAACCCAAAAAGACAAAATTATGGTTTCTTTTGAAATTTAGGGTTTTCCTGCTAATTAGGTAAACATCTTTTAGTTTTAAGAGATAGGTTGAAGCTATCATATCTGATATCTTAAGGTTTAGATTTCTTGGTGCTTTCATAATGGACTTCAAGCATTTCCCTGCATGAACTAGGAAAATAAATGATGAAATTCTGTTTTACTATGTTGATGTAAACCTTTCTTGTTTTGACATCAATTATGGATAAATGCCAAGAATAATGTATATGTTGCAGGAGTTTCAATATTGTAGGAATACCTCATATCATCACTCCCAGCCAAACCATACCCACCCACGCTCACCAAAGGCCACTAAGTTCACAATCTGAGTTATCATTTCACAAGGACAACTAGCCATGCTTGTTGAGCAAATCCAACCATCATACAACTTCGGTTTGAGTTCAGAGTGAGTCTTAACCACATCCTTGCATTATTCCTACCATCACTTACCTTCGCTAAGCTCCATACCATTGTCCAAACCACTCGTTATGCTTTTGGCCTATTCCTCTAGGAAAACAGGGAATCTTGTAGGTGAAATAGGAAATCTCGTAGACATCCTGGAGGACGACTTGTAGTGGCTTGTTTTGAGCCCGATTTGTGAGAAATGCATCACGAAAGCTAGGAGAAGACCCCTGCTTGCCTCACAATCCATCTAACCCATCACAACCATCTCTCTACATTTCTAACCCACGTGCCATACAATCAAGCAGGATTAGAACTCATGTTTTCACAAAAAAGACAAAAAGAGAAAGGTTGTTCTGCTTATTCACGTGCACAGTAGTTAAGTGTTTGATTAGCTCAGATTTCATGCTTAGGTTAGTTAGGATTTCACATGTGTTAGATTAGCATTCTTATAAAGCAAGGAATCATAACAAATAGTTATATGAGTTGTGTGTTTTAGGCATCTATTTCAATCTTTTGTTACTACAGTAGGTAGCATTTCAATCCTCTCAATTAAGGTAAAATTCTCCTTTGTCAGATGGTAATCAAACTTCTTCTAAATCAATAAAAGGTTGGTTTGTGAAACCCTAGTGGTCTATTGCCTAGATCAGCAGTGGAAAAGAGTGGACTCATTGCATCTATTTGTGTATACAACACTATCACCTCGAAGCTTGTATGAACCCGGGTTGATGAAGTAAAGTTGGTTTCCCTAGAAGTTGCAACATTCTTGCTGCAATACTAGACCTCATCACTCTCTTGAACTAATCTTCTCAAAACTAGAGTCTATGGATCTTCCTCTTCTGATTATTGTTCTATTGTAGAGTTTGATTCTTCCTCCTTTAGCTCAAACTCTATCTTTTCAGGTTCATTTGGTAGGACTTCATGTTTTATAACATCCTTCAACTCTCTAAACAAAAAATCTTAGTTTCTCACAACGCTCCTTGTTTTTGGGTTCAAAATCTTATAGCATTTTAAACCATCCTTATACACAATAAAGATGCACCTTTCAAATTTACTATCCATCTTGGTTCCTTTCTCCTTTGGAACATGTACATATGCATCACAAACAATTACCCTGAGATGTGAAAGAGAGGGTTTCTTACGAGTCTATACCTCATGTGGACTCTTATCCTCCATCATTACTGAAGGTGATCTATTAAATAGGTAACATGCAATCTCCACTACTTTTGCCCAAAATTCTTGTTCTAACCCGACACCACTGAGAAATATTCTGGCCTTTTCCATCAACATCCTATTCATTCTTTCTGCAACTTCATTTTTCCAAGGTGTGTATGGAGTAGTCTTCTACCATGCTATACCACACTTCTTACACAACTCTTTAAATTCCTTTTCGCAGAACTCTTGACCATTATCTATCCTAAACACCTTGATCTTGTTCTTCGTCTAATTTTCCACTAGATCCCTAAATGCTTTTAACTTATCAAATATTTCAGATTTCTTCCTGAGGAAATATATCCATGTACTCCTTGAGAAGTCATCTATAAATGAGATACAATACACAAAATTACCCATTGATGGAACTGATGTTGGCTTGTTGGGCCTTGACCCAGGTTCGGAAGTGTTTTAGCCAAACAAATCTCGCACTACCGGCCCTCTCGACAATAGTCCACAAAGCACAGACTGAAGTCTCACCTGAGGTAGTAGGGGAGGGTGTTGGAACGAGGTTTTTGCACCCTAAGGATGTCTAGATGTGTTCTGGAGGGGTCGTGATCTGATCTGTGAACTCGCACTACACTGTGCAGCTGGCTGGCATTCACGTAGATCTGCAATAGGCGCTTCCTAGATTCCTATTATCAAAGGATTTATTCTAGATCTTAAGGTGTTTAATGGTTATAACCAGTGCGCGCACCCAAACAGATTTTCGTAAACACATAACATAAGCAGAAACAAATATATCATAACAGATGCATAAACTAGAATATAAACAAGCCACAATATTTCAGAACCAATTTAACTTTATTAATGTCTTAAATTCAGTACAATCATTTTCCTGCCCTGCCCACACAGCTGTAGGGGTCCACGCACACAGCTGCACACTCTACCAAGCCTCTGCACACATAGCTGCGGAGCCTCTATCTAACCACTAAGACCCTCGACTCAGACTTATAGGCGCAGAGAGAATATTTCCTTCATAAACCCATAACGTTCAAGCTCCTCGAAAAAGTTGACCTCTAACCTTAGAGCCTTACTCTATTTATACATTCCCATGGTTCACAAACCATGGGTAGACCGACTCACTTTCTATTATTTTACACTATTTTCAGGTGGACAACCCTTTGACTCGACCTATTACATTTCGTGCTCCGCGCACTTCGTAGAAATTTTACAATATCATTAACCTAACTTATGGGCTTTAAGCCCCAAAACTATTACATGTGGCTTCCACTACCCAACAGGCCCCCAACACAATCATCGTGACTCATCCCGAGTCACTCGTTGGTGCAGCGATATGCGTTGCCAAGGCTTCATGGTCCACCATCCTTGTGAGTGACACACTACGTTCTGATGCTTCCTTCTTGTCTTTTGCAACTCTTCTTCAAGCTCCTACTCCATTGTCACTACTAATTTGCGCAACCAATGATGCTCATTCTGCTCTGCTCGGTGAACATAGAGCACCCCCTCATAAGATTTTAGCTTAAGCTGGGATGCCACCTGCGAGAATTCTTCATTCCAATGCAGCAAGTCTCCAATATCTGGTCTACTATACGCACTATCTGCTTTCAATAAGAACTCGATGCATCAAAGAAATACTATAGGATTTTCTCCCTATGAATTGGTTTATGGTCAAATTGTTGTTTTTCCTATGGAATTTGAAATTAAAACCTTAAGAACTGCTTTAACTGTTAACCTTGATTTGATTGCTGCATGGACTGCCAGGTTATAGCAGCTTCAGGATTTGGATGAAAGAAGGTTAGATGCCATTCATCAAACAACTATGGTCCAACAATAAAGGACAAAATGGCATGATAAACTCATCAAGCATAAGCAGTTCCAAAAAGGTAATTGGGCTTTATTGTATGATTCTCAGTTTGAAAATTTTCAAGGGAAACTACGTACAAGATGGCTAGGACCTTATGAAATAGATATTGTTTTTCCCAATGGAACAGTAAGGCTCCTAACAATTGATGACTCTAGAACATCGTTATTAGTAAATGGTCATCGACTCCGTCTGTACTAGTGACCCATTTCCAAAGAGGATTTTAAGGCCACTTGCATGGTACATTCACATTATCTCTTTTTGGGGGAGCCTTCTGCCCCTCATTGCATTTAATTTTTCTGCATTGTATTTTTAGCATTAGATTAGATTTCTAAACTAATAATCCCTGTCAAGGGTTGGCATGTTACAATTGATTATTTTTCAGATTCAGGAAAGGCTTATTGGAAAGGACAATCCTACTACAAGTAGATCCAAGCTTCATCCTATGAAGCACTATTCATCTCATTTCAATCCATCCATAGTCATTTCCCCATCCTATAGTAACATTTCCATCATTAATTCCCCTCATTTCTTTTCCCCATTTTTCCCATCACTCTTCAGCAACATTTTTCCTTATTTTTCCCATTGCTGAAATAACACTCTTCAACAACATTTTTCCTTATTTTTCCCATTGCTGAAAAAGTACTCTTCAGCAACATTTTCCCTATCTTTCTCGTTGCTGAAACACCACCCTTTACCCATTTTCCCATTGCTGAAACACCATTTTTTTCCAAACACATCACCATACAACACTTTTCGTCATGAAAATCACCTTCTTCCATTATTTTTATGCTAATTCTGTCCTTTCACTGCCTTCTCCTATGATTATACAAACCTCTAATATGATCTCCCTCATGTTTCAAAAGCTTCTTCCATGACTATTGTTGATCTATTATGAACGAGCACTATATTTTTTGAAATATGAATTAAAGGTAAACATAAGGTATGTAGATATTATGTGTAACGACAAATAAACTATGGTTAAATGAGAAGATTATGTTCATCATTACCAAAATCCCCATACATTTAAAGTCATTATTTCATCCATATTTGGGGAGGAATACTGAGACTATACGCCATCATTTCACAGCAAGCCAATTACTGTCATTTTTCTTACCATTATCCCGTCTTATCACCTTGCCTCCTCGATGTACTCCATGTTCTCATTCACAAAATTTACTCTGTTCGAAGTGCGGTAACTTGGTTTTTGACTGTGCATTTTACCAAATCTGGTTAACTATGGGAGGACCTACTATTCGACACGAGCCATGCTCGATAGCTCTGCTTGAATTACATCCAAAGGAATATCAAATTTTTCAGCAGGCAAGATGGATAGGATATTTTCAGAGGCTTCAGGAATTTGATTCACAATAGGTCCTTGAATTTGCATGAAATATATAGAAAGATCATTCTACTATCCAGGGAGTTCGAATTCCAGTCTTAGAGGGTGACATAGCACAGGTTTCAGGTCTGCCAATCACTGGCACCTGATGGTTTAGTCGCAAGAATATTATTCTAAATGCACAACAAGATTTTCTTCTGCCAGGAGAACAAGTCGAGCCCAAAGGTTGGGGTGTCTGACTTCACTCATTACTACCTCCGTGGCTGAAGGTTGTTGAATTCGTCAAACATTACCTTACTTGTGAAGGTCGCTACCAGGTAGTATATCAGCATGATTTTGTCTGATTGAATCATTTGAGATATGGTCGACTGTTAAATATTCCTTATTATTTACTTGGGTGTCTATAGAATATGCCACATTACTGTAGACAGGTAAAATTCCCACTCCTTTCCCTCACCCATCACCATCTTGTTCAGCTACTGATTCAGAGGGGTTTTGCTTAGCAAAACCCTCCTCTAAACAATCCACCCCTGGACCCTGAGCAAGATCCTAAAATCCCTGAACAAGCTGCTGAAAATCCTCAAGAAATTCCCTAAAATCCCCATGAGAAGCAACCTGGGAACATCCCTGATCCTCCAGAAATTTCACCAGCTGATCTAATTAAACCTCCCACCATATCAACTCCATCCCACAATTTAGCAGAATCATCTAATGCTACTGTTCATATCCCTAGTGATGATTCTAAAGATAACCTTCCCCTGTTTATGCTCAAAAGAAAAAGGAAAACTAAGACTATTTTCCTATTAAAAAGACAAACGAGGGCCTCAACCAAAGTAGCTACCATTTCCGAAAGCCCTCTCCCTCAGAAAAAACCCACTCATAAAAGGAAAATTACTACTCTCCCTGCCTTTTTACCCTGAAGATGAATGAGGGCATCAACTAAAGTGGCAACTGTTGCCACTATCCTAAATTCTTGACTTATTCGTCTAAAACCCCATACCCCACCATAGTCCCAAGTCCTAGAATCTTTACCTATCTCACCCTCGGGCACTGAAACATAAGAAGAAAATGCCCAGGATTTTATGACATCATTTCTTTCAGAACAAGTAGTTGTCACACAAGAACCAGCTACTCATTGAATAGTTGCCACACAAGAACCGGCTGCTGATATATGAAGTCTAGATGCCCAGGTTGCTGCACAGCATGTAGCTATTCCACAAGAACCAACTACTCATTCAGTAGCTACCACACAAGAACCAACTGCTCATATACAAAATCTGGATGCACAAGATGTTGTACATCACAT
Source organism: Pinus tabuliformis (assembly GCA_031772625.1). NCBI lineage: Eukaryota > Viridiplantae > Streptophyta > Pinopsida > Pinales > Pinaceae > Pinus > Pinus tabuliformis. The sequence continues at coordinate 257,193,211 of CM062818.1, read as the reverse complement.
AGCTGCTACACAAAAACCAGCTACTCATTCAGTAGCTGCCACACAAGAACTAGCTACTGAGACTATGACTGTTACACAAAACTTAGTCACCTTGGCTTCCCTTTTACAGGAAAATGAGTTTCTAAAATCCGAACTCGAAGCTTATAAGTAGGAATTGGTAATGGCAAGGGAAGCCTACGACAAAGAGCTTAATTTGTATACTCTAGCTCATGTAGCATCCACGACTGAGAAAAATACAGAGAAAGATCAGTATAAGGAATATATGTGCAGCCAATGCGGTAACATTTATCATCAAGCAGGGTATAAAATAGTTGAAATCCCACTACCTGGAGCCTCTCCTGCATCCACGTCTTCTGTAATCAAAGAGGAATGCCCTACTGTCACACAAGAACCAGTAGGGCCTTCAAAAATTTCTGAATCCACATCTTCTGCAATCAAAGAGGAATGCCCTACTGTCACACAAGAACCAGTAGGGCCTTCAAAAATTTCTGAAAAAGAAGCTAAACCACAAGTACCTCAGCCTACTGTAACTGTTTTTACTCAGACTGAACCTCGGCCTATTGTAACTGTTTTTACTCAAACTATACCTCAGCCTATGGACAGGTGGATGAAAGAATATGTTATTTCGCAAGATAAGATCTTGCAGGAGCATAAATTACTCTAGAAAAATCATATATATTCAAACTAGGAAGCCCTGGAGTAAGTACTCCAACAGCCTCGCGCACAGAAGAAAGAGAACAAAGAGCTAAAAAGTAAACTACTCCTTATGTTTATTTGGTTCAGAAATTATTAGCTACGAGGAAACCATCTTCCAATTATTCTCACGTTAAAGGGAAACGATTTAGTATTGCTATATGACAACAAGTTCGAGAGGTTCCCTGGAAATCTCTGAATGCATTGGTTGGGACCATATGGAGTCAAGGAAGTCACAGATGGAGGTGCAGTCCAGCTCAACAAGCTTAATGGAGAGCCCTTCCCAAGTAGAGTAAATGGCAGTTGCCTAAAGCTCTACACGGGTGGGCCGACTGCCTGACTTACTGACCGAAGCACAGTCTCACCACTCCAGAGAGTTGAAAGAGAACGCGGGATGATAAAGCAGTCTATGAGGGAGCTGCACGACAACAAGGGTGCATGTAGAATCGATAGGTCTCAAGGATCGTGGTTGAGCAGAGGCGACTGCGCTGCTGCGTGGATAAACATGGAGGTGACCGTTGCTGTCACTATTCATGAAACGATGTATGAATTATGGCACAAAGGAGTGGGAAGTGGATAATTAAGATACAAAATATGAGCCAAATTCGGAATAATCTACCGTACATGTAACGTTAAAGTACCAGAAAAGGAGGGAACAACTGAATTTGAATTCCAGCACATCTATAAATTGTAGGGGGCATCCACCGAATGATCTGTTGTATTGAGAGAAGTGAGTTATTGTGCCTTCCTACCGGTATGGAACTGTTGATCATTGACGCTAAAGGAGTTAGCCCAGGGGTTGTAATATGGCCAAGGAAGATGTAGGATCTTCTGGATAGTATGATGTTGACGGCCGCGGCTGCTGCGCCGAGTTACCCTTTCAATAATATTGTTTTAAGAATATCTTTACTTACATCGGGATGATTGGATCTCTGCAGATTATATTGTAGCCTTTCCACAAAGTCCTCCAGATTTTCGTCCTCCTTTTGTACCATCTTAAACAGTTCCTGTCTTTTTTCTCTAGTCTGACAGTAGTCTTGATATTTGAGCAAAAACTTCTATTTCATCTATTCCCATGTTGTGATTACCTGGCCTTCTAGACTCATGAACCATCTTAGTGCATTTCCTTTTAGTGTTGCTGGAAATAGCTTCAGTTTTTGGGAATTAGTAACATAATCATAGATTCTGCATAATATATCAAACTCAAAAAGAAACTCATTAGTATCTTCAGAAGATAAACCATGGAAGTTAGGTAAGGCCGAAAGTGGGATATTCTTCATGCGAGTTGCTCCTCTAGGAAGATCACCAATAGTAAATCCTAAGGTAGAGAGAGTATTCTCATCTTTTACTTCTCCTATCTGTCCTCCACCAAAAAATCATTCATTGTTCCCTTCCATTTCTTGTTCTCCTACTGCACTTGCTCTGTCTTCAATGTTTTCTGGTGGCTCCTCAACGTCTTCAATTAGTTCCTCAATGTCTTCTACTAGTTCCTCAATGTCTTCTACTGGCTCCTCAAATATTTCAGGGCTCACAACTTCCTTTGTTTCGTAGTTTGTTTGAAGGGAGAGCTGAGGCTTTGGCTTTCGAGAGCTTAGCCTCTAAGAAGTTTTAGCTTTTGATATAATCTCATCAATAAAGGTCTTTCTTCCCCCTTTTCCTTTGCCCTTGCCACCTGTAGGGTTAGTTTTCTTGCGTCCTCTCATGCATTCTACACATTTGAAAGAAAAACATTAATGCTTTTGAAATCTACAATTTCCTTCCCTGGAAACGGCGCAAAAATGTTGGTCACTTTAATTGCTTATTAATTTTAACAACCAAGTGCTACATGAATTTTCAACCGAGGGAAGTTTGTTTGTTTCAAAGGCAATCACACACTGTATATGGTCAATCCCAAAAGAAATGAAAAGTTGTAGTAACAATTATGCTAATCACACCTTGCTTAAACAAACTGAAGTTCTACTCTGAGTTATAGCAAGAACAATCTCTCTATTGCAGACAATTATCAAAAGAATTCCTAGATTACATTAAAAAGAACAATCTAGGAAAAGTTATCAATCTCCAGAGGAAAAGACTAATTGTGCTATAATAGAGAACAGGACCCTATTCCCCAAGCAGGAATCTTCAGCACTTGTTTCTGATTACCATGCTCCATAAAATCACTCTGTAAACCAGATTACCAATGAAAATAATCACTGATTACCTATGAATGGATTTATGAAAACAATGCAATAATGAAAGAGAAACAGAGTTCCAACAATAAATACAGAGTTCCAATAACACATAAGTAATTTCAGGAAACAAAGTTTAACAAGGTATGAATGAAAAATAACACTTCACACACTATAGGAATGAATGGGTCAATCTTATGATGACGGCGGGCTCTTTCCTTCTCACAAGATTCCCCAAAAAGAGGAACTAAGGAGGAATGCTCAGAACAATATTTTATTCATCTATTAATTTATCATATTACAAAAGATTCAAGTTCCTTTACTTTCAGCTAGACCTTCCTGTAGTCTCCGTGTACCCCCTCTAATGTTGATGTCTCCTCTATTTAAAGAGGAGACATCTATTATACACTTGATTACATTATAAATCCTATTCTTAACCTAATATGCTAAAATATGATAATCAGTTCTTCCATTAGAAAAATGCTATTACAATGGTTGTGACAATGTCGACCTTGGAATGTAGTTGTTGTGGCCAGTGTAACAACTCCTTCGATGGTCTCTCCTTGTTGCTGCCCAATCTGAAACGCAAATCACAGGATGTTCCGCAACAGGATTTGCGCACTGTTCTAACTGTTTCAGCAATGTAGACCGCAATGATAAATCTGCAATCTTCAAACTGTTTCAGCAAATATATATTTTCGATCAAATTATGAAAGTAATGTAAAATTATATGTAAAACAAATTAAACATATAGTAACGAGAAGAAATTTTATATACCTTTGGAAAATGGATTAAAGTAATAACATAGAGTTTAAATATGGATTGAAAAAGGGTGGAATGATAGCAAAATATGTGGGAAAAAAGGTACAATGTAGAGTTCTAACACATGCCAAGCCTTTTCACACTACTTTTGTTCCTACTAATGGAATCCTGCCAGAAATCGTTCCTCCTCAAGTTCTTCCAGTTGCGCGAACCTCTCTTCCAAAGCTCGGTGGTCTGCCATGCTTGTCATCACTACTATTCTCAAACTGGGTACAATATATTCCATTGGTATAACGACTTCCATCCCATAGACTAACCCGAAAGGTGTCTGACCCATCAACTTCTTGCATGTGGTTCGGTATGCCCATAGCACAGTAGGTATGCACAAATCCCAATCATTTTGCTATGCATTACATACCTTGGTCAACACAGTCTCCAAAATCTTGTTGAAATATTCGATGGTTACATTCGCTTGCGGATGGTACGACGTACTCTATTGATGATATATCCGAAATTCCTCATTGAGCATGATGATAGTCTCATTTAAGAAGTGTGTTCCGAGGTCGCTCATTAGAACTTTTGGGCATCCAAACCGCATCAACACATTTTCGAACAAAAATTTCACAGCTGTAGCGGCCATGCAGTCCTTAACGGGTTGTCCTTCTGCCCATCGAGTCAAGTATTCTGTCACGGTGATGATATAGTGCACACGTGTCTTTCCTTGAGGTGTAATAGGCCCCATAAAGTCGATCGCCCATTTTTCAAAAGGTTGCAGTGTTATTTTTTGCTTGATTAGAATTTCGTCCCTCCGTGATGGTTTCCTAGTTCGTTGACATATGTCGGAGGCCTGACAGTACGCTTTTGAGTCTTGATGTAGAGTTGGCCACCATAGTCCAACGCGAAGAATCTTTTGTGCTGTGGCGCGTCCCGAATAATGTCCTCCTACAACCCCCCCATGTGTTTTGGCAAGGATTTGTCCTCGCTCAAATTCAGGTACATACCTTCATAATATTTCATCGTTACCCATTTTGTAGATGTGCCCTACAATAACAGTAAAGTCAGCTGTGCGTATCACTAGTTCTTTCTTCTGTTGAATTGAATACCGCTATGGCATGGTCCCTACGATTAAGAAGTGGATTATATCCTCAAAGGGGCCATTCGCGATGCACACTGCATAAAGCTATGCATCAGGTAGTCCTTCTTCTAAATTTGTGGGCTCTTCACCATTCTCAATTTAGGACAGGTGATCTGGGCCTGAATTTAGACATCCCATCTTTACGATGACTTCGAAATCATATTCTTGAAACAATAACAACCATCTAAAAATACGCCCCCCTAATGATCAGTATACATTTTAAAGTGGCCATCCAGCAGATAGTGGTGGTATTTTTGGAGTGTGTATACCATCGCCAATCTTTTGCGCAGTAGTAGAATAGTTCTTTTCAGCTTTTGCCAGCTGCCGGCTCATAATATGTTTCTTGACTAGCCGAAATATAGTCCAATCATCAAAATAAACTTCCAGAAACTTATGGATGAATTCCTTGAATGCGGCCACTACTACGCGTGAAAATATTGTTGGGGCATTCTTTAACCCAAAGGGCATAACCGTGTACTGAAAAAATCCCCATTCGATTGCGAAAGTGGTCTTGCTTCTATCTTCTAGTGCGATCTTGATCTGATGGTACCCTGAGAACCCATCCATAAATGAGTATACTTCTTGTCCACCAACATTCTCCAGAACTTCATCTGTAAACAACGTCAGGAATGAGTCATGAACATAGGTGTCATGCATCTTTCAGAGGTCCACGCAGATTCGAATTTTTCCCTTTTGTTTCTTCTTCTGCACTATCATAGGACTCACCCAGTTAGATTATTCGACAGGTTCAATAATTCCTGCTGCAAGCATTTTTTCCAATTCTTCTTGAACCTTTTCCTTATACTTCGGATTCAGGCAGTACGGACACTCCTTAACTGGCTTCGCATAAGCTTTTAGAGTTATTTTCATCACTCCTAGGTTGCCAAGGATCCCTTTTAACTCCGTGATTTTGGTCAGGAATAAGTCTTGATATTCTCGAAGTAACTCGACAACCTTATCCACCGTGGCATCATCCCAATAGTCTCCTAGCATCGCGTACTTTGGCTCCTCATCTATACCAATATTTACCTGCGTCATTTTCATTGGCCCGGTGATGTCAGGGTCCCTGATTTCTGGTCCGTGAACCTCCCGACTCCCCTCTGTTTCTAGAATATTTATGTTTCTAGGGTCGTCATCGTCATCTTCTACCTGCACGTTGTAACATTCTAAGGCCTGGCTCAACTGATGCGACCACTGTGGCTACACTATTTCTTCTGGTTGCAGTGGTATTTTGAAAATGACGGCCTTCACAACTTGCAATGCATCGTCAACAATATCCATCCATTGGTCCCCAAATAAGAATGTTAATAAAAAACCTTCACCTAAAATATCCCATTCTCCTGTATCATGTTAGAGTTCTGTCGCAGTATACCAGTTCCCTGGGATGACATCCAGGGTATGATAAAATAAGTGTACCCACTCTGGCTGGGGTTCTTCTCCATAGGCCTTGGTCCATTTGGTGAGGTGCATGTGTGGGTCATCATGTCCATCATATTTCTTGGTTATTCATAGTTCCAACTTCCTAAACCTTATCTGCATCATCCACCTATAGCCACACCAGTCTTCAATGGTTCCTTCATGTGTTCCCCACCAACGCGCAAGTGTTGCACATAACGCCCATTTTAATGCATCGAACCTCTGGTGCTCTGGTGTCGTGTTCTCAAACATGGTCAAGAATTCATCCACCGCTATCAACCCATCATACGTTGGTAGATCTCGATCCTGAATTGATACACAATGCAGTGATTTAGTCATCATAGTAAAATTTAGTGTTGTTACTCCGTTCAACCGATTATGCCATTGTTCATCTTCTGCATCTAAATTTGAAGTGCAAGACTCTGCATGCTCCCATGATATTATTCTTTCTACAGTCGGATTTACCCAATCTTGATCTCATGTAGTTATCTTATAGATACGATCCAAGTCATCATCACTATCATCATCGCATACGGGTTCAGTGTAGTGTGCTCCTTTGGCTGGATCGAGCAAAATAACTACACGTAAGGACTTTTTCTCAAATATCATCTTCTGTTTCTTTAAGTTAATGACTCCATTTATATTTTTGGCCTAATCTATCCCTAACAATGTGGGGTAAGGATTACTATCATCCACAATTTATATTACCTCCAAGTCCGTTTGTGTGCTTGCGCCCTCCATATTCACTGTGAACCCTTGTAATGTCCCCTTGGGCAAGATATTTTGTTGCTTCACCATCCGTAACTGAATAGGAGACCACTATAATGTGGGTCTGCCCATGCGTTCCCATGTCTATTTAGGTAGCACATTTGCATCTGACCCTAAGTCCAAAATGATTTGATCCATCTCATAGTAACCAATTTGTGCCGTTAGTCACATTTCCCATCCAGTGCGCAAAACATGTTTTCCTAGTTTCCAGATGACGCGAGGTTCACCTTACCTTGTGCACCTAGTTATGAGCTCTTGTAACCCTTTAACTACCTTATTGTCACGTAGCAACTTCATACATGTTTCTCAGAAGGTAGTTAGCTTCGAGGGATCCATTTCCAGCTTGAGTGGATCCTTACTACCGAGAGTAGAGACCTCCACAAAGCTCTTCTTAGCTTCCATAACTGTCTTCTTCATGCGTTCCAAGTTGAACTCAGGCTACTTTGTAGGGGTCTTACGAACCCCTAGCTCTTCCTTGGTTAATTTCTCCTTATCTTCCCCTGTGGCTGTGCCACTTCTAAGCATCATGTTCACATTAGGGTCTTCCTCACACCATTCGGACCTCATCGTTTAGATGTTCTGCATCGGCGGAGGTTGTGCTGCCATTTACTCACGTATCTACACTATCAGTGTGGGGAAATCTATCATTTCATAATCGAATTACTCATAGTAGGGGAACGATGTTCTGGTTGGGTTGGTACAATCATGTGCTTAGTGCCCTGGTTCTCCATAGTTATAACAGATTAGCTCCCTGCGGGCCCTTCCTGGCCCGATTCCTGCCTGTCCTCATCCTTTCCCCTGGACTCCACCGTGCGCTATCACTATAGCTAGATCCTGACCTCGTGCCTTAGTCTGCATCCTATAGGTAGGTGTTCGATCTATCAACAATTCATAACTATGGTAGTCTCATTCATCGTGGCCCACCGATCTACAAAAATTGCAAAATAGCTACTGGGGGTTCTGGGTAAATTTTTATAGTAGGTGACAGTTGTCCGTGGTGTGCTTTCCTCCCACCTGACAGATTGCGCACCAGAGCGAGGGCACCGTACTTGGCCCCGCCTGTGCCTCTAGTCGTAATGGCATTGGTCCCCCCCTGCTAGATAGTTTGCAAACATCGGACAATGATCCTTATCGTGTCCTAGCTTCTACATTTTATGCACCTCACTTCTTCTCATGCTTCTGGTCGGGGTACCTTCTCCTTTTTCGAACTATGCATCTCTAAGCATAGGCTTTATAGTTGTGCATGGATCTGTTTAACTCCCAATCCAGTATCCTATATTGGAGTCTCATGCAACCTCATTGCTATCTCTGACCTGGTTTGAGATCTTCTATTGTGACAACGTCGTTCTCAGATGCGGTGTTAAAGATGCCACAAACCACGCATGATGCTGCGCATCTGTTAGCATCATGTTAGCCTCACAGATCATACTTTTTAGTCTTTAATCCAGATCCCAAAGGGCTTCACCTAGCAGCATCATGATCTCCTTGAACCCGATGATCGACTGTGTTTCAGATTTTTTCCGGCTAAATTCTTTGTTCAATGCATCCTGTATCTCTACTATTCCTGCATTTGGATGATCTCTAGAATGCTTTATATACCATGTCAATGCATGATCCTGCAGTGAACGTACCAATGTCACTCTTTTAATGTTATCATCTGTAACTATGTGCACTTCCCACACTGCCCTTACTATGAACCAAAACTATTCTGGATCCTCACATCCTACTCCTCTGAATACAAGAAATTTGATTGCGCTCACCATGTTAAACTCCTAGTTTAGTAGAGGTGGTTAACCAGAAACTCATAAATTTTCAATCTTTTTCTCTTTAGGATTCCAACATTCTGAAATTAGACATCCCTTAGGCAGATCCCGGTCCCAGCAACAGAACCATTTATTGGCTTGTTGGGGCCTGACCCTAGTTCGGAAGTGTTTTAGCCAAAAAAATCCTGCACTACCGACCGTTTCAGAAACATTCTGTGGAGTGTGGACTGAAGTCTCACTCGAGGTAGTAGGGGAGGGTGCTAGAACTAGGTTTGCACACCCTAGGGATGTCTAAATGTGGTATAGAGGGGTCACAATCTGATCCGTGCACTCTGACTGCATTGTACGGTTGGCTAGCCTTCGCGTAGATTTGCAACAAGTGCTTCCTAGATTCGTATTATCAAAGGATTTATTCTAAATATTAAGGTCTTTAATGGCTATAACCAGTGCATGCACCCAAAAAAATTTGCATAAACACATAACATAAGCAGAAACAGATAGATCATAATAGATGCATAAACCAGAATATAAGCAAGCTACAATATTTCAAAACCAATTTAACTTTATTAATGTCTTCAATTCAGTACAATCTTGCCCTGCGCACACAACTGCAAGGGTCCACGCACATAGTTGTGGACTCTACCAGGCCTCTGTGCACACACCTACGGAGCCTCTATCTAACCACTAACACCCTTGACTTGGACTTACAGACGTAGAGAGAATATTGCCTTCATAAACAAATAACATTCAAGATCCTCCAAAAAGTTGACCTCTAACCTTAGAGCCTTGCTCTATTTATACATTCCCATGGTTCACGGACCATGGGCAAATCGACTCACTTTCTATTATTTTACATTATTTTCGGGCGGACAACCCTTTGACTTGACCTATTACATTTCACGCTCTGTGCACTTCGCGGAACTTTTACAATATCATTACCCTAACTTATGGGCTTTAAGCCCAAAAAGTATTATGCGGGGCCTCCGCTACTGAACAACTAATATAGGTCCAAACACATCATTGTGCACAAACTCTAATATCCTTTTTTCCCTCTTAGTGCCTCAGGGGAAACTCACCCGATTCTTCTTCCCATATACACAATATTCATAGAAATCAAAATCCATAGAGAAACTATACATACCTTCTACCATACCATTAACATGAAATATTTGAAGGTCGTTCTCTCAATATGTCCAATACTTTGATTCCATAACATGGTCTTTTCTCTAGAGACCATTAGATTTTCTGCTCCACCTTCAGCAACCATGGAGATATTTCACCCATCAATAACAATGATATCCAGAAGCTTGTATACAATTCGAGTATGAGCTCCCTACAACAATACCAATGCTCCCGAAACCACCTTGTAGGTATCTTTCCGGAACAATTTTTTACACCTACATCATCCTTCTTTCTTATAGAAATGAGATTTCTGGCTCATGCAGGATTATCCAGAACACTAAGAAGTTTTCTAATCCTTCCACCTTGTAACTTAAGCTTGCATTTTCCATGTTCAATGATTCTAACCTTCCTTTCATCCCTTAAGAATATATCACCATCATCATATTTCTCGTACTCACAGAGCCACTCCCTACAAGGAGTGAAGTGAAAGGATGGACCTATGTCAATCAACGATGCCTCATGATATACATGTCTACTTGAAGAAGAAGCCAAGTACACATTCACACCTTAATCTGAGGTGTTTCTTTCCTTTGCATAAGTAGCATCATTAGATTCCTTTCCTTTTCCAGTAGCTTTAGATCTACAATCCATTTTGTAGCGTCCTTGTTTTCCGAATTTCTAACATACCTTTACAACTTTTCCTGGAGATTTAGATCTCCCTCTAGATTTAGATCTCCCACTTGAGGAATTATTTTTGTTTTTGTTTCGGGACCATTCTCTTACAGACAAGGCATGTCAATTCCAAATCTCCATATTTTTTTCTCTCATCTCTTCTCAAAACAAGGATGAGACAATTTCATCAAACTTCAAGGTAGTGGTATTGCTACCTATTATAAAACCAGATTATTCCACAAATTTGGTAGAGAAAACAACAAATTGATGCACTTATCTTCATCTAAAACTTTAAAATCAACATATAACAAATGAATTAGCACAATATTAAAGGTATTCATATGATCTGTCACTGAGTCTCCATCATTCATCCTCGGGTTATACAACTTTTTCTATGGGAGATGTTTCTTCACTAGAGACATAGTTTGATAAAAAGTCCCTAACTTGTCCCACAAAGCCTTTCTCATAGCTTCCCCTAATACATTCAACAATAATAAAGTTGAGAGACACAACAATATTGTGCTCTAAGCCTTACCATCTAAATTTTACCAGTCTTTTGCCGATGTTCTTGTTAGTGTTGTACCAAGATCTACAACAATACACTGATCTCATTCCACCAACAAATCATCCATATTGAGCTTCCACAACTCAAAAATCCGACCATTAAATTTATTGATCTCTATCTTTCCACTATTCACCATGTTATTTGACCACAAGAATCCATCTCGTAAATATCCCACTGTAGCAAGGCCTAACACAGGCCCGACAAAAACTCCTCAACAACAAAGGCATCCCTATGAAGCCAAAACAACTCTGATACCAAATGTAGATTTTAACCTTGTACATAAATTACATGCAAACAAATTCTTCATATAGAAAACTATACAATTGTGAGAACATAAAAGAAATATACACATATATTTTCCTTTGGATACCAAAATCGGGACTACTGGATTGATTTTTCATTATATTCCTTTCAATGTTTAAATATATATATATATATATATATATATATATATATATATATATATATATATATATATATATATATATACATGTTGAAGCATTCAGAAACCCCAATCTACTAACTCTGGATTAGAACATAACCGTAGTTCCTTGGACCAAATGTACAAACTACCATGGGAAGAAAACCATCATGCCCAAAACCATGTAAAAAACCCATGCACAAAATCATGGGTAGGTCCTCCCAGCATCTTTGGGTTCGCCCGCCCTCATTGGGTATGCCGAACTAGTTGTGGAAATAATATAACACATACGCAACAATGACAAACCAAAAATTTCCACTCTTCGTAACAAACTATCAACTAAAAAAAATTGCCTGATAACCACTTACAACTCAAATTCAAAAAATCGTATAAAATACTTTATTTATGTACAAAGGTAATGTTCTTCTTGTTTTTAGTGTAACATCTAGGTTCTCCAGCTACACAATTCTCACATCGGTCACTTGCGTAATCATGTATAGTGCTACCCAATGCATTTGAAATTTCCCATGGTGCTTCAAAACGTTTCTATCATAAACCAACACTAAGTCATCAGGTTGAAACATATTTTATTTAATTCTTGTTTCATGCCATGCCTTCTCTCTCTCTTTCTGCACATTCTAATATAACCCAGCTACTTCACGGTCTTCCTATTATTGTAGGATTTCCAAAAATCTTTGATTCACTATGCCAAGTCCTGCTGGCTTCGTAGCTTTTGCAATTAGGGGACTACGTACCAACAAATCAATGGGCATCATTTCTTCCTACCCATATACAAACCGCAAGGGCATATGACCTCTCAAATTCTTACACATGGTCCTATATGCCGAAAGGACCGCTAGTATCCTCGAGTTCCAATCATCACTATACACATTACACACCTTAGCGAGCATAGTTTGTAAGATCTTGTTAAATGCTTCCACAGTACCATTAGCTTAGGGATGATAAGGAGTGCTCTGTTGATGCGAAATATCGAACTCCTCTATCAATCCTACAATGGTCTTTTCTAGAAAATGAGTGCCTTTGTTACTCATTGGGAAACATAGGCATTACCACAAAAAAATTATCATCTAGCCATAATTTACTAGATGGATCAAAGTACACCATGTAGGGCCAATTTTATGATAGTAAAATTTCTTTCACTGTGAGAAATTACTCAATAAACCACATTTGTTAAGTCATTTATAGTTAAAGCCATGAAGAATAATTAAATAAATCTCTATTTATTTAATTATCCTCTAGGGATAATTAATTAAACCATTGTCTAATTAATATTCCTTGTCACATGTGGCACAATTATAATAAATAAATAGATAAACCATTAATTATCTTATTTTTCTTTGGGAGCAATTAATTAATCACTAATTAGTTATTATTCCTTTTCACGTTTGACCAAATTCCTTAGGAATAATTAAATAAATCATTATTTTTTTAATATTCCTTAACCATATTTCTTGAGATGATAAATAAATCATTTATTTATTTATTATTTCTAAATAAAAGTTTAAATACTTTTTCCCTCTAACGAAATATAATAAAATATTCCAAATGGTTAATTCTAGAATGGGGTTAATATTTTATTATTTCTCATTATTCGAGGATAACCTAACATTTTGTTATAAATAGAAGGCTTGTTCCATTCATTCTTCACTTTCGAATATTTTCATTGTTGCACTCACTGTTGCATCTCTGATTATTATCACTGTCACACACCATCTTCTTTTCATTTGAGTTCTCATTCAGCTCAAACATTTTGTTTTCTGGGTTTTACACATTATAGAGGAGATAAATTCTACAAAATGTGAATACATTGGAGTTTAGCCAAGAACCCATCCCATAGAGAGGGACTGGTAACATTACTTGTTCCCTTCGTAGGTGTTCTTTAATAAAAAAAATCTTTATATATCTGGTTTCCATTAGATTATTGGAGTTATTTGCGCTTATTTTCCTATTCCATTTTCTTGTTTAACTATGACTGTGGCATAGATCAGGGCTTTGGCAAGTTTTGGTTCTATCATTTGCTACAGATCTACATTGTTTAACAACCATTTATATTGTTAGGGTTGTTTGTCATCCATAGCCTAAAGTGGTTCCTTTTCATATATCTTCAAGAAGAAAACACAATAACAACAGGAATCCAAATATTGTCACTATATTATCAAACACAAAACATGTTTTTATCTCCATGTTGTAGTCCTTGACTAGTGTGGCTTCTTACCAACACATCAAATAATCAATAGTGGTGATGATGTACTGCACTCCAATCCCCCTTGATGGTGGGGTAATTCAGCCCACAAAGTCATTTTTCCATTTATCAAATGGGTATAGGGTAATATAGGGAACCAAAGGAAAATCATCTCTCCTAGACGGTTTCCTACTCGTTGACATACATCGCAGGTTTTAGAAAATTATTTGTCATTGTTATGTAAGGTAGGCCACCAAAGTCCCGCACACAAGATCTTTCAAATTGTCACCTTTCTCACATAATGCCTTCTAATGAAACCATTATGTGCCTCAACAAGTATCATAGGTTTCTCATGTTATAGCACACATTTGTAACACACCCCCTACTAACCCCATTCCTAGCTAAGGTCAGAAGAAGGAAGCTACTATGTTGACCCAATCTCCATGGTCCAATTATGGAAATGGGCTCCACATTTTTTGTTTCTGTGTTACACTTGAGAAACTAAAAATAAATGATAACATCGCATTCATCTTGTTGAGATGATTCCAATGGTATACTTTTTCTCTCATTCTCTTCTTAGATCCAAAGATATGGGCATCGAAATATTAGCCATTCAATTAGTGTCACCTCACCAAGCTGCCACATGACACTGTGTGGTCCCTACATGTTGTAGAAATCCTAGTCGATCCTACTCCACCATATGGTAGAGTTACCATGGTTTCTGAGCTATGCATACTGGTCATGTAATACGCACTCTATCACAAGCTTAACCCAAGTCACAAAAAATACATGCTATAATAAAATTATTATGGGTATAGGGCCCTTTAAGACTATCACAACCCCCAACCACTCTCCTAGGAATTAATTGCTTTTTTCTCATCGTTACTTCTGGGACAATCCTACCAGTCACATGTGGAAGTTTGTAGACCGCACCACCAACATGTACCAATACATATGGCTTGCTCAAATCCAAATCAACTCTGTTAACTCCCTTTTCAACACATGTAATTTTTTTTAGTTGCTATGGCCTCCATTCAACCTCCAAGGTGGTGTGGAAATATGACACAATATCTTCTCCTTCTCCACCACATCATAAATACTGGCCCACTGTGCCACATCTTCCAAGATATTCAAATATTGTGACTTGGGTACTCAACTTCATAAAATACTATCGGGAAAATGTTTTCAGGCTAACATGTACAGCCTTGGGTTCCCACCTAGCACTCCGACACAAAGTGTAACCATTCCCACATTATAATGGGTTGGGAGTTTTTTTCTGTGATGAATTCTTAGCACTTCATATTGGTCGCATTGTGCCAATTCACCCTGGATAGTGGATCCCAATGGTTCCATCATGCCCTTCATCCAAATATTCTAGGGACTAGGGTCTGGGGTTATGTCACCCTTCGTCACACCTTTCTTGTCACTTTTCCTACAACTATGGGTTCCACTGAGTGTTTACAACAGCCCCACTATCACCTCATCTCAAGGATTCAACCCTAGAAGTTTCTCTACATTATTCCTATATATATTCTAGAGATAATCTTCTAGGACACATGTTCAACTAAGAGATATCCACTCACAATGTTCAATATTTTCCTATTTTACCGATGGTCATAATGCCCAATCACTTGTATTATTAGACTAAATCCTCTTGGATCCTCCAGGATCTGACTCTATCCCATGACATATGTGAAATGTAAATGGTTTGGGGTTATACCACACCCTCGAGTTCAATCAAAATAGTTCTATAGCACATGGGTCAATTGAGGCTTAGCACCCAATGCTTGAAGTGCCAAGGCTCAACCCCACTCCATCCTTATCCATGAAAGCTTGAATTTGGTGGTTTTAAAGGGCTCTTTCCCTTATCATATGTTTCATATGGCCTGAAATATGTATATTTGTATAAGACCCCCATGACCTGCAACCTACATAACGAATATATATACATATATATATATATATATATATATATATATATATATATATATATATATATATATATATATATATATATAAACAATGTTGTCCCTCCTAATCTTATGGGAAAAGTATTTTCTAGTAGCCAAGACATTTATAAAGTATATATTCATGCGATTAGCAGAGATCGATCTACCTCTTCATACATAGGCCATTCAGACCAATTTGCAAATTTAGATAATTGCATGAATTGAATCATACCTATGAAAATATTGAAGGAACACTTATGAATAGGAAATCACATTCCTTATTATCAACTTGTGCGAGTTAATAACAAAGAGACCAGATATACCAACAGGTTAATATATATAGTTTGGACTTTTATAGAGATTTCAATCTCTTCATGCTTTGATAGGATTACGTTATTTTAAGATAAATACAACTATGAATAATGATCCATTTCACAAGATCTTTTCACAATCATTTAGATTCCTCATTTATTAAAAAACAACACTCTATAGTATTATAATGACATTAATTTCATGCAATCAATAGAGACATAATAACAAGTTTAAGAAAAAGACATAAGAGTGAACTTATCTTATAAGAGTTATGAAAACTAAGAGTGGGACTCTAACTCTCAACCCTACCATAAACAAGTTACAACCACTATTACTTGTAGTTGTCACCCATGTGACATTTTACAGTGCTTGAGGCAGAGTGTTTCTTAGGAGGAATTTTCAAACAATAGAGCAACTAAAACAAGATACCACGAAGCCACACTACTACCACGAAGCCACACTACCTTCATTCACCAGCTACAGTAATTTCCATTCAATATTTTCAGACATAGATAAAATCCATAAAAACATACCACATTAAAAGGAGATTCAACTTACTTTTAAGAGAAGACATTCCACATTGAGTAAGGTTCATTAGTGGATAAGGTATTGAAGGGTAAGAAGTCACTTCTCCAAGTACTTCATCCATGAGTCAAGCACTAGGGTTTTAGCCCCAAGGAAACTACTCATGGTTCATTAACCCTCATAAGTACCTACGTGTCTTCCTAATCATGTAGTTTAAATCAATCCTCAAGCTTCCAGTGGGTTCTTCAGCCTTCAAGCAAGACACTACCCTTTATAAGGTTGTTACCCAACAAGACTTCGTGAGGATTTTTCAGCTAATTTTTTAGCCCTATAATATCACGCATGCTCCTCCTCACATTACATTTGCATGGAACATGCAAAATTAATTCATAAAGAGGACCATTATTTAAAAAGAAGGCATTGAAATTGAAAAATCATCCAACATAATGAACAAAGATGATGGTCTAAGGATAAGTAATTTTTGGAAACCCTTATTTAGAAAAAAAAAAAAAAAACAATTAATAGTTAAAAGTGTTGGCATTTTGGCACAGGTGTGGCGCTTTGATACAGATGTTGTCCTTGATGGCAACTCTCTTTGATGACAGATCTCCGTTCAGACTACAGAATGAAGAGAAATCTCATATACGCAGGTTAATCAAGTCCAAGTTGCGTATACACGCAGTCTATATGCATACTAAGTCGCGTATACGCAGGTTATATATATAAGGAGGCGCGTATGCACGCAGATATATGAACAGAAAAGGGCGTATATGTCGGGAAGCTTCCCTTTGGTCCATGGTAGTTAGTCCTCGGTACTTGAGCCTATGTATTTGGACCAAAGTATCTCGACAGACGTGTTGATCCCTAGTTTCTAAGTTGATGGTATTGGATTTCTATGGTTTGGCCCTTGGTATTGAGCAAGGCCTAAGGCTATATAAGGAGAAGAAGATCATTAGGCAAAGACATCTTGAAAAGGCTTGAATATCTGAAGAAGAAAGAGATCTGGTATGCAGGTTCTGGGTTGCTTGATCTAAGCTAAGGAGAGATCACTTCGTTTGATGGAAGACTAGATCTAAAGATAGATCGGGATATAATGATTTGAAATGCACTATTATGATATGGTTGATTATGCGTATTTCTAGATCTGCATACTGACGCAATGTTATGTTCTGGGTCTAACTGATGTCTGGTACAGCTGCAAGTTGAGAGAATTTATTTTTAGATCTGTACGCAGGTTGGCTTCGGTAAAAGCGCGTGTATACGCTGGTTTCTCTCATTGAAGTAGCGTATATCTTTTGGAGCTTGATTTTTGGGTTACAGTTGGATCTGACTGTTATTGCAGAGTTCTGTAGTCTGCTCTGTGTTCTGGTAACTGGTGTTTGACAGGGTTTCAGTGGTTCAGTGATTGATGATGCTAGTATTGGATGTTTTGTGCTTCAATGATTTGTTGTGAAAGTTGAATGAATTGTGGTCTTCAGATTGTAACGTTGTGCTTCAGGAATATCCAGTCTGAAAATGTATGAAAGGTGGTACCTGAAAGAAAGAAGATTGTAGGCCAGCACCTACGTACTAGTATCTTGGCTAGTACAAGAGCAAAGGGGGTTGGAGCTCCCTTCCAAGGAAGTTTGGAGAACGAGAGAAGGTTGTAGCCTTCTGCAGGTTGTAGCCTGCGTACTGGTATAAGGTTGCACCAGTACAAAATGATTGTAAACTGAAGTTTCATATTAAAGAAAGATAGAGACGACTTGCAGCAGGTGGTTTTCACCCACATTGGCTTTCCACCTTATATCATGGTGTTCATGTGTGTGGTTTTTGTGTGATCTATTCTACTGCATCTGTTTACTCTTAATATGGTGAATAATGTCCTTATGCACTTAACTGAAGATAAACTGACTGAATTATAAGATTTCTGGTTATACGCTGTTTTCCTTCGACACAGTTGCGTGTACACGCTGGTTAACTTAACTAAAGTAGCGTATATGTTTCTGAGCATTGAAAAAGTTTTATAGTTCTGATAATACTGATTCACCCCCCTTCTCAGTATTATTTCCAACAATTGGTATCAGAGCAGGTCCTTCAGAGAAGCTTGACCGCTTGAAGGTAGATCGATCATCATGAGAAACTACGAGAAAGAAGCATCAATCAGGCCACCGGTTTTTGATGGGACAAACTTCAATTATTGGAAGGTAAGAGTTACTGCATATCTTCAATCTCTTGGTACAGAAGTTTGGAACATCGTAGAAACAGGCTACACTTTTCCTTCAGCTACTCCTACAGATCCAGCCGAGAAAAAGAAATATGAAACAAATGCGAAAGCAGTCAATACTCTATTGGGATGCATCTCTCAATCAGAATTCATGAAGGTAATGCACTATAAATCTGCAAAAGAAATATGGGACAAAATGGTCACGAGCTATGAAGGAGACGATCAGGTAAAGCGTGCTAAACTTCAAACTCTCAGGATTAAGTATGAGACTCTCAGAATGTATAATGATGAAAGTGTGGCTAACTACTTCCTTAGGGTAGATGAGATTGTGAATTGCATGCAAAACTTGGGTGAAGAAATAAAAGAGGCTATTGTGGTTGAAAAGATTCTAAGATCTTTGTCCCCCAAGTTTGAATCTAAAGTATCTGCCATAGAAGAAAAGGAAAATTTGCAAATTCTTACTATGTCTCAGCTTCACGGAATTCTAACCGCTTATGAAATGAGAAAGGGAGGTCCATCAGACAGAAGAGAAGCTGCCTTCAAGGCTTCAAGCAAAGAAGATTATTATGAAGCAAGTCACCTGCCAAAAGATGAAGAAGAGGAATCAAACTTCGTCAGAAATCTTCAAAGGGGTTCTGGAAGGTTCAGAGGTAAGTTACCTTTTAAATGCTTTGCTTGTGGAAGAGTAGGTCATTATGCTGCCAAATGTCCTCACAAAGATAAGAATGACAAGGGAAAGGAACCTGTTAAATGGAACAAGAAACAATATGAAAAGAAGAAAAGCTACTACACTCATGAAGATAGTGATGGATTTTCAAATAGTGATGAAGATGAACAAGGTAATAGATATAAACTTTTAATGGCCTTTGAAGATGATGACTACATGGATGCTATAGATGTAGATGGCTTTTATGAAGAAATGAAAGATCTCAAAGTTTGTTTAGAAGAGAAGAGTGCTATTATTGATTCTCTATAATGTCAACTAGCTGAAAAGGAAAAACATCTTGAAAAATTGGAATGTGAGATTGTTTGTCTTAGAAAGGAGATTGAGAAAACCAAAGCAATTAATCTTAAGTTTGTTAAAGGATCTGAAACCTTGGATGAGATTATCAATGTGCAGCGATCTCCTCTGATCAAGACAGGTCTTGGATATAATGGAGAAACATCTCAAGCCTCTACCTCTAAAAGTTATCTTGATGCAGCAAGGAGAAGCGAGCAAAGGCCAAATAAAAGTCATCAGGTGAATCAGGGACAGTTTACCTCAAGAACAAATAAAGACCATCAAGAAATTCGGGGACAAACTACCTTAAACAGAAGCCACAATCAGCCACAGGTAAAATCTTCCCAATTTGCTCCAAGAATGAATAGAAGCTACAATCGGTTGGATGATAGATCTGATTATCGCAGAAGTTTCTTTAATGGCCAATGCTTTTCTTGCCATAACTTCGGTCACAAAGCAGCTCAATGTGTTGCCTACAAAACAATCATGACTAGAGAAGCTCAAAAACAAGGGAGAATGACTGGAACCATGAAAAGGACTTATAACAACTTTTCGGTTCTTGAAAATGAAGTTGAATGCTCTATTTGTAATAACTTTGGTCATGAAGACTCTGAATGCAGGAGAAGGTTCCGGAAGACAACTCAGAAGGAACAAACCTCAAATGTTAGAACATGGAGAATAAAAGAATCACAACCAGAAAGATGTGGGATAGCCTTTTATGCAGAAGGTCAAGAAAGTCTATGGTACATTGACAGCGGATGTTTGAAGCATATGACAGGGGACAAAGAAAAGCTTGAGTCATATACCGCATTAGAAAAGGGGAAAAAAGTTTCTTTCGGGAACGATATCTCTGCAGCCATAAAAGGAAAAGGTGTTGCTCCGTTGAAAGAGGAGGTCAAAGCAGGAAATGTTTTATATGTTGATGGATTGAAGCATAATCTTCTGAGTGTCAGTCAGATGTGCGATCAAGGAACTGAGGTAATATTTAGATCAAATGGATGTTGTGTTCGTGATCTTGATACAAGTAAAACAGTGATCAAAGGAAGAAGGACTCCAAATAATCTATATATCTTTGAGGAAAGACAACAATGCTACTTAAGCAAGGATGATGAGCATTGGCTATGGCATCGGAGGTTGGGGCATCTAAGCTTTTCACAAATAAGGAAAGCATGCAAATATCAGGCAGTTCGTGGTCTTCCAGATATCAAAATTCCAGACAATACCATATGCAAATCTTGTCAGTTTGGAAAGCAAACCAGAACTAACTTTCCAGAGAAGGAAGGATCAGCTAGCATGCCTCTCGAGCTTGTCCATACAGATGTATGTGGTCCATTTAGGAAGAGGACACCTCGAGGAGAAGAATATCTGATATTATTCATTGATGATTTCTCCAGATTTGTTTGGTTAGGGCTCATGAAGCACAAAGATGAAGCATTCGAAAAATTCAAATCCTTCAAAGCCTTGGTTGAAAATGAATCAGGACACAAAATTAAGTGCCTCAGATCTGACAGAGGTGGGGAGTTTACCTCAAACGAATTTTTCGATTTCTATGAAGAACATGGGATAAGAAGAGAATTCTCTACAGCTAGAACTCCTCAGCAAAATGGGGTTGTGGAAAGAATGAACAGAACAATCCAACAAATGGCTCGTGCTATGCTTGATGAATCAGGTACTCCCGCAACCTTCTGGGGTGAAGCTGCACATGCTGCAGTTATTATTCTTAACAAAACAAATGTCCGAGTAAACAGCACTCAAACACCTCATGAGCTCTGGAGTGGTGAGACTCCTTCGGTGAAGCACTTCAAAATCTTTGGGAGCAAATGTTATATTAAGAATACTGATGAGCAACTTGGCAAACTTGAACCAAGAGCAGATGAGGGCATTCTTCTTGGTTACTCTCCACATAGCAAAGCATACAAGTGCTACAATAAAAGACTTGGCAAAATTGTTGACAGCATTGATGTAGTGGTTGATGAGAAGGGATATATTCCTAGGCAAGTCCATCATGAAGACATTGAAGAAGATGAAGGCTACCCTCAAAGACGGAATGATGAAGAAGAAGAACCTCAAGAAGAAGAAGAACATCAAGAAGAACCAGAAGTGCAGACAAGATTAGAAGAGAAGACTCCATCCAGATATGTTCAAAAGAATCATCCGGAATCTCAGATTGTGGGGCAGAAAGAAGCAGGAGTACAAACAAGAAGGACACTTGCAGAAGCTTCAAGCTATTTGGCATTACTCTCCTCCACTGAACCAAAAAATGTGAAAGAGGCATGCAAAGATGAATGTTGGGTCAAAGCAATGGATGAAGAACTTGAGCAGATCGAAAAGAACAACACTTGGGAATTAGTTCCTAGACCAAAAGATAAGAATGTAATAGGAACAAAATGGGTCTTCAAGAATAAATTGAATGAAAATGGAGAAGTAATTAGGAACAAGGCCAGACTTGTTTGTAAAGGGTATGCACAGCAAGAAGGAATAGATTTTGAAGAGACCTTTGCTCCTGTAGCAAGACTTGAGGCCATCCGAATGTTCCTTGCTCTTTCAAGCTTTCAAAACTTCAAGGTATTTCAAATGGACGTGAAATCAGCCTTTCTGAATGGAGACTTAGAAGAAGAAGTATATATTGAGCAGCCAGATGGTTTCATTCTTGGGAATGATCCAAACCTTGTATGCAGATTGAAAAAGGCTCTCTATGGACTCAAACAAGCTCCAAGGGCTTGGTACTATCGGTTGGACAAATATCTTCACCAACAAGGCTTTTCAAAAGGATCAGCAGATAGCAATCTCTATATAAAAGTTGAAAATAACAAATTGCTAATTCTTGTTGTTTATGTAGATGATATTATCTTTGGCAGCAATGAAGAGACTATGAGTCAAAACTTTGCCTCGGTTATGCAGAAAGAATTCGAAATGTCACTACTTGGAGAATTGACATATTTTCTTGGATTGCAAATTCAACAAAATAAAGGAGGTATCTTCTTGTCTCAAACCAAATACCTCAAGCAGATCTTGAAGAAGTATGGCATGGAAGAGTCAAAGCCAGTATGTACACCCATGGTTACAGGATGCAGCCTCAGTGCAAATAATGAATCAGCAGCAGTTCACCAACCCACTTATAGATCCATGATTGGGAGTTTGCTCTATTTGACAGGTACCCGACCAGATATTACACATGCAGTAGGAATTGTTGGAAGATTTCAAGCCAACCCAAAGGAAACTCATCTTCAGGCAGTCAAAAGAATCTTCAAGTATCTTCAAGGGACCCAAAACTATGGCTTATGGTATCCTAGAAATACAGATCTCACTCTTCATGCTTACACAGATGCAGATTGGGCTGGAAGTGTGGATGATAGGAAAAGCACAAGTGGTGGTGCTTTCTTCATGGGTTCCAGATTAGTATCTTGGTTCAGCAAAAAACAGAGTTTGATTGCCTTATCTACAGCTGAAGCAGAATATGTGGCTGCGGCATCTTGTTGCACACAACTTCTTTGGATGATGCAGACCTTGCAGGACTTTCAAATCACTTGCACTCCACCAGTCTCTATCTTATGTGATAATACAAGTGCAATCAGCATTTCAAAGAATCCAGTCATGCACTCAAAGACCAAGCACATACCAATCAAGTACCATTTTCTTCGGGAACAAGTGCTTGAGCAGAAGGTCAAGCTGGAGTATGTTCCTTCTAAGGAACAAGTTGCTGATATTCTCACAAAACCACTGCCCAGGGAAACTTTTGAATATCTCAGACAAAAGCTGGGAGTAGTTGATGCTTCATCCTACTGTTGAAGCTTGTCTGTTCTATAGAAAAGTTGGTATACGCAAGTTACGTAAGGGATATACACGTATATACGCCGATTTATGCTGGGAAAGTCGCGTGTATGGTGTACGCTTGTTGCAGAGAGTATATCCGTGTACATACGCTGGTTTGTGCAGGATAAATCGCGTATATGGAGTTCTGAACAGCAAGGGCAAACTCTGGTTTGAAAAGGTCTGAGATGGGTATGTCAGAATCCTTCAGACACAGTTTCAGGGGGTGCAGCAGGCACAGGTTCAGGGGGAGCAGCTTAAAAGTCTCATAAAGCATTGTTGGCATTTAGATGTTTTGGTTGTTGGTTTCAGGAGAAGAAATCCTGGTTGCTAATCTAAAAGATATTTATCAGATGCTGCTGGTGACTTTCATAAGTCTTGGTCTAGATCTGTTGTCTCTATGTCATGTATCTCTTTTGTGATATCTCTTTTATGGTGTCAAGGTCATGTAACGGCCTATGTTGGTTTCCCCACTATGCCTGGGATGAATGATGTAATATAATTGGTTGTTTCTGATGTGTCCCCTCTTGGTAGGGAGTATGGATGTATGTATTGAGTCTTTTGGTGATAGGAAGGTCCCTTATGGTGTATAAGTCTTGGTTCTTGTTGAAGAACATCGTTTGCAGATCTGGCCTACAGTCAGGGGGAGCATGATTCAGCACAGCCAAGCAGAGGTATCAGCATGTACTCAGGGGGAGCACAGCCCTTTGCCCTTGATGACAAAGGGGGAGAATGATTCTAAGGATCTTGAGGTTGCCATCAAGTCCAAAGGGGGAGATTGTTGGCATTTTGGCACAGGTGTGGCGCTTTGATACAGATGTTGTCCTTGATGGCAACTCTCTTTGATGACAGATCTCCGTTCAGACTACAGAATGAAGAGAAATCTCATATACGCAGGTTAATCAAGTCCAAGTTGTGTATACACGCAGTCTATATGCATACTAAGTCGCGTATATGCAGGTTATATATATAAGGAGGCGCGTATGCACGCAGATATATGAACAGAAAAGGGCGTATATGTCAGGAAGCTTCCCTTTGGTCCATGGTAGTTAGTCCTCGGTACTTGAGCCTATGTATTTGGACCAAAGTATCTCGACAGACGTGTTGATCCCTAGTTTCTAAGTTGATGGTATTGGATTTCTATGGTTTGGCCCTTGGTATTGAGCAAGGCCTAAGGCTATATAAGGAGAAGAAGATCATTAGGCAAAGACATCTTGAAAAGGCTTGAATATCTGAAGAAGAAAGAGATCTGGTATGCAGGTTCTGGGTTGCTTGATCTAAGCTAAGGAGAGATCACTTCGGTTGATGGAAGACTAGATGTAAGGATAGATCGGGATCTAATGATTTGAAATGCACTATTATGATATGGTTGGTTATGCGTATTTCTAGATCTGCATACTGACGCAATGTTATGTTCTGGGTCTAACTGATGTCTGGTACAGCTGCAAGTTGAGAGAATTTATTTTTAGATCTGTACGCAGGTTGGCTTCGGTAAAAGCGCGTGTATACGCTGGTTTCTCTCATTGAAGTAGCGTATATCTTTTGGAGCTTGATTTTTGGGTTACAGTTGGATCTGACTGTTATTGCAGAGTTCTGTAGTCTGCTCTGTGTTCTGGTAACTGGTGTTTAACAGGGTTTCAGTGGTTCAGTGATTGATGATGCTAGTATTGGATGTTTTGTGCTTCAATGATTTTTTGTGAAAGTTGAATGAATTGTGGTCTTCAGATTGTAACGTTGTGCTTCAGGAATATCCAGTCTGAAAATGTATGAAAGGTGGTACCTGAAAGAAAGAAGATTGTAGGCCAGCACCTACATACTAGTATCTTGGCTAGTACAAGAGCAAAGGGGGTTGGAGCTCCCTTCCAAGGAAGTTTGGAGAACGAGAGAAGGTTGTAGCCTTCTGCAGGTTGTAGCCCGCGTACTGGTATAAGGCTGCACCAGTACAAAATGATTGTAAACTGAAGTTTCATATTAAAGAAAGATAGAGACGACTTGCAGCAGGTGGTTTTCACCCACATTGGCTTTCCACCTTATATCATGGTGTTCATGTGTGTGGTTTTTGTGTGATCTGTTCTACTGCATCTGTTTACTCTTAATATGGTGAATAATGTCCTTATGCACTTAACTGAAGATAAACTGACTGAATTATAAGATTTCTGGTTATACGCTGTTTTCCTTCGACACAGTTGCGTGTACACGCTGGTTAACTTAACTAAAGTAGCGTATATGTTTCCGAGCATTGAAAAAGTTTTATAGTTCTGATAATACTGATTCACCCCCCCTCTCAGTATTATTTCCAACAAAAAGCATTCATAAATAAATATTATTATTAATCCTAATCATAATTAATAACCTACCCTAATTAGCCTACTCATTTATATATAATTAATTAAGGTTTGCATAAATAATGAACATTAATAACATTAAATTTAAATGTAATAAAATTTAATCTTTTATAATTATCTAGTTTTAGATTAGATATATTGTTTTAACTCAACCATTAAATCATAACTAACATTTAGAGCATTTATATATAATATTATTGATAATCCTGAAATTGAAATCAACCATAATTAAATTAATCATTAAATTATAATCAATTAATCATATAAAAAGACGACAATAAACGTTTCCCTCAATAAACTATTAATTTCTCCATGCATTAATTCTCTCTCTTCTCAAAATGCAGATTACGTTTCCCTAATGATGGACTCACTTAGTTAATCCAAAACGTTGGTTATAAAAGGATACCATTTTTTTTTCACCAATATTTTTAATGTCAACCAACCTGTATGGATTCACTCTTTAACAACATATTATTTTATATATAGAATGTAGGAGTTTCCTTCTTCAGCTCCACTACTGAGAAAAATGGAACTGTTGCACTGATTACTAGAAGTACTTCCTAGAAGATTTTATAGAGTTCCAATCCAAACTCCCCTTAGCAATACCATCACTCCTCAAACAATCCTAGATATTTCCTTTCTAAACATCCTTTATACTTGTACATTTCCTATTTTTCATACAAAAATCAAATTTCTTTCCAATTTTCCATGGAGCATTTTAATCCTTTCATACATGAGCTTCAACTTTACTTTTCCTTATCCTAACATTTTCGTTGTTGATTAATATCCTAGGAAAAAATTATTACCATAATACTTCCATACTCACAAAACCAATCCATATGAGTCATATGAACAAATGCACCTAAGTTGATCAATCATGCCTTTTGACATGTATGTGCACTAGAAGAATCTACGTGCACACCCCTTCCTTCATCCAAGGATTTTTTTACTTCTTTTGAAGGAGCATTCTCAATTTCTCATATCCCTTCTCTTTCTCATTAATTTCATCTACATTGTTTCTTGTAATTCTCTTCTTTTCCAAATATCCAACATTTCTTTACAAATTTTCCCGGGGATTTAGATTTTCCCCTAGATTTAGATCTCCTACTTGAGGGCCTATTTTTATTTCATTCTTGGGAGCGTCCACTTATAGATTAGGAATACATGTTTTACTTTCCATGTATTTCATCTTAACTAATTTGATAACAATGATGAGGCAATTTCATCAAAACTTAAATTATTTGTATTCCTACCTACGACAACACCCATTCCATCCCATAAGTTTGGTAGTGAAAATAAAATTGAAAAAATTATCCTAATTTTAAATATTAATATCAAATGATAATAGTTGACTTACCATGGCGTTGAAAAATGGACTAATACCCAACATCAATGTTGGATATAAGTGGGCACCATTATTTAAGTATTTGATCTTTCAAGGAGTTTTTAAATTGGGGCCATGTGTTAGTTTAACTATTAGACATAAGAAAAGTTTGATTATGATTCACTGTGGATACCAATAGATACTTCTATATTTTTGGAGTGTTTTTCTACCACTTGCAACTCATACAGAACCTTGGAGATTACCACAAAGCTAATTTTTTATGAACCTTGCACCATAAAAATGATAAGGTACCAATAATTATAGTCAACATTTAGGGGGGAACCACCTTCCACAATGCATACAATGTACAAGACATGATTTGATGATCCTAATACTAGGTCCTCTTAGTTAACATGCCCTTACTATTCAAAGAAGTGTTCTCCTCAATACTTGACTACTAGTAGGTGCTTCTTCATGAAAAACACATCTTTCCATGTTACTTATTCTAATGGAACATTCTTTCATTTGATGAGTTACTGATTAATTGCTTGATTTATTAGTTTCTTAGTCCTTTCTTACAAGAATGTTTATAGTTCTTGTATTTTTTCCTTCTTAATTAATCTCTAGTACAATACTTTGTGCAATGATATTTTCATTGATTACATTCTTTGAGCAAGAAGCACCAAAGAGTGGATGCACACGTGACCATGGAGAAAAAGCCAATTTGCAGTGCATATTTCCAATCTTTTGCAACACCTTATAAGAACCATAATACCTTAGTGCTAATTTAGTTTCCTTATTTCATTTCTTAAGGAACATTTGTTTTATGTGGTTGTTGTTGGGTTGTGTTATATTCTTTCCATGACTAGCCCACGTAGTTAACCGGGGGGTTAGAGCGGGGACAGAGGCCCCGCTTCATCGCACCGATTGCGTAGCGGGGGGGTCACAGGGGTTTTTAGGGGTGAAGGTAACCCCACTCTATGGGGTTCATGGTAGCGCCCTAGAAAATTTTTGTTTTGGAACCTATGTTAGGTTGGGCAAACCCACCTATGGTTTTGTGCATGATTTTCGCACATGTTTTTGGACATGATGGTTTTCGATCAATGGTTTTGGATGCGATGGTTTTTAGTCCATGGTATTGGATGCTTTGACATGTATAAATATGCATTATAGCATTGAAAGGAACATAATGAAAAATCAAGCCGGTACTCCTAGTTTTGGGATCCAAGGCAAAATCTTTGTGTATATGTGTTTTATGTGTTATGCTCTCACATTGTTTATTTTATGTGTTTTAGAATTCATATGCAGGTAATTTCTGTACAGGGTTAAACCTACATTTGGTATTAGAGCTGTTTTGGCTTCAAGGGGACACCTTTGTTTTTGAGGGGTCTCACTCGGGTCTGTGGTAGACCCTATTCAGAGGGAGATCTTCAAGATCGATTCTGGTGGTGAAAGAAGAAGGCAAGTAGTGGAAAGAAAAAGATTGAGAAATTTAATGGTCAGAGTTTCGAGTTGTGGAAACTCAAGATGGAGGATCTGTTGGTGGATAAAGATCAGTGGGTCGTGGTAGATCCAGGTACTAAACTAACGGGAGTGTCTGATGAAGAAGGGAAGAAGTTGGATTGGAAGGCAAAGAGCACAATACGATTGTGTGTCTCAGATTTAGTATTCTTGAATGTATAAGGGGAAGATACGGTGATGGCTTTGTGGGACAAGTTAGGGACTTTGTACCAATATAAGTCTCCAGTGAATAAACTATTCCTGCGGAAAAAGCTGTATAACCTGAGGATGAAGGATGGAGACTCGGTGACAGAGCATCTGAATGCATTTAATACTGTGGTAAGTTAGTGTCTAGTCAATTTAATGTCTTAAATTGCTCTACATAAATTATCAATCCGGGTATCGTAAACTGATGAAGTGTGGTGCACTATATGTGCTTAGTTAACCTTTCTCTTACTTCGTTGTTTTATAGTTTATGTTGTTTTTGGGGTTTTGTTCTTGTTGGTTTTCTAAGGTCTTAAGAATACTTTTAAAGGACAAGTATGGATAAAGATTTCAAGACAAGGCCTATGTCCTTAATGGTAACTTCCAAAACTTAGCACTTCAAAAGAACTTAAAACATGTTATTGATGGAGTTAGTATTTAAACAAAAGTGTAAATATACAACTAGTTCAATCAAAATAAAATGCAATAATCAAATAATGAGAGAATGACTATGAGACCCAGTATCCTTGCTGCTTCAGCAAAAGGACAAGATGATTCTATCACGTCATTAGTTCATTAAAAGGCTATGTGCATCACTAATCTACAATCAACTTGAAAGAAATTTATGTACAATAATATACATGTTAAAAAGAAAATAAAATGCAGTAATTCAAACTGTACATTAATATACATGAAAATCAGAAAAAGAAATGCAAGAAATTAAAGTGACAACTATACAAGGCAGGGGCCCCTTACCACCTATGAAATCAAATGCTTAAAGGAAAATAAAGACATCAAATAAAGAACTAATGACATCGGCCCAGTATCTCTGCTGCTGATTTAAAATGAAAATGAAATGTGAAATCTAAGTGACACTACATAAAGGAGACAAATCACACTACTTTAACATTTTCTTAACCTTTTTGCCTTTCAGCTAGATTTATCATGTGAGAATAGTTATGAACAAGTCAGCAATGTGAGTCTTAAAGCAAACTAAACCAAGCTGTACTAAGTGAGATTTTGGCTCCAATAAAGTTATTTGATTATGGAAAAAGAACCATCAATAGATGAACAACTTGATATCTAAAAGCAGAAAGTAAAGTGCAAGTTAAAGAAATGATACTAATGAAAATCAAACTAGAAAAATAAAGGTCAGCAACATAGACAAGATGATCACACATGCCACTAGTCATGAAATCAAAGCAAAATTAAACACACTTGCATGAATTAAAATTGCATGAATGAAAAATCTAATCTACCTTACATTCTACAAAGCAATATTTACAAAATGAAATCTACTCTACCTTACATCCTAATATGCTCCATGACATCTACTTCACATCTCCTTCCATGTTGAGAACATCAAAGCTTTATTCAATTTCTTCAAAAGTGCAAAGTACAACAAAGTTCTCCAAAGCTTTCAAAAGCCATGGGACTAACAAGCTAAAAGGACTAAGAAAGACTAGCAAATGAAGGAGAGAGATCTCCTATTTATACAAAAAGATGAGAGCCATCTCATTAATGAGAATCCATGAATCTCTCCCTCTACCTCTAGAGTCCTAATCAAAATAGGAACTGATAAGACACATGTCTTCTTAGAGTTACAATACAATTAGGAGATGTGACACATATCCTCATGATCCCATGATTCTTTCCAACCAAATTCGAATTTGGCCTTAGAGTGCCACATAAGGGTCTTCTAGAAGTCTCCTTTCAACCTACACATGTCAACAATCTCAACCCATTTGTTAGGTATAAACATATGCACATTATTTTCTAATGTTTAACCACAAATTCACTTAAAAGGCTTAGAAATAATAAAGATTGGAAAAACATAAAGGTGGCACAATGATAATGAAAGTGGGATGAATGTGGTGACATAGTAGTGAAATGGAGGTGAAATGGAGGTGATATAATGGACATAATAGTGAAAGTGTAATGCAAATGAATGACATTTTTAAGACTCAACAGTTAGTTAGCATCTGTTGATATTAAAATTTTAGATGAAGATAAGTGCATCAATTTGTTGTGTTCTCTACCAGATTTGTGGGATAGTCTAGTTATTGCAATAGGTAGCAATGCAACTGCCTTGTAGTTTGATGAAATAGTCTCATCCTTGCTGATGGAGGAGATGAGATGGAAAGGTATGGATAGCTAGAATGGTGATGCCTTGTCTGTGTGAGGATGGTCCCAGAATAGAAACAAAAACAAGTCATCGAGTGGGAGATCTAAATCTCCAGGAAAACCTATAAAGGTGGTGTTCTGGAAATGCGGAAAGGAAGGACACTACAAAAGGTACTGTAAATCTAAATCTCTTGATAAAGGAAAGGGATCTAATGATGCTCCTTCTGTAGAGGAAAAAACCACCTCAAATGAAAGTGGGGATGTGTACTTGGCTTCTTTAAGTACACATGTAGATCATGAGGCATGGTTGATTGACTCAGGTACATCCTTTCACTTCACTACCCATAGAGAGTGGTTCTGCGAGTATGATAAATACGATGGTAGTGATGTGTTCTTAACGGAAGATAGGAAGGCTAGAATATTTGGTCGCGAAAAACTAAAGTTGAAGTTGCAAGGTGGAAGGGTTAGAACACTTTCGGGTGTTCTGAATATTACTCCATTTGCTAGAAATCTGGTTTCTGTAAGCAAGTTGGATGATGTAGGTGTAAAAACAGTGTTCGAGAAGGATACCTATAAGATGGTTCGAGGAGGACTGGTATTGATGTGGGGATTTTGGATTCGAATTCTATACAAGCTGCAAGGTAGCAGGATTATTGATGGGTGCAATAGTTTTGTGGTCCCTGAAAGTGGAGCAAAAAATATAGTGGTCTCTGGAGAGAAGACCATGTTGTGGCATCAAAGGCTTGGACATATTGGAGAGAAGGGCCTTCGAATACCTTATGGTAAAGGTATGGTAGAAGTTATGAGTAATAGCTCTTTGGATTTTGATTTCTATGAAAATTGTGTATATGGGAAGCAGAATTGGGTGAGTTTCCCCTCTAGTGGTAAGAGGGTGAAACATATATTAGAGCTTGTTCATAGTGATGTGTTTGGACCTATGAAGGTTCCATCGCTAGGTAATTCTATGTACTATGTATCATTTATAGATGAATTCTCAAGGAATACATGGATATATTTCCTTAAGAAGAGATATGAAGTCTTTGATAGGTTTAAGGAATTCAAGGCTCTGGTGGAAAACGAGACAGAGAAGAAGATAAAGTTGTCGAGGACAGATAATGGTGGAGAGTTTTGTAGTAAGGAATTTGAAGAATTCTGTAAGAAATGTGGTATAGCATGGCAGAAGACTACTCCATATACACCTCAACAAAATGGAGTTCTAGAAAGAATGAACAAGACGTTGATGGAAAGGGAAGGAAGCATGCTTGGTGGTACTGGGTTAGGACAGGAATTCTAGGCAGAGGCAGTGGAGACAGCATGTTACCTGGTCAACAGATCACCTTCATCAGCATTGGACGATAAAACTCCACAAGAGGTATGGATTGGTAAGAAACCCTCTATTTCACATGTGAGGGTATTTGGATGTGATGCATATTTACATGTTCCAAAGGAGAAATGAACCAAGTTGGATAGTAAATTTGAAAAGTGCATCTTTATTGAATATAAGGATGGTTTAAAGGGTTATAAGCTTTGGAACACAGTAACAAGGAAGGATGTGTACATCCGAGATGTGGTGTTAATAGAGGTGAAATATGTTATTAAACATGAAGTCCAACCAAAGGAACCTGAGAAGATAGAGTTTGCGCTAAAGGAGGAAGAATTATACTCTATGGCAGAGGAGGAATCAGAAGATGAAGAGCCACAAATTCTGGGTGTGAGAAGATTAGTTCAAGAAAGAAGGTAGCCAGAAAGGTATATTCCATCTGCTTTCTGTTCAAATTTTTCTTTATCTATTACTAATGATGATTCAAGAACTGTGAAGGAGGCAGTAGATTCAGAGGATGGAAAACTCTGGAAATAGGACATGGTTGATGAAATGGCATCCTTGCACAAAAATGAGGGTTGGGATCTGGTGGAGTTTCCAGCAGGAAGGAAACCCATTGGCAACAAATGAGTGTTTAAGAAGAAGACAAATGTACAAGGAAAGTTGGAGAAATACAAAGCTCGGTTGGTAGTAAAAGGTTATTCTTAGGTGCCAAGAATTGATTTTGGTGATATTTTTTCTCCTATTTCCAAGGTAACTTCTATTATATTACTTTTATCTGTTGTTGCTGCTTTTGTTTTTGAGGTAGAACAGATGGATGTGAAGACATAATTTCTTCATGGGGATCTGGAAGAGGAAATCGACATGAAGAAACCTGAAGGCTTTGCATTAAAGGGTAAGAAAGAACTGGTATGCAAGTTAAATAAGTCTCTGTATGGGTTAAAACAGTCACTAAGGATGTGGTATCAGAAATTTGATACATTTATATGGGGACTTGGCTTCACTAGAAGCAAAGCAGATCATTGTGTGTATTTTAAATTAATTGGTGACCGTGGTATTTATTTCATCTTGTATGTGGATGATTTGTTGCTGGTTGGAAATGACAAAGAAATTATCCAAGATTTGAAGACCCAATTGTCCTCCAAATTCAACATGAAAGAACTTGGTGCTTCAAACTATATTTTGGGCATGGAAATTCAAAGAGATCAAGCAAAGAGGAAGCTATGGTCAAACTAGAGGAAGTATGTTGAGACAATGTTGCAGAGATTTAATATGCAGGATAGTAAACCGTGAAGGTTCCTATTCCTATAGGTGTAATTTTATTTGTTGAACAGTGTCCCAAGACACAAGAAGAGGAAGAGAACATGTCCCATGTTCCATATGAAAGTGCAATTGGTAGCATGATGTATGCAATGTTATGTACTAGACCAGACATTGCACATGCAGTGGGAGTATTGAGCAGGTTTATGTCAAAACTAGGAAAGGAGCATTGGACAACAGTGAAGCAAGTTTTCAAGTATTTGCATGGCACTAGTGATTATGGTTTGTGCTACCAAGGAAATCCAAGATTGGAAAAAGTGTTGGATATTTGTGGCTTTGTTGATGTAGACTAGGCTTGATATCTGGATCAGAGAAGATCTACAAGTGGGTATGCATTTAAACTATTTGGAGGTGCAGTCAGTTGGATGAGTAAGAAACAATCTATAGTGGCATTATCAACTACAGAGGCAGAATACATGGCAACCACTCATGCAAGCAAGGAAGCAATTTGGTTGCAAAGATTGTGTTCAAGTATGCGGTTAGTACAGGGAGCTATAAGGATAGACTGTGATAGCCAAAGTGCAATTTTGTTGCAAAAGAACCCCGCATATCATTCAAAGACAAAGCACATTGATGTTTAGTATCACTTTTTGAGGGTCATGATAGAATACAAAAAGGTGTTGCTAGTAAATGTGGACACTTTGAAGAATATTGCAGATGCATTAACAAAATCTATGAGCTCTGAGAAGTTCTCTTGGTCTAGAGAAACAATGGGCGTTGCAGGGCTGGATAAATGACTAAGCTCTCTTGTGGCCACTTGTGGAAAGAAAACAACAAGTGGGAGATTGTTGGGTTGTGTTATATTCTTTCCATGACTAGCCCACGTAGTTAACTGGGGGGTTAGAGGGGGGCACAGCCCCCCCTTCGTTGTGCCAGGTAATCCCACTCTATGGGGTCTGGAGTAGCGCCCTAGAAAATTTTGGTTTTGGAACCTATGTTAGGTTGGGCAGATCCACCTATGGTTTTGTGCATGATTTTTGCACATGTTTTTTGGACGCGATGCTTTTCGGTCCATGGTATTGGATGCTTCGACATGTATAAATATGTATTATAACATTGAAAAGAACATAATGAAAAATCAAGCTGGTATCCCGGTTTTGGGATCCAGGGGAAAATATTTGTGTATATGTGTTTTATTTTTTATGCTCTCGCATTGTTTAGTTTATGTGTTTTATAATTCGTATGCAGGTAATTTCTGTACGGGGTTAAAACCTAAGGTTATAGTCTAAAAAACACCCAATCTCCCACTACAAATTTGTTGTGGGGAAAAGTATCCGACTCGGAATGACCCTATCCCTACTCTAAGGGTGATAGTTCCTTAGCAACAACTGAAAGTAAAGCTTTGATATTTTTCCTTTATGAAAGTACAGAGAAGGAAGAAAAGATTGACCAACCAATGTCTTTTGCTTTTGTCGATCCTGCCTTCTCTCTTTGCCTCTTGTTCCCAGCTCCTTGCTCCTTTTGCCGGCACAGCTACACAAAGATCCTGCAAAAACAAGAGAGGGAAACTACAAGAAACATGTACTCATAACTGATGCATGGATTAGAATGAATCAAATATACAGATAAAAACAATACATCATTGCAATACAAGTATATAGGAGAACATCAAAGCTTTATTGATAGAAGAAAAAGGTTCTGAGAGGGTTACAACCATAAATGGCTCCAATCCAGCAGCACCTCCCCAGCAGCAAGAAATCTCCTCTTCCCCTCTATAAAAGCAATCACCCAATAGCTCTAACTGTAAACCAACAGCACTTCCTTGCTTTGCACAAAACTCCAGCCTCCCTAGACCTCATAGAAGAGCTCTATATATAGGGTAGAAAGAGAAAGGATGAGTCAGCTTGAGACTGACATAACGCTGCCTTGTGTCCTCTCCCTCTTCAGTTAAACTTCAGTTCTTGAGTCCACTTGGAGATCCT
The DNA here is from genome assembly GCA_031772625.1 of Pinus tabuliformis. Taxonomy (NCBI): domain Eukaryota; kingdom Viridiplantae; phylum Streptophyta; class Pinopsida; order Pinales; family Pinaceae; genus Pinus; species Pinus tabuliformis. The sequence goes on along the minus strand of CM062818.1, from coordinate 257,157,661 downwards.
TGCTTCGACATGGAGATCAAGTACCTCTTACTCATCACAGGGCGAATTCCTTGAACCAAGTGTCAGTTTGGAAGCTTCCTGGGCAATTGACACCTTGCAGAATGACTGTGCCACTTGGCCAATCTCGCCCAGCGCAGGTAGCCTTCATTAGAGTTGACTTTCAGCGCAGGTACAAGGAGGAGCAGTTGACATTCAGCGCAGATGCTCAGTGGAGCAGCTGACATGATCCAAAAATAGCCTGTTTTTGAGTGTTTTCAGGTGGAGAACTGATAGGAAGTGCTGTGGTTTGCTGACCTTGTTCCTCTAGGGGTAAGAACAACATGTTTAGGGACTGAGGATCCCTGTAATTATTGACATTTCATGCTCCATGCTGCGAGGCACAAAAATGTCTATAACAGTTGCCCCCTAAAGTATGAGGCCGTTTATCGGGTGAAATGCTTTATCCAGAGGGTCCGAAGTTCATTCAAGTGCTGAGAGGTGCCCTGTAATACAATACAATACAATACATCATTTTTCATTCTGTTTTCATGATCTAGCTGAGGCGGGCATTCCCATGCTCAGCTTTATAAATACATTTTGGTACATAGAACAGACGATCGTCTGATGGTAGACTGATAATTCTCTGCTGAAATTATCATCCTTTGAGTAGGATGATCATCTACTGCAATGATGTACATGACAAATGCTTTTATATTTCCTGAATATGTATCGCATCCCGGATGGATGAAACTAGATCCGGGATCTTCAAACTCGTTCGATCTTCACTCTAAGTACAAGTCGATCCATGTGAGAATTTCGTTGAAGTCGAACATGGAAAGACATCGCTTGATTACCGGTCAATGATGAAAACCGTTAACAAGCGCGAGAGGAATCACCGATAATGATAATGACCCTCAAGGTACTGCAGTACAATTCACGTGGCGTGAATAAAGGACTTGGCGTCGAACGCCACGCAAAATCTTCTGGTCGAAGGTCATTGATGTATACCTGTCGTCGGAAGTGAGAAACTTGCCATTGAGGCATGCAAGCTTCAAAGTACTGATGGGGTTGTTCCTAGATCAACTTCTTGGATAATGAGCTGAAGTCGACAAGAAGCGATCCGTCAAAGGAGGGCCTTAATGAATCCCACATCAATGACCCAGAACGGAGCTAATGATTTTAGTGGAGGTGAAAACAAACTGTGACATATGATTCAGGGTGGCGATCATGAATGGATGAAGGATATTGTATGGCAGTGGATGGGATACGGTTGACACTTTCAGAATGACCTCTCTTGAACATATAACGACATTGATGCGATGGATCGGTAGCATTACCCCAAAATGTGGATGGTTTGGCGAAGACCATGGTGAAGAGACCGGTGAATGAAACAAGCCAACCCGATGTGGTACGGAGGAAAAGTGTCATGTTCAAGAGCGACTTGCTACCATTAAGCTTTGATGTTCTCCCAATTTTTCCCCAGTCATTTCTGACCAGTACCTCTTTATTTTTGTCAAGCTTGAGGAGGATAACATATGCTTATTCTATAACCTGCCCTTCGGGCAAGCCCATCGCTATGATTTAACGAGCTTAGCGATAGGGAAACTCGTTCTCGTCTAAAGACAAGTTTGTCGCTATTTAATGAATTTAACGAGTCTAACGACAAGGATAACTCGGTCCTTTTCATTTTTAGAGAGTCTGAAAAGGTACATAAAGTCAACTCCAGAATTCCTTTTTCGTCATCTAATCCCTTAAGTCCGAAAAAGTATAAAACAATACAGAAGGGATGAATTTTCGATTGCTTTAACGAGCCGAACAAAACAAGCGCTCGATCTTTTTGTGCAATAATCCCTCAGGTCCAAAAAGATTAAAATCTAGAGGAGGGATAGCTCTTTCGGTCGTTTAACGAGCTGGAAGGCCAAAACTCGGCAAACTTTTCATATTTTACGAGTCAGTGAAAAGAGCTCAAAGAAGACTCGTCTTTTGAGGAACGAGTGATAAACAGGGATAGCAGCAGATTCCAGGTACAGGTTGGAATTTTCCAATCACGGCAGTGTTACAAGGATGGCTAGGTGAAATCACTCTTCGCAGATGTTCCTCAAAATGGGTAAACAATCATATGGGGGTGAACGATCGGCCAAATGAAATGGAGGTGACGGTGCACAAACACGACCAAGGCTTTTAAGGCTGATAAAATTACGATCACTGAGGTTATTTACCGGCATAGGTTCATTTTTTAATGAGCTTGAACTCTGGTGGAACCCTTGCTCATGCTTTTTCTATTTTTTAACGAGCATAAATTCCGCAGTAAAACTGCTCGGATCTTGCGCTTATTTTTTAACGAGCATGAGATTTATGCTAAAACTGCTCGATGATAAGTTTGCATGTCCCCAGCATAATAATGCAAATCGAGGTGCATGTATCCGACTCGGAATGACCCTATCCCTACTCTAAGGGTGATAGTTCCTTAGCAACAACTGAAAGTAAAGCTTTGATATTTTTCCTTTATGAAAGTACAGAGAAGGAAGAAAAGATTGACCAACCGATGTCTTTCGCTTTTGTCGATCCTGCCTTCTCTCTTTGCCTCTTGTTCCCAGCTCCTTGCTCCTTTTGCCGGCCCAGCTACACAAAGATCCTGCAAAAACAAGAGAGGGAAACTACAAGAAACATGTACTCATAACTGATGCATGGATTAGAATGAATCAAATATACAGATAAAAACAATACATCATTGCAATACAAGTATATAGGAGAACATCAAAGCTTTATTGATAGAAGAAAAAGGTTCTGAGAGGGTTACAACCATAAATGGCTCCAATCCAGCAGCACCTCCCCAGCAGCAAGAAATCTCCTCTTCCCCTCTATAAAAGCAATCACCCAATAGCTCTAACTGTAAACCAACAACACTTCCTTGCTTTGCACAAAACTCCAGCCTCCCTAGACCTCATAGAAGAGCTCTATATATAGGGTAGAAGGAGAAAGGATGAGTCAGCTTGAGACTGACATAAAGCTGCCTTGTGTCCTCTCCCTCTTCAGTTAAACTTCAGTTCTTGAGTCCACTTGGAGATCCTTGCTTCCACATGGAGATCAAGTACCTCTTACTCATCACAGGGCAAATTCCTTGAACCAAGTGTCAGTTTGGAAGCTTCCTGGGCAATTGACACCTTGCAGAATGACTGTGCCACTTGGCCAATCTCACCCAGCGCAGGTAGCCTTCATTAGAGTTGACTTTTAGTGCAGGTACAAGGAGGAGCAGTTGACATTCAGCGCAGATGCTCAGTGGAGCAGCTGACATGATCCAAAAATAGCCTGTTTTTGAGTGTTTTCAGGTGGAGAACTGATAGGAAGTGCTGTGGTTTGCTGTCCTTGTTCCTCTAGGGGTAAGAACAACATGTTTAGGGACTGAGGATCCCTGTAATTATTGACATTTCATGCTCCATGCTGCGAGGCACAAAAATGTCTATAACAGTTGCCCCCTAAAGTATGAGGCCGTTTATCGGGTGAAATGCTTTATCCAGAGGGTCCGAAGTTCATTCAAGTGCTGAGAGGTGCCCTGTAATACAATACAATACAATACATCATTTTTCATTCTATTTTCATGATCTAGCTGAGGCGGGCATTCCCATGCTCAGCTTTATAAATACATTTTGGTACATAGAACAGACGATCGTCTGATGGTAGACTGATAATTCTCTGCTGAAATTATCATCCTTTGAGTAGGATGATCATCTGCTGCAATGATGTACATGACAAATGCTTTTATATTTCCTGAATATGTATCGCATCCCGGATGGATGAAACTAGATCCGGGGTCTTCAAACTCGTTCGATCTTCACTCTAAGTACAAGTCGATCCATGTGAGAATTTCGTTGAAGTCGAACATGGAAAGACATCGCTTGATTACCGGTCAATGATGAAAACCGTTAACAAGCGCGAGAGGAATCACCGATAATGATAATGACCCTCAAGGTACTACAGTACAATTCACGTGGCGTGAATAAAGGACTTGGCGTCGAACGCCACGCAAAATCTTCTGGTCGAAGGTCATTGATGTATACCTGTCGCCGGAAGTGAGAAACTTGCCATTGAGGCATGCAAGCTTCAAAGTACTGATGGGGTTGTTCCTAGATCAACTTCTTGGATAATGAGCTGAAGTCGACAAGAAGCGATCCGCCAAAGGAGGGCCTTAATGAATCCCACATCAATGACCCGGAATGGAGCTAATGATTTTAGTGGAGGTGAAAACAAACTGTGACATATGATTCAGGGTGGCGATCATGAATGGATGAAGGATAATGTATGGCAGTGGATGGGACACGGTTGACACTTTCAGAATGACCTCTCTTGAACATATAACGACACTGATGCGATGGATCGGTAGCATTACCCCAAAATGTGGATGGTTTGGCGAAGACCATGGTGAAGAGACCGGTGAATGAAACAAGCCAACCCGATGTGGTACGGAGGAAAAGTGTCATGTTCAAGAGCGACTTGCTACCATTAAGCTTTGATGTTCTCCCAATTTTTCCCCAGTCATTTCTGACCAGTACCTCTTTATTTTTGTCAAGCTTGAGGAGGATAACATATGCTTGTTCTATAACCTGCCCTTCGGGCAAGCCCATCGCTATGATTTAACGAGTTTAGCGATAGGGAAACTCGTTCTCGTCTAAAGACAAGTTTGTCGCTATTTAATGAATTTAACGAGTCTAACAACAAGGATAACTCGGTCCTTTTCATTTTTAGAGAGTCTGAAAAGGTACATAAAGTCAACTCCAGAATTCCTTTTTCGTCATCTAATCCCTTAAGTCCGAAAAAGTATAAAACAATACAGAGGGGATGAATTTTCGATTGCTTTAACGAGCCGAACAAAACAAGCGCTCGATCTTTTTGTGCAATAATCCCTCAGGTCCAAAAAGATTAAAATCTAGAGGAGGGATAGCTCTTCCGGTCGTTTAACGAGCTGGAAGGCCAAAACTCGGCAAACTTTTCATATTTTACGAGTCAGTGAAAAGAGCTCAAAGAAGACTCGTCTTTTGAGGAACGAGTGATAAACAGAGATAGCAGCAGATTCCATGTACAGGTTGGAATTTTCCAATCACGGCAGTGTTACAAGGATGGCTAGGTGAAATCACTCTTCGCAGATGTTCCTCAAAATGGGTAAACAATCATATGGGGGTGAACGATCGGCCAAATGAAATGGAGGTGACGGTGCACAAACACGACCAAGGCTTTTAAGGCTGATAAAATTACGATCACTGAGGTTATTTACCGGCATAGGTTCATTTTTTAATGAGCTTGAACTCTGGTGGAACCCTTGCTCATGCTTTTTCTATTTTTTAACGAGCATAAATTCCGCAGTAAAACTGCTCGGATCTTGCGCTTATTTTTTAACAAGCATGAGCTTTATGCTAAAACTGCTCGATGATAAGTTTGCATGTCCCCAGCATAATAATGCAAATTGAGGTGCATGCCCCCCAAGCTTCATTGCATCCAACTCGGTGGTTGGAATGAAGGTTTACCTTTGAGAAAGGGGAATTGTTTCATTTTTTAATGAGGTTGACACAAGATAAGAACCGTCCTCGGAGCCCACTGTATTTACAGTATTTCCATTAGGACGATGATCCATGCTGACAAAATGTTTAGGAATCTTCCGAATCCATTAGACATAGAAGATCTCATATTGTAGGTTTCCACTGTGGCCACTTCCGCCAGATTACTTGCAGGTGGTAGGGCAAAAGTACCCATTAAGGCAGGGTCTTTCAGGAGACCTACTCCAATATTTTGAAGCGAATGATCGCTTCCATGGATCATTGGAATGCTTCCCGTAACTTGTGAACTGTCGGGGAGGAAAGTTTGTTGATCGACGACTGTAATCCCTCCTTGAAAGGGAAATGCAATCTTCCTGAAGTAGGTCGACACGACTGCGGCCATGGCATATATCCAGGGCCTTCCTAGTAGGATGTTGTAATCGAGGTTTCCATCAATTACTTCAACATCGACTTCTACTGTTTTGCCCCCCAGTTCAACTTGCAAGTTACCTAACATCCCGTAGGGAGTGTATGATCGTCCATCAAATGCTTTTAAGGTCGTTGACGATCTCGATAAGGGTGGTGAGCCTAAATTTTTCCAGCAACTCATCGACATAAGACATGTAGATGCCCCCTCATCAATAATTGTTCGATGAACAGTTTTGTTGAGGGCTTTCACTTGAATAAGGAAAGCTAGTTGAGCTGGTAACTTACGGTCATATCCTTTATGATCAAAGGCCACAAGATTGGAATCCATTGGGCCAATCCCACCTATTGCTGATAATAAAGTTTGCTCTTGGGAGGGGCAATTTTGCGGTACCTCAAGTGTCGACATAGCGGACGGCGATTGGGCCAGGTCCTCTATTATATTATAATTCTGTGCTATTTTGGCACGAGGATTAAATGTCGATTTGTGTACTACTCCCTTTGGCAACTTTATCATTGGTTCAGGAATGATGGGTGGCACAACTTTGGTCAAAGCTGTCGTCGAACTACTAGGTTGTTCATTAGCCTTGTTATTTGACAGCCATGGATTCCCGTAATCTTTATTCCTTGTCAAAGCATTATTCTGCTGCTTTGAGGTAGACAACATAAGCACTTGGGATCGGGAAGCATTTTGATTAGCAACCAGATTTTGACCAGGATTAGGAAACGGATCAGTCAACACAGCTGAGGTTTTCGGACTCTTAAAGAATCTTTTAAGCTCAGCTTTGCATGGACAATCTGCTGTCCAATGATCCTCATCGCATATATGACACCCCGATGGGGGTTTCCCTTTTCTCCCTTTCTTTTTCTTCTTGTCTCCTGGTTGCTTCAGTTGTTTGCCCTTGTCGTCCAACACGGCACTTACTTCCGAGGCAAGAAGTTCTTCATTTGCATTTTGATTCGAAGTCTTACGGGTTTTCTTAGACGAATCCCGTGTTGACTTTGCGTTTGCAGTGCCAATCACACCATCGCCGCATGAGAGTCACTATTTGATCCAGGAGGGGGAGGAATTGAAAATTCCGGTCTAGGGGCGTCAAGTATCTTGTCATAGAGCGTGCCAGACTGAGTATATACTAAGTCTAAATACTGGGCACGAGCAATAACTTGCTCCTCTGTTACACGCCTCCCTTGGCCACATCTTCTGTTATAGCAGGAAGAAGCGACTTTATAAACCACTCAGCTAAAAGCTGATCTGGAACATAAGTCTTTACCATTCTGCGACGACGACGCCACTCATGTATATGATCTGATATATGTGTGGCCGTTGTCTACTTGAAATTGGTTAAGATCTCGGTTCCAGTTTCGTACCTTATAGGTAACTGAAAGTGTGTTAAGAAAGTCGTGGCTAGGGAACTAAAATTGTCGAAAGAGGCTCTAGGTAATTCAATATACCATTTAGCCGTCAGACCAGTCAATGTCCTCTGGAAAAGGTGAAGCCTTATCGAATCATCATTCAAGGTATTCGACGAGCACCACAGATGGAAAGTCATCACATGATTCGACGGGTCTTCACCAGGATTTCCATTGAATTTAGGAATGTCCGAAGGAAGTTTGTGAGGAATCGCTGGCCACCAATGGGCATAGGCGATTGGATCATTCGTCAATCGATGTAAATCTGGTAATTCTAGAGTTGCCACGAATGGCAACTGTTGATTCAGGTTTGGCGAGGCGTACCCAGCATACGATGGAATTACCTGAGCAGTAGGCCTTTGCATACCAGCATAATGCAACTGATGTTGATATGACTGATATGGCTGGTGGGCTTGGCCACTGTAAAGTGGTTGATTTAACCCGTTCTGAATATAAGGTTGCCCACTATTCGCAAAGATCTGTTGTTCAGATCCCTGGTACACCTGTTGAAACTGAGGTTGTTGATATTGCACCATCCATGGTTGCGAAGCCATGTTTTGCTGTGCGATACTAACCGACGGACCAAGATGCGGGGTTATGGTTCCCGTTTGTGTCTGTGTCGTCCCGGCAGTTGGCGATTGTGGTTGTGTTGCAGGTTCAATGGGCTGTTGCATTACAACTTGGGGTTGACATACAACAGGCATCGATTGAACTTGCGACACGGTTACAATTGCTGGCGTCGTCGGGATACTAGACATAGGTACACACTGTTGCATGGAATATACAACTCTTGGTTGTTGGGGTAACATAGGTACCCAACCACTCGTCGTTACTTCAGTCAAACCTGAATGTTGTTGAAAACTGCCGTATGGGTATCCCCCCGGAAGGGGAAGTGAAAAGGCATATTGCCCCCCATATGGTAACAATCCGGAACTCAAGGGTATAGATTGCCTTTAAGGACTGGATGGCCCAAACTGATTTCCAAAGGGATCAATTTGTCTAGTTTCAACATAAGAATTACCGGGTATTATACCGGAAGAACAAACTGGAACAGACCAAGTTGTCGTAATAGTCCCTGGGTGGACTCCTTCTAGCTGATGAGAGCTAGTCGGGACAGCTGGTATGCCGGCAAACATCGTTGGAGTGACAGCAGGAGTTTCTGCTGTCGCTGTGTCATTTGGCACAGTCCTAGATGTCGACGGTTGCTCAGACATTTTAAGTCTATCCAATAAACTGCCTAACGATTCTACAGGAACTTCCAGTGGCGATGGACAAACTTCTGATGCAGAAGGAAAAAGAGTGGCACCTACTCCAAAATGAGTTGGAGTGTTTGCTTGCTGGTCCTCTACAATTTCCTCTATTGCAATCAGACCAAGAGGAAGAGGAAGACCGTCAGGTCCGTAAAAGATTTCTGGTGCCGAAGAAGGGGTTGCTTCGACAGCGACAGTTGTTTGAACAACAAGACTCTGTGGACCGGTTTCAGATGGAACTGGTTCAGTTATGCAAGTGCTTGTCCTCAGACTAGGATCAGTACAACTGTCCCTCTGTTGCTGTTGAACTTCTTCAATAGAGGCAGGGATTCCAGAAATATTAGGAGTGACCAGAATCTCAGATGTTGTCGGAACTGTTGTTCTAACTTTAATGGGAGATTTTGACCCGGTCAAGCGAGTTCGCTTCGTCCGTACTACTCTCGATTCCGGAGACAAAGATGGTTGACTCGCGAGTCTCCTCGAACGACGGAGTTTTAATTGACTTTCCTCCACGGTTGCGGATTACTTGATCAACTAAAATAAAAAAAGGGGAATTATGTTTCCGTATTGAATGAATTTTATTAGACGCTTTTAGACACAACTTTGCTTTTTCATGTTTTAAGAGTCGAGAAAAAGCTAAATATGACTCTAGTCGCCTTCGATGTATTAACGAGCCCGAAGTGACAAATGCTCGGTTGGACTTTTTCAGTTATAGAGTTTGAAAAAGGCCAAAAGAAACTGCTCTGGAGATCTAGGCAGAGGGTGTGCCAAACCTTTCGCGAAACCACAGAATACGTTTTACGGTACGGGTGGTCGATCTTCGTGAATGCTGTGTTCACTGCATCGCGATCAGTAGGGCGGCCGACACGGCTTCCTAAGGATAAAGGATAAATGCCTATAGGGGTCTCCCAATATACACAACGGTACGCGGGAGCACAAGTCCGTATTAGTGCTATCGTCTCTCAGGAGGAATCACCCACCTTTGTAGAGATCGACAGTCACTACGTTTAACGACGCCGGAACACGTCTCTACCTAGACCTCTATTGTGAGCGTTATGTTACAAAGCGTTTTTAGATTCATTCAATATATTTTAAGTTGATCTTGTTTAGCAGTTTGTCTTTCAGGATCACCACGAGATGTATTGGTACAAATTCCTAAATGCAGCTAAAATGATAAGCAAGCTTTACAATCTTTTTAGCTTTGAAAATCCTAACTACTGAGGGGAGAGAAAAACATTATCTTTCCACACAGAGCATAAAGCACAAACTAATGCACTTTCCCTAGATCAATCACGCAAACTTATCAAAAAATGCAAATGCAAGATGCATGTATTTCTTTTCTTTTCCTTAATGTTGATGTAGACAAAAAAGGAAACTGTCGTATAATTTTCGAATTCAATTTGAAGCGTAAACAAACAAGTTTTGTCTAAAATCAAAAGATGCCTTACAGGTACTTGTTTCGACACTAAAAATGTATGAATTCAAACCATAAAATGAAAAACAAACAAACTCAAACAGCCATGAACAGTAATAAAACTAGCTCTTAAGATCACAAAGACACTTTTACAGTTCAGGATCTAAGAGGCCACAGCTATACTGGTTTGCTTTTCACAATGGGAAACTGTAACTGAAACAAGAAATACTGAAAGAACAATCACAGTTTCATCACACAACTGAGGCAGAATAATGTCAAGGAAAGTTGGTTTACAGCAAGTACAAATGACAAGCAATCAGCAGCAAAACAACAGTGAAAACAGGGCCAAGACTCAGTGGGAAACCTCAGGAAGACATAGCCTAACTAGTTCAGCGTAAGCTCTGGTCTGTCAAACTGACTTTCAGCGCAGTTCCCGAAGGGAGTACCTGCGCTGAAATGCAGACTGCCTTTGGACAGCCTGCACTGAGACACGAGAGTTGCGTTTACAAGGATTTCCGGGTCATAAAAAGCTCAAAAATTCATTGTTTTTGCTGAAATAAAAAGCTATAGGTCAAGTACAAGCTAAGGGATGATCAAGAGGATGAAAAGCTATCACAAAGAGCACAAGAGTCTTTTGTAGATCAGCTCTTCAAATCATGAATCTGCTCAGAAAATGAGCAAGAGTAGCAGCCCCTCTACTTCGCTTTTGATATAGTCAAAAGCTTTTCGATTCGGTACTCTTTGGTTCAGGAAATGAATAGCAAAGATACTACAAACACAAAGCAAATGGATACGCTCCCCAGTGGATTCGCCAGTTTGTTGTGGGGAAAAGTATCCGACTCGGAATGACCCTATCCCTACTCTAAGGGTGATAGTTCCTTAGCAACAACTGAAAGTAAAGCTTTGATATTTTTCCTTTATGAAAGTACAGAGAAGGAAGAAAAGATTGACCAACCGATTTCTTTCACTTTTGTCGATCCTTCCTTCTCTCTTTGCCTCTTGTTCCCAGCTCCTTGCTCCTTTTGCCAGCCCAGCTACACAAAGATCCTGCAAAAACAAGAGAGGGAAACTACAAGAAACATGTACTCATAACTGATGCATGGATTAGAATGAATCAAATATACAGATAAAAACAATACATCATTGCAATACAAGTATATAGGAGAACATCAAAGCTTTATTGATAGAAGAAAAAGGTTCTGAGAGGGTTACAACCATAATTGGCTCCAATCCAGCAGCACCTCCCCAGCAGCAAGAAAAATCTCTTTCCCTCTATAAAAGCAATCACCCAATAGCTCTAACTGTAAACCAACAGCACTTCCTTGCTTTGCACAAAACTCCAGCCTCCCTAGACCTCATAGAAGAGCTCTATATATAGGGTAGAAGGAGAAAGGATGAGTCAGCTTGAGACTGACATAAAGCTGCCTTGTGTCCTCTCCCTCTTCAGTTAAACTTCAGTTCTTGAGTCCACTTGGAGATCCTTGCTTCCACATGGAGATCAAGTACATCTTACTCATCACAGGGCGAATTCCTTGAACCAAGTGTCAGTTTGGAAGCTTCCTGGGGAATTGACACCTTGCAGAATGACTGTGCCACTTGGCCAATCTCGCCCAGCGCAGGTAGCCTTCATTAGAGTTGACTTTCAGCATAGGTACAAGGAGGAGCAGTTGACATTCAGCGCAGATGCTCAGTGGAGCAGCTGACATGATCCAAAAATAGCCTGTTTTTGAGTGTTTTCAGGTGGAGAACTGATAGGAAGTGCTGTGGTTTGCTGACCTTGTTCCTCTAGGGGTAAGAACAACATGTTTAGGGACTGAGGATCCCTGTAATTATTGACATTTCATGCTCCATGCTGCGAGGCACAAAAATGTCTATAACAAAATTCCTTTCACTGCAATGATAATTTGTTTGTTGTTTCATCCCATTTTCTTTCACGATCAAGTTACCCTTCAATAATTTAAGAACCTCTTGTTAGTGTTGTATGTGGTTCTCTATTTTTTAAGCATTTATAGTCTCTTTCAAGGGTGATGTTGTGAATTGAGGATGATATGCACAAAGTTCCATAAAATGGTGACAATTTTTTATGAAGTATGGAAGGATGTGTTGTAGCACTTTTGTACAAAACAAAACCATTAGACACATTGTGTATATTTATTAGATCCAAATAAACAAATATATCCTTCTAAAATTGTATTCACAATCTTAGTTTACCCATTAGACTGAGGATGACAATATAAGTTATGGACAACTGAGTGCCTAAACAAGAAAATAATTTAGCCCAAAAAATTATAGTAAAAAATGGATCTTTATCTCCTATAATAATGTTTGATATTCCATGTATATTTATACTATTTCCATGGTTACTTATGCAACTATGCCTACATTAAACAAAAAGAGAGAAAAATTGACATACTTTTGCACTCAATATACCACTACGACAACGACACTATTTCCATTAGATTTAGGTAAACTTATAGTAAAATAAATTGATACTTCTTCATAATGCTAGCTTTGTATGACTAATGGTTGCAAGATCTCTAGGTTCTCAACTATCTCTCCCTTACGTTTTCTGCATATCACACATTTTGCAACAAACCTTTACACATCTACTTTAAGACCTTCCCAAAACAAACCCTCTCTCAATCCTATGGTATGTAATCAAGAACTTTGAATTTCTTCCTACATGAGAAGTGTGTAATTCAAAATGGACCTTATATTTGATTTGATAACTCTTACATAAGTATAAGTGATTGTGATACGATAACAAATCATTTCTCCACATAATTTCTTCTACTCCATGTAGGTACCTTCCTAGTTATTGAACTATAGTTATATGTTATCATCTTTATTTCATTCTATCTTTACTTCTTTCACCTTGTTATATTATGGAATGGAAATAATACATAGTAAAACCGTTTTTTCTGCCTATTTCCTTAAGAGTACATCTATCACAATATTTTGTTTTCCTTTTTGTAAATAATTTTGAAGTCATAACCCAACATATTTGTAACCCATTTTTGTTTCTCTTCTAAAGATAGTCTTTCATCGAAGAGGTACTTCAAACTATCATGATATATTTTTACTTTAAAATTTATTCCTATTAGGTATGGACACCATTTCTTGTTTGCATATAGTATGAAAAATATTCACCATTTTGATATATAGGCTTCAGTAAGTTCTTTCCTTTAAGTTTGCCACATTCAAAGGAAAGGGGCCTTCCTTCTTGCATGAAAACTACACCAATTCCATGTGTCGAGCTATAAAAAGGGTCTCTTTCACCTCTAATTACCTCACATTAGTTTGTCAATCCAGGAACGTTTTGTTATTTCAAAGAGTGTCTCAGTGTGAGGTTATCATTTGCCAGACTAATGCTAGTAGTACAGTGCTAAAAAATACAAGAGTAAATGGATGCTTGTTTACAGCAAACCACTTTGAAAGACTAAACCACACATTCAAAAAACTAAGCAATTTATCAGTCAAGGGTTCAGTAGCAGTAACTTGTCCCTTTGTAAACTGATGGGGTTAAAGGAAATCAGAGAATAGATCGTGGATCTGGGGACTGGACAGTAAATGTAAATGCCCGCTACAGTGTTAGATCGTTCTTCACACCCAAAATAACAATAATGCAAATGACAAGAAATGGAACGACAGATAAGAAATAGAACAACAAATAAGAAATAGAACAACAAATAAGAAATAGAACAGCAAACAGGAAACTGTAATAGAAATTGAGTCTAATAAACAACAACACCTTAGTCTACAAGATCAAATGCAATAATCGTGTCCTACAGGAATCAAATGCAATCCTTCACTTTTAAGGACAAATTGAACAACACGCAAAAATGGAACAGCACTGATTAAAGATGGATTATATAACAGCGATTGAAAACCATTCACACATGCACACGGCACACCTTAATAGTAATTTGATCTTGGTAATTTGGTTATCAATCTTAGTTATAAAGAATACGACTGTATTTCAGAATGGAACAACAAGGTCACTAGATTCAACAATCGCAAGGAACATAATCCCTAAGATGAGTTCAGTAATACCAATGAAATAAGTGTACACATAGTTACTCTATAATTGAACAACAACAGTATTCTGTAAAGACCGACGATACTATATCAGCACTTAAAAGAACAGTAATACGTTGCAAAGTTAATACAATGGTTCTATCTTCAGAAACTTCAATAAATGAAACATAACAGAGCGTGTGATGTAAACTAACAGAACATATCATATTACCGAATAATGCTGATAAGAAAACCACGCATAAACCAAAAGTAATAGTACAGGAGCAAGTGTCCTCCAGGGTCGGGCCCTTAGCCTCCAGGGGTACACTGCTTGAAGTTATTCCAGAGTCAGAGATGAAATAGCAACCAAGTTTGTATTAATGCATAAGACATAATTAGAGTAGATCAGTTCTTAATGAGACTCGATGATCAAAGTTTCAATCTTAAGGGAAATTACATAAAAACATAACCGACTCCTCGGGCTAACAGTGCCGCCCCTTTTATAATTGTGAAGGCCGAGATGTCCAGGTGCAAAAATAGTTAAAGCAACGATTCCTCAGATCAAAGGATCCTGAGGGATTCGCCGAACCGTTAGTTCTTTTCTTTCTTGCGCCGAGCTGATATCTCCACTTCATTTCTAGGGCTGATACGCTTTGATTTGGTTTCCCTTGTTTGCATACGGTTCCCCGTCAAATGGATAGCGGTTAACCCGGCCTTGTCCTTACGTTTGGAACGACAGTCCTTATTTTTTCCTTTTTCCTGCATAAGAAA